>OY728133.1:1129860747-1130504816 GCA_963277665.1 Viscum album
TCCTCACTTGATATCAGACTCAAATTCAGAGTAGGTTGGAAGAAATATAAGAAATTTTCCAACACCCTGAAAATAGAGAAAAATGGATTACACCTAAATAGCATAATGGATTCAAAAATAAACTTAGACATGAAGGGAGAGGATTCGATATCTCACCTTAAGCTATCCAATTCCTTCGATGGATCTTGAATTGAACTTAGAATGTGAGAGATATCTTAATGCCTAGATAGAGGAATTTATAAATCTACAGGTGAAGAAACTCATTTCATGCACTGGAGAGATGAAGGAGAAATGAAGAAAATGTTAAAAGATTAAAAGAGGGGAAAAGGTGTAATTTCACCTTAAAATATAAGGGTTCATGGTTATGTCACATGGTTTACCAAACCATAAGAAAAATGTGCTCACGACACTATTTGAGGATTTTCCCTAAATGGTTAAGGTGCACGGTTTCCCAAACCATGTGCAAACTATGTGAAATCCCACTTTAAAAAACTGATAGTTTATTTCATGGTTGTGCACCTGGAGTCACATGGTTTCAGAAATACCGTGCAACTCTTGATCCATCTCTATTTTACCCTACACAGTTAGAAGTAATCATGCAGCCTAGGAGGCATGGTTTCTACTAACCATTTGGCCCAATTATTTACCCCACTTTCCAAAACTCCAGACTCCGAACAAGCCACGGTTGCTCCTGGTACTTTCCTTACACTGTAGTGCACGTTTACCAAGATTAAACCAAAGATTTAAATTGAAAAACAAATGATCCATACCTTTTTGAAAATAAGGGTCGTTACAACCTCCCCTCCTTAAAGAAACTCATCCCTAAGTTGGTCTTCTGGTGGTAAATAGGTATTGTTAGCAAATATTTCTAGCCACTGAGCTCATATATCAGCTTCCCATTCCTATTTCTCTTCCTATACTCGGTCATGCTTCCATAGCACCCATACCAAAGGAACTAACCTACCTTGAAGTGTCTTCACAATATGATCCACAATAAAAATCGGGTACTCCTCAAAGGAAGAATACAAATCCAATTCAAACTCATCAAGCTAAAAGACATGTGATGGGTCTGAATGATATCGCTGAATTTGATACACGTGAATCACATCGTTCATTGACCGGTATTTATGAGGAAGTTCCAACTATTAATCCACTATTCTTATCTATTTTAAAACCTTAAAGGGTCAAAAAAACCTTGGTGAGAGATTACCCTATCTCTAACTATGTCTATGGCCCAACATGGGTGAGACTCGCAAGAAAATATAGCCTATGACCTCAAACTCGATAGGTCTCCAACATCTGTTGGCATAAGAATGAAGTCTGGACTGAGTTTTGATCATGCAATTTTTGATCAATTGGAACTACTTTGTAGTCTCATGTATGAGACATGGTCCAAGTATAGATTCCTCCCCTACCTCTATCCAGAACAGATGTGAGCAGAAAGGCCTACCATATAAGGATTCATAAGGATTCATCTTGATGGTATCTTGAAAGTTGTTATTATAAGAGAACTTAACGAGGGGAATGTGTTTCTCCCAGGAACCCCCAAAGTAAAGTACATATGCATGGAGCATATCCTATAGCACCTTAATCATATATTATTTATGTCCATTATTCTATAAGTGATAGGCCATGCTTAGATGCACTTGTGTACCCAAGGCCTTCTTCAAACCCTGCCAAAATTGTGATGTGAAATGAGCATCTTTATCAGAAATTATAGAATGTGAAGCTCCATGAAGATGTACAACTTCCCTAATATATAGTCTTCCTAGCTCAACTACCGAGAAGGTATCTTGGACATGTAATAATTTTGTGATCTTCATTAAAAAAATCAATAAAAATTCACACTATATCATTTCCACAAGGTAATAAGGGTAGACTAGTCATGAATTCCATCAAAATGTCATCCCATTTCCACTCAAGAATGGACAATAGTTGTAAAATCCCTGCCATTCATTGATGTTCCACCTTCACCTGATGATAGGTGGAACACTGAGTGATGAATCTAGAAATATCACATTTCATATCAGACCACCAATACTGGTGATATAAGTCTTGATCAATAATAACCCACACTATATCATTTCCATGAGGTGATATGGGTATACCAGTCATGAATTCCATCAAAACATCATCCCATTTCCACTCGGGAATGGAAAATGGATGTAAAATTCCTACCAGTCACTGATTGTATGCCTTAACCTACTGATAAGTAGAACACTGAGTGATGTATCTAGAAATCTCTCATTTCATACAAGGCCACCAACACTAGCGACGTAAGTCTTGATACATTTTGGTGACACCAAGATGAACTACCCATGTTGAGGTGTGGAATTACCACATCATCTCCTCTCTAATGTATATTGGGACCCATACACACCCATGGAATAGTAAAGCATCATCCTCATCCATGGTCTAATATGAAGATTTATCATCATCCAATACACTTTCTCTTAGGAAAAGGCCTTCATGATCAGATAGTTGTCTCATTATTACCCATTACATAAGAGTAGAAGTCATTTTTAAGGCTAAGAGGATAGTTTGAACATGGTCCTTTTGAACCTCAATGTGAATCTATGAGAATATGGCCATGAGCTTCCATTTACCATTGGATTATTGAACTACCTATGTCTGAGTCTTCTATCTCATAACATTGTCTATTGTGTTTCCTTTCCCAGGCATGTAGGCATGTTCAAAATCAAATGATTGTAGGTACTCAACCCACCTACATTGTCTGATATTGAGATTATGTTGTGTGAAGATGTACTTAAGGATTTTGTGATCAATGAATACCAAAAAATTATCTATAAGTAGGTAGATTCTCCAACAACATAATTCATGTAAAATAGCAGTGAACTCGAGGTTGTGCATAGGGTAATTCCGCTCATGAGGCCTTAGCTGATGAGACTCGTATGCTATGACTCGCTCATCCTGTATCAGAATATATCCAATCCTGATACCTGATGCATCATAGTAAATAGTATAAGACCTTCCTAGATCTATAAGAATTAGTTTCAGTGCTGAATTCAATCTTCCCTTTAACCCCTAAAAGGTTGCTTCATAAGATTCTAATCATATGAATTTCACATACTTCTTTACCAAGCCTGTAAGTAGTGCTTCAATACATAATAAATCCTAAATTAAGCATCTATAATATCCAAAAATCCCCAAGAAACTCTAAATATCAAATAAGTTCTTGGGTTTCTCCCAAGAAACTATAGCTCTCACATTCTCTAGGTCTACCAAAAATCCTAACTTCGAGATGATGTGACCCAGTAAGTGGACTTTATCAATCAAAAAGTGGCATTTACAGGGCTTAGCATAAAGATTATAACAACCCTGCTCTTTATTACACACTTAAACATGATTTATTACATAAACTTTCACTTAAGACAACTCTGAGGATCAAGAGGTTCAGTGTCTTGGGAAATTAGGAACATTACATAACAACTTAGAACATAAAACACAACATCTTTATTGAAAACTTCTTTTACATGACCACAACATTCCTTCGTACTTAGAACTACATGGGATAACCTGAGGACATGCATAAGAAAAGGGTGAGCTATAAAGCCCAGTAAGGTATTAAACAAGACATAACATGAATAATATAGTAAATATTAGGCAATAGAAATATCAATGTATCACAAGATAAACATGAACATAAAGGCATGATATATCATGATTATCACAATATAGAAATGTGGAAACAACATTTAACATGATATTAGCATGAGCTAAGGCTCATTTCACATGGAGTATGATTAAACCCTCATTGAACTTGAATTAGCATGATTAAACCCTCATTTCACTTGAATTATCATGATTAAACCCTCATTTAACTAGAAATATCATGATTTTAATCTTTACCCAATGCATTGGAGCGCTATCAGGGCGCACCCTTTAGAAAAAAATAATTTCATACATAAGTGTGCCACATTGATCATACAGCATGGATTCATTAAGCATCATAATTTATTCCATGAATAATAGATGTGAAATATATAAATGTAAGTCCTCAATCAACAAGTACATGCGCATAAAGGTTAATACCCTTGATAGAGAAATGGGTATGGTATTCACTTACATGATGATTTTGGCATGGAAATTTTTGGTGTAACTTCAGCATCATAACAACGTAAAATAGAAATCATAAAATGAGGAGGTGAGAAATCATACCCCAACATTTTTAATTGAAAATAAAATGTTATAACAACATAAAGAAATTTGGACAAAAGTGAGAAAGGAAGAAATCCCTTACTTGGAAGTGTGATCCCAAAGGCTTGGGAGAGTCTTAAGAGAGGATTCTAGGGAGATTGGAGAACCTTGTAAGGATTTTATAGAGAGGAAGGAAGAGTTTGGTCAAGCTAAAAAGGTTTTTAGTGAGTATGAATGGGAGATTGAGTGGGTTTATATAGGAAACTAGAGGGAATTCTTTATTATTTAGGTTTTGGACACTACACATTAAACTAATCAAAACCACAAACCATCCCATAGTTTTTTCATATGTTTTTTGTAAAAGGGGATTGGAAAACATTATTTTATAATTACAATGCCCTAACTTCTTAAAATATTAGTTTTTCTTATGTGGAAGTGAGTCACACTCTCAATGCAATCATTTTAAAATGTTAAAATATTTTATAAGTCTTGGAGGGTCCACTAATCCACCATAAAATTAATAAAACAAATCTAAAATCACATTATTTTAAAGTTAAAAAATATATTTTCCAAATATCCCTTTTTTAGTATTTTATTAAATCACTATTGGATCATTATGATGTCATAAAACACATTATATATTTTATTGCTATTTAATTTTTATCCAAAAATTCGACTGTCTCGGAAAATAATGAAAAATTAACCATTAAATAATTTTGACATCCTGAATCCAAAAATGATATTCATTTTATATAAATAATTTTCTAGATATGTGAATTTTTACTTTCAAAATAAAAACCGACATTTATCGAAAATTCATGGGTTTTGACAAAAATAGCTTTCAAACCTTAATAAAAATTATAATTGTATTCTTAAAAATGATACGATCATTTATATTTAATAAAAATTAATTTAGTAATAATATTTTATTAAAATATTATTTAATTCAAAAATCCATTAATTCATCAAAATAGATTTCTTAATTGAATTTAAATATTGACTAAAAATACTATTTGTGCTTTTAAAAATCACTTACAAAGTAACAATAATAAAATGAATGTATATTATTTACACAAAAATAATGCACATAATCATAGTTCTAGGGTCCTATTACATAACCCCTTATAACACCCACATAAGACCTAAGGGTAAGGTGTGCGATGGTGATAGACTCTTAGGGAATCTTAGATAACATTGCTTGGGTGGTAATCTCTATTAACTTTCAATTATCCTATAGGCATTTCCATTTAAGATTAACATATTGAAGCTCGGATTGGGCTTGGTCAAGAGAGAATCCCAGTGAGGCTACCTCCTTTCTAATCTCTTAAAAATGGGCTTCATATGGAGAAATTCTACTCGATGAGGTGATCGCTTCCTTTGTATGAGTAAATTGGATTTGTTAAATCCCTATATTTATACTAATCATGTGATCACTGTTCAACAGCTATATTAGAAATGGTAACAATTATTAATGGTATTTTAAAATCCAAAAACATAAAACCAAGTAATTGAATAGGTTTTATATAATCATTTTACATAATAAGACATTTAATTAAATCAAGAAGAATTTTTATTAATAAAAGTTTGGGTCATTACAATCTCCTCCCCTTAAGAAATTTCACCCTCTAAATTTCATTTTACCACACTAAAACAGATGAGTATAACTCTTCTTCATCACTTCCTCTGATTCCCACATTTCTTCTTCAAACTTGTGGTTTTTCCACAACACCTTGACGAGGAGTATTGTCTTATTTTGTATAACTTTTTACCTATGATCTAAGATCTTCACCGGATCCTCTTCATAGGAGAGGTCATTATCCAATGGTACCACCTCTATATTGAGTACATGTAATGGGTCAGGTATGTAATTCCTCAAGATTGATACATAGAATGCATCATATACTTGAGATAGGTTTGGTGGGAGTGCTAGTCGATAGGCCACTGCTCAAATTCGATCAAGGATCTCAAAAGGGTCTATGTAACTTGGACTAAGCTTTCCCTTCTTCCCAAATATCATAACTCTCTTCCACGGTGATATGCAGAGGAATACCATGTCTCCAACATCAAACTCTAGGTCTCATCAAATATTGTGAAAGGATTGATTATGTTCCCTTCTTTACGATTCCCATGCTCATCTTCATCAAATTTAAGAATATTGGATCCTTTTCAATTCTCATCAATGAAAGAATCGCTGGGTATTTTCAACATAGAGAATCCACCACCTTGTTCGCTTTCCTAGGGTGGTAATTAATTGAGCAGTCATAGTCTTTGATTGGATCTAACCATCTTTGTCAGCGCATGTTCAACTCTTTCTTTGTGAATATATACTTGAGGCTTTTTTGATCTGTATATATTTCACGCTTCTCTCCAAAGATGTAATGACGCCAAATTTTCAAAGTGAAGATTACTTCAGCCAACTCCAGATCATGTGTTGGATAGTTTTGCTCATGGAATTTCAATTTCCTTTAAGCATAGGCAATGACTTTGTCATTCTGCATCAACACATAGCCTAGGACCTTCTTCTAAGCATCACTGAATACTACAAAAAGTTCTCCACTTGTGGGTAGTGTGATCATGGGTGCAGTGATAAGCCTTCTTTTCAACTCCTTGAATCTATATTCACAATCATCACTCCAAGAAAACTTGACTCCCTTCTAAGTTAGCTTGGTAAGTGGGTTTGAAAATCATGATAAATTTCTCAAAAATCAGCGATAATATCCAGCTAACCCCAGTAATCTACAGATATCTATCACCGATGTTGGCTTTGGCCATCCCTCAATTACAGCTATCTTGGAGGGATCTACAAATATCCCATTGCTTGTGATGATATGACCCAAGAATGAGACCTCCTTCAACTAGAACTCACACTTGTTGTAATTTTCATAGAGATTATCCTTTCGCAAGGTCTATAGTACAGTGCTTAGATGATCCTTATGCTCTTCCTTGGTTTTGGAGTATATTAGAATATCATCTATAAATACTAGCACAAATTTTTTGAGTTAATCTCTAAAGACTCTATTAATCAAGTCTATGAAGATTTTTGGAGCATTAGTGAGTCTGAAAGGCATTACTATGAATTCATAGTTCCCATAACTTGTATGAAAAGAAGTCTTGGGGATATCCTCCTTCTTCACCCTTACTTGGTAATATCCCAACCACGAATCCACCTTGGATAAGTATTGTTCCACACATAGATTATTGAAAAATTCATAAATTTGGGGTAGAGGATACTTGTTCTTTATCATTATTTTGTTGAGCTCATGATAATAAATGAAAAGGTGCATTGACCCATCCTTCTTCTAGATGAAGAGGAATAGTGCAACCCATGGTGAAGTACTTGGGAATATAAAACCTTTATCCAGATTCTCCTATAGTAGTTTCTTTAGCTCCTCAAGCTCCACAACATCCATTCTATATGAAGTCTTGGATATTGTCAAAGACTCGGGTATAAGATCAATCAATAATTCAACATCTCTTCTAGGAGGAAGACTAGGAAATTAATCGGGAAACACTTCAGTGAATTCCCTCACAATAGGAATGTCTTCAAGGATGGTTTCTTCCTTAGACTCAATCATCTTAGAAAGATACATGTGCTCGTAGGGAAGTAATAACCACACTTGAGATGATGGTGCTAAAGAAGATTCATCCTTCTCTTTGCACTTGTACAGAATCGGGGTTTGATTCACCATATGGAGAGTGATTTTCCTCTCAAAAAAAAATTTTTGGATCTATATAGGGAAATCCAATCCATACTAAGAATTGCATCAAATTCCACTAGAGGGATTTCCACTAGAGTGATTTCCCTCTCAAAAAAATTTGTTGGATCTAACGAAAAAGCGCTGATAAAGGGTCGAATTCAAAAAAAAATTAAAAAATATATATATTAATATATAAATATAGTTATATAGTTATATTTATATAAATATAATATATAATTTTTAAATATATTTTAGATAAGTATAAATGTACATTTACACTTAATATACTTAAAATATAAGATATTTAGTGAAAATGGATTCTTAAAAATTTTAAAAAATATTTTTAATTAATAATTTGATAATTATTATGGAGTAATATTCATTTAATAACAATTTGAAGAATAAAAAAATAAAAAAAAATAAAAAAAGATCCAAAACATGTTGAAAACGTAACTCAAACTTCAAATGGCCATAACTTTTGATCCGGGTGTCCGTTTGAGCTCTACCACATATCAAATCGAATCATGTGACGATATCTATGTCTCTATGACTGAGGGGAGTCCTGTTAAAGCGTTTTGAGAGGCCAAAAGAGGCTCATAAGGCCTCCAAAATTGAGTTTTTAGTCGGGGTACCCAGATTTTTTAACATTTTGTGGATTTTCAACCTCATTTAAGGGGTTATTATTGGATTTTTTTGGTGGGGAATGAATTTATTCCAAGGTATTACATTCATATTGATATTATTTCTTTGAAATTTTATCATTTTTTATAATGCACTGCTATTTATAATCAAATATATAACTATATGTACATATTTTTTATATATTCACACCTAAAAATTAAATTTTTTAAATAAATAATTAAACATATTTACATATAAAATATACTAGATTTATCTAAATAATAACTAATATCCATTTTATTTAAAATATCAATATATGAATATTTATATAACTACTATATATTAATATAACTATATATATATTAATATAACTATATATATATTAATATAACTATATATATATATTAATATAACTATATATATTAATATAAATATATATTACTGTACGAATAAATATAACGAAATATATATATAAATAAATAGATATATCATGAATAAGAGAAAAAATCCATATAGGGTAGTGGCAAAGGCTTTAGGTGCGCATGGGGGAGGTCTCGAGATCAAATCCAGGTGGAGGCAAGGGCGCACATGCAAGGGTGATTTAAAGGGATATCACTGATAAAGGGTGTAGGTGGTGCGGGCGGGCGCTGGATGTGCGGGAAAGCGCTGATAAAGGGGGGCTCAAGCGCTGTAAAAAGCCCCCATGAGATTGGAAGTATTTTTTTTATTTTTTTTTATTTTTTTTTATTTTTATTAGTGCTTTTTGGAGCACTGATAAAGGGGACCCCCCTTTATCTTTGTCGACATTATCAGCGCTTTTTCTAGCGTTGTTAATGGCCATTTTTAGCGCTAATAAAATCCATATTTGTAATAGTTTCACCAACATCTCTACTTCCATGATTTGTGGTGGTGTTGGGATTGTTCTACTAAACTTTTGGGATATAAAAGAATGCGTATAACCAGAATCAAAAAGTATGTTTGTTTTTCTTGAATAAATAACTAGGGTGCCTATCACTACTTCATTGTTGGGGTTCGCTTCAGTGGTAATGATGGAAAAGGATCACCCTTACTACCTTGGAGGTTGTTGGTTGCCTCCTAAAACTCTTGTCTTAGGGCACTAGTTTTCAAAGTGCTCTGGTTATTTGTAGTTGAAGCAGTGAACAATGCGTTGAGGGTCGAATAGAGCGTTCCTCTCCTCTGTTGCAACAACGAGTTTTTCTTATCAGTAGTTAATGGTCAGGTTCCCTTCTCTTCCCCACCTAAAGCATTTCCTCGTCCCCTTAAGGAAACTTCTATGGTGCTTATTTCCGCACCTTTGGAAAGTGGGGTGCGGTAATTTCATATCATCATTGGTTTTATCCATCGGACCACCAAAAAGTCCACCTTATGATTCTTATCCCCATGATACCCCTGAGATTCTCTGATATCCATTTCAACTTTAAGGGAACATCGTACAATTTCTTCATATCTCTCGAAGTCATGGATCGATAGGGAATTCCATAGTCTAGGTTTTATCCCACCAAAGAAGTATTCGACCTTGCATTCGGGGGTAATGACAAAGCTGAAGGCATATTGTGAAAGCCTTGTGAAGTTTTCCTTGTATGCTCTGATGGATTCGTTGAATTTTTTTCTTGAGGGTGAGGAATTCCCTTTCCACCTTAAGTCAGTGGTTACGAGAAAAATATTTATTGAAAAACATTTTTTGGAAATATTTCCATTCTAATGCATCGATCTCTTACATAGGCTTCGTATTTTTGATCAATTTCCACCATTGATCATCTTCACCCTCCATACAATAATAATCCAAAAGAACCTTATCTTGTTCAAAACATTGAAGGATATAGAAGATATTATCAATGGATTTGATCCATTGTTCGGCGATTAAGGGATCGTATGATCCATTAAAATTAGGAGGCCTTTGTCTCATGAAACTCTTGATTGTGGATTGTTCTTTCTTAGGGGGGTTGAACATTCATCGTGACCCATGTTTCTATTCAAAACTTGAGTTAGCTGAGAGAGTATCATGAAAAAATTTATGATTCCTGCTCCCATCAGATTAGACATCTCATTAGAACAGTCATCACATTGATCTTCTCATCGGTTGTTAGCCTGAGTCCTCCTATTACCATCCATTGGCTAGAATAAAAGGAAATTTAGGGGTAACACATAAAGGGTAATCAAATGAAAAAAAGTTATAACTTATAAATTAAATTTATTTCCTTAACTTATGAATTTATAGACTTCAATCTATGTTATACATGATCTACTTCCCAACATATATTCTTAGGGGAATTTTTTTATTCCCTTAATAATGGTTCATACTAAGCTTATGAATTTACTAGATAATATCCCTCGAGAGTGTCATAACCAATAGTGCATCAAGTCCCGTTGTCATACACCAGTTCCTGTTCGAGTCTAGATCAAAGCGTTGTTTTCAGGTTCATACTAAGCTTATGAATTTACTAGAGAATATCCCTCGAGAGTGTCGTAACCAATAGTGCATCAAGTCCCATTGTCATACACTAGTTCCTGTTCGAGTCTAGATCAAAGCGTTGTTTTCAGGTTTTACCCCTAGATACATTTGTTCCAAAGATGCCTCTACTTGTTCGTATCCAAATATGGATGTATTTTCTTGATAAAACACTTACTCTATACTCAAAAAAATTTATAGATTTTTTTAGTATACTTAGTCTTATCCCTAAGGAATTCACTAGGTTTTTTTAATCCTAATCCCAAAAATAACTAAACATATCCTCTGATACCAACTATAACAACCTCACTCTTTATTACAAACTTAAACATGATTCATTAAATAAACTTTCACTTAAAACAAATATGAGGATCGAGATGTCTATATTATTTGGAAATTATTAATATTACATAACAACTTATAACATAAAACACAACATCTTTATTGAAAACTTCTTTTATGTGACCACAACATTCCTTCGTACTTAGCATTTCATGGGATAACCTGAGGATATGCATAAGAAAAGGGTGATCTATAAAGCTAAGTAAGGGAGTAAACAAGGAATAACATGAAGAATACATTACATGTTATAAAATAGTCATATCAATGTATCACAAGAAAAACATGAACATAAAGGCATGATATGGAATGATTATCATAACATGGAAATGTGGCAACAACATTTAACACGATATTAGCATGAGACAAGGATCATTGCACATGGAGCATGAGTAAACCCTCATTTCACTTGAATTATAATGAGTAAACCCTCATTTCACTTGAATTATCATGATTAAACTCTCATTTCACTTGACATATCATGATACTAATCTTTACCCAATGCATTGGAGAGCTATCAGGGCACACCCTTTATAAACATTTCATTTCATGCATAAGTGTGTCACATGGATCATACAACATGGATTCATTAAGAAACATAATTTATTACACTAATAAGAGATATGGAATAAATAAATATAATTTATCAATAAACAAGTACATGTGAATAAATTTGAATACCCTTGATAGAGAAATGGGTATGGTATTCACTTATACGATGATTTTGGCATGGGAAATTTTGGTGTAACTTTGGCAGCATAACGACATCAAATAGAAATCTTAAAATTGGTTGATGATAGAGAAAGGGCTATATAATAATTTATACATTAAATAGATATTAAGTTGGTCATGTAACATAATATCCCAACATATTTAATGGAATTTAGATGCATAATATAAAATAATTTCTTGAATGTAAATGAGAAGAGAGAAATTCCTTAAGGAATTTTGGCATGCTGATAGGTGTACATGGAAGGAATTAATGAGAAATAAATAGGTATATCATCATTTAAACATAAGTAGGAAAATATTGGGGAGGTGATAAATCATACCTCATCATTTTTTATTTAAAATAAAATGGTATAACAACGTAAAGAAATTTGGACAAAAATGAGAAAGGAAGAAATCCCTTACTTGGAAGTGTGATCCCAAAGGCTTGGGAGAGGATTGAGAGAGGATTTGAGGGAGATTATGGAACCTTGGTAGGATTATATAGAGATTATGGAAGATTTTAGTCGATCTCCAAAAGTTTTTATTGAGGAGGAATGGGAGATTGAGTGGGTTTATATAAGAAAGGGGAAGGAATTATTTATTATTTAGGTTTTGGACACTGCACATTAAACTAATCAAAACCATAAACCATCACATGGTTTTTGCCCATGGTTTTTGAAAAATGGGAGTGTAAAAAATTATTTTATAATTCCAATGGCCTAAATTCTTAAAATATTAGGCTTTCTTATGTGGAGGTGAGTCACACTCTCAAGGAAATCATTTTAAAATGTTAAAATATTTTATAAGTCTTGGAGGGTCCACTAAGCCACCATAAAATTAATCAAACAAATATAAAATCACATTATTTTAAAGTTAAAAATATATTGGCAGAATATAACTTTTTTAGTATTTTATTATATCACTATTGGGTCATTATGATGTCATAAAACACATTATATATTTTATGGGTATTTAATTTTTACCCAAAAATTTGACTGTCTTAGAAAATTATGAAAATTTCACTATTAGATAATTTCAATGTACTGAATACAAAAATTATATTCATTTTATCTAAATAATTTTCTAAATATTTTAATTTTAATTTTTAAAATAAAAATCGACATTTATCAAAAATTCATGGGTTTTGACAAAAACAGCTTTCAAACCTTAATAAAAATTACAATTGTATTACTAAAAATTATAAGATCATTTATATTAAATAAAAATTAATTTATTAATAATATTTTATTGAAATATTTTTTAATTAAAAAATCCATTAATTCATCAAAATAGATTTCTTAATTGAATTTAAATATTAACTAAAATTCTATTTGTTCTTTTAAAAATCACTTACAAAGTGACAATAATAAAATGAATGTATATTCTTTATACAAAAATAATTAACATAATAATAGTGATAGGGTCTTGTTACATAACCCCTTATAACACCCGTATAATACCTAAGGGTAAGGTGTGCGATGGTGACAGATTATTGGGGCGGCTCAGATAATATCGCCCGGGTGGTAATATCTATTAACTTTCACTTCTCCTGTAGGAAGTTCCGTTCAATATTAACATGTGAATCTCAGATTGGGATTGGTCAAGAGCGAATACTAGTGACACTACATCCTTTTTGAGATCTGAAAAATTGAATTCGTATGGATAAATTCTACTGGATGAGGCCATCACTTCCTTTGTCTGAGTAAATTGGATTTGTTAAAGCCTTATATTTATACTAATCATGTGATCACTGTTCAACAGTTATACTAAAAACTATAAAAATTATTAATGGTATTTTAAAATCTAAAAACATAAAATAAAGGAAGTTCATATGTTTTATATAACCATTTTTTATAATAAGACATTTAATTAGATCAAGAGGAATTTTTATTAATAAAAGTTTGGGTCATTACAGAGATAATGCTCTCTCAATGTATCTAATACAATCTCAATATGGGTTTCATGGTAATTTCTAGAGCATGAATACACCAAGATATCTTCAACAAAGACTACTGTGAATGAATCCAGATAATTCATAAGATCCATAAAGGCTTCAGGTACATTTGTGAGTCCAAAAGGCATGAACAAGTGCTCGTATAGACCATACCTTCTCCTAAAAGTTGTGTGGGGTATGTACGAAGTCCTAAAACACACCTGATGATAGCATGATCTAATATATATATTTGAAAATACCTTCTCTCCTTAGACCTAATTAAAGAGGTCTTTGATTATAGTAGGTGGATATTGATTCTTTACCATGAGCTAGTTCAATCGAGGATAATCTACGCAAAGCCTAAGGGTAATGTCCACATTCTTGGAAAAAATGATTAGTGAAGCCCAATGAGAAGTGTAGGGGCATATAAAGGCTTTATCCTCTAGGTAATACAATTTATATTTGATCTCTAGAATCTCTATAGGTGTAATACTATAAAGAGAAATGGTCACAAGTGATGCTCCTCGAACAAGATTAATAGTGAATTCTACCACTCACATTGGAGGTAAACCAGAGAAGTCTTTAGGAAATACATCCCTAAAATGCTCCACTAGAGGAGAGAAAATAGTGGGTCGTAACCCCTAGTCATACAAGAAAAAACTGTAGATTTGATCTATCACATTATCCAGACTCTACTACTTAGGTCCTTCTCATATAGCTTACAGATCCCATTCTCCCGTATGTATATGCCTACCTCTCTCTGGTGAAGTAAACGTCTCCCTATGACAATAACAGCCAATATGATCTTGAAAGGGAACTAACCAGTCCATATTGATGATTATGTAAAAACCCTTCATGTCAAGAAAGTAAATATTCCACACAAAGATTCACCCACCTATCTCAAGAGGACAGTCCTTACAATGGAGAATTCCCTCTAATCAGATACCTAATGGGGTACCAAGCGTCATAATGCCATAGAAGTGCTCGATCTTGAGGCCCATATTCCCATAATAGTATTAGATATAAAAGATTGATATGTACCTATGACAAATAAAGTAGATAGTAAAGTGTAGGCTACTAGAATTGTACCTCATACAAAAGAAGGTTCATCACTCTGCTCATCTGAAATAGGATGGACTACAGATAACTGGTATATAGTGCAGCTCAGATTCACTACCTGACTGGACTGAGTAAGCATGCTCTGCTAGCATTGGGAATCATGATTATAACTACCTCTACCATGACCGCCACCATGTCCTAATTGGATGATGGTATTCCCGCTACCTACCTATCGTGATACTACTAGTCTCGCTCCTGAATGTCGGGGATGAGTAGATCCCCTCTCACTAGTCACTAATGGGAATGTTTTTCATAAGCACTGGATATTCCCCTTTCTACCGCATCCTATGAATTATAATGGATATTGTAAGCACTAAGGTTTAGTGTGTCTCATCTTCCCACACTAATGACATATCAGGAAACTTTCTAAACGATAAACCCTACTGGGGATACCTCTATGAGTAGCCTTGAGATATCTCTTTTTTCTAAAAGAACCACTGATAGATCTAGGTGTTGAACCACCCTGACTCACACCATCAGCTTCCCTAAACTTTTACTTTGTGATAAGGTTCTGGTTAATGATTTCAGAAATAGTAGTCAACCTAAACACATTGAACTATGATTGAATAGAATAAACCACCCCATCCTTGAATCACCTGACGGTCATAAGTTCATCACCCACTAGATTAGAAGCTAACCACTGTAGCTTTGTAAATCAGGAAGAGTACTCCATAATAGACATGATCCCCTACTACATGTTCATGAATTCTCTAGCTCTGCCATCCCTTAGAGTCTACAGAAAGAAATAGTCATAGAAGATCATCTGGAAATCATCTCAGACCATATTACGACGTTGATCCTCTTGGGTGATAATTTCTCACCACTGCTTGATGAAATCATGTAGCATATAAGATTCAATTTTGATAATATACTCTAGAGGTGTCTCTAGATTCTAAAATATAGAAAGAATGGCTTTTATCCATGACTCGGTAGCATGAGGTATTCCATCCCCCGAAAAGGTGGGAGGATGCTACTACTATAATTCCTAAGTCAACTATGCCATACTCGGGGTAGGTCGAGAAACACCTTTCATATTATACAGTATATGTATAAATCCCTCACAGAGATGTGAGTTAGTTACCATATCAAGAATAGGAAAAGGTTTCATAGGTGGCACTATAGGAATAATCACTGGAGGATTAAGGCCTACCACCTCAGGTGTATGTCCATCATCACTTTCAGGGCATGAGACTGGAGGATGTCATGGAGGCATGATACTATAATTCCAAACACACGCCTCATAAGAGATTTAGGCAATTCAAAAGATTGAAATTATAAAAGTAGGATAGGTATATATCCTTCCTATATAAATGATCGCGCTTATTTTCCTGCTTAAAAATCCATGTCTAGGAAGTAGAATAGACATTAAGGATATAAGAATTCAAGAGTTACTCCACTACCCATTACTAAGGATAGGTTCAGGTACAGGTCTCTGTTTCATATGTATAAGATAACAAATTTCACTTTAGAAGTCATATTCATTTTAGATTTTTACTCATTCAAATATGTAAATCACTTAAAATGGTTGAATAAGGTCAATAAATATTTCTGATCCATAAGGTCTCATACTCCTTATGAACCAAAATATGTCATCCACTTAACCCACACCATAACACGTTCCATCCCATGCGGCCAATGGTCCATGGCTCAATGTTCCATAATTGACTTATTAAGGTGTCTGCTTTAACCTATGCAGGAAAACACTACTAGGTTAAGGTAGGAACTTTAAGTGTTAATTATTTTTTCCAATCCCTACAAAAAGAGTTAGTACAATTAAATGCACAATTAAGGAACTAATAGTAATATGAAACAGGAAAATGCACACTAAAATTTAAACATGGCATGAAAAAAATTATGCCATATTAGTCTTATTGTGCCTATAATGATGTGTGAGCTACTAAAACACCCTCATTTCATCAATACATGGTAAAGAAATCATCTATTAAACAATACCAACAATATTAACATCAAAAAACATGTGTGTCACCCAATGGTGAATTTGTATCATCTATAATTGGTGAAATAAATTATAACAATTTCCCACCCCATGTAATTTTGGTTTACCCTATAGATGGGTTAGCCACATCTAGGAACATGGTCATTTTCAAATTTCTTTAACTCCTAGTCTCCTTTATAATACCCAAATAGTAAGACAAAGGAAAAATTTTACTCTTATACCACTTTGTAACATCCCAACCTAGGATCCACTTAACCCGTGCCCCGAGCCGGTGGGTCACATGGCCTCAAGCGTGCCTCCCCATACGCCAGAGGCTATCGACTAGCAGCGAGGGTGTAAAGGTGGTATGATGGGTAGACTATACCCTCATATCAGATTGTCATGGTGGATATAATTATAAACATATAATAGTATAAGCATACATATAATAGATAGAATAAATAAATAGCAAAAGAATAGATAATTGATAAACTGAATAATAATCAAAAACCACTAGGTAGTGTCATATACATGGATTCATGTCATGCTGGTATAAAAAATGAAAATAGATAGATACAAACATTCTACAAAAAATACAATAAGAACAAAAACGACTCAACTAGAATCTCAATCCTATGCTTGTTTTTATTCTCCTATGCTCCATCTATAAGCTAAGAATATAAAAAACTAGTAGTAGGGTGCTTTCCCTTACCAGTACCTACAGACAGATAATTTTCTTGGGTACCAAAGGTAGCCCAAGTAGGGTGTGAGATAAAATCTCAATAGGCCACCACCAATGGTGTCAAGAAGTAATCCAAGAAGTGATTGTAAATAAATAGTGTGTAGGTATAGGTAATTAATTATCAATTCTAAATAAATAAATAACTGCTTGCTCAAGTTCCTAAAGGACACATGGCAGTGCTACCTACTTTGGATCATAGCCAGAATGGAAGTATGATCAGTCACTATATATAGTAATATATATATATATTTATTTATTTATTGCATCTACCTATATAAACCAAGTACGTGAGAACATAAGTGGAAATATACTTGGAATACTAGTTTCTGGCTAGACCAGGCATAACTCAAACATCTATAACCAGTCTAATAATCCTATAAGATCAAGCAACAGGGTACACTCCCTACATCTCATAATAAGTGGGAGATTTCATGATCATCACTCGAGATGGTGAGTGTGTTATCATGTCAACACTCGAACAAGGAACATGGCGCATCAATCCCAACATCCAACTAGTGTCAATGGTGTGAGACATCATGCTCAAAACCTAATGTAAGGGAGCGTGATACCATCATTATCAAAAGATACCTTTCCATCATACCATATCCCATAATAAGTCATAATCAAACTTATAAATATAGGCATGATGAATTACCTTCCATACATTGCATTAATCAACCTCAATGTAAACAAGGATTCACAATTCAATTAATTACATTTGATTGAATTTGAATAGGCACAGCCATACCACCTTTATAATTCATTTCAATTAAATCATTCATTTCATTTTAACAAGGGTAACCATAATGCATTATCCATTCCACTTAATTTATCCATTAAATTCCTCATAAAATGTAAAATCCATTTATAAGTCTCAAAGTTACATTTAGAAGGTTACATGGTCAACAAGGCATATGATTACATGGTAAATTCCAATTATAGGTGGGCCAGGAACTTAGGAGGTACCTTGGGTTCCATTAAAAAATCAACATAACAAGGTAAATTCAATTTAAAATCTAAGATGAAAGCTAAAAAGACATTATGGGCATTTTATAAAATTAACCACAATGATAAATTTAACTTATTACGCACAAAGGGTGTCCATAAATGAAGTAAACATCCTCTAAACTACTAAATAAGGATCAAAGGGAGTGTATCTAGGTGTGTTGATCAATTTGATATGAAGAAGAAAATTATAAGGTGACTCTTGGAAAAAAGTCAGTGTGCGACACAATGGAATAGCTAATAAACATCAAAACTCATGGGGAAATGATTATACCACCTACATCAAGGTCATAGATGACTCCTCGCTCAATATTGGCCTCAGATTCAGTGTAGGTTGGAAGAAATCTAAGAAATGGTCCAATGAACTGAAAATAGGGAAAAAGTTCTTTTACCAAAATAGTGTAAAGTATTCAAAGATAAACTTAGATAGGAAGGAAGAGGACTCAAGATATCACCTTAAGTTATCTAATTCATTTGATAGATCCTGAATCGGACTTCAAACATGAGAGATAGCTCGATGCCTATATCAAGGAGTTTAGAAAGCTATAAGAGAAGAAACTCATATCATCCTCTAGAGAGATGAAGTCGAAAATAAGAAAAGGTTAAAAGATTAAAAAATGGGGAAAGTGTCATTTAACCTCAAAAAATAAGTTTGTATGGTTAAGGTTCAGGTTTTACCAAACCATGTGCAGATCGTGTTCAAGCCACTTCTTAAGGATTTTCCTCGCATGGTTAAGATGCACGGTTTCCCAAACCATGTGGAAAGTGTGTGAAATCCCACTATCAAAAACCTTTAGTTTCTCACATGTTTGTGTAATTAGAGTTTCATGGTTTTAGAAAAACCATGCATCTCCCACTGCACATCTTTTTCTCCCCACACTGTTAGAAGTAACTGTGTGGCCTAGGCTACATGGTTTCTACTAACCATGCGACCTAGTTATTTACTCCACTTTCGGGAACTTCGGCTCTAAAAAAACTAGAGACGCTCCTGGGACCTTCCTTAGTCTGTATTAAACATTTAGAAAGATTAAACCAAATATTTAAATTGAAAAACAAATTATTCTTACCTTCATAAAAAGACTGTTTGTAACACAGGCCTCATATTGTACATTCTCTAAAAGCACCACATCTCTGCCCTCCTGACACTCCACTAAATCCTGTCTAGGTGGAATCATGATGAATACAAAATACCATGGTAAATAATAGAAATAATAGTCATATATATCATAAATAGAGAAATATTTAATAGGCATCACATCTCACCACCCTTACACTTCCCTACAGCACTCATATCACATATCATCTAGCCTCATAGCCCCCTTCCTACCCATATCAGAGTCAGGTATCACATATCATGCATATCATACATCAACAGACCGGAGTGGTTGGGTAGATTATCATCAAAGAGCTATGCATGAAAACAATTTTTAGCTTTTTGTTTACATTTTAACAACTCACCTCATTCCTTTATTCCATCCTATCCATATTAGATCTAGGCCCACGTGTATCACACCCATAGGGTCACATATCATCCTGTATGGAACCACATACCTAGGATGGATGAGAAGAATTCCACCAAGAAGCTATGTAAGAAAATGTTGTTTATATTTCTATTGACACTTCAAATAGCCCAACCCCTTTTCATATATTCCAAGTTCTAGACAATAGTCACACACACATGCGCATATCATATGATCCTAAGTTCCTACCATGATACATAATTTCTCCTACCTTGTTATACCTAGCCAAGATTCAAAACCTCGTAATCCAATAACATCGCACCCAAGTGTGCCACTAGAGGTTTAAATCAATCAACTGTAAAAGTGAAAAGCATAACATCAATTTTACACCCCTAGAAACTTGTTTTATCCCCCATCCATGGGGCTTTATATACCCAAACACGAGTGCATTACTTAGTTCTAACTAGACCTTGGTCTCTAGTCTACCATATCCAAAATAATAAGATGAAATAAAACATTGATACCATTTTTAACCAATCAAACACGATTACTATTTTATACCTATCTATTATGATACTTCAAGGAAACACCAAAAAATAACTTTTTATGATACCATTTTAGTGCCCTGAACTAAGAAACACTTAATCAGTGCTATGG
Source organism: Viscum album (assembly GCA_963277665.1). Lineage (NCBI taxonomy): Eukaryota > Viridiplantae > Streptophyta > Magnoliopsida > Santalales > Viscaceae > Viscum > Viscum album. The sequence continues at coordinate 1,129,881,597 of OY728133.1, forward strand.
GCCAGTTATAAACTAAGCCTTAGGCGTTCTTACTTATACACCAAAGGCTTTTGACTAAAATGGGTGGTCTAATTAGGTGATAGTGGGAAGACTATACTCTCTGGTGATGATAATAATAGTGGTAATAATATTTTAACTCAATGGAAGTAATTTATCAAAATTAGTGGAAGCATGAATATAGAATCAATGGAATCATAACAAATATATGAAATAGAAGAAATAATAATCCAAATAAAATAGTCATACATATAAAATAAGGTATACATTCCAAACAATGATATAAAAGTATACAAACAAGATCTCCCATAGCCGATCATATAAGGATGTACTCAAAAGGCCCAAAAGAAACTCCAACTCAGTGCAAGGTGAAACCATAGTCCATTTATTATCCATCCCATACACCTATGAATCCCTGGTCCCTATAGTCCAAAGAATGATCATGACCCCTAACCTAATCTAAAAACCATAAATTATATATGTGTCCTGAGGGGCCCATGTAGGGTGTGATTATAAACTCAGTAGGTCACCACCAACATGTGTTTATCTTACATTCATATTTATAAAAGTGTATGCATACACAAGATAAATAGAAATTGAACCCATGCATAAAATACATAACAAACTTTACACATGCTCAAAATCCCCAAGGAAGTAATTACTTTCCTCGATCAATGTCGGAGTGGAATGATATGTCCATATTTAATCATACCGGAAGAACCTCGGTATCTCATCCACATACACATCACCCAACTCCTAGTTCCTATGAATACCACATGCACCCTCACATTGAGTACAATGGGTTTCCCAATGACACACCCAAAAAATACTTCACAAGTCCCATAGACTTCCATTCATCAAATTACTATCATCTCAACAACCCAACATCCTAAGGTATGGAGAGATCTATCCATCAATGAATAATAACTCACCATTGGCTTAATAGCCTAACGTAATGAGGTACAATGAGATCCACCCTTCAATAATCCTAGACCATTGGCCCCAACATATATGGTAAGCCTCATCCCCCAACTGATGGTCTCACACACCATGAACTGTGGCTTTCTATAGTGAGTACCTCCTCTATAACTAATGGTCAACATCATCCCCTAAGATAATAAAAATATATAGTCCTCAACCCACAATGAGTGGTCAATAACACCTCAAATGATTCCTAATCTATGTTTAATTGAATCCAATAGTGATATTAGCCAATCATGGTGATCAGAAACCACTAACTATACCTAAGTCAAACCAATCAGCAACCTTGTTTCCACATTAGAACCACAACGCCCATCCACATCATGTTCATTACCACCCGCCTCAACGTGATGATCACATCACCTCAATTTTGATGTTCAACACCATCTCACACATCTCGAGCCACGCCCTCAACCTGAAGAACCTTTTCATCTCAATATCAGTGATCAACATCACCCCATGTATCTCGGTCCAATCCCAACATGTTCCCGCATAACCAATTTAGTCATCACGCAATTTGATTAATTAAATTAAAGTCATCGGCATAACCTTCCCAACCATCTATTAGCCTAAACTTGGATTAGCATAATCAAGAGGCAATATCATTCCAATTTACATCTCACAATATCAATTAAACAATTTAAATTTAGTCTTTAATTAATAAATATTTCACCCAGACAACCCCTACTCATACATACTTGAATGTGCATCCCATAACACATGTAAAAATAGGGAGAAAGATAGGAACCACCTTCCTTAGGATTTTATGCACTCACTCATCAAATATCAACCTCTAATATGAGCCAAAAAGAGAGAAATTGGTATTTTATACAAACACCCTATAAATAGGGAAAATGATATCTAATGGAAATAGTATTCCAAATAGTGAGATAAAAGAAGAAAAGAAGCAAGAGGATTAAAGGACTTACCTTTACACTTCCAACACAGATGATTCCATCCAAATAAAAGCTCAAATGAGGTAAGGAGGCCAAATCCTATGGGAGGAAAAAATGATAGAGATCCCCACTGATTTTTACATGAAAGGAAGGAGAAAGAAGAAGAAAAAATATAAAAGGTAGGATGGTGGTTGGATAATTTTACCCCTATTAATGAACTATGCGGTTATGCTACATATTTTGGATAACTATGTGCCAATTGTGTAGTGACACTATCCAAAGGAAACCCCTTTAAAAATGGGTCACATAGTTTGGCCGCACGGTTTGGATAACTGTGCACCAACCATGTGCACTCACTATCTAAGTGGTACTAAGCGTGTGGGTCAGGCCGCACGGTTTAGAAAACCATGTACAGTCTATGCGTACCCTCTAAAATTAGTTGTAGGTGCCTCGCATGGTTTTATAGCCACATCTCATAGTTTATTCTAACCATGATCTATTTCAAATTGGTAGTATAGTTTGATATACATGCTTAGCACTAACCATTTTCTAACCATGTGCCCAGTTTTGTGTCTCCAGGACTTTGTTCTTCGAAGCCCGGTGCTCTCAAAAGAAAAATAGACCTCTATAACACTTATCGATCCTTAAACTCTGTCAAAAAACAATGTACTGACACTTTTTAATTCATGAAATTACTCTTTGAAGCCCAGTTTAAAAGTTGTCCCATTAACCAAACTTAAAATTCAAATTTACCTAATAATTTTGACCCATTCAAAAACCCAAGATGTTACAACAATGGTCACTTATAATAGCTATTTAACTTCTCAAACAACTTTGGATAGTAATGAAGGTCATCTTAATTTCCATTTTCATTTTTTTCATATGATATCCATCATTATTTACACTTGTATTCGTATCAAATTATATATAAATCATAGTATCATCCTAGTCAATATATACATTCAATTTCTCTTCATGTTTAGTCTGATAATTATAGGTCTGATCTATTCTGTGAAAAATAAAATGTTCTTCCAACTCTTATAGATGAATTTATTTTGAATAAAAACAATGTAAACATGGAAAAAGGATTTGATAAGGTTCATATGCATGCTTTATTACAAACTTGATAAAATCTTTAACTCCATGGTCATACTCTTTTTCCATGCTATTATCACCCATCCATTTTTTATTCATATTCAATCCTATTAGGTTCATAAAATATTTATTTTTTATAAAAAATAAATAAATACACATAAGGTATTCATAATAAAAGGATAAAGTTATAGATAATTCTAATAAGTGTAACCCAACATTTTATTATTATTAGTGATGATTCTTAACAAGTTATCATTTTATACATTGGTGACATGAAAAGAAACAAACTAGATTAAACATGTGGTTGTTGACCCTGGTTCTTGATTTGATGTTTTATGGCACAAAAAGGTGGTAATTCTAGGAAATTTTTTTGTAACCTCTATAAATGGGAGTCCAACAAAAGGGAGGATTTTATGTTTATTTATTTCTTCACTTGGTGCCTAGTGGGCTAGGTGGTGTTTCAGTGATAGGGTTCTTAGGAAGGGCGCTTTCCCTTGTCTATACCTACAGTAATATAATCTGTTTATGCCCAAAAATATGACCCAAACATGGTGTGAGACTAATCCCAGTAGGAAACCACCCAAAGATCTATTCCTAATAGTCATTGAATATATACAGCTGGAAATAAGAAAAAAGAAGCAGTAAACAAGGAAGTACTCAAAAGTAAACAGTCCTATAGTTTCATTTACAAACATTTTCTTTTAAGTATTTAATCAACCAAAAACAAATACAAGCAACCCTCTGGGTAGTTCTCATAGACTAACCCCTTTGGCTCACATTACAATAAAAGATATAAAAAAGACTCTCTGAGGAAGCACTCGCCATCAATTCCCCCTATAGTCATGTGTGATCAAAGACTCTCTGAGGAAGCACTCACCATCAATTCCCCATATAATCTTTTAACGGAAATATACAGACACTCTAAGGAAGCACTCAATGTCAATTCTTCATGTGGCCTTGTAATGTAACTATATAAACTCTGAGGGATCACTCAACATCAATCCCCCTTGTGGTCTCACAGCATGATAATTATAACAAACACTTTGGGAAATCCCTCAACGTCAATTTCCCCTATGGTCTCACTACACCAGGTTCTCGTAGCCTTGTTTAAGAAATCATGCACAAATGATAATTGACAACCAAATTAAACCTCAAGAACTACTTGGCTAAACAAACTAAAACATATCATATCATGTCAGATAATAATCACTCCATCCTAACAATACTAGGCATGGAAAGCAAGAAGTGGCCTAACAGGCAAGGCTATACCAAACGGTCAATAACAATAAAACATGGGTAAAACATCCATATCATGGTAAGGTTAACCCTGTTCACAAAAGTTAACCTCTATCCAAACAAACAAGGCGTAGCAGACAATAACAGGGCTAAAAACCATAAACATACAATACCCCGAACAAGGGTATTGGGAACTTTTTCACATATAGATCAAAGACTATCTATGAAAAGGCACAAACCACCTAACTCAGGATCATGATATCGATATACAAGAACCTCAGGCCTTGAATCACCCTAGAATTCTTTAGATCTATAAAAACACTTAAAATTTTCAACCGAGGATAACTTTTGAGAGAGGAGAAATCAGGAGATGAAGTTCTAGAAGAAGGAAGAACTCACCATGGTGATTCCAACGCAATTGACAGTGATTGATTCTGAGAACGGATAGAAATTCGGGGGCTCAGAGAAGATATGTGGTCGTACAGACACTCTTGGACAAGACAGACAAAGAAGAAGTGTGTTCTGTCTGTCAGACACGACCCCGGTCCATTTAATGAAAAAAAAAGTACACAGCGTATTATTTAAAAGTACATTGCATGTACTTTCCTTTTTTGGCCTCTACTTTAGGTAGTCTCCAGGTCACCACACATAGATATGTACTCGTCCGTTACACAGCCAGTACATGGTCACTCACATAAACTGGGTACACGGCGTGTACTTAAAGTACATGGCGTGTACTCCTGAAATTTCCAGAAACTCCTCTTTTTCTCAAAAACAACCAGAAAAGAAAAACGTACCTGAAAAGAAGATTTGAGTTCTTGCACCAACTACTTGGGATCACCTAAAAACAAAACTAAACCTCAGTGGAACCAACCAATAGAATCAACTCTGGAAAAATTTCATAGTGGAAACTGGGATAGAGGTTTAAATAAGAGAGAGTGAAACAAGAGGAGAGAGTTGATGTTTATTCATCTATTCACATGGTATGTGGTGGTAAAAGTGGTTTGCAATGATAGGATTATTAGGGTCCAAAGTTAATTTTTTTTAGATTATTAAATGGTGATATCCCCCAATCATATGGTTTTAAGAACCCAAAAAATTGAAGAAACTCTTGAATTTAAATACAATGAACCAGAAGTCTCGGGATGGGGTTGTCAAGATACTAGAAAAACTAAAGAATAGCCTAATTGGGGTTTGATTACTGCTTCAAATATAAACAATTCACATGGACTGGATGAAGGATAAAATTCTTATCATAGATGTTCATGATAATGAAAATATTAAAAGGATTAGGGTTTTTCTTCCTGTTAATGGAAGAAAATGGGTAGAATTTTTTTATTTTAATTTATGGGAGTGGGAATGATGCTTAGAAATTGGAATATTATCTCTCATGTTTGAAGTTAAATCCAAATCCTTACTTCAGAATTATCTTAGGATGTATAAGGAATGGAGAAGTTCGAGTGAATGATACTTGTCAGTGGCCAAATATCACGTATGATTAATTTGAGCATGATGTGATTTGAATAATTCCTCTAACCTCCTCAATGATCTAATTAATTTTATTAATTAATTATTTATAAACCAATTTAATTCTTATTTAAATTTTATTATATCTTTTTATTCATAAAATATTTTTTATGTATGTGCTTACATGTCTTTTTGTTTTGATTGATTACAACTTCTCTCATGCTTACATAATATTACCATATTTTTAATATTTAATTTTGTTCAATTGCTTGTTTTAATCATGTTATATATGTTATATATTTTAATTGTGTTTTATTTAAAGTATAATTAATCTTTATTATATCATAATATTTCTATGCTTAAATGTTATTTATATTTCATGTTTTGATAGCTCTCGTAACATGTTCTAAACGTTTTATTTTGAGTTCTTATGATAATTAAGTAATTGAAGATATTAATATATCAATTATAGTTGTTTTATATTTTTCTTTACAGAAAAATGAATTGTTTAACATGTAGATAAATGGATATCCACGTAGCTAATTTAGGATTCACATAACCGATTTTGAATCCATGTAACCGTTTTTCCAATTTCATATACTCTCTATATTTTGACTATATAATGGGCTAAAGAACTCCAAATTGAGTGATTATTTTTTTGGAAAGCTAAGAATATTTTATAAATTTCATTAAAAGACATAATATTTTGAATATATGTATATTATTTCCTAAATTAGGTTTGAATTCACTGTATATTTTCTATCATATTTCTACAATTTTTAAGAACTATTTTGATACAATTTTTTATCATAACTTGAGTTTTATATATCATATTAAGGTGATTATTATTTATTTAAAAAGATAATTAAATTGTATAAATATAATTAAAAAGTAAAAAAAATATAATTCTACCTTTTTCTATGTACTTTTTATCTCTGAATATTAAGAAATAAATTTCTTTACATTTTTTTCAGAACGGATACATGAGGAATTCCCTTACATAATAAATTTTCTTATGTGAAAAATTACCATACATGAGAAAATCACTTATGTTATGAATAGCTTAAATAAATAACCTATATATAATTTCTTATGTTAATTTCATACATGATTACCTTATATGGATAATTCACCTATGTAAATAAAAACTTCTACGTGAGAAATTTAGATATGTGAAATTCACTTATGTGAGAAATTCGGATACGTGAAATTAGCATACATAATAAATTGTTTATGTAATTTCCATACATGATTTGTCTATGTGATTAGTTCAATTAGTTAGATTAAAATTCCTACATGAAAAACTCATACGTTATTTTTTCCTATATAGTTTAATGAAATTTCTAATTTCTGGAAACTTACTTTGTTTTTTGTTTTGTTTTAAATAACAATTTTTTTCATGTTCATTTCACTTATTTAAATTTTTATAATTAATTAATAAATTAATATTAATTATTTATAACCCATGTGAACTGATTTTAATTATTTTAAATAATTTTTTATGATGATCAAAGGTTGTTTTAGCTTCAGGGATGAAACTTACAACTTGAAACTCTAAAATTCAATTTTATTATTTTATGTTGTTTTCTTCAATATTATTGTTTCTAAATTAATATTAAATGATATGAAACTCTTTAAAAACTATTTTAATATTTTTAATTTGGTGTTATTAAGTTTTAAATTTCACCGCATATTTTCTACTTGTTTTAAATAGAATTTTTTGAATTTTGTATTTTCAAATTCAAACTTCATATCTTCATGGGATTTATCTTTGACATGTTATTATGGAAACCATTTCAATTATTTATCAAATTATTTAAAATTGATGTGGATTATTATTTATTGTTTTAATTATTGGTCATGAGTTGATCGAATATTGTGTAACGATAATATTTTTTTCTCTTCGATAAACCAGTTTTATCATTTTTATTATTTTGAATTGTTCTAATGGTTTTCTTGGGTGTATATTCCATATATATTTGTATTTAAAGGAATCAAGGATTCTTGGAACAAAGAAATATACATATGAAATTACGACATGATAAGTGCGTATGAATTAAAGAGATAAAAATTGTTCATACTCTGTGAACCTTCAAGTGATCATATACATTATTTTTACTACTGTTGGATGATCTCTCAAGGGCTAAACAAAAACATATTTGACTTCTACTGCCTTAAAGACATGATAAAGCTAATCAAAAACTCAAGAATTAGTACCTTTGTTTTAGTATTTATCTATCTATTTTTTCTGGATGCTTGAGTTTGTAACACTTAAACCTATCTTTCATATACTCACTTTATATTTATGCTTTTATATACAAAATAATTTTCTATATTCAGGTTGTAAATCCCAAATTCTAAAGTCAAGTTCTTTCGGGTTGTGACTCTCTGTATCTAAATTCAAGTTTTTAATTTGGTTGTGACTCCCCATATAAAATTCAAGTGTCTAGTTATTATTCTACTATAAAAATAAGGTTATAATTAGTTTGTGGTTCCCCTTTAAAAATCAGGTAGTGAACAATGTATCTCTCACAGAGTAGAGAGGTATAAGACTAGACTAAGTCCACTTTGGACTGAACCAGTATAAAAATAATTGTGTTAATTCTTTTATTTCTGCTATTAACTAACACTAAATAATTAACTTTCATAATTAATTTAAATCTTCAATCAATTCATTTAAAATTTTAATATGATATATTCACCCCCCCCCCATCTAGACCTTATTTATTTCTATTCTGACCTAGCAATTGGTATTAAAGGGCAACCCTATTTAATAATAGTTTAACTATATCATTCACTTTTATGATACCAAAAAATTGATATTATAGGTTGTTTATTTTTGAATTATACCATCCTTTTATAGATTTTTTTGTTTACATTTTATTATGCTAAATTATTTCTATAACACGTGGTCTAAGGACAAATATCTTTAAGATGGCATGAGTGGACATAAATGATGATTTGATTCCTAAAAATATACCTCACTTTAATGGAAATGATTATGGATGCTGGAAATATTGAATGGAATCATACCTCAAATAATTAAACATATAACACTGGTAAATCATGGAAAAATCATACACTCGACTAGAATCTAACCTAGATACACTTATTGGAAACGATGCTACTAGATATGTGCTAAATTAAAAATTTGTTAATATTTTATATTATGATATTAACAAAAGTGTCTTTATTCATGATCTTCTTGTAAGATAGCTTGTGATATTTGGAAGATTATACAAGTTACTCACCTTGGCTCAGACAAATTGATATGAACTAATCTTGGAATGCTTCGAGCTAAGTACCAAGTCTTCAATATGGGTGAAGAAGAAATAGTAAATCAAATGTTCCATAGATTAAAAATCATTGATAATGGGATGAATTACCTTAGAGAAGATTTAGAGAACCCAAAACTTATTGAAAGAGTCCTAAGATCTCTACCAAAGAAGTGGAATGCAAAGAAGGTTGTGATCAATGAAAGTAATAATTTCAAAGAATACACATTGGATGTACTCATCGGATCACTTCCTCAATATGAACTTCAGTTAAAGAATATTATGGAATAAAATACTACAAATAAGAAAGGTATTGCTTTAAAATATCATATAAATGTTAATTCTAACTATTTTTAATCTAAAAAATAGGAAAGTGACAAATGAGAGATTTCCAATATGAGAAAAGGTATTTATAATTTGATGAAGAGAAAGAAAAAGCTCAAAAAATGACCAAGTAAAGATAAAAATAATGATCCAAAATAAAATAAGGGTGACACATATAGACTAGATGTAACATTTTATGAATTTATAAATAAGAGACAGATCAAACTTGGTTGTCCATAGTTAAAGAAAGAAGGGAGAGATAAAAAAATAAAAGAAAGAATTAAAACATGCTTATCATGTTGGATGGAGTTGCACCAAATAATTTGATTCAAATGATGAATCAGGAAGAGAAAAAGAATCATCCAACCACCACTTGATGATAATAAATAAAAATGAGTTTAGTGATAATTATGATTATAGTTATTATTTTGATAGTGACGGTTACAACTTTGATGAGTTATATGAAAGAAATAAAAAACTGTAAAAATATGTTTTAATAGTTACTAAATTGTATAAAGAATTAAAATAATAAAATAAAAGAGTTATCAAGGAAATTAATAAATTCAATAAGGAGAATTATTCTATCATGGAAGAAATAAGAAATTCTTCATCATGTTCTAAAGGTAAGATCTATGATGATTTTGAGTCTCTTCAAAAAGAAAATGATAATCTTAGAAAGGAAGTTGTAAGTTTAAAAGAGACGTTATAAAATTTTGTTCAAGGAAAATAAAAATATGAAAATATGGTATATTTGATGAAACTAAATAAATATAAATCTATTTTTGGTTATAATCCCCAATTTCCTAAATTATACAAGACTACTTTTATTAAAGGTTCTGTTGGAAAAGTTTATTATGTTACATGCTTTTAATTTTGTATGTAAGGTCATTATGTTAATGAATGTTCTATTAGATATCATCAATCACTTGGTTTTACTAAGACTTTTATTTTAAAGAATTTATCTTCTAGATTACCTTAAAATAAATGTTTTAAATATATATGGGTACCTAAAAATTATATTGTTAATCCAATTGGACCCAAAATAGCATGGGTACCAAAAATGTCAAGTAATTGATTTTTTTATGAAAAATGTCTTGAGTGAATCAAGAATGAAACATTATGCATGGAAATTGGATATTCTTAGAACATGACTGGTGACTTATCAAATTTTATTTCATATACCAAATGTGATGGAGGCTCTGTCACTTTTGGAGATAACTATAAAGGCAAGGTTAAGGGATTTGTTGAAGTGGGTATTTCTAATGTTGTTTTAATTTCTAAATTTTTATACATTGGAGGTTTGAAACATAACATAATTATTATTTAAAAATAATGTGATGATAGTATCTATACTAAATTTTAAGATAATAAATTTTTAGCTTTTAAAAGTGAAAATGTTTTATTTTATAATAATTAAAAAGATGACATTTATTATATTAATTTATATGATTTATTTAATAAAAATTTTAAGTGTATTAATGTTATATAAACAGATGATGTTATCTAGAATAGAAGGCTTGTACATGTTCATTTTCAAATGATGCATATTTTAGCCAAGAATAGACATGTTCTAGATTTACCCAAGTTAAATGGATTTCAATTTTGGAAAAGAAAAACCTATATATAATGTATCTATTGGGGGGAGAAAAATGTTTCTCAATATAATCCTAGATCATGGAGGATTTATAAAGATCATCCCATTACCAATATGAATGGTAATTTTTGTTCTTTTATGAAATACAGAATATATACTTCAAATTTCTTGGCAAACTCTACTTTTGTTTCTGATCATTTTATTACTAATGTAGTTGATTATTTAAATGATCCAAATTGGATTATTGTTATGCAATATGAACTTAATCAATTTGCTAGAAATAATTTTTGGTATTTATTTAAATTTATTGGGGATAATAAGGTAATCAGAACTAAATGGGTCTTTAGAAACAAGCTGGATGAATCTGGATAGATTGTCAAAAATAAATCCAGACTTGTTGTTCAAGGATATTCTCAAGAATAAGGGATACTCTCAATAAGAAGGTATAGACTTAGAAGATTCATTTGCACCTATTTCTAGGATAAAGGCTATTATAATATTGTTATATTTTCCTTGTTTTCAAGGTTTTAAATTATATCAAATAGATGTAAAAATTTCTTTCTTAAATGGTTTTATAACTGAAGAAGTCTATTTTAATTAACCTCCTGGTTTTGAAAATGAAAAATTTCCTAATCATGATTTTAAATTATAAAAATCTTTGTATGGTCTCAAACAAGTACCTCATGCTTGGTATGAGAGGATTTATTTGTTTTTATTAAATAATGGTTTTAAAAAAGGTAATGTTGATCATATTTTTTATTAAAATAATTTCTAATGATATTTTAATTGTGTAAATTTATGTTGATGATATAGTTTTTTATTCTTCTTGTGAAATTTTTTGTAATGATTTTTATACTTTGATTTCATCAGAGTTTGACATGAGTTTAATGTGATAATTAAAGTTATTTCTTGGAATTAAAATTTATCAAAGGAGATATGGGATTTTTTTTAATCAATCTAAGAATGCTGAAGATTTGGTTAAAATATTTGGTCTTGATTCCTCTAAATCTATAAAAACTACTATGAGTACTAATTCTAAATTAGATGTTGATACATATGGAAAATTTGTTGATATTAAAGGATGTATAGGAATGATAGGTAGCTTTATTTATTTAACTACATCTAGATCTGATATCATGTTTAGTGTTTGTGTATGTGCAATATTTCAAGTTGATCATAAAGAGATTTATTTTAAAATTGTGAAAAGAATAATTAGATATGTTAAAGGAAATTTTAATTATATTTTTTTATTCTAAGTATAATTTTTTTGATTTAATATCATATTATTATTTTAATTTTGGAGGCTGTAAAATTGAAAGAAAAATTACATCGGGTATGTATCATTTTTTGGGAAAAAGTTGAATTTCTTGGTCTTTTAAGATGAAATTTTTTGTTTCTATATTTACTAGAAAAAATGAGTATATCTCTGATACTAGTTATTGTGCTCAAATTTTATGGATTAATCAAAATTTATGTGATTTTTTTATTTATCTTGATAAATTACCTATTTATTGTAATAATACATCTATAATATATATTTCTAAGAATCCTTTATAGAATTATATAATAAGGAATATTGATGTTAGATTTCATTTTATTATAGATCATGTGAATAAGGGTGATATTTTTTTAGATTTTATCCCTACTGAAAATCAACTTGTAGATATCTTCACTAAGCCTTTCGAATTTTCTCATTTTTAAAAACTTAAATATAAGTTTGGAATATTGTAATCTTAATAGTTTTATATATTTTTAGGGGGGTTTAGTATTATTATATAGTGAAATTTTCATATTTATATGCAATTAGTAAAATATGGAATTTATTTTTCAGATTACTTATATTTATTTTTTGTACATATTTGTTCATTATATAACTATTTTAGAACTTCTAATTCATATTATATGATTTTACCTTACTATTTAAACATTTATTTGGTATAAAATTTTAGTTTTTAAAAGATTTCTCATTATTTTTTCTCAAACAGTTTTTTCAATGTTCTAATCACTGTATTTATATCTAAGTTTCAATAGTAGATAACAGTATCACAGCTCTTTGTTATATGATTAAAAAAACAATTACTTTATTTTTGTTTATTTACAAAATGGGGGAGAATTATTTTGGTTATTGATGTTTAGTTTTTTGGTTATTGATGTTTGGTTTTGTAATCAAACAACAAGGGGGATATTATTTGTATGTGTGTTTACTTATCTTTTTGTTTTGATTGATTATAACTCCTATCATTCTTACTTAATATTATCATATTTTTTAATGTTTAATTGTGTTAAATTAATTTTATTAATATTTTTTTATATATTATATCTTTTAATTGTGTTTTATTTAAATTATAATTAATATTGATTATATAATAATATTTTTATACTTAAAAGTTATTTATATTTAATGTTTTTATAGCTCATAACATGTTCTACAAGTTTTATTTTGAGTTCCTAGGATAAATAAGTCATTAAGAACCTTAATATATCAATTATAGGTGTTTTATATTGCTCCATATAGAAAAATACATTGTTTACCACATAGCCAAATGGTTATCCACATAGCCGATTTAGGATTATTATAGTTGATTTTGAATCCATGTAGTCATTTTTTTAGTTCCAGGTACCCCCTATATTTTAACTATGTCTCAGGCTACATAACTCAAAATTAAGTGATTTTTTTTGGGAAATATAAGAATAGTTCCTATATTTAATTAGAATAAATCAACTTCTGAATCAATGTATATCATGTCTGAAATTAGGTTTTAAGTCACTGTATATTTTTTTTATGATTTCTGCAGTTTTTCATAAATATTTTGATAATATTTTTTTATCATAACTTGAGTTTTATATATCTGATTAAGGTGATTATTATTTATTTATAAATATAATAAAATTTTCTAAATATAATTCAAAATTACCAAAATATAATTATTCCGTTTTCTATGTAATTTTTAGCTATGAATATTAAGAAATTAATCTGTTTACATTTTTTCCAAAATTGGATACGTAAGGAATTCCCTTAAAAGAGAAATTCACTTACGTGAGAAAATCTCAAATGTGATCAAATCACTTACATGAAGAATCACTTATGTAAATAACCTAAATATAATTCCCTATGTGAATCTCATATTTTATTCCCTTGCATGGATAATTCACATATGTAATGAAAAACACCTGTGTAAGGAATTTGGATACATGAAATTCACTTACGTGAGGAATTTATATATGTGAAATTCTATTACATAGTAAATCACTTATGTGATTTCCATATATGATTCACCTACATGATTAGTTTTCTTACATAGAGTAAAAATTCTATGTGAAAAAATCATATGTAATTTTCTCCAACACTGTTTAATAAAATTTCTAATTTATGGAAACTTGCTATGTTTTTCATTTTATTTTAAATATTGATTTTCTTTGTGTTCATTTCACTTATTTAAATTGTTTTATTGAATTTATAAATTCATATTAATTATTTATAACCCATTTGAACTAATTTTAATTATTCTAAACAAGTTTTTATGATGATTGAAGGCTATTTTAGTTTCATGCATGAAACTTACAACTTGAAACTCTAAAATTCATTTTTATTATTTGATGTTATTTTCTTCGATCTTATTGTTTCAAAATTAATATTAGATGATATTAAATTCTTTCAAATTATTTTAAATATTTTTAATGTGGTGTTATTAAGTTTTTAATTTCTTCGCATATTTTCTTCTTGTTTTAAATAGAGTGTTTTGAATTTTTTATTTTCAAATTCAAACTTGTTATTTTCATGGGGTTTATCTTTGACATATTATTATAGAAACCATTTGTAACACCATAAGTTTTTGTGAACCTTTTTTAGAATAAATTAAATTTTTTTATATATTATGTTTTATGTTACACCAAGTTAATTTTGCGCTACACACAACACCATCTTATCTTATGTTACACGCAATACTAAATTGCTATGAAATAGATTTTATTATTATAATTATTTAAACAGGACAATTATAACCTAGCCGTTAGAATGGAGGGTATGAACAGGATTAACCGAATAATAAAAATATGGTTTACATATGTATATATAATGAATTATTTTGTGACCATTTAGTTATAAATGAAAATAAAACCCTTTTCAAAATAAAAGGAAATATTTTTCTGAAAAACTATTTAAATGTGCACAAGTTTTTTTTATAAAAATAAAATAAACAAATCACTCTTATTAGATTATATTAATGAAATATATATATAATATATTAAATATAATTTTTAACATTCATCATATGTTTTTTCTAGACATGATATAAAAATAAATCCAATTTTACGTATAAAAAAGTTGTTTCTAAAGGCGGTTTTTCCACCTTTTAACGGCGTACTTGTTTTAAAACTAAATTTTGATATGTTTAAAATTTTATTTTAAAAAATTAAATTAAATTTTTAAATATTAATATAAAAATTTATTTTGATTGAATTTGTTTTATTTTTTTGATAAGTTTTATTTTTTTGATGAATAACGAAAAATACAACATTTTAATTGAAAACTGGCTTTTCATCTAAATAATTTATAATGATAAATTATATTTTAAATTTATTTTAATGTAAAATTATTTCAATTATAAAACTATAAATCCAATTTAAATTATTTTAATCTTTTTTATATTAAATTTGGATATAAAAACATTTCAAACTTTTGAACATTTTCACTTTAAAAACTCATTTTCTCACCCCGTATATGGGTTTAATTTTAAATTAATTTTATCCAATTATGTGTTTTGAATTTTGAAAAATAAATTTCATATTTTTAATTATAAGTTTCAAATTTAGTTAATATTTTTCTTTTATTTTTGGACAATATGAATAGTAAACTTAGTAATTTTATTATCACAGTTAAGCATAAATTGTGTAATTAAAGGGTCAAAATAATATTATAAATATTTTAAAATTACCCTAACACTTATACTAATTTTATTGGATGGGTGATTTTTGACTAAAATTACCCTTGGTTCTAATTTATGACCTTTTGGAGCCACTTGTATGACTTTAATCCCCTTATAGTATTTTATTTTAATAAAAAATAAACTTGTCACACTAATGTTTTTAATAAGTATAACATTTTTTATATATGTACATCTAGAATCTATGTTTAACCAAAAATATTATTTTAAAATTTAAAATATTTATCTTTATCATTGTAATTAATTTTTACTTTTTAGGGAATAAATAATTACCTTAAAGGCTTGCACAACGATGATGCAGTAATTATTAAGTTAATAAAACAATGATATTAAAACTATTAAAATGAATATAATTTGAGATAATTAATGTAATATATAAATTTTATAGAATACCTTGACATATCAGGGTTTTATTAAAATAGTTATTTTGAACAGTTCTTATTGTATTGATTTTTTTAAAAGTCAAAGTAATGAATAGTGTCAAAATTGACATTAATGATATTTTAATATAAATAATATATTATTAAATGATATAAAATTAATAAAAATATTAGATTCATACAAATAATTTTTATAAGGTTTAAAATTTAATCCATGATCCATTTATGTTTCTTTTGGAATTTTATGGAAACAATATTAACACTCAAAGAGTAAAAATCTATGTTGTCACAGTAAGAATAAAAGGGGTTAAATAGGGGTTAAAACCAAAATATAAGGATTAAAATATAGTAAAAATATGTATAATTTTCATTTGATGAATTTATTTTGACCCATAATCATCCTATATTTTAAATAAATCAGTTTGGAGCCTTTTGGAATAAAAAACTAATTTATATTAATTTAATATTTTTGAAATTCCAAGAGTACCTCTCCCCTCTCTTATAAAAGGGAACATCTTCTTATCTATTATTTACACTTAAAAGCCTATTTGTTTTGGTCAAACCCTCTAAAAATATTCTCCCAATTTTTCTCCCTTAATCCTATAAGCCTTACTTTGAGAATTAATCCAACCAAGGAAGTCTTTTGGTGCAAACCAAAATGAGATACCCGAAGAAGAGGTAATGTTCATCAACGAACATTTTTGTTTTTGTTTCTTTAATAATACCATTAAATTATTTTTATATAATTTTCATATAATAACCTTAGTATATTCAATATACTGAGATGTTTTCTGTTAAGGTTATTACCTACAACTTCACACAGTTCCATCAAATGGGATACGCAATAATCATTTGTGTGTACAGCGTACTACCGTCTCACAAACCGATGTCATTCGTTCTTCCATTACCACCTTTAAAAGTTAGTAATAATGGTGGTTTTATAGTTTATATAATATATATATATTATTTTTATTACGGTATTATTATTTTGTAATTTTCATATCATACATACCTTCATGCTTTCCTTTTTGGGGGAATATGATGACGTCGTTCGTGTGTACGGTAGACTACTGCCTTGAAAAACAATGTGATTCATTCACAATTTACATGAAATGTATTAAGTATGTTTTTAATAATCATATGTGATATATATTACATAAAAATGATCATATAATGATAATATATGGTATAATTTTCTTTGTTTTAATCAGATAAGAAAATGAAAACAATGTTCATGCGTACGCACGGCCTATCATCTCCGTGAACGGTGTATTTTATTTTCTACCACTAAATTTTATGAATTACTATAAATACATATATAATGAATATATATATAATATTTATATCATGTTTATCATTTGTTATATGATCAAATCATGATCTAAGTAAGAGGACCAAGAAGAAAAATTCAAAACATGTATGAAAAACGAAGCGGTTATTACCTGAAACATAACTTTAAAATAGAATTATTAATAAATGAGAAATATAAATTAATTTTTATATCATATATGGTATAATATATATATATATATATATATATATATATATTATTTTTTAGATTTATTATAATCTTATATTTATTATATGGTATTTTTGATCATGTACGAAGAAAGTCAATACTTAAGGTAAGGGTATTTATAGTCTCACTTTTATATCTATGAGACTCATGACATATTCACAATGTGTTTCTCTAGTGGGGTGTATATAATACCCATGAAATATATTATCCTTTTTCTTAAATTTATGGGTATTTACATATCCATTTTATGATCTCCCTTTCATGGGGTTTACAGTTCAAAAGTTACCAAGTCGGTAACGTAATTTTGTCTCAATATACCTTCTTTGAGACACAAGTTATGACATACACCTATATTATTTTATGAGGTATATATATTTCCCTTTGACATGTTGTGTCATGAATATCCTTCTTTTCATTATATTATAATTTTCACATAATATTATTCTCTCTTCGACCGAAATTTTTTTTATTCAAAACCCATGTTTTCTAAAAATGTTTTCAAATATGTTTTTAAATGATCTTTTAAGAATTTTAAAGGAAAAGTATTTCAAAGATATTTAAAATGTATTTTTTCAAAGCTTCCTTTATAATTTTTCAAGGTTATTTTCAATAAAAAAATGTTTTCTAAATTTTTAGTTATTTAAAAAGTGATTTTAAAAGCGGAAAGGATATTTTACTCAAGAAATTTTTTAAAAATATCTTTCAAAATTATTTTGCATATAAGATGACATATGTTGGTATTACTCATGCCTTTTTAGAGATATTATATAATTATACCATTTTTATTCCTTATCTGAATGGTTATGTTTATTATGGAATGTTGTTTATGAATTATCTTTCTTTTCTATGAGTTATGTTATGATGAAATGTTTAAGAAACCCATTTTTTGTGGGTTATGATATAATGAATGATTTATTTTATTACGGTACACATGCGCATGATTTCATTTTTTGATGGGTGGGACCTATATCTCCCTCTAATTCATTGGGTAATAATTAATGTTATATGAGCTCAAAGTGTACACGGGTGGTCATCCCAAGCCCGCAACAAAAGGGTACACAGGTGGTCATCCAAATCTCACAATAAGAGGGTATATGGAATTTCATCCTAAGCTCAAAACTAGAGAGTGAACGAGAGGTTATCCCAAGACCAAAGTAGATACATGGGTGAATATCTAATCCTAACATGTTATGTGTGTCTTGGTAGATATCCTTGACATAATATTTTATAATCTTATGTGTATGCCACAAATTCCATGTCTTATGCCATTCTAATACTCTCATGGATCATGTTATTTTATTATCTCATGTTTTTTGTCTTATGAATTGCCAATATTTAATTCTATGATTCAATATTGTGATGTTTGATATGAAGGGTATACTTTTAAAATATTATGATCTTATTCTCATACCCTTATGATCATGTTATGCTTACATATCTCTCATGGTTACCCTTATTGAGCATCTGAGCTCACCCTTTCTTATGTTTCCTTTCCCTGGGTTATGAAGAAAAGTTTTAAGTAGTATTACTTAAGGGGAAGATCTTTATAGGATATGTTTAAGATCTTTCACCAAATTATAAGAATGTGTTCCAAGTTTCCAAGGGAACTAAACTATTACAATAATACGGAATTTTTTGTGTAATATAATGAATATTAATCTCAAAATATGTAATATCTATATATGAAAAACCTGGTTTGTTATAGTTGGTATCAAAGGAAAGGTTTAGTCAACCTTTGGAAACTAGGATGATAGAAATTTAGTGAAATACCTAGATATATTTCTAAGGATATGTCTAGGGATGTCACTGAGGATAATTTTAAGGATAAGTCTAAGTATAGGTTATAATCCTATAATTTTGTAATGATCCTGAATAAACAAGTATTAAACCTAAGATGTTATATATTGAACGTAATTTCCCTTGGTTATGTGTTTTTTCAATATGATTAGTGTTTCTCACACTATTCTTTTTGGGTTTTAGGGAATGGATGAAACTATGAGGATTCATATTAATGGTGAATTTTATGGACAATAGAATGATATTCTTAATGAAAAAACAAATTAAATGGGAGTTGGAAGGTGAAACCTTATTATTATTCATAATCATCAATCTCATAATATAATCAACAATCTCAACCTTGGTTTGTTTCATGACCCATCTAATAAGAGAAATATGGAGTTTTAGGGTGACCATATAAAAAATAAAGTTAAATTTTCCTTATATAAATCATGTGGGAATAAGCATCAAGTAGAATGTTTCAAAGGAACCAGAAGATGCTTTGGGTGTGGAAAATAAGGACACAAAGCAAGTAATTTCAAAATAAATGGTTTAGTTAATGCAATGGACAAGGATGATGTTATTCCTAAGGAATCAATGACAATTAAATGTTTTAATGTGGAATGTATGGGCATTATGTAAATTGATTCCCTAGGGGAAAATATCATGAAGAGAATCAGTAAGGTTGTATGAGTACTGGTTATATTATTAATGATGAAGAAACTACAAATGACATATGAGATGGAAGAATTGTTAAGGAATAAAATGATGAAGCCCGACTAATGTTTTAAGAATGAAGTTGAATGATTGAGTGTTTATGTATTAGAATTAAAGAATAATGTTTTGGTATTATGGAATAATAAAACATCTAAGGATTGGTCCATTGTAGTTTTCCATTAAGGATTTGAAAGGATATGTTTAATGATGTTAATGGGTTGGGAAAGTGATTTAACGGTAAGGTGATATTTTTGGAGAACACGTGATTAAGGGAAAGATAACCCTTAATAATTGCATGATGTTGGGATAGTAATGAGATAAAGAGATTTTTTATTATGATAAAATAAATTAGATAGTATTAATAAACTTGGAATTGATTAGTAATATGATGACAAGGTGGTCTATGGATTGAGTTTATAGATTTTTTGTATTTATGGTATGAGTAAAGTGTTAATTTTTGAAAGAATTCTTGTTTTCAATAAAGATTTATGGTAATTCAATTTATCGTCATGTTTCAAGAGAATACATGATAATGATATTAACATGTTTGGTGTGTGACAATTAAGATCTACATCAAGTTGTTTGGTGATTAGAGATAAGTTTATTTTGAAAATTTAGTGAACTTATTTCGAAATTTTTGGATTTTAAATTTATTTTGGAAGGTTCATAAGGGTAACCATTTATGAAATTGTTTATATTGAACTTTGGATGGGGTTTTAGATATTAATGTTTTACTTAACCATATGAAGATTTATGCATATTAGATAAATTATGATAACCATTTTGTTATGATGATAACTAAAGATAGAAGGAATGACTTTTCATCCCATTATGGATCTTATGATCCACTAGTTCTACAGGTATTACAATTTCAACTTCATTTCTTGGAGTAAGAAATGAATCAGAGATTGATCAAGACACAACCAAAGATTGAGATTGTACTTATGAGATTAAATCAATTAAGTGTTTCTTCTCAAATTATTTTTGAAATAAAATGTTATCTTATTATCATAATTTATGATGATATAAATAACCTTTTTAAGGCCTATTTAGTTTATGTTTTTGTGTTTATTACCCTTCTAATGACCATATTCTCTATCATTCTCCATAAAAACTTGGTAGTTGGAATTCTCTTCTATGTTCATTTTTTCACTTTCATCTAATGTTCTATTAATCTAAATCCTAGTTATGTGACGATCTTCACATTTTAGTTTTCCTCTTTTAAGAGGAAGTTTTTTTGACCCTTTTTATGATGTGGGTTTTCCAAAAAGAAATTATCAAACATGCACCTTTGATTTTCGAAGTGTAATTTAAAATTACAAGGATGTGATTTCCTTTTGAAATTATTGATCGTATCATGACAGTAGCTTATCAATTGGAACTGTCACGACCTGTCCCAGTGGGGCCCGCACTGTGACTCCCCAAGCCTACCTCCAATAGGCCAGGGGCTGGTGACTAGCACCGAGTAGGCATATCACTAACATGGGAGGCATTTCCTAAGTACCTGTACACATGCACACATCTCAAAGACCAAAAATGCTGAAATATAAAACACTAAGGAACAAAATGCATGCATACAACTAAACCCCAACCAACAGAGTACGACGAAAGGTAGAGTACTAAAAAGTAAACTGGGCCAGAATATAAGCCCACCAAAAACAAACAAACAATAGTCTGAAAACTGAAAAGTCCAACCTGTAAACAAAAAAGGTACTGGGACTGCTTCTCGTAGTTGTAGGAACACCTCGGCCTGTAGGGAACTCAGAAAACTCGGTCCTGTCCCAGTCCACCCTGGACTCTGTCAAAAGACTGTTCTTCTGCATAAGACACCAAACGTGCGGGAAAATCCCATGCAGGGGTGAGTATAACAATACTCAGTAGAGGACCCCGAAAACCACAAAGCAGTAAACAAAGTAAAGGTACAGTTAGTTATGAACATTATGTGTATACAGAACATACAGAACAAACCAGATATACTCAAAACCCAGACCCATAGTCAAGGGACAAGTCACACAACCGCATACCCCCGTTAGGGATTCTGTTCGAAGATTCCAGGATGCACTCGTTCCGGTAGAACAAACTCCACGAGTCTTGTAGCTCAACTGACGTCCGTTCGAGAAGTGTTGTTCATCACGAACCATCACGAGAGGTAGTTGTACTCATTATGGGAGACACACTCCTGAGTGGGAAGGTTACGTTAAAAGAGAAGAACTCATTACAGGAGACACACTCCTAAGTGGGAAAGATCACGATACACAGATGAGGATCACTGCCAGGGCCATGGAGGATACCGCGACTCATCCTAATTCACCAGTTAGGTGATACACCAACTAGGTAGAGGATCAACGCCTGGTAGAGTTGGTCATGTCGATGCCTGACTCTACCTAGGCTCAGTAATTTATAGAGGATATTTCTCCAGGCCTCTCGGAGGGATACTGACTCTATCACAGAAAGTCCGGCTGAAGAGATCATACTCCTGTAGAAGGAAACGATGCCTGACCTTCAGGGGAACGAGAAGAAGGGGCACTAACCCAAAATAAAGATGTCCAGGATACGGTGAACAAGAGGACCATACTGTTTTCCAAAAAGTACACAGCGTGTAGAAAATATACATGTCGTGTTGTCTGACTCTGAGTACTGCCTGTGTACAACGGCCCGTGTCTTAGGCTGGTCATGTAGGAAAACTTAGTACACAGCGTGTAGTATGGTATACACGCCGTGTCTAGATAACTGGGGTTGGCTCCGTGTACTCTGGCCATGTGTCCATACATGGTCATCAACCCATGTACACCAACCCGTGTAACTGCGACACGGGGTGACCCGCATTACTGGCCTCGCCTGGTCGTGTGATGGAGTACACAGTCGTGTACTTCATCCCGTGTCCGTGTAACCCCGGGATACACACCGAGTCCCGTGTAGACGCTTCTGTCACACTGTACACACTGTGCCGCCTGAAGCCGTGTAGATCGTCTCGTGTTCATGTACTACCCAAAATACACGCCGATCTTTGGGGAAAGTCCAACACGACGTGTGACCGGGGTCACACGCCGTGTTATTCCTCTATGAACTCGAAACCCTAGCCACCACTGCCATCACTACATGACGTGTTCTTCAGAAGTACACGCCATGTATTCTGGAAATTTCCAGAAACACGGACCTTCATCGTCGCGCCTCCGGTGATGATCCATTCGTCGATCTGGCCACCTGATTTCCATGAAACCTTCAGGTTTTGGTTGCCCCGTCACCACGAATCCGCTTCTGGTGTTTTTGGACCTCTGATCGACTCCGAGAATGTGTTTTGATCTTCCTGCATGAAGAACGCACGAAGAACGCCCTTTCCCGATCCGGTCTGATTTGTCGTCCGCCATCGTCTCCGCCCCTCCACAAGGTCGTTGCGGTGTCGAATCTTCTATTTGGGATCGTTGTGTTGTGGAACGGATGCGCAATAATCCTTTGTTCATCGCCCTGCGAAGAACGCGAAGAATGCGCGAGAAAATAATGGTGGAGGAAAATCCAATAACAAACCGAGGAGCGAACCTCCGCCGTCGTTCATCACGGTGTTGATCCGCTCCCATTAATAGGTTTAAACGGATCAGAGATCAACATAAATAAAATAATGGATTATTTCCCCAAAATCATCCCAAAGAGAACCCTCCCGCAAGAACGTACGAATCTGCGGATCAACTTTTTCGTGGTTGATCCACGTTCATCGTTTAAACTCAAAAACGGGGAAAAGAAGTTGAAATAACAAACCCCTGCCTCAAACCGGTTGAAGAGCGATCATCGCGATGCGTCCACCAAAGGGATTCATCAAAATCAGAGGGGTGTCGATTGCTCACGTCATTGTCGTCCGCCAACGCGTCCTCCTCCGCCCAAGCTCCTAAGAGAAATCTCTCTCTCTCTCTCGACTCGCAGGGTTATGAGGCTAACCCTGCGAATTCGCCATAAGCACGTATTTATAGGGGAGGATTAGGTCTTGGCTCAAAAAAAAGGAAACGTTTTAATAAAATAAATCATAAATTTATTTTATTCCTTCTAAAGTGCTTCCCTTTTTAAAACGCCTAAAATTAAACTTCTTAGTGACCTGCGTCGGTCGAGGTTAGAACCGTTCTTAGGTAAAGTCGTCATCCCGGACGCAACGGTGCCCTCAGATTTTTAATCCAAGCACCCGTTTGGGAACTACCACAACCACGCGCGAGTGCCGACTCACTTAACTTAAAAAATTTCAAACCACCATTCCGGGCCCACTGGACCTCGGAATAATGTGTCGTCTTCGCGCCCGGTCTCGAAATAATTCCATATAATATTTAAAATAATACACGAAAAACCCGAGACATTACAGGAACTTACACCAAATCTCTCTCAATTTCATGATATGTTCCATGTATCTCTTCTGAGTAAGTACATACCTAATCCTTCATATATACTAAACTCATAGGTCATACTACTAAAGAAAGATCTTTCTTATGAAGAGAAACCGGTAGAAATTTTGGATCATAGAGATAAAGTTCTATGAAACAAGACCACTCACCTGGTTAAATTATTTTGGGGAAATAACTAGTTTGAGGAAGCTATGTGGGAACTTGAGGATATGATGAGGTAGAAATATCCTCATTTTTTGTATTTGAGTAACGAATTTCGAGGGTGAAATTAATTTTATGGTGGATATAATGTTACACCCTGAGTTTTTATGAATCATTTTTTTTAATAAATTAAATTTTTTGGATGACTTACCTTTCACACTACAGCAAGTTAAGCTTGCGTTACATGCAACACCAGCTTAGCTTGCATTACACATAACACTAAGTTTCTACGAAACAACATTTTATTATTATAATTATTTAAACAGTATAATTATAACCTAGCCATTAGAATTAAGGGTATGAAAAGGAATAAATGTATCGTTAAAATATGGTTTACACATGTATATCTAATGAATTCTTTTGTGACCAATTAATTATAAATGAAAATAAAAGGAAAACTTTTTCTGGAAAACTATTTCAATGTGCAGAAGTGTATTTTATACCAATAAAATAAGAAAATCACTATTATGAGATTATATTAATGATATATATATACATAATATTCAATATAATTTTTAACATTAATCCTATTTATTTTCTATGCATGATATAAAAATAAATCCAATTTTACGCATAAAAATTGTTTTTTTCTAAAGGCAGTTTTGCCGCCTTTTGATGGCACACTTGTTTTAAAAAAAAAATTGATCCTTTTATAAATTTTATTTTAAAAAATAAAGTTCATTTTTTAGAGTGGAATATTAAAATTTATTTTGGTTTAATTTTTGGTATTTTTCTGATAAGTTTCATTTTTTTTATGAATAGTGAAAAATACTGCATTTTAATTGAAAACATATTTTTCATCTAAATAATTTATGATGTTAAATTATATTTTAAATTTTTTTAAAGTAAAATTATATAAATTATAAATATATTAATTCAATTTATACCATTTTAATATTTTTTATATTAAATTTGGATATAAAAACATTTCAAACTTTTAAACATTTTCACTTTAAAAACTCGCTTTCTTGCCCTAACTGTGGGGTTAATTTTAAATTAATTTTAGACACTTATGTATTTTGAATTTTGAATTTTGAAAAATGGATTACATATTTGGAATCATAAGGTTCAAATTTATTAAATAGGTCCATTTTATTTTTGAATAATATGAATAGTAAACTTAGTAATTTTATTACCACGGTTAAGGGTAATTTAGGTAATTAAAGGGTCAAAATCATATTATAAATGTTATAAATTTACCCTAACACTTTCCCTAATTTTATTTAAATATTTATTTTCAACCAAAATCATAATATTTTTGAATTTATGACCTCTTGGAGCCACATCGATGAATTTAAGCCCCTTCTAGTATTTTATTTTAAGAAAAGTCAAACTTATCACACTAATATTTTTAAAAAGTATAGCATATTTTATATATGGTAATCCAAAATATATGTTCAACCATAAATAGTCTTTTGAAATCTAAAATATCTATCTTAATCGTGGAAATTTATTTTTTATTTTTAGGGAAGAAATAATTACCTTAAAGTATTGCACAACAATGATGCAGTAATTATTAAGTTAATGGAAAAATCAAATAAATGATATTAAAACTATTAAAATAAATTTAATTTGAGATAATTAATGTCATACATGAATTTTATATATTACCTTTACATATAAGGGATATATTAAAAGATTTTTTTCTAAGATATCTTTTTGTATTGATTTTTGTAAAAGTCAAAGTAATGAATAATGTCAAAATTGATATTAATGATATTTTAAAATAAATAATATATTATTAAATGATATAAAATTTTTAAAAAAATATATTTATCCAAATTATTTTTATACGGTTTAAAATTTCATACATTATCCATTTATGTTTTTTTTTCTTTTATAGTAATAATATTAACCCACAAAGTATAAAAATCTATGTTGTCACGGTAAGAATAAATGGTGTTAAATAAGGGTTAAAATCAAAATATAAGGATAAAAATATAGTAAAAATATGTATAGTTTTTATTGGATGAATTTATTTCAACCCATAATCATTTTTTATTTTAAAAAAATAAGTTTGGAGCTTTTTTTAATTGAAATTTAATTTATATTAATTTAGTATTTTGAGAAATTCCAAGAGTGTCTCTTCTCTATCTTATAAAAGGATGCATATTCTTCTCTTTTCTTAACACATAAAAACCAATTTGGTTCATAAAAACCCTATCAAATCTTCTCCCAACTTCTCTAACTTCATCCTAGAATCCTTCCTTTGGGCAGAAAGCCAACCAAGAAAGTCCTTTGGGGCAAATCAAAAGAAGATACTCGAAGAAGAGGTAACATTCATCAATGAACATTTTTTTTATTTCTTAATCCCATTAAATTATTTTTATATCATGTTTATATAATAACCTTAGTGTCTTGAATTTAATAATATGTTTTTATTTTAAGGGTATGACCTACAACTTCACACACTTCCATCAAATTGGATATGCAATCATCGTTCGTGTGTACGGCGGACTACCGTCTCGCGAACTGATGTCATTTGTTCTTACATTACCACATTTAAAGGTTGGTAATAATGATATATTAATAGTTTATATAGGATATATAGATTATTTTTATGATGTTATTATTATTATGTAATTTTCATATCACACATACCTTCATGCTTTTCTTTTTACGGGAATACGATAATGTCGTTCATGTGTACGACGGACTACCGCCTCACGATGTAATGTGATTCGTTCACGCTTTACATAGAATGTATTAAGGATGGTTTTAATAAACATATGTAATATATATGACATAAAAATTATTCTATTATGAAAATATACCATATACTTTTATTTTTTTAATTTTATAAGAAAATGAAAATAGTGTTCATGCATACGTACGGCCTACCATCTCTATGAACGGTGTTTTTTATTTTCTACCTATAAATTTTATGAATCATCATAAATATATATATAATGAATATATATAATATTTATATCATGGTTATAATTATAAATATGATGAAATTATAATGTAAGTAAGAGGATTGAGAATAAAAAGTCAAAACATGTATGAAAAACAAAATGGTTTTTCCCAAAAAAAATAACTTTAACATGAAATTGTTAATAAATGAGTAATATAAAATCATTAGTAAATAATATATAGTATGATATATATAAATATTTTTCTTTGGTAAATCTATAATAAACTTATATTTATTATACAGGAGGTCTGGGCATGTCATGAACCCAGTCAGGATGTCATCTGACCCGACACCCGACCCGGTCTACAGTATGGCCCGAAGGGCATTCTTGATCCCTGCGAGCTGGAAACTAGTGTTGGGAATCAAAAAAACAAGTGTTAATGGTTTCAGAACAATAAACTAGGATCAAATAAACAAAATAAACAAACTGAGCATGCAGAAAAAACCAAAAAATTGAATCTCAAATGAATCTCAAATGAATATATTAAAACCATTCAATTACAAGATATAACTGAATAGATAGGAAACCAAAAAAAGACCAAACTACTACCAATGTGATCTCCATGTAACCTCAATGTCACCTCCATCCACAAGACCAAACTTCTCTAAGAGCCAACTCAACCATAAAAACTTGAACAAGAAGTTGAACCTGCAAAATATATCGGATCTACCGACACCGAGTAGTACAAGTAGGGTGCGAGCTAAACAGCTCAGTAGGAAACCACCAAAGAATCCATGCATTTACTTTCCAGAAAACAATCCATCAAGAATAGTTAGAAATAAATTTATAAAAAATAGGTTTTGATAATTTTAATAAACAACACTTCCTTACTTTTTAAAACAACGCACACCTCATCTCTATTTCAAAAATAGGTCACCATTTAAGTACCAAAATCCAAGGAAAACAGTACCAGGATATGAAAAAAAATAAACAGAAAGAATAAACAAGAAAATAGATGCAGTGGAAAATAAAAAAGTAGATATAGATAGTAACCATGGTCTTTCCTAAACATCCCTAGAGCGATCTCTGGACGTACTCGGTTCGGAACCACCAGCTAGTGTATGGTGAAGCTTCCTAGTCAATAACCAACTAGCTTCCCTCAACTGACCAATCCAGTGGCATATCCCACCTATCTTCTTAGAAAATCCATGGGCTACCAACCCGTCTAATCGGGGTTGATCATCAACCATCACTCAACCCTCTAAAATATGCCCAGGAACCCATTGTAGAAGTATAATGTGTAAATAGGAGGCCCTCGCACACATGACTCACCTTACCTGTCATCACTGCACTTGCCTACCCCAAACACAGACACCACCTATACGATAACCCATATAGGTAAATACCCAATAGGATTTCCCACTATATATATATGTCACATCATCAAATATGCCAATTGGGTCATCACATCATATAAACATTCGACCCTTTGTTTAAAATCAAACTAGTTTTCCAAAATGGACCTTTAATTTTACACACCCAAATGCATTTTCCAAAATAATTTCAAAATAAATTTCCAAAACAATGTGAAACACCGCTTCCATAAGAATTTTCCAAATAGATCTTCACATTCTAAAACCAATTCCACTTTCACACTATTTCAAAACCAAGATAAAAATTCACAAAATAATTAAAGATTCCAAATGGACCTTCATACAATTTAAAAACCAACCATCCTTTATAAATTACCAAGCAGGATATGATTTCACACATTAAATTTAAACCACTTGAGAGTTACTTAGGACAAATATAATTTAATGAAAAACCAAGGGTTTGAGAGGGGGAGAAAAGGGGGATGGGTAAGTGTTTGAAACCCAAGTTTTAAAATTAATCCAAGACAATATCATTTGTGTACCCCTCTATCTATGAATCCCAATCACATATAAATGAGCCCAAATCCAATTTCACACTACAAGTATCAATGAAATTGCTCAAATCCAATTGTAAAGAAACCTTTCATGTTTTTTCAACCAACACAACAATCCATAAATAAACATCATGACTTGAAAAATCACCAATTCACACCCACAAAACCAATCTCAAAATCTAATAATGTTACTGTAATGACCCGTCCCCTAGGGCCCGTGTTGTGGCTACCCCAAGCCCGCCTTCCATAGGCCAAGGGTTGGCGAATAGCACCGGAAAGGCGTATCCCTAAAACGGGAAGGAATTTCCTTTAAACATGTAAAAACACATAGACTAGAATGCAACAAGATGCAACCACGAAGTAAAACTACTTTAGAAAAAGTGTGTACTGAAAGTAAGGGGCTAGAATATAAGCCCAGTTGAAAAGATACCACTAAAACTGAAAACATAAAACAGTTCTTAAGACCATCCATCGAGGATCCTACCTGAAGGGTAGGTACAGCTCATCTCCATAGCTCTCCATGTTAACCATCATTATCATCCACCATTAGGTCCTAGCTCCCTAAGTCTCAGTCAAGGATTTCGGTCGTCTGCACAAGACAAAACAAGGTGCGGGCGAAGCCCGTGTAGGGGTGAGTATAAAAATACCTAGTAGGGACCCTGAGACCCCTGAAGGTCTCTTAGAATTACAAAAAGGAAAACCACAAGCATGGTCTCAATCAAAAATCACAAAGTAATAGATACAACTCAAACCAAGTATAAATGAGCACAGCAGTACAGATGATTAGCCCTAAGGCTAGATCATTTTACTCTATCAAGAGGCACTACTACTGACCCATACAGGATCGATAGGTGTTTATTCACACAGAATCATTGGGTATTAATTCACACATAATCGCTCAGTGCTGATTCACACAGAATTGCTCGGTGCTGATTCACACAGAATTGCTCGGTGCTAATTCACAGAGAATCGCTAGGTGCTGATTCACACAGAATCGATGGGTACTTATTAACACAGAATGGATGGGTGCTGATTCACACAGAATTGATGGGTGCTGATTCACACAGAATTGATGGGTGCTGATTCACACAAAATCGATGGGTGCTAATTCACACAGAATCGATGGGTGCTGATTCACACAGAATCGCTGGGTGCTGATTCACACAGAATCGTTGGGTGCTAATTTACACAGAATCGTTGGGTATTGATTCACATAGAATCGATGGGTGCTGATTCACAGAGAATCACTCGGTGCTCATTCACACAGAATCACTGGGTGCTGATTCACACAGAATCGTTCGGTACTAATTCACACAGAATCACTGGTTGTTGATTCACACAAAATCGATGGGTGATGATTCACACAGAATCAATGGGTGCTGATTCACAAATAATCGTTTGGTGTTGATTAAAACAGAATCTCTCGGTGCTGATTCACATAGAATCTCTTGGTGTTGAGTCACACAGAATTGCTCTTCATTATTCATGTCTCATCCAGACACAAGATTCATGCGCATAGTGCGCTTGTTTCTGGGAGAAACCAATCCTCAAGCCATCAGTCATATTTCAACTAGAACAAATTCTTACATAGAAGTTACCCAATGATCCATTATGTCATAATGGTTCCAACACAACAGATAGCGTGTTAATTGGACGCCCGATCTATAAGTTATTAGCATTTTAGTATCGAGGGCCCTGTTGAATTTGGAGTCGATCTAACTCGTCCATACTCCAACATTATCCAAAACTCTCGTATAGTATCTCAAATGGACCGTCTCTCTCTAAGAATACCATCGCCATAGATGGTTCTCCAAATGGATATCTGGTTCGCAAGATACGGCCTTTTAAGTGTACCTGGGCCCGAGAGGGGTCTGGGTCTGGTCCGACCCGGTCGGACCGATCCGGCCCGACCCGGCCCAGCTTGAACCGGCCCAATTTGGTTGGGACACTATAGGATCAGCCTGATGGGCTGCGGACCGACCTGGCCCACCTCGGCTAGGCTAGGTCGCGGCGGATCGGCCCGCCGGTTGGCGCGACCCGCATGGGGGTCACGTGGTCCGCCTCCCAAACGACTCAAAGAGTCATTCGTCTTTTTGATTGGAGGTGCCACGCCTGGTTGTCTATAGGACCCTCAGGGAGCGGTTCCCCTACCTTTGTCACGGCTTTGAAGTCGCGGCCTGCACCACCACGACGCACGTCGGCGCGCCGCCACCCACCTTCGCGGCTAGCCAATAGCCGACCGCTTGTCCATCCGCCACAGCACTGGTAACCGGTGTCGCACCAGTGTATCTTATGTGGGACACCGGATGAGCTCCGGTGGTCCATTATTCTTTATGGATGTGCCTATGACCCTCCCGGGATGCCTCCATTGTTGCGTGCCTCCCAATTTCAGCTTTCCATTGAGTTGAAAATCATCCCACAAAGAACGCATCAAGAAACAAAGCGATGGAGGGTTTGGGCCTTGTTTGATTGGCCCACACCCTCCTCATTAACATCATATCAATCAGGAGAAATTTTTAATTCATCAAAGATAACTTTAATAATAATCCCCCTACCTCGAAGATCATTGGTGACCACTGCGGATGGCAGTGCTTCCATGTTCGAGGGTATTACGGATGAAGGAGAAGGTTTGTGAGCATTTGTGTTCATCACCCGTCGAACTCCGGAGAGATTCCGCAATAGGTGTCATCAAATCCTCTATTCTCCATAGGTGGAAGGTGTTGCAGTACTTTTCTAGAGGTTCCTCACAGTCGTGTCAAAAACTCACACCCAAGCTTCCATCAAATAGACAGAAGATTTGACTGTGTTTCATGACATTAATGCGGTTTATTTATGAACCACATTTAATGTTGCAACATTGAGGTTACAAAGCTGAAGGGTCAATACATTAAATGGATTAAAAATTCATCAGCCCCGCCACCACTGCTCAACTATTACAGAAAATAAATAAAATAACTTTGTTAAGTTTTTTTTTTTTGTAAAGTCCAAAATTTATCTTTTTCTCCCAACCTACTACGGTCGAAGTGAAGCTTCCCTTAAGCGAATCCTGGCGCTGTGTATTTAACGGTGCCCTCAAATTTTTAATTTGAGAACTAGTTCAAAATATAGAAAACACCACCCATACTTTTACTGAACGTACCTTAAAGAAAGTTTAAAAAATAATTTCGGGCAAACCGGGCATCAGAATCATGCGCCGTAAATTTTCGTAGACTCGTATTAATCCCAAATAATTAAAAAAATTACATGTAATTTTTGGGTCTTTATATTCTCCCCACCTTAGGGATTTTCATCTCTGAAATATACAACAAAAATAGGGGAACAAAATGGGGTACTGATCACATATATGAGCCTCCTGCTCCCATGTGCTCTCCTAGATATTCTCGTGTTGCCAACGAACTCACACTAGAGGTATTGAACACCCACAAAGGACCCACTCCTGACTATCCTCTATCTCTACCGAGAACTCTGAAAACGTCGCTCCATCGTCGATGTCCAACTCACCCCAGTCGATAACATTTGATTGATCATGCACGTACCTCCTCATCCGCGACACGTGGAATACATTATGCACTCGGTGAATCTGTGGGGGAAGAGATAGATGGTATGCCACCTCACCTACTCTTATGAGGATCTAGAAAGGTCCTATGAACCTCAGAGATAGCTTTCCACCTCGGCCAAACCTCTGTAATCCTCATCAGGGTGAGACCCATAGGAAGACATGGTCTCCCTCCTCAAACTCCAAGGGTCTCTATCTCCTGTCGGCATAAGACTTCTGTCAGCTCTGTGCAGTCTTCATCCACTCCTGGATGATCTACGCCTTCTCTATGGTACCCTATACTAACTCTAGACCCATAAGTGCTGACTCCTCTGGGTCTATCCCACAAAGAGGTGATCTTCATGGTCGTCCATACAAGGCCTCAAACGGAGCCATGCCGATGGTGGAGTGATAACTATTGTTGTATGCGAACTCCACTAGGGGAAAGTGCTCCTCCAAACTGCGGCCAAAATCGAGGACACAAACACAAATCATTTCCTCAATTTTATGTATGGTCCGCTCCATCTGACCATCTATCTGAGGATGAAAGGTGGTGCTCAAGCATAGCTAAGTCCCGAATGCCTCCTAAAATCACTTCCACAAGAGGGATGTAAAACGAGTGTTGTGATATAAGACGATCATTGATGGAACCCCTTGAAGTCGTATAATATCCTGTATGTAGATATGTATCAATCTCTCTACTGATCTTTGCTCTCGAATGGGTAGGAAGTGGGCCGACTTGGTGAGTCGGTCAACAATCACCCAGATGGAATCGTGGTCCTTGGATGTATGTGGTAGTCCTATCACAAAGTCTATAGATATACCATCCCACTTCCACTCTGGTAACTCAAGTGGCTGAGCTAAGCCTACTGGTACCTGATGCTCAGCATTCACTTCCTGACAAGTGAGGCATCGGGATACAAACTCTACCACTGCTTTCTTCATCCCTGGCCACCAGTACTGATGTTGGAGGTCCTGGTACATATTTTTCATTCCAGGATGTACCGCTAAAGGGAATTTATGGAACTCCCTCAACACCTCCTCTCATAGCATCACTGGTACCATGGTGTTCCCTCTAAAGAGGATGATGTTCTCCCCACCTTCATAAAATCCATCAGGAACCCATCCAGAGGATATATGAGAATGTCGGGCCTCACAGTCTACGTCCCCAATCTGAGCCTCCCAAACTCGCTGAAGAAGTGGGGGAGTGATCGTCATATACTGAAGGTAAGCTTCTCCGTCACTTTCTATGAAGGATAACTGTAACGTGGCTAGCTACTTTTTTTCCTCACTCAGCAACTATAGACCAGACCTCATGTTGAGTGTGTCTGCTATTACATTCCCCTTCCCAGGAGTGTAGATTATCTCAAAGTTGTAGTTCTAGAGGAACTCTAGTCATCATCGCTGCCTCAGGTTCAGGTACTTCTTAGAGAAGATATGCACGAGACTCTTCTAATCAAAGTAGACTGTAAAACGTTCGCCCATCAAGTATTGTCACCACATATTCAATGTAAAGACCACTACTGCTAAATCTAGGTCATGGGTAGCATAGTTCTGCTCATGCTGTCTCAACTGTTATGAGTTATAGGCAGTCATTGCTCACTCCTGCATCAGGACACAACCTAGTCTGGTCCCTGATGTGTTGTAGTAGACTATATACCCAACGCCCTCTTCTGGTAGCCTCAAGATGGGGGAACTCATTAGTCTCTACCTCATCTCCTGAAAACTACACTAGAACTTCTCCTTCCACAAGAAAGGATTCCCCTTCTTTGTCAAAGCTGACAAGGGTGTCACAACTCTAGAAAATTCAGGTATGAATCTCTGGTAGTACCCAGTAAATCCTAGAAAACTCTACACCTCGGTCACACTTCTGGGTGGCTCCCAAGCAAGCACTACCTCTATCTTTGCCGGATCCATAGAAACTCCAGCCTCTGAGATAACGTGCCCTAAGAAGTGGACTTCTCATATCCAGAAATGGAACTTTGAGATATTTCCATAAATTCAGTTCTCTCAGAGTGTATCCAAAACTATCTGCAGGTGTGTGGCATGCTCCTCCTCCGACACTGATTATATCAGGATGTCATCAATAAATACTACCATGAATTGATCGAGGTAAGGCTGAAAGATCATGTTCATGATCCCCATGAACACTTCTGGAGCATTGGTCATGCTGAAAGGCATCACCAAGAACTCATAATGACCATACCGACATCTGAAGGTTGTCTTCGGTGCGTCCTCATCTCATACCTTGAGCTAATGATAACCTGATCTGAGTTCTATCTTCAAAAACCATTGAGCTCTCTTCAGCTGGTCAAAGAGATCATTAATCCTCGGTAGAGGATACTTGTTCTTCATGGTCATCTGGTTCAGGCACCGATAGTCTAAAAAAATCCTCAAGCTCCCATTCACCTTCTTGACGAACAAAATCGGGGATGCCCAGGGAGAAACATTGGGCCTTATGAACCCCTTCCTTTGTAAGTACTCCAGTTGTACCCGCAACTCATGAAGCTCCACGGGATCTATCTGATATACTGGTGTAGATATCAGTGTCATCCTAGGGTATATGTTTATGTAAAAGTCTACCTATCTGGGAGGAGGTAGTCACAGAACATCATCAGGAAAGACATCAGCACACTCATCCACCACTACAAGATATCTCAGACTCCTCACGTCAACTACTCCAGGGGTGAGGCTATCCAACTGGTGATTGATCGGTTGCACCCTCCTCTGAGAAAGTCTATCATGTGCTTCAAAGGTTTCCTTTTCACCGGTGAAGGAAAACCTAATACCATCCTCGCAGACACACCTCACTTTGCACCTAAAATAGTTGATCTGAGCATAGACTATGGATAGTTAGTTCATACCCAAGATGACGTCATAAGGCCTCGACGCTGCTACTAGGAGATCCCATCTAAAGCTCTCACCTCCTAGAGTGAGCTCACACTTTCTTCACCAGTGCGTAATTGTCGAACCCTCTCTCATAGGATTCTCTAATCATAAGGATTGAGCCAATGGATCCATCAGAATCTCTGAGATCCAAACGAGTGTCATGGAAATGAAAGAGTGACTGGCACCTGTGTCTATCAGTATTGCATCTAGGGTGGAGTAGACACAGATCGTACCTCTAATCATCTCTAGAGCACCGTGGTCATAGGCCTCTGCTGCTGTAGCTAAGCTTGCCCATGTCCACATACTCCATGTGGTCAGGGTGGACCACCTAGGGGTGGTGGTGGTAGAATCTCAAACTGTCGTCCACCACCTATTGCATGACCTACTCCTCTACCACATCTTCCACCCTACAAACCTCCTTGCTCGAACCTCGGCCGCTGCCTCAGCGGTTCCTCGACCGTTTTCTGATCGTCGGTATAGCGGGTCGGGTAGTTGCGACCCATGTGGCCCTTCACACCACACGTGAAGCACACTCTACCTCACGGATGACCTCATCTTCCTCACAATCTCTACACCTCCGATCCTGCATCCCGGGGTCATCCTCTGGAAGGTCTGGTCCACTTAGACCTCTGTGTCATCTGCCTACTTCCTACTACAGATGACTCGGCTTCCTGTCATCTGGTGGTGGCTCTCACCGTCAGTGTTTGCTCAGCTAAGAAGCTCTCCACCAATAATTCTCATTCGAGCACTCCATCCTACGTTAGTATATTCAGCGATATCATCGATGCTCTGATCTCTCACTAGAGACCCTGCTCAAAGTTCCAGGCCCTGAAGAATGGGTCTCGTACCATGTCGGTGGAGTAGCGTGAGAGGTCAGTGAATCTCACTGAGTACTGGACCACTAATAAGTTTCCCTTCTGTAAGTGCAGCATCTCCTGGATACGCACAGAGTGTAGTGTCACTGGAACGAACTCCACCATGAAGAGGCTCTCAAAGTCCATCCAGTTGAGGGTCGACTCATCATGTAACAGGAGCATCAAGCTCCACCATCTTCCTGTAGTTCCTAGGAAAATACTAGCATCTAGGATCACCATATGCTTCACTGGTGTCCCAACTAGGCAGAAAACTCTAGTCACTGCCTCCAGCTAGTTTTCAGATTCTTGGGGATCTGTCTCACCTCGAAACCTCAGAGGTCTCTACCGCTGAAACTCATGCAACGTTCTTAGTTGGTGTGCACTGTCTGCCAGTGGGGTTGGTGTCAACTACTTCCCAACGGGTGGTGGTGTAATCGGTGCACCACCCAAAGGTGCTAACATAGTAAGAGGGCCCTGCACCGAAGCATCGTCGCTCGGTGGGCCATCATCATGTACTCTCTCGGGAATCATGGATAGTTGTCTACGCGGTGGCATCCTAAAAAGAAACAAGTGCACCGCGATCAATAAGTTATACCTGGTGAGCTGACTCAAAAGAGACCAAAGTAAAAACATTTCCAAAACACATGCAATTATTGTTTTCATGCACTGAGTCAGAAATAAGAATTCAAGGTCTTGGTGTATGGATATGTCAGCCGCAGCACCAACACTGGACTCCCCAAAATGAAAAACTCACTCAAAACACTTAATTCTATTTCTCCATTGGAAAGATCAGAGTCCTAGTTCTTTGGTAGAACCGACTCCTCTGATACCACTTGGCCACGACCCATCCCTTGGGGCCCATGACGTGACTACCCCAAGCCTGCCTTCCATGGGCCATGGGTTGGTGACTAGCACTGGAAAGACATATCCCTAAAACAGGAAGTCATTACCTTTAAACCTATACAAACACATTGACTAGAACACAACAAGATGAAACCGTGAAGTAAAACTATTGTAGTAAAAGTGTGTACTGAAAGTAAGGGGTCGAAATACAAGACCAACTGAAAAGATATAACTACAACTAAAAATAAAAATAGATCTTGAGATCATCCACTGGGGATCCAACCTGAAGGGTAGGTAAAAATCATCTCCACACCTATCCACCTTAACCATCACCTCCATCCACCATCATGTCCTAGCTCCCCGAGACTCAGTCAAGGTTTCCCGTCGTCTGCACAAAACACAACAAGGTGTGGGCAAAGCCTGTGTAGGTGTGATTATAACAATACCCAGTAGGGAATCCAAGACCCTCGAAGGTCTATCAGAATTCCACAAAGGAAAACCACAAGCATGGTCTCAATCATAAAGAAAAAAGCAATAGACATATCTCAAACCAGGTATAACTGAGTACAACAGTACATATGATTAGCTGTAAGGCTAGATCATCTTACTCTATCAAGAGGCACTACAGTTAACCCACATAGGATCGATAGGTGCTGATTCACATAGAATCTTTGGGTTCTGATTCACACAACATCACTGGGTGTTGATTCACATATAATCGCTAGGTGATGATTCACACAGAATTGTTGGGTGTTGATTGACACAGAATCACTGGATGTTGATTCACACAAAATCACTAGGTACTGATTCATACAGAATCACTAGGTGCTGATTCACACAGAATCACTGGGTGCTGATTCACACAGATTGGTTGGGTGCTGATTCACACAGAATCGTTGGGCGCTGATTCACATAGAATATGTGGGTGCTGATTCGCACAGAATCGATGGGTGTTGATTCACATAGAATTGTTGGGTGCCGATTCACACAGAATCTATGGGTGATTATTCACACAGAATCATTGGGTGATGATTCACACAGAATGGCTCGATGATGATTCACACAAAATATCTCTTCATTCTTCACGTCTCAACTAGACACAGGATTCTCGCTCATAGTACGCTTGTTTCTGGGAGAAACCGATCCTCAATACATCATTTGTATTTTAACTGGAATGAAGTCCCACGTAGAAGTTACCCAATGAACAATCATGTTGTAAGGGTTCCAACACAACAAACAGCACGTCAATCGAATGCTCAGTCTGTAATTTATTGGCATTTTAGTGCTAAGAGCCCGGTTGGATTTGGATTCGATCCAACTTAGTCATACTCCAACTTTCTACAAAACTCTCATGGAGTATTTCAAAAGGAATTTATTTCTCCAAGGATCCCAGCACCACAGACGGTTCATCAAATGGATGTTTGGTTCACAAGATACGGCCTTTTGTGCGTACTTGGGCCCGAGAGTGGTATAGGTCCGATCTGACCCGGCCTGACCCGAACCGACCTGGACTGGCCCGGTTGGGCTGGGCCATAGAGGGATTGGACCACTGGGCTTTAGATCGGCCCAGACCACCCTGGTTGGGCTGGGCCGTGGCGGCTCAGTCCGCTGGCTGGCACGACCCACGTGGGGGTCGCGCGGTCCGCCTCCCAAATGGCTTAAAGAGTTGTTCGGCTCTTTGATTGGCGGTGCTAGGTGGCGTTGCCTAGTTTTCTGTGGGACCCACATGGAGCAGGTTCCCTCCCTTCTTTGTAGCTTTGAAGTCGCGGCCTGCATCGGCACGCCGCCTCCCGCCTTCACGATCGGTTGCTTGTCTGTCCGCCGTGACACCGAGCAGCGCCACCCTCATCTGTGCCCGGCAAGCGTCGGTCACCAGTGTCATGTAGGTATATCTTTCGCTAGCCACCAGGTGAGCTCTAGTAGTCCATTCTTCCTTCCTAACACGCCTACATCCCTCCCTGGATGTCGTCGTCGTTGCGTGCCTCCAGATTTCTGCTTTCCATTGAGTTGAAAATTGTTCCACGAAGAACACATCAAGAAACAAAGTGGTGGAGGGTCCGGGCCTTGTTTGTTTGGTTTGCGCCCTCCACGTTAAAATCATAGCAAGTGGGAGAAATTTTTAATTCATCAAAGATAACTTTAATAATAATCCCCCTACCTCGAAGATCATTGGTGACTGTTTTGGATGGTGGTGCTTCAACATTCGAGGGTATTGTGGGCAAAGGAAAAGGTTCGAGAGCGTTAACATTCGTCATCCATCAACCTTCAGAGTGATTTCACAATGGGCGTCGTCAAATCCTCAGTTCTCCGTCGGTAGAAGGTGTCACGGTACTTTTCCATAGGTTCCTTACAACCATGTCAAAAAATCACACCCAAGCTTCCATTAAATAGACGGAAGATTCAACCGTGTCACGTGAAATTAATGCAGTTCATTTATGAACCACATTTAATGTTGCAACATTGAGGTTAAAAAAATGAAGGGTAAAGCCATTAAATGGCTTGATAATTCATCAGTCCCGCCACCGCTGATCAACTATTATAGAAAAGAAATAAAATAACTTTGTTAAGTTATTTTATTATTATTTTTGTAAAGTCCAAAATTTATTTTTTTTTCTCCTAACCTACTGTGGTCGAAGTGAAGCTTCCCTTAAGAGAATCTTAGCACTACAGATTCAATGAAGCCCTTGTATTTTTAATCTGACCACCGATTCAAAATATAGAAAACACCGCCCATAGGTTTACTGAACGTACCTTAAAAAAAGTTCAAAAAAAAAATTTGGGCACACCGGGCCTCGAAATCATGCGTCGTCAATTTTTGAAGACTCGAATTAATCCCAAATAATTAAAAAAATTGCATGGAATTTCTGGGTCTT
The DNA here is from genome assembly GCA_963277665.1 of Viscum album. Lineage (NCBI taxonomy): Eukaryota > Viridiplantae > Streptophyta > Magnoliopsida > Santalales > Viscaceae > Viscum > Viscum album. Next base: position 1,129,922,159 of record OY728133.1, read on the forward strand.
TTCAGTTGATATAGTATAAATAGTTCTATAAATTTCTCAAAACACCCAATTTCATTTTAAAAGAACACACAGCATTTCAACAAACACCTAAAGTGTACTTTTACTTAGGCATAACTCAAGAACCACTTGAAATAATATTTTTAACCAAATATACCAATAAGAAAACACCACAATAAACTAACCATGAGCATTATAAATATGTGAATCATGTTTAAAAATTAATTGAAATCACCCAAGCATCAATAGAATGCATCATAAAGGAAAATTATAGAGATACCTACCTTAATGGAATGTGAATGCGATAAAACCTTCAAAGAAAATATATCTAATCCACAAGAACCATTCGCACACCCCAGAATCCAAATAAACACAACCCACACACAAACCCTAACCATTAGGGTTTTTGCCAAGAGAGAAAACTCAAAAGGAAAACCAAAGGATCAAGAAAGGATGAGAGAAATGGGATAAAAACAACCAAAAACCCTAAAAACTCACCTTATAATCGAATGAGAGGCACCAAGGAGGGAGGATAACCAAAGGAAGAGGGGTCTTGGGACCCCTTAGTGTTCCAAAAACGATCCAAGGGGGAGGGGTCCTATTTAGGATTAAAAGGGGGAGAGGTTATAATAAGGTTTTTAACTTTTTAATGACTTGGCCTGATCGCGCGGTTTGGCCGCACGGTTTACCAAACTACGTGCCAACCATGTGGTAGCCATTTCCCAAGCAAGAACTGACCACACAACCAACCCGCATGGTTTGGTCAACCGTACGCAAACAGTGTGGTAGCTTCTACCTAGGAGGGGACTGACCTCACGACCAGACTGCACGGTTTGACCAACCATGCTCAAACCGTTCGATAGCTTCTGTCCAACTCCAGGACCTATTAAACGGTTACCTGGGCTAGGTTTTACAGTTTATACTAACAATGAACTGCATGTGCATAGGCCAAAGTCCGCCTAGACTCCCAAAATTGAAAATTTTAACCGGGACTCAACCAGAACCTCAACCGAAAAGATCCAAGATCAATAAAAGAATAAAATAAAAAAGTATCCAAGGTCGGGGTGTGACAATTTTCCCCAAAAAAACACTTTCTACCCCCAAAAAGTCACCTAGCTGAAAGATAATTAAAACATGAGTCCATGACCGATCAAAACTAAAAGAAACCATAAGCCTCGAGGTGACCTTTCTCTCTACAAGTTACACCCGGCCGATTAAGAAGAAACCACAACATAAGAATAAGGGGAGAACATGAGGGGGGTTCTCCCCACCATATGATCTCAGCTAACATGGAAGCTTTAAACCCCAAACAGCACCACCAAAACTTAAACAAGAAACCCACTATGGGGAAACCTAGAAAACTGGGACCCCGGGAGCAAGGGAACTCCCTATAAGAACCAAAGACCCTCTACAAAAGGGAGAACAACAATAACACCATAGGAACTAAAAATTTCCCACACCGATATAAGAATACCAACACAATGGGAGGGTAAACCCATGAAAATAAACTCCACACAAACAATGAACCAGAAACACCATCCATCAATTCCATAAAACTCAATCATTTACAAATGATCACTGGTAAAACTGAAACCAACCCACATGAGGGCAAGGCACACTCAAAGAAGAACAACCAATTTGAAGAGATGCATTCAAATGAAAACCGCCATGCAGATTATGAAAGAACAAGTTCATCACACTCTTAAAATAAAAATGTTAACTCAAAAAAGTAGCCAAAAACTACAATAGGGAAACTTCAAACGTTCCCACCCCAACACGGGGAACAAAACTGGGTCAAGGTTTCACACACCCCTAGAAACTCCTGACTGTGCGCGAGCTTCAGTATGAGGCATGTAGCTAGAGCTCTGGTGATTGAAGCATCTCCTTACTCACAGTCAGGTGCTAGAATCCTCCGATCAAAACATATTTTTCGAACAATGCTTCCTGCAAAAATTCTCCAGATAACCCAAGCAGTCGCAATGATGGCAGATCTTCGGAGGGATGAGAAAAGACAGCTTCAAATTCCCAAACTAGAAACATTGATGGAACACAAGCGAACGGTATGACGAATTGGAATCCATAACCAATTAAGTAGACTCCTTAAAGATAGGTTCCCCTAGCATGAACTCCTCTCCATATGAGGAACCTTTACAAACAATGAGAGACACTGTATTTTCAATTGTCTGCACTCTAGAAACCAACTTATCCAAAAAAACATTTTGTCCATCAACTTCTCAAAATGAAGGTCCTTAGAAGAGAGGATCTGCTCCTTGATCTCTAGATGAAGACCCCAAATTAAAAGAGAAGCATTCGTTAGATCTTTCGGCACTACATCCAGAGAAAATAAAATCATCTCCTTGAAGTGGTCAACATAGGCCTTCATTGTCCACTGGCCTTGTTGAATACACATGGGCTCTTCCATTTTCTTCTTCTTCACCTCCTCAGGTATAACCCATTGAATGAAGATGGAATTAAAACTTTCCCACATCATCCCAAATAGCATCAATAGAGAGGAAAACATCTCTCATTCATCCAAATATGGTCCTTCAAACAAGCATATGGAAGCATGATCTCTAACAGCTTTGGGAGTTCCCAACAATATGAAGACACTCTCTACTTCCTCAAGACACCCCACTACCTCTAACGAACCTCCATTACTATGAAGAATAGGTAACACTTGAGAATAATTAGAAACTAGGAATGATTCACTAGAAATTTTGGGGAACTCTCTATGCAGCATATTCTGAACGACATGAAAAACACAAAGTCAATACCAGCATCAAACCAAAACACATTCGAAAGAAACATGTCAAGCCAAAACAACAGGCTCCCAAACTGAAAGCATACCAACACAGCTAAAAATCCTCTTTTCAAAAATCCCATTTCCACTTCAATATCCAAAACAACCTTCTTCCAAGGCCATTTCCAAAAGCAAAATACATTTTTCACAAAACAAAACCTACATCATAAAACACAAACCAATTCCCGGAATCATTTTTCTCTTTTGAAATCATTTTGGAAAAACAAGGCCAAGCCTTCAACTTCAAGTACACACCCATGGAATCCCATGAACTGTCGCAAACATGTTAATCAATTTCCATCCACACATTCCAACATGCACTTTCCACACATACCCACATGCACTTTCCACACATACCCACATATATGAAAACTTTCATAAGGATTACCAAGGGCTATGGTTACCATTTCATTTTCAAAACCCAAGAATTCACTAAATTTTCAATCCAAAACATTTTCATTTAAAACCCACTTTACTCATCAAAAACCATTAGAAAGAATTAATTTCCATTTTTAAAAAATGTTTTCATTTTAAAATCCACTCAACATAACCAAAACCAAATCAAAGAATAACTCTCACCAACAAGGACCAACCATAATAGACAACTCACATCGAACTACCCGAATGAGGAACTTGTGTATATGCCTAACTCAGTGACATGGTAGTAGGTCACACCCCAATTAAGCACCAACACTAAGAGGGCCTTGAATCGTGTACTCAATCTCCACATGGGTCACTAATCCATGTGAGATCACAACATAACACTGGCTCACCTCCATTGTCATCCCTCATCCCAAAACAAACCAAGAAAAGACAAGGACTAAATTCCCGGACTACCCTTGGCAACTCAGGTCTCGTCATGAGTGGTGGTGATCAGGTATCAACCCATAACCTACCTCTTGAGCCCTGACAGCCCTAATCTCCAATCTACCTGACACCCCAAATAACAAGAAATTGCTCTGATGCCATTTTTTCACGAACCAAACTGGGATTCCATCCGACCCGACACCTGAACCAGTCTACAGCATGGCCTAAAGGGCATTCTCGATCCCTATGGGCTGGAAACTAGAGTCAGACATCAAATAAAAACCAAGTGAGAATGGTTTCAGACCAATAAACCAAGATCGAATAAAAAAAATAAACAAATTGAGCATGCGGTAATAACCAACAACTGAATCTCAAATGAATATATTAAAACGATTTAGTTACAATATACAATTGAATGAACAAGAGACCAAAAAAAGACCAAACTGCTACCAACACGATCTCCATGTGACCTCAATGTCACCGCCTTTCACAAGACTGAATCGCTCCAAGAGCCAGATCAACCAAAAAAACCTGAACAAGAACCTGAATCTGCAAAATAGATCAGGTCTACCGACACCGAGCGGTACAGTAGGGTGTGAGCTAAACAGCTCAGTAAGAAACCACCAAAGAATCCATGTGTTTCCTTTCCCAAAAACAATCCATCAATACTAGTTTAAAATACATTTATATAAATATTTTTTTTCTCATTTTAATAAATAACACTGTCTTTCTTTTTAAAACAACACACACCACCTCTCTATTTCCAAAATGAGTCACCATTTAAGTACCAGAACCCATACCAAAATCCAAGCAAAATAGTACCAGCCTATACAGAAAAATAAACAGGCAGAATAACAAGAAAATAGATGTAGTGGATAAATAAACAATAAGATATAGATAGTATCCATGGGATTTTATAAACATCCTCAGAGTGGTCCCAAGATGTACTTAGTTTGGAACCACCTATCAGCTTATGGTGAAGATCCCTAGTCAATAACCAACTGGACGCCCTCAACTGACCAATCTAGTGGCACATCCCACCTAGCCTCTGAACAAATATAGGGGGTACCAATCCATATAATCAAGTTTGATAAGAAACCATCACCCAGCCCTCTAAAAGATGCCTTGAAACCCATGGTAGAAGTATATTGTGTAAGTAAGAGGCCCTCACATGCGTAACTCACCTTATCTTCCATCACCGCACTTGCCTCCACAAACACAGACACCACCTACACGATAACTCATACAGGGAAATCCCTAATAGGACCGCCCACTATATATATATATATCACATCATCGAAGGTGTCAACCGGGCTATCACATCATATAAACATTCAATCCTTTCTTTAAAAGCATACTACTTCGTAAAAACATACCTTTAATTTTACACACCCAAATGCATTTTCCAAAAAAAATCAAAATCCATTTCCAAAATAATTTAAAACACTACTTCCATAATCGTTTTCCAAATGGGTCTTCACATTCTAAAATGAATTCCACTTTCACACTTTTTCAAAACCAAGATAAAAATTCACAAAATAATTAAAGACGCCAAACGTGCATTCATACCATTTAAAAACCAACCATCCTTTCAAAATTACCAAGAAGGTTATGATTTAATGCATGATATTTAAACCAATTGAGAGTTACTTGGGACAAAGAGAATTTAATGAAAAACCAAGGGTTTGAGAGAGGGAGAGAAGGGGGAGGGGTAATTGTTTGAAACCCGGGTTTTAAAATTAATCCAATCCATTATCATTTATGTTCCACTCCATGTGTGCATACCAAGATCACATGGATGTTCCCACATCCAATGACACACCGCAAGTATTAATGACATTGCTCAAATACAATTTTAAAGAAACCCTTCATGTTTTTTCAACCAACACAACAAGCCATAAATAAACATCATGCCTTAAAAAATAACTAATTCACACCCATGAAACCAATCCCACAATCCAACAATATTTCTATAATATAAATAAGGCTAGACATTTCTAAAAACACCCAATTTCATTTTAAAAGAACACATGGAATTTAAAAAAACAACTAAAGTGTACTTTTACTTATTCATAACTCAAGAACCACTTGAAATCTTATTTTAAACAAAATATACCAACAAGAAAAAACCACAATAAACTAACCTCAAGAATTATAAAGATGTGAATCATGTTTAAAAATTAATTTAAAGCACCCAAGCATCAATAGAATGCATTGGAATGGAAAAGTATGGATACACCTACCTTAATGGCATGTGAATACGATGAAACCTTCAAAGAAGAGATATCTAAGTCCCACGGATCATTCACACACCCTAGAATCCAAATAAACACAACCCATACAAAAACCCTAGCCATTAGGGTTTGGAAAAGAGATAAAACCCCAAATTAAAACCAAATAATCAAGAGAGGATAAGATAAAGTGGAGAAAAGGGACAAAGACCCTAAAAACTCGCCTTGGAATCAAAGGAGAGACACCAAGGAGGGAGGATAACCAAAGGAAGAGGGGTCTTGGGACCCCTTCATGTTCCAAAAAATGACCCAAGGGAGAGGGATCCAATTTAGGGTTAAAAGGGGGAGAGGGTAGAATAGTCTTTTTTAAATTTTTAATGATCTGACTTGATCGCATGGTTTGGCTGCACAGTTTACTAAACCGTGATCCAATGATGTGGTAGCCACTTCCCAAGCAAGAACTGACCGCACGATCAACCCACATGGTTTGGCTGACTATTCACCAATTGTGCAGTAGCTTCTTCCTAGGAGGGGACCGACCGCACGATCATACCGCACGGTTTAACCAACTATGCTCAAACTATGTGGTAGCTTTTTCCCAACTCTAGGACCTTTTGCACGGTTACCTAGGTTGGGCTGCATGGTTTCTACTAACTGTGCATTGTCTGTGCACCGGCCAAAGTCCACCTGGACTCCCAAAATTGAAAATTTTAACTGAGAATCAACCCAAACCTCAATAAAAAATATCTAAGATAAAGAAAAAATAAAATAAATTAGTATCCAAGGTCAGGGTGTGAAAGAGCATGTATGAAAGAATTCAAGACTTAAGTTAAGGGGATTTCTAGTCTCACTTTTATATCTATGAGATTTATTTCATATTCACCACTCGTTTCTTTTTTGGGGTTTATATACTTCCTATGAATGTAATATATGATCATTATCCTTAAATTTATGGGTATTTACATATCCATTTGATGATCTCTCTTTCATGGGGTGTACGGTTCAAAAGTTACTATATTGATAAAGTAATTTTGTATCAATATGCCTTCTTTCAGACACATGTTATATCATACACCAATATTCTTTTACGAGGTGTATATACTGTCCTTTGACATGTTATTTCATGAATATCCTTCTTTTCATGATATTATAATTTTCACATAATGTTATTCTATCTTCAGTTGGAAATTTTTTTTAAAAAAACATGTTTTATAAAAATGTTTTCAAAAATGTTTTTAAATAATATTTTAAGAATTTTCAAGAAAAAGGATTTAAAAGATGTTTAAAATGGTTTTTTAAAATATTACTTTATAAGTTTTTAAGGTTATGTTCAATGAAAAAGGTTTTATAAATTTTTAATTATTTAAAAGGCATTTTTCAAAGCATAAATGATATTTTCCTCAAGAAATGTTTTAAAAAGATCTTTCAAAATTATTTTTCATCTAAGAGGACATCCATTGGTGTTACTCATGTCGTGCTAGGGATATAATCCAAGGATACCATTCTTATTCCTTCTATGAATGGTTTATGTTTATGATGGCATTATGGTTATGAATTTTGTTTCTTTTCCATGAGTTGTGTTATGATGAAATGTTTAAGAAACCCATTTCTTTTTATGGTTTATGATGTGATGAATAGTTTATGTTTTTGTGGCGCCCATGTGTATGATTTCATTTTGTGTGGGTGGGACCTATATCTCCCTCTAACGCATTAGGTAATGATGAATGTTCTATGAGCTCAAAGGGTACACAGATGTTCAACCTAATCCCGTAAAAAAAGGGTACATGAGTGTTCATCCCAAGCCCGCAACAAGAGGGTGCAAGGGAGGTCATCTTGAGCCCGAAACTAGAGGGTACACAGAAGGTCATACCAATCCTGAAGTAGGTACACGGGTGAATATCCCAAGCCTAACATGTTATGAATGTATTGGTAGATATCCTTGACATAAGATTTTATAAGCTTATATATATGCCACAAATTCCATGTCTTATGCCATTATTGTACTTTCATAGTTCATGTTCTTTAATTATCTTATGATTCATGTCTTGTGAATTGTCAATATTTAATTCCATGATTCAATATTATGATCTTTGATATGCGGGGTTTTCTTTTCAAATGTTATGCTCTTGTTCTCATACCCTTATTCTCATGTTATGTTTACATATCTCCCATATTTACCCTTACTGAGCATCTGAGTTCACTATTTCTTATGTTTCCTTTCCCCAGGTTATGAAGAAAGATTTTAAGTAGAAGTACTAAAGGGGAAGATCTTTACATGAGATGTTAAAGATCTTTTACCAAATTAGAAGAATGTGTTCTAAGTTTCCAAAGTCACTAAACTATTACGGTCCTTGGGCATGTATTTCTGTAATGTAATGAATATTCATCTAAAAGATATAATATCCATGTATGAAAAGCTTGGGTCGTTATGCTATTTCAATTATTTATTGTATGATTTCAAATTGGTTTGACTTATTCTTTATTGTTTTAATTTATGATCATGAGTTTATCAAATATTATGTAACGATAATATCTTTTTCTCTATGTGTGATAATCCAGTTTTATCATCTTTATTATTTTGAATTGTTCTAATGGTTTTCTCAAGGGTTTGGTCCATATATCTTTATATTTAAAGGGATTGAGAATATCTGGAACAAAGACACAGACATATAAAATTATTGTAAGAGTTGGTGTCCTAAAACCAAGTGGTTTTACTTTGATTACATGGAAATTTATTGTATTATTACATATTTTTCATTGTTCTGCATGATAATAATGTAATAATGTCCTATAGTATTTGTTGAATTAATAAGGTCATGGAAGTTCCCCGCTATGATGAGAAACTTGAAATGTTATAAAAATATTCTTAAATATAGTTCTGCAGTTGGATGACATGCTATGATGGGACACATAACATGCAGACCATCAGGTGCGAGTACTCGTAAGCATATGAGACTTCCTATCATGAAGTTTGCACTTAGTAATATCCAAGATAGGAGATTATGAGAACAGGCATGCTGGTAGGAATTCCACATGTTTTGGTGTCGTCGGATATTTCTATCTGCGAGCGTGTGTAATGATCCTTAGACTTTAAGATTATCATTAATATGTTTCATGACTTATGCACTTTGATTTACTGATGAAAATCATCATCCAGACAGTTTGCGAAAAGTAGGGTACGTTGGGTGTGTCACGAGTGGCATGTTATTAATGGATAAGTTGAGAAAAGATTTGTCCCTTCCATTTATGGAAGTTGATATCTCGGCCCTTTGATTGAAATAGAACTGTCGAACGAAATTCCATGTCCATGGTGTAATGATGAGTTTATTTCATGTAGTCAAAGAACAACATATCAATCATAAAAGTTAATGACACAATCATGAAACCTTCTTGATGAGATATTGCGACAAAGGTATTATATTACAAAGTGAGTGTTTGTATGTGGATGTCATTGTTGGGACTTTACGTTATTTCTCTTGGGTGCCTTGACCCATTGCTAGACAGTACTCGTGGACTTTAGGTAAGCCCACCTAATGCCAATGAGAAGGAATCCTAGAGGGTCACACACTAAGTTTTTTTGGTGGTCTCGGTTAAATTCTATTTGAATTTAATTAATGAAATAAATATTATTCTCAAGATCTTAGAATAATTTTATTCAAGTTAAGATGATCGCATAAATTAATTAAAATATATTTATTTATTTTATTAAACATTTAATAAATATTTATTTACTAGTTTGTAAATAAAATATTTATTTAAGAGAATAAATTATTTATTTATTTATTTGGGTGTTCAATAAATGGAAGTGGAGTTCGAGCGGACTAAGGTCGGTCCGGTAGTAAAATAATTATTTGCAAAACGGTAAATAATTATTTAACTATTTGGCACAAATTAAAATAACGTTGCTATTATTTTGTGATGAAAAATTTTATTTATAATTCCGTTTTTCCCAAGTTAGTGCACTATAAATAATGACGTGGTATTATTATTAAATGAATGGGTTTTCTCTAAGTCCATGAATGTATTTAATTTTTGTTATGCAATTAAATATTGTAACTGAAATTCTATGTATATAAATAGGCAAGTACCCCTATTGTGCCATAAACCACACCACATGCCTGGTGAATTGAGAATTGTTGAGCCAAACCATTTCTCTCTCGAATCCTCTTCTCTCCCCTCTCAAGAACGAGAGACGTTCTTCAAGGATAAAGAACAAGTGATCAAAAATGAACGACACAAGACACTCGCTTCACCGCACTAGCACCTGGAGAACGAGCAGTGTCGATCGGAGGCCATTGGAGCAAGTGTGGATCACCGCTAGAGGGATTATAGTTTGGATCCTTACAACCATAACGAGATAATCCAGAAGGGTCAATTCGGACGATCAACATCATCAACAAAGAAAAATACCAAAGACACGGGTATTATTTTTCTTTATGAAATTAATTAAATTAATTATAAACATGATGTGAAAGATCCTATCTAAAGGTTTTGGGCCTCTTTTTTTCTTTATCTAAATCTTTGATTATATTTTGTGGAGACTGGTGTTCATTGTCATATTGATCCTGAAATAATCATTAATCGTAGTAAAAATCAAAATTGGGTGTCGTTTCAACCACACTTCTGTTGCGCCTGGAACCTTTAAGTGATATCCGAGGGAGGTTACATCATAGTTTATAATTATTTAAATATTTTTTTGATGAATTACACATTTAATAATTTAGTTGTTTCAACTCAAGTTAATTGTTCTGCAAATCTGAATCTTGAGATCTATTCCTCCTCTTTCATTTCTTGTTCACCTTACAGAAACAATCTTTTATTTTAATTTTAATTAAAATAAAATATAGGATCTCATCCGGAGGTTCCAAAGCTTCCTGGTCGTAAAACACCAGAACACATGGCGTGTATTCGACAGTACACGCCGTGTAGTCAATATTCAATGCATCAGACTGGTCCATCAAATCAAGTCGTGTGTTGGAGTCTTTCTAAGTCTTAAATGACTCTGTGTGTTGACCAGGAATAGGTGGCATGTGGTTTCTGTATTACACGCTATATGGCCCAATGGACACAGCGTGTAGTCCCTTCGGGTTAGGGTTGGACCGTGTACCTCATACACGGCTTGCCCGACTGAAGACCGTGTAATGAGGAACTATATGGCATGTGGCCCACTAGACATGTCGTGTACTCTTAAGATTTCTGAAGTACACTCACATGTTGTTTCCCCGAGCGTGTACTTCGGATAGACGGTGAAAAATAGTACATGTTGTGTAGTTAGAACAACACGTTGTGTACTCATCCAAATTACATAGATTTATTAAAATTTATTATTATATTATACAAACCCTTGAGATGTGTACCATCATGCGGGCATAAAGCTGAGGCATAATACGTGATAGGTGTTTTATATATGTGTGTTTAATTTAACATCTGCGTAATGTTCATTTCTACTCATTAGGTAGTTATGAATAGGAATTCACTGGGTCGCCTCCAAGGTAAAAGTTACGTACAAAGATAATTTTAAATTAATTTATTTGTTTAAAATTATTATGGATGGGAATCTCAAGGAAATTCATAAAAGGATTTAAGATAAAAGGATTGATTAATTAAAGATGATAATTAATTGATTCGAGTGTGATTTATCTTAAATGAAGATGATTAAAGAATTTAATTCTATTTTTATTTATGCGTAAACATTGTTGCATGTATGGATGATCATGAGCTAAACCAATACCTTTGTATGTGGATGGTTTCTTTTAATTTATTTATTTAAATTAAATTTTTTAGCATGCGAGCCTTCTCCTCATTAATATGTAGGGCATGCATGCCCAAGGTTTCTGTTATGTAAAACCCCCTTTTACCCCTCACCTAAATGTGAGTTAAAAAAGACATATGTAATGGATGGAACTCCCAATCTAGTGGAGGCGGTTCAATCTAGATCTGAGACGAAACCAATCCCAGGGGATATAGAGGTGGATAGGTGGAAGCTGTAAACACGAACCCAAAAGGTTCAAGTTGTTTCTCCCCTAGTTCAGGGTTAGTTTATCAACTGATAGATAAACTAACCATTATAAAATCTCATGATCATGTCATTTAATTTATTTTATTTCTGTCATTTTCCTGGTTTATCATTATGGATGTGTTGTCACGATCACATAATTAATGAATTAAACAATCATGCAAGATGGAACTAAAATAAACCAGACTTATGGGGAAATATTATCAAGACATGGTTAATCACTTAATTAAGTTCCACTTAATATTAATAATCATGTGGTAATGATAATAAGAAATTCACACATAAGAGATAAAAATCCCTCAAATAAAATATTAAGTCAAAACAAGCCTTTCTTTACTTGATTAAAGGGAAAAACTCAATAAAACTATGTGTTTGACCAACCCTTGTTGGGACACTTACTTTTATAAAGAAATCCATTATGAAAGGTTTCGGGTTGACTTAACCATATTACATCAAGAGGAGTAGTCATTGATAGACTTGGTGTAATATTAGAGGCAAGAGTTGAGGAACTCCAAAGTCATGATTTCAGGATTGGGGAGTCCACTCAACATATCAAGGAGTTGCAAGCCCACAGTTGGAAAATACCTACCTACCTAACTACCTTCTAATATCTTGACCAACCCTTGTTGGGGTTATGTGAAGGGGAATATGGATCCTTGCCACTAGAATTTTATGGAAACTGGACATTCTGAGTTCAATGGTGAGGGTCATTGGGACTTGATAAAATAGTGGGAGACTTAATAAAATTTATTATTTCTCATAAAATGTAATCAAGAAAGTACTAATAATCTTCTATTTTAATTGTAGAATAAAAATGACAATCTCATCAACCACACTATCCCTATGATCAATTTTGGATAAACATAACATCCTCACCGGCAGTAACTTCCAAGAATGGTTTAGACGCCTTCGAGTTATCATATGCCATGAACGGAAGTCTTACGTGCTAGAGTCAGCATTACCTGATCCGCCTGCCAAGAAGGCGAGTGATGAGGATTTATTGGTCTATGAGAAACATATGAATGACATGGTCGACGTTCAATGTTTGATGTTATCATGAATGTCTAGTGAGCTCATGAAGTCTCATGAAAACATGGATGCTTATAGCATGCTCGAGCACCTCTGTGGTCTTTACCAGGAGAGAGAAATACAGAAAAGGTTTGAGATCTCTAAGGAACTCTTTCATAGTAAGCTTAGAGAAGGTGCCCTAGCTAGGCCTCATGTAGTCAAGATCATTGGCTACATTGAGTGCCTGGAGGTTTTAGTTTTTAAACTCCCCGAAGAATTGGGCACTGATCTCATTCCCGCATCACTCCCTTGGAGATTCTCTAACTTTGTTATCAATTTCAATATGAACAACATTGAGAAGTCTCTATCTGATCTTCTTATCCTCATTCACCAAGTGGACAAAGATATGAAGCGTGAAAAGCCTTATGTCCTTGTGGTGAATAAGAAAAAAGGGAAGGCAGAGAGCTTTAAGCCCAAAGCTTCTTCATGGCCTTCCAAGAAAAGGAAGATCAAAGGGGAGGCAAGGGAACAGGAGGCTATTTATTTCGCATGTGGCAAGAAGGTCCACTGGAAGAAAAACTTCACCCAACCTAAGAAGCAAGGGGAAGCTTCAGGTGCATTTTTTATCAAAATCAATCTATATATTTTTACAAATTGGGTATTAGATATAGCTTGTGGTGCTTACATATGTATCCAAATACAGGAACCAAGTAGATTTAGGAAGATTGATCGAGGGGAGGTAAATCTACGAGTAGCCAATGGAGCCAGACTTGCTTCTATAGCTTTCGGGGACTACCACCTCACGTTTCTAATTGGGATGATCTTGGTGTTAAAGGGTTGTTTTTATGTGCCTTCTGTAACCAAAAACATAATTTCTATATCTAGACTAGATATAGATGGATTTTTTTTCAAGTTTGGAAATGAATATTGCTTCTTTTATAAAGATAGTATTTGTTTTGGTAGGGCACATTTATACAATGGTCTTTATGTGTTGGATTACACAAACCAAGTAATGGCAATCGATGATAAAGATACTTCACATAACTCATACCACACCCAACTTTGGCATCATCAGCTAGGTCATGTAAACAAGAAACGCTTGACAAAGTTACATCAAGATGGATATTTAGATTATTTTAAACTAAAACCACTTGGCGTATGTCATGCATGTTTACAAGGAAAAATGACCAAAGCCCCATTTGGTGGGAAAGGTGAAAGGGCTAAAGAGCTTCTTGAATTGGTTCATACTGATGTGTGTGGACCATTTCCAGTTGAAGCAAGGGGTGGGTACTCATACTTAATAACTTTTACTGATGATTTTAGTAGATATGAATATATCTTCTTAATGAGGTATAAGTCAGATTACTTTGATAAGTTCAAGGAATACAAGAATGAAGTTGAAAACCAGCTTGGTAAGAAGATTAAGAAACTCTGCTCAGACCGAGGTGGGGAATATCTTAATTAGGACTTCATTGATTACTTACAAGAGTTTGGGATCCTATACCAACTCACTCCTCCTTACACACATCAATGGAATGGTGTAAGTGAAAGGAGGAACTGCACCTTGTTATACATGGTGAGATCAATGATGAGTCATGCAAGTCTTCCATTATCCTTTTGGGGATATGCGTTACAAACAGTAACACACATACTAAACCAAGTACCAACTAAATCGATAAATGGCATTCCATATGAGTTCTGGAGTGGAATAAAAGTCATGTTATTGAATTTACATGTGTGGGGTAGCAAATCATTTGTTAAGGCCTCTTCATGTAATAAACTCACACCTCGAGGCACAAAGTGTACCTTTATAGGATACCCCAAGGAAACAAAGGGATATTACCTATACAACCCCTTAGACAAAAAGGTTATAGTGGAAAGACATGCCATATTCCTTGAGAGGGAGCATATCTCCAAAAGAGATAGTGGGAGCAAGATGGACTTCGATGAAGTCAAGGCTCAAGGTGCACAAGAGTTGGTACAGGAACAGATTTCACAAATCCCCGTGGAAGAATAATCTATTCTAGAGACACAAGTATTGCGTATGAGTACAAGAGAGGTTAGAGAATCGGAATGGTACATTTTTCTAGTTACCGAGGATGGTGACTCCTTATTAGTTGATAATAATGATCCTCTAACCTACAAGGAAGCAGTAAGTGGCACAGATGTTGCCAAGTGGCAAGAAGCCATGAATTCTGAAATGGATTCCATATACCAAAACCAAGTCTGGATTTTGGTAGATCCTCTAGTTGATGTAAATAATGTTGGTTGCAAATGGGTATTCAATAAGAAACTGGACATGGAAGGACAAGTCGGTACCTATAAGGCACGACTGGTTGCAAAAGGTTTTAAACAGCGTCAAGGAATTGACTATGATGAAACCTTCTCACCAGTTGCAATGCTGAAATCCATCAGAATTATACTTGCTATTATGGCTTACCATGACTATGATATTTGGAAAATGGATGTCAAAATAGCATTCCTTAACAGGAACCTTCAGGAAGATGTCTACATGACACAACCTAAAGGGTTTTTGACTCCGAAGGATGCCAATAAGTTATGCAAGTTTCAAAAATCTATTTATGGATTAAAGCAAGCATCCAGGTCATGGAACATTTGTTTTGATGAAGCCATAAAAGAATTTGGTTTTATCAAAAATGAATGTGAGACTTGTGTCTACAAGTGGTTTAGTGGGAGTGTAGTTGTTTTCCTAATAGTATATTTTTATGACATATTACTCATTGGAAACGAGATATCAGTCTTGCAGACTATTAAGGCATGGTTGAATAAATTCTTCTTCATGAAATACTTGGGTGAGGCACCATATATTCTTGGGATCAAGATACATCATGATAGATCCAAGAGATTGTTGGGCCTAAGTCAAAGTACATACATTGATAAGATACTGAAGAGATTCAGTATAAAACAATCCAAAAGGGGATTGTTGCCAGTATCACAAGGCATTCATATTTCCAAAAAAATGTGTCCTTAGACACATGAGGAAAGAAAGATAATGGCAAGGACTCCATACGCATCAGTGATTATGTCAGTCATGTATGTCATCCTATGTACTAGGCTGGATGTCGCCTACGCGTTGAGTGCGGTAGGCAGATATCAAGCTGAACCAGGTGACTGCCATTTGATGGTAGTCAAGACTATCCTAAAGTATCTGAGGCGTACTAAGGATATGTTCCTGGTTTATGGAGGAGATGAGGAACTAGTCATCAGAGGATATGCAGATGCTAGTTTCCTGACTGATCAAGATGACATGAAGTCGCAAATAGGATACATCTTCACTTTGAATGGAGGTGCAGTGAGATGGAAGAGCTCAAAGCAGAGTGTGGTCGCAGATTTTACAGCAGAGTCTGAGTATATCACAGCTTCTGAGGTAGCTAAAGAAGCAGTTTGGATGCGAAGCTTCATCCAGGAGCTAGATGTGATACCTAGAAGTAAAGATCCCATCACACTATATTGTGATAATATTGTAGTGGTGGCTCTCGCAAAAGAGCCAAGGTCACATCAGCGGATGAAGCACATACTTTGGAAGTATCATCTCTTGAGGGATTTTTCTCAAAGAGGTGAAGTTGCAGTGAGTAGTATTTCCACGGAAGACGACATGGCGGACCCCTTGACTAAAGCCTTGACTCAGCAGAAACATGATCATCATGTGAGGTCTAGCGGACTGAAAGTTATAGGCAGTTGGCTCTAGTCCAAGTGGGAGTTTATAAGATTTGGTGTCCTAGAACCAAGTGGTTTTACTTTGATTACATGGATATTTAATGTATTATTACATATTGTTCATTATTCTGCGTGACTATAATGTAATAATGTTCTAGAGTATTTGTTGCATTGATAAGGTCATGGCAGTTCCCCGCTATGATGAGAACCTTGAAATGTTATAACAATATTCTTAAATATAGTTTTGCAGTTAGATGACATGCTATGATGGGACACATAGCATGCAGACCATCAGGTGCGAGTACTCGTAAGCAGATGAGACTTCCTCTCATGAAGTTCGCACTTGGTAATCTCCAAGATAGGAGATTGTGAGAACAGACCCGCTAGTAGAAATTCCGCATGTTTTGGTGTCATCAAATATTTCTATCTGCGAGCATGTGTAATGATCCTTAGACTTTAAGATTATCATTAATACGTGTCACGACTTACGCACTTTGATTTACTGACGAAAACTATCACGCAGACAGTTGGTGGGAAGTAGGGTACGTTGGGTGCGTCACGAGTGACATGTTATTAATGGATAAGTCGAGGAAGGATTTGTCTCTTCCATTTATGGAAGTTGATATCTCATCCCTTTGATTTAAATAGAACTGTCATGCAAAATTCCATGGCCATGGTGTAACGAAGAGTTTATTTCATATAGTCAAAGAACAACGTATCAAGCATAAAAGTTGATGACACAATCATGAAACTTGCTTGATGAGATATTGTGACAAAGGGATTATATTACACAGTGAGCGTTCGTATGTGGATGTCGTTGTTGCGACTTTATGTTTTTTCTCTTGGGTGTCTTGACTCGTTACTAGACAGTACTCTTGGACTTTAGATAAGCCCGCCTAATGCCAACGAGAAATAATCCTAGAGGGTCACACACTAAGTATTTTTTGTGGTCTCGGTTAAATTCTATTTGAATTTAATTAATGAAATAAATATTATTCTCAAGACCCTGGAATAGTTTTATTCAAGTTAAGATGATTGCATAAATTAAATAAAAGATATTTATTTATTTTATTGAACATTTAATAAATATTTATTTACTAGTTTTTAAATAAAATATTTATTTAAGAGAATAAATTATTTATTTATTTATTCGGGTGTTCAATAAATGGAAGTGGAGTTCGAGCGGACCAAGGTCGGTCTGGTAGTAAAATAATTATTTGTAAGACGGTAAATAATTATTTAACTAGTTGGCACAAATTAATATAATGCTGCTATTATTTTGTGACGCGGAATTTTATTTATAATTCCGTTTTGTGCAAGTTGGCGCACTATAAATAATGACGTGATATTATTATTAAATGCATGGGTTTTCTCTAAGTTCATGAATGTATTTAATTGTTGTTATACAATTAAATATTGTAACTGAAATTCCATGTATATAAATAGGCAAGTACCCCTATTGTGCCATACACCACACCACACGCCTGGTGAATTGAGAATTGTTGAGCCAAAAAATTTCTCTCTCAAATCCTCTTCTCTACCCTCTCAAGAACGAGAGACGTTCTTCAATGCTGTAGAACAAGCGATCAAGAACGACCGACACAAGACACTCGCTTCGCCGCGCTAGCACCCGGAGAACGAGCAGTGTTGATCGGAGGCCATCGGAGCACGTGTGGATCACCGCTAGAGGGATTATAGTTTAAATCCTTACAACCGCAACGAGATAATTCGGAATGATCAATCTGGACAATCAACATCATCAACAAAGAAAAATACCAAAGACACATGTATTATTTTTCTTTATGAAATTAATTAAGTTAATTATAAACATGATGTGCAAGATCCTCTCTAAAGGTTTCGGGCCTCTTTTTTTCTTTATCTAAATCTTTTATTATATTCCATGGAGACTGGTGTTCATTGTCGTATTGATCCCAGAATAATCATTGATCATGGTAAAAATCAAAATTGTGTGTCGTCCCAACCACGCTTCTGCTGCGCCCGGAACCTTTAATTACAACATGACAAGTGCATATGACTTAAAGAGATAAAAAGTGATCATACTTTGTAAACCTTCAAGTGATCTTGCACACTATTTTTACTACTGTTGGGTGATGTCTCAAGGGATGAAAAAAAATCTTTGACTTCTACTACCTTGATGAGACAATCAAACTGATCAAACACTCAAGAACCAGTACCTGTGTTTTATTCTTCTTCTATCTATTTCATCTGTTTTCTTGAGTCTATAACACTTCTTCATATCTTTCACGTACTCTCACTTTCTCTTTATGCTTTTACATACAAAAGCATTTTCTAACTCTGGGTTGTGACTCCCGAATTCTAAATTCAAGACCATTCAGGTTGGGACTCTCGATATCTAAAGTTGGGTTTGTAATTGGGTTGTGACTCCCCATACAAAAGTCAGGTGTCTGGTTATTCTTCTGCTGGAAAAAGAAGGGTGTAATTGGGTTATGATTCTCCTTTAAAAATCAAGTAGTGTGTAATAATCTCTCACCGAGTAGAGAGGTATAAGACTGGACTATGTCCACTTTGGACTGAACCAATATAAAAATATTTGTGTTCATTATTTTATTTATCCTGCTAACTAACTCCAAATAATTAACTTTCATAATTAATTTAAATCTTAAATCCATTCGTTTAAAATTTTAATATGGTCTATTCATCCCCATCTAGACCATTTTTTATTCTATTTCGACCTAACAGTATTCTCTTATTAGCTATTGTGTTGTTTTTTTTGTTGATCATCAAGATGTTTTTTTTCATGGTCCCATGTTTGCATCAGTGTGATTATATCGGTCATCAATGCTCATCGCATGGGTATATGAGTTCAAAATGTGAAAGTAATTCTCCATGAAATACCAGTATTATAATTTATCAATGGTTATGTCGATACTCAAAATAGATTCAAGTTGTAAAGTGTCTCTCGTTAAACTTCTCTTTTAAAGCAATTAAACTCACTATGAAGTGTTATCATCAATATTATTAATATCATGGTTATTATATAATTATAAAACCTTAAAATTGACTTAACATGATTCATAATATTATCGTTGTGCTTGAAACCAATTTTTAAAATCATAGGATAAAGGTGGTGATGGAAAATATCATAGTTCGCATAGCTGGTATAAAGCCACCATAGTGTGAACGGTGTTTTTTAGAGTAAAGTAAAGAGAAGAAAAATAATCAACACGCTATTAATGTAGTATCATTATTTTAGAATTATTATATTTGAATCATATTATTAGAGTTTAAATATAAGGTTTAGGTTCTGTAAGAAGTGAATGAAAATTTAAAAGGGGTGTGGTGAAAAAACATTCCTTTGTTGAAACATAACCCCTAGATTACTCCTTAAGACCTCGGATGACTGGTCTTTTTGTTATAACATGACTTCGGAAAGTGGTGAGAGGTATTTGGGGAGGGAATTTGGTAGATCTTTGGATTTTGAAAGATTTTTTAAGTGAAAAGTAATGGGCGGAGGGGGGTTGAATTTATAGGTGAATGAGGGGGTGTTTTTTAATATAATAATGAGTAATCTATTATTTAAGTTGAAAACTATCTGAACACCCTGAAGGTATTTAGATTTTTATTTATTTTTGGATAATCTCCTTTTTAACTGAGTTGAGAGGGAACCATTAAATGGCTCATAGGCCCGGTGGCACAAGGTCTAGAACATGGCTCGAATGCCCAAAGACCCGACACACAAGAACTGTCCCTCCCCAGCATCTGCTTCATTAATGGTGTTTAACTCCCCACCTCACATGGCTGATTGGCTAGCATTGTCTCATGCGGAGCTGCACGATGGCTAGTACCGATGACAGTTGTCATACTCTCTCATTCTTCCAATTTGGTTAGCTCTGTTGGTGGTTGTTACTGTTCTGATTCTTCATCTTGGGTCTACTCCCATGTTGGTGGATCTCATTCCTGTAACATGGAGGTCCCGTGGCCCAAAAGTCTTTGATGGCCCAAAGGCCCTACTGCATCAGTATGTCTAGGGACTGCACCCTTGCGTGCATCATATCTGTGTTACTGTCTGTCTGTGTCACCGCCCCATCATAAATCCTCTTAGGGGGTCTGCTCAGATTCGATCTTGGGTCTTTTGGATGTCAAGCGGAAGCCTTTATCACTCAAGTACAAGCTTGTTGGCGCAGAAGACTATGAATAGTAATGATTCAAGTGACTAATAATAGAATTTTATTATAAAATACATATTTTTTCATTTAAACAATTTCAAAACCGAATGGTATTAGTGTAATATTTTGTTTAAAGAAAAAATCAAAATAAATATTTTATTATAATAAAATATGATTTAGACTTTGAAAATTCATTTTTCAGTTTGAAATCAATATTATTATTTGTAAATGGTTTATTTTGCTCATTAAATCTCATTTAAATCATGAAAATGCTTTTAAAAATTATTGAGTCATTTTGACATCATTGTGATGTCATAAAACATGTGGTATATGCAAAAACATTAATTTTATAGAAAAATACCAAACATTCACCTTAACTTAATTTCAACATGATGATTCAAAAATTGAGGTATATTTTATAAAAATAAATTTATAAGTCAATTAATACTAATAAATCCTATATAAATAATGCACCAACTCTAGTTAAGACATAACTTACAATAGTTCTACAGTACTCCTTTAGGTCCCGATTTTAATTCGCCCGATATATCATTTCTCAATAGTGATTCTCTCCATATATGTAGGCATTGAATCCCTATGATCGTTCATTATTCACCCCCTAAATATTTATTCAAACCTCCTTTGAAATAGAAATGAAATTTCATGTGATAAATCATTTCTCCCAGAACATGCATCCTAAAAAATATTAAGAGGATAAAATATTTAATCATATGCGAAATTGAGAATCAAAAGAAAAAAGTGGGTCTGAGAAGAATCAAGCGGGCCGACAAAAAGGTCGAGGTGGAGCGGTGGTGATAAGTAGTGTGTGATGGTGATGCCATATCAGGTATGTGTGAGAGAGGTGATGTGCATCGAGGACAGTATCATAAGACGAGGACAGTATCATAAGGATAAAGACGCTAATAAAGGCAAACAAGTGATATTGACTAAAGTGGAGTAGAAATAATCACACACCTTAGGTTTTAAGAGGGTCGATTCATCTAAGAAGTTCGAGGATGAGTGGCGGCATAGGTAGACTTCTACAATAGCTTGAACGGCGTGAAAGAACTGGGTTCAGTTAGGGTTGAATCTATACGATCGAGAAGAGTGTTATCAAAGCTAAAATAATAAACATTGATAAAACCAATTTTTATCGAAGTTGATAAAAATAGGTTTTATCGGTTCTTTACATTATAGCGTTGATAAAGAAATACCTTTATCAACGCTAAAAAACGTTGATAAATACCAATATAATTAATATAAATAAAAAAATCAAATGTATATAATTATAAATAAATATTTATATAATTGAAAATATATTTAAAGAATTGTAAATATGAATTTATAAATATAATTATAAATAAATATAAATATATATAGTTATATTAAATAATTATGTATATAATTATGTATATACTAAAAGAATTGAAAATACGTATTTATAAATATATGTATATAATTATAAATATATTTATACAATTATATGTATTTATATAAGTATATATATATAATTGTATATATGATAAATATAAATATAATAAATGTTTTTATAATTATTTAAATATATAGTTATTTATTTATAATTATATACATATTTTTAATATATTTATTTATTTATTCATAATTTTAAATATATAATTTTATAAATATAGTAAATGTACATTTATAAATATATTTATATATAAATATAAATATATTGATAAATAAATGTTTGTAAATATGTTTCGGGTTTGGGAACCCCGTAATCAGATTTAGAAAGGGTTAGGGTTTTAAAAATATTATCTGAACTCGTATGGATTAATAATTAGGTAATAATTTTAAATTTAATTTTATTATATATATATATATATATTATTTATTTATAAAGACCTATCTCTATTAGCGCTGAGATTTGAGCGCTGATAAAACCCATATTTATAAGTGTTTTTTTAAAAGCGTTGATAAAAATTGTTTAAAATAAAATATAAAAAAATTAAACAAATATATATTAAAAATGAATAAATTGTTTTAAAAAAGTAAAAAATAATTTACATTATAAATGAATATATAAACTTAAACGCACGAATGTTAAAAATGAGTGAAATTAAATAATTAAAAATGAATAGACTTCAAAAATATTAAAAAAATTGATATGTTTTAGTAATTATACATTAAAATGAAGATGAATACATATTGAAAATATTAAAACATAATAAATAAATATGTATAAATAAACATAAGAAAATGATTAAATTCCAAAAAATATAAAATTAATAAATATTAAAAACGAATAAATAATATTATCTGAAATAATATTAAAATAGAAAAATAATGTATATGTGTGTGTGTTTCTATATAAGATAGCATTAATTTCGTAAATGTGTGTGAAATTAATATATATGTATGTATATAATACAAGTTTGATATATGTTAAATTAAACAATAACATTATATAATATGTAACGATTATTAATGTAATAAATAACAAGAAGAATATATACATTTAAAAAATGAACAGGTGTTATTAATTATATAGATTATTAAAAAAAATAAGAAATGAATATATGTTAATGATGTTGAATACATATTAATTGTATAAATTATAACCATATTAAAAACATTAAATGTTAGTGAATAAATATGTATAAATAAATATTAAAAATGGATAAAATTACAAAAATATTAAACAAATAAATATTGAAAATAAATAACTGACAACAATATTAAAAAAACAATTAAGATTATTAATCAATAAATGATATTAAAAATGAATAAATTTGAAAAAACAATTAAAAACAATAAATAGTATATATTGGATGAAAATATAAAAAATGAAAAAAAATCCGATTAAATATGTATATTGTGCTAATAAATAAATTTCTAAAATAAATATTAAAAATTGAATAAATTATAGAAATATTATGCATGTGTGTGTGTTTCTATATTAATTATGTATACGTGTGTGTGAAATTAACACGTAACACAAATTTGATATATGTAAATTACAACCATATAAAAAACATATTAAATAAATATAAATAAATATTAAAAATGAATAAAGTTAAGAAAACATTATACAGATAAAAATAAAAAATGAATAAATTTAACACACACACACACATATATATCAATTTATATTTTTATGTGAAATAATAATTTTAATAATATATAATTTTTATTTTATGTCATTTTCAATAAAAATCTTATATATTAAGTGTAAATGCATATTTAGTCTTCTATAAATCATATTTAATAAAAATATATTATATTTATAATAGTATAAATATATTTATATATTAATATATGATTTTTAATAATATATAGTTTTTTTATGAAACATGTCTTATCGGCACTACAAAAAACGATGATAAAAGATTTTATTTATCACTGCTTATTTCTAGCAGTGATAGAGGTAACTCTTTATTAGTGATTTTAGCTAATGATAATAAAGGACGATACTTGATATTGCACAATCTATATTAGTGGATTTATTAATATATATCATTTATCAAATAATATAATTTATGTTTTCCCCTCTTTTTTTTCGGGATGAAGGTTCATTAAGGAATACAATTAAATTCATAATTTATTAACACAACTTAATTAACTGTAAAAGATCAAATAAATATATATCCACTAAATATACGTCAAATTGTATAAGACACATCAGTAATTGTAAACTTAAATCAGATATATAGCATAAATACGTTTAATTGGCTCCTTTAAATTAGACACCTTATAAATCTCGCAAACTCGTGGTATGATCCATTAGTCAATGGATTTTTGTGAGTTAAGGCCTTTTATATTTAAGCCCGCATAAGTGAGTACTGAAAATGATTTGGTCTTCAAACCCCGCAACCCACGTGAATATGCCCGTCAGGTGTCAGCGAGTCCCGTTAGGACTGCATTAATAATCCTACGCACCTCAGTGGTTACAATTTTGAGGGGTATCATGAGAA
The DNA here is from genome assembly GCA_963277665.1 of Viscum album. NCBI lineage: Eukaryota > Viridiplantae > Streptophyta > Magnoliopsida > Santalales > Viscaceae > Viscum > Viscum album. The sequence goes on from OY728133.1 coordinate 1,129,946,782, forward strand.
GTATGTCTCCCCGAATACTTGGAGGTGGAATAACTTATTTGTTTATTTTTAATCCACCTCATCAAAATGTTTTAATATCCCTAAAACCAATATAATACAATACAATCATTCCTCATTGGTCAATGATTTCTATTCCACCTCAATGCTACCTTCTAAAATTGAGCTTTCCTGATTAATATGGCGCAACAACTCCCGGACACGTGTTGACCCCTCCATGATCCCACGTAGCACGCCTGAATTATTTTCTGGCTGTTCCCTGGCCCGACACGAGGCCGCATGCATGAAAAAGGAGGAAAGTGGAGCTTCCCGTATCGAATGGGCCACCGACACGTGTAGATCGCAACCGACCTCGCCTGGATTGCGTCGCAAATTTTGACTTCGGATTCTTTGCGTGGGCTCGCCTGAGACTGACGCCTGGAGGGAATCGGGTCAGTCGCGCCGGTCACCGCCAAATGTTTGGATCTACCCACATCGATTTAAAAACAAACTTTCATTAAAAAATAAAATAAAAACGTAACCTGACCGTCATTAAACTATAAGTTTTTTTCGCATATATATAAGATATTTATTTTACTATTATTTATTACATTAGGAGGATCAACTGATTTCACCCCTCCCCAAGAATATTTAATTTTAATTTATATTTATCGCTAAAATGAAACACCGTCCGGGTCCGTGGTCCAAAACCCTAAACCCCACCACCGAACCAACCAACCGCCCACGAGAATCCTCTGTCCATACCTCCATTGATATCTGGAAAATTTTCCCTCTCCTTTATAAACCCTCCCTTTCTGCTATCCCTCTCAAGAACAGCTCTCGACGGCTCTCGGCATCTGCTTCTGCTTCTGTCCATCTACGCCCGCCGCTTTGGTTTCCGACGATTTGTGTATACGCCGCTCGCTCTCCATTGCTATTTCTTGGTCTGAAATCTGGCATGATGTTTAGGGTTTTTGAAGAATCGATGGTTTTTTTCTCCATCTCGATTCTGCTATGGTTCTGTTGCATTTTGTATTGATTTCCCACCCTAATCCCGGTGCAGAAAATCGCGTTTCTGCGCTTCCCTCCCAAATTTCTGTTAATCCTCCCATCTATTTCAGATTCTTCTCAACTTTTGGTCTTCTTCTTTTTCTGGTCGCGAAATTTGATTTTCGTGTCCTGCTTCCAGTCAATTGGGCTCCTGGTACTGGCTGTTTTAATCTTCCAATCCAAGGGTCGCTGATTTCCTTTTTCAAATTATCGGATCTCTAGATTCGGTTCCTACGTTTTGAGAGAGCGGGCGGCGAGCCGTCCACCTTTGATTCAAGTAATTTTGTTGAATCAATCAATGGATTCGGTGACGAACACTCGCAAATCAAAGAAGGGCGTTGATGTAACTCCAATGGCGAAGCAGATGGAGCCGGGGAGAGGCAAGGGCAAGAAAAAGAGCCCGAGCGCGGGCTACCAAGAGCAGCCTCAATGGAAGCCAGTTTTTGAAGAAGCTTCCATTCCAGGTAGGCCGTTCAAAATGTCTCGAAACCCAGACCCTCAAAACCCGTCTGAATTCTATCCCTTTTCACCCCATCAAAACCCTAATTTCCCTCCCCCCCAGCCCTCTCCATCCAAGCACGTATTCCCATTTGCCCTCGACGGGTTCCAACATTCAACTGCCCCTCATCTTCCCGTGTTTGAGCCACCGTCGCAGATGATCTCCTTCGCTGAAAACCAGCAGCTGGCCGTCGGTGATAACCCCTACTGCGCCGCCCCGGCGTCGCAGCAGCAGCAGCAGCTGCTTCATTACTGGAATAATTACGTTAATCTGAGCACCAGAGGGAGGATGATGATGATGATGAGCCAGCCGGTGGCTCAACCCATTCCCGCCACTAAGCTTTACAGGGGAGTTCGGCAGCGACACTGGGGGAAATGGGTCGCCGAGATTCGCCTCCCCAAAACCCGGGCTCGTCTCTGGCTAGGCACGTTCAACAGTGCCGAGGACGCCGCCATGGCCTACGACCGCGAGGCCTACAGGCTGCGAGGCGATAATGCGAAGCTCAATTTCCCGGAACATTTCCTCAACAAGAACAATCCCCCGTCGTCTTCATCCCCCCCGAGGCCTCAGCAAGGCTCGCTGGATCCCATTTTGCAGGAGTCTCCTTCCTCTCCCAAGCTCAATGATGGGGAGCGTTCTGAAGCTACTGATTTGAGCGAGATGACGGCGAGTGCCAGCTCTGGAGGAGGCGACGGTGTTTCAGAGTCATCAGAATCGCTGTGGAGGAACTTAGGTGAGGCTTGGATGAATGCGATTCCTGCTGGCTGGGGGCCCGGGAGCCCTGTTTGGGATGATTTTGATACTGCCAATAACTTTATACTGCCTTCAAATCTGCCTTTTTATGATCCCCATCCGCAGGAATTCCAGGATAACCCTGCTTCCATTTTCCCTCCTCCATCCTACCCCATGAACGACTAAATTCTGCTTCTGTTCATGGATTTTGAAGGGGCAATCTCGCTTTATTATGACTGACCACCCGTTGCATTCCATTGTTAATCCTGAAGGCTAAAAAGGATAGCATTCCTTTCCTTTTTGAGCTGCCTTGGGGATGGCGTGGGGATGAAACACGTGACAGTCAATTTGGTATGGCTTTTGCCTCTTTTAAATCCACTGCTATCCTCCTCCTCTCTTTTGAGGTTCAGAATCACCTGGCTGCTGATATTTTATGAAAAAGCTTCCTGTGATCTCTGGCTGCCTTCACCATTGCCATCTTACTGGTTGTTGATTATTCGAAAGAACAACCTCTGGCCGCCTTGGAGCTCTCCTGGTTCCAAAATTCTCTCTCCTTTCTGAAAGTTCCCCCCTTCACCCCCCCCCCCCATGGTCTTCTGCTACAGAAAGGCTGCATATTTTTAGGCCTTCTTGCAGTGGGAACCAAGCTCAACATTGCTGCCGGCTGCCGCTTTTCAGTTTATTATCTACTTTGTGTAGTGTGGACGAGCATGGAGGGGACAGTTTGGTGATACCCTCCTTCCCTCGATCCGTTCATCCATTGTAAGCTGTGTTTTTTGAATCGGCCAAATGGAGTTGTTTCAGATTTAAGGTTGTTTGGATCATTTTATGTTTTGTATGATCTTTGTTGTCTGCTGTTTTGAGGAAGTTTTAATTATTGGCAGTCTACTGTTTTTTGTTCGTCCGGATTTGTGGGTTCGTGTTTTTTGCTTTATAATTGTTAAATATTTATTAAAAAAAACAAGGGTGATATACTTTAATCAATTTTAATTAATGTTTTTAAATTTAAAAAATGGCATTTAAAGCTTTTTGGCTTTCCAATTAGTGATTGTAAATATGATAGGAGTCTATAAATGGGTTGAGTATGGTTTTATATGAATGATGATATTATTATTTAAATCTTAAAAATAAATAATTTTTTTCCCATTGAATTCTGATGTCAATTTGGCTTAAAAATCAATGGCCTTTCCGTTCTTAAACTAGAGGGCAGGCAGTTTAATAAATTACAATTGGTTAGTGGCATGAAATAGTTGATTGAAGTAGGAAATGCGAAAGTTGGCTTCACATTGATGGTCGGTCCAAGTCTTGAATAATTTGTACTCAACAATATACATATTAATACAAAAAGCATATCTAATATTGAATTACTCATTTTTATATTTTGTGTTCAATTATTGTTAATTATGACATGATTAAAGTAGCGGTGTTTCTAAAATCAACACAAAATGTTCCAAATAATTAGTTTTAATTGTATTTTTTATTCAACTATTATCATGCAACATTCAACAAAATAAATATATACATATATATAAAATTAACTTTATATTTTTAAATCTAACGCAAATCCATTCAAAAGCATTCCAAATTCTTGAATATAAAGGACAAATCCTCAAGCGGCACGAAACCATACCAAACTGACATCTTTGAAGAAATCTATGACCTCATAACAAGATGAACAAACCGTATTACCCTTCCTTTTCACGAAAGAAAAATAACAACGAGAGTCACGAAACCATACCAAACCGCCATTTTAGAAGAAATCTATGACCTCGTAATAAGATGAACAACCATATTACCCTTTCTTTTCACAAAAGAAAAATAAATGAGAAAAGCCTGAAGATGCACTTAAGATCTCATCCAGGATGAGCCCTAAAGATATATAGACATTAGGACGAGCCTTAACCAAATAAACAAGAGATGCAATCTAACTCCAAAATAATGTTGTGCCAACCTTGCTCCCACTCAAACCTTCGGCCAACACAGAAGGCAATAACTTCATCAATCTATGAACACCAACTTACAATGAAAGTTTGTTACAAAGAAGCTAAGACCTCTATAGAAAAATCATGACCTGCCACATCAACTTTGATCCGAGCATCAACAAAGGTCGTAACATCCACATTAATCTTTACAACGTCCAAAGGAGGCTTAGACCAGGATTTATCATGAGACATCTCTTTGCTTCCAAACCCCTTCGTCCCGCACTATTATTCCAAACCTCAAGCAAACAATAAGATCATTGCACCCACACTTCATCAAGGATCACCTTATTATTAAAAAGGAAGTCATTATGTTGCATCTAGACAAACCAAGCAAGAGTACAAAATTCCTTCAAACCTATATAATCAAATGTGTTAAACCATTTGGAAAGTCCATCAAAGGAAGACAAAACCTCATCCAAATGCGGAGCATTCACCTTACCCCATCTCTCCCAAATAGGTTGGACACTCAAGCACTGAAAAATAATATGCAGATTAGTTTCTGGAAGACAATTGCAAAACATACACATCATCCATAATAATATGCTTCCCCTGTAAAATAACTCTAACCAGAAGCACACCAGTAACATGGCTCCACAAAAAATCACGAACCTGAGGTAGCAAACAAGCATACCAAATATTTATCCAGATTGAATATGATCTATGATCAAGCCTCCTCATTGCCAGCCAATAACCATATTTCACAGTGTACCCTCCATGTTGAGAGAAACTCCAAAAGAGTTTGTCACCAACCACCCACCTACAAATAAGAATCCTTAAAATCCAACTTCTATCCTTTTGGACCCTCTGACAAGACAAGTGTACTCTGTCATGTTAGAGTTATAATAATAGAGGGTGCTTATCAGGGAAGCTACATGCAGAACACGTGACGACCATCCATAGATGCTTATCCAGGAAGTTACATACATGACGACCATCCATAGATGCTTATCTAGGAAGCTACACATGAACCACATGGCAACCAACTTGTGAAGCATCATGTCAGAGTCAATAATGCGTGTGGACCAGGCGATGATGGAGCAGCTTGTTAGCATCGAAGTGTGGACCGTGACATATGTGGGTCAGGTTCATGGAAGAGCATCATTGAAGCATTTTCTTACTTTAATCCCATTAGAGTTTATTTGATTTATCAAAGTATAAGTATTCTGGATGTGTTTATAAGAAGACCGAAAACACTGTATATACCCTATGTTTTAAGCAGAACGTATGGTTTGTAAACCTTACTTTCAGAAAGGAACCATACTTTCATACCCTATGTTTTGAGTGAACGTCTGGATCATGAACCCTACTTCTAGAAACAACCCTACATTTGAGGAACAAACATATGGTTCATCATCTCTATTTTTGCAATAAATAGCACGCTGTCAACCGTATTTTTGAAGTTTATCGCTATGCAAAGAAACCCTACGTTTGACTTCATCAAATACGAAGTTTGAAATTATAGATTATCTTCACGATTTCTGCAATGGTCTTGTTGGATTAAATATCCCTTTAAAGCTGTTTAAAGACCAATTCAAAGGCTCGTATTCAATAGATTAAATCGTTCCTATTTCTAATAGAAATTACGACTTTCTTTGAAAGTTTTGAATTTGAATATTCGCAATTTATCATGCAATATTTCTGGAATTATTTGAACTGAAGCAACTTGACAGTCATGTTAAATACCGAGAATTTCTTTTTTCTCAAGATATAGAGAAAGATGTGCGTTTGAAAATAATAATGGGTCATCGTCTCTAGAGCTACACTTTTGGATACATACATATTTTGATTCTAATCTGTTTGATCGAATCGCCGTTGCTGCTACTGTATTTCTTTGTTAATCTTTTCTGCAATTCGAAAAAGCATCTATCAGAGATACACTTTGGAGAAATACATGTTTGATCACTGCCTAGTGTTTTCTCTACTACTATTTAAAGGAAGCCTATTTGACATTGAATAATATTTTGTTGTAGCTATGCTTTATTGAAGACCATTAACATCTATTAGTTGCTATTATAACTGTGAACAAAACCAGTATTCAACCTCTTTCTCTCAATCTATTTTCCGTTGAAGTGTCGACTGCTCGTACTCATTCGTGGTTGAGTATCAGGTTCTCATACTAATCTGTGGATATTTCGGTTCCCTATAAAAGAAACAGAAGGCCCTGTAAAATCCTTGTTGTAAAGGTGTCAACTACCTGCATTTAGTTGTAGAGGTCTTTGGATAGGAGGACCTACTAGTGATGTGTCGTATCGGTCTCGGATGTCACTTAACCTGTGCCCCAAGCCCTGCTGACCACATGACCTCAAGCGCGTCTCCCCGTATTTCAGAGGGTGCTAACTAGCAGTGAGGGTGTAAAGGTAGTACAATAGAAAGACTATACCCTCATGTCAGAGTAACACAATGGATAAAGCAGATAATAGACAACAATGGAAGCATAACACAACAAACAAATGCAATAAACAGTAGAATCATAACAAGTAATTAAATAAACAAGCAACAGAAGAAATAGATAACTGAATAACTGAATAACATAACCAAAAGCCTCAAAGGAAATGTCTGATACAATGATGCATGGAATGCTAATAATACAGAAATGAATGAACAGATACAAGCATGCTACACAGTAGTCCAAAAGAACAAAAGAACAAAAATATCTCCAAGAGCATCTCGAGCCTAAGCCCGATCCTCTGCTCCTAAGATCCAGATAAGTATTCAAGTCAACAACTTGTAGAAGGGCCTTTCCCCTTACTAGAACCTACAACAACATAATCTTCTCGGGTGCCAAGGGTGGCCCGAGTAGGGTGTGAGATAAAAATATCAGTAGGCCACCACTAACGATGTCTATGTGTAATCAGAGTAGGTGATCGTAAATAAATAGTGTGTAGGTATATACAGGAAAGTAAAGCAATGCTGAAAAAATAAATAACCTCCCGATCAGGTTCCTAAGGGACACCTGGCGGGTCTACCTGCTTCAGCTCATGGCTGGTATGTCTGATCATGTCACTATATATATATATATATATAGTACGCACACACACACACACACTTGATGGAGTGGATCAGGATGTAACATGCAGACATCCAACACCAGTCTACGAGCTGATAAGCTCTACTCAAGGGGTAGTAAGCCCTACATCCTAATAGAGTGAGGGTTGGTCATGGTCGGCACTCGGGATGGTGAGTGTGCATGCCATGGCAACACTCTAGATGGAATGTGGTGCTCAAAAGCCCATCGACCATATCGAAGCACTGGTGAGGGTCTCCATGCCCAACACCGATGTACGGGGAGTGTGGGTCGTCATGCCCCGCTGAGCCCCTTACCATCGTTCTCAACCTCTATAAAGCCACACAATATGTATAACTAGCATGGGTCATTACCTACCATCCATAATCATTTATATAGTTTAATTATATATTATAAGCATGTTCAATTTCATTAAAACCATTACATTTCAAAAAAAGATTTTCATAAGGCATAAATAAGAGGCATGGTCTTACCATCCAAGGGATCATTTCATTTGAAAACCATTTGATCCATTTCATTAAAAAGGAAACAAACATCATGCTTTAATCATTTAAAACACTTCAAGGAAAATCATTCCATTAAGAGTAACCCATTCTATACAAGTCAACTCACTCAATTTGTCTAAACAAGGAAAATTGATTCAATAGGGTGAAAGTGCCAAAAGAAGAGATCATGTTCAATTCATTTAAAGGATGATACCATCTTGAACTATCCATATAACCAAGTCATTTTACCATAGGAAAAACATCTAATTCAAAAGATAAGTCAATTTTCAATTTAAAGGTTAAAGTGTCAAAGATGATGACATGGGCAACAACTCAAATGCCAACTTGGGAAATTCTAAGTCTAATAAGACCAAAAACCCATGGGGTGTCTTGGGTTCAATGAAACACACATGAGACAAGGTCTATTTCATTTAAAAGTCACACTGGAATCCAAATTAGGTTTCAATCATTTTGACCCATTTAGGAAAAATGACAATTTCAAGGTGACACACCTAAAGGTGTCCATGTATGGTATGAGTGATGCCTAAACCCCTAATCCATATTCAAACGAACTATATCAAGGCACTAGGTTCAATTAGATATAAGGTAACCAACATAATTGAGATGCTCAACAAAGGCCGACACACAACACGACGACATAATTATGAAATGACCAAAACTCAAATGGAAAACTACATGACCACTTACCTTAGGGTTGTAGATGAATCCTCGCTTGATATCGACCTCAGATTTAAATCAGGTTGGAAGAGATCTAAGTTTCAGTCCAACACCTTGAAAATAGGGTGAATGAGCCTATATCTAAATAGCGTAATAGATGGTGAGATTAACCGAGGAAAGAGAGGTGCGTGAGGTTATCCTTACCTTAAGCCACCCAATGCCTTTGATGAAATTGAAAATGGATGCCGGATGAAGGATTTGTAGGTGATTAAAGCTTGAGGAGGGTTTGATATCAAAGGAGAGGAAGAGATCCTGGTTTGGATGCTGTACATAGGAGAAAAGGAAAATTAGTCTTAAGGTTTAAGTGGGGGAAAATGGTAAATTTTCCCCAAAATCCCACTGCACATGGTTTAGGTGCACAGTTTTCAAATAGTGCGTTAATCCTTTGCCCAAAACCACAGCAGGCTGCACGACCATGTGCCTAAGCCTGCATAGTTAAAGACAAACCGTGTAGACTTGCAGGTTCCCCTATCTATAGCCGCACGGTTTAGACAAACCGTGCAACCCAGTCACTTAGCCCATTTTCAAAAACTCCAAGCTCTGAATGAGCCTCAGATGCTCCCATGACCTCCGTGACTTAATTAAAACTCATAATTAGGGCTATTTAAGGTATTCAAAATGAAAAACTAACGATCCACAGCTTTGTTAAAAAGGCGGGTCGTTACAACCTCCCCTCCTTATAGAAACTCATCCTCGAGTTATCCTTCTGAGGGTAAAGAGGTATTGTCAGAGAAAATCTCCAGCCATTGAGATCACATATTAGCTTCCCACGCCTAGGTCTCGTCCTGTACATGGTCGTGCTTCTATAACACCCGTACAAGAGGAACAGACCTGCCACAGAGTGTCTTCATGCTCTGATCAACAATATATACTAGATACTCCTCAAAGGAAGTGTCCATATCCAGCTCAACCTCATTAGTTTGAAAGACATATGATATGTATGGATAGTATTGGTAAAGCTGAGATACATGAATGACATCATGCATATAACAGAATCTCTGAGGAAGTTCCAACTAGAAATCCACTGGTGCGATCCTCTTTATAACCTCGAAAGGTCCAACAAAGTGGTGAGTGACAAGGCCTACCATATAAGGCTTCATAGGGATCCATCTTAATGGTAGCTTGAAAGCTATTATTATAAGAAAATTACACAAGAGGAATGTGTTTCTCTCAAGAACCCCCAAAGTCAAGGACACATACTTGGAGCATGTCCTATAAAACCTGAATTGTACGCTCCATCTATCCATCTGTCTGTGGGTGATACGACATGCTCAGAAGTACTTGTGTACTCAAAGTATTCTGCAACCCCTTCCAAAACTGTGACATGAAATAAGTGTCTCTATTAGAAATGATAGAACAAGGATCTCCATGAAGACGTATCACCTTTTTGACGTACAACCTTCCTAGACCATCACCCAAGAATGTCTCTTGCATAGGTAAGAAGTATGAGACCTTCTTCAGAAAATCAACGACAACCCACAATGCATCGTTTCCATGGGGTGATATGGGTATATCAATCGTGAATTCCATCAAAACATCATCACATTTCCACTCAGGAATAGACAATGACTGAAGAATCCCTTCCAGACGCTGATGTTCCACCTTCACCTGCTGACAAGTAGAACATCGAGTGATGAAACTAGCTATCTCACGTTTCATGATGGGCCACCAGTATTGACGTTGTAGATCTCAGTACATTTTTTTGACACCAGGGTGAACTACCCATGATGAGGTGTGGAAATTCCTCATCGGCTCCTATATGACATCTTCTGGGACCCACACACACCCACAAAACAATAATGTATCATCCCCATAGACTATCCAACCAGAAGATGTATCGTCATCTAAGACACTTAACCGTAGTGAAAGGACTTCATGATCAGATAGATGTCTCAACCTTACTTATTCCAGGAGAGTAGATGTCACTGATAAGGCTAAGAGAATAGTTCGATCATGGTCCTCCTGAACCTCAAAGTGAATCTCTGAGAACAAGTCAAAAACTTATATTCATCACTGGATTCCTTAACCGCCTGTGTTTGAGTCTTTCGGCTCAGAGTATCAGCTACTGAATTCCCTTTTTCTAGAGTGTATTCAAGCATGAAATCAAATGATTTTAGGTACTCAAACGCCACCTGAGATTCAGATCCCATAGTGTAAAGATGTATTTGAGGCTTTTGTGGTATGTGAATACCAAAAAACGCTATCCCATTAAATAGTGTCTCTATTAACACAAGGCATGAACAACTACAACAAGCTCTAAGTCATGCATTAGGCAGTTCCGCTCATGAGGAATCAACTAACTAGAACTATACACAATGACTCATTTATCCTGCATTAGAAAAACTCCAAGCTTGACACCTGATGCATTATAAAAAACTATATAGGACTTACTTAGATTCAGAAAAATCAATATCAGCACTGAATTTAGTCTTCCATTAAACTCTTGAAATACTGTTTCACAAGATTTAGACCATTCGAATTTCACACCCTTCTTTTTCAATCCAATAAGTGGCATTTCAAGGCATGAGAAATTTGGGATGAAGCATCTATAGTAACCGACAATACCCAAGAAAATCTGAATATAAAATACGTTCTTAGGCTGCTCCCAAGAAAACATAGATCTCACTTTCTCTAGGTCGACTAAAACCCTTGATTTCGAGATTATATGATCTATGAAGTGGACTTTGTCGGTCCAGAAGTGGTATTTACTAAGCTTAGCATATAGCTGATTCCCTCTTAGTGTATTCAACATGATATTAATATGGGTTGCATGGTCGTGTTTGGAGCATGAATACACCTAGATATCATAAAAAAGACAACCACAAATGAATCCAGATATGGTTGGAAGACCCATTTCATAAGATTCAATAAGACTGCAGGAGCGTTCGTGAGTCCAAATGGCATAACCAGGTACTCGTATAGACCATACATGATTCTAAAAGTAGTGCTAGGTATGTATGAAGTCCTAAAACACACATGATGATAGACCAACCTCAAATATATATTTGAAAACACCTTTGCTTGTCGAATCTGATCAAAGAGGTCATCTATTCTAGGCAGTGGATACCGGTTCTTGATAGTAAGCTCGTTCAACTGATGGTAATCCACATAAAGTCTAAGGGAACCATCCATATTCTTGGAAAAGAGGACCGAAGAACCCCAAGGAGAATTTATAAGGCATATAAATCCTTTTACCTCTAGATCCTCCAAATGATTCTTGAGCTCTAGAAGCTCCTTAGGTGCCATCCTATAAGGAGGAATGGTCACTTGTGGTTCTCCCAAAACAAGATCCATAGTGAAATCTACCTCTCGTACCAAAGGTAGACCGAAGAAGTTGTCTGGAAATACATATCTATAACACTCCACTATTGGAGGAAAGATAGTGGGTAGTAACACTTGGTCATCAAGGTAAAGTCTGGTGACCTATGATGTCACATTACCCAGCTTCAACTGCTCGGGTCCTGATCGTGTCGCACTGAGATGCCATTCTCCCTTATGCACGTGCATAATTCCCTCTAGTGATGTAAACATCACCCTTCAATGATAGCAGTCAATATGGGATCTGTAGGGAACTAACCAGTCCATCTCAATGATTGAATCAAATATCATCATATCGGGGATATACAAATTCTACACGAATAGGTAACCACCTATCTTAAGGGGACAATTCTGACAGCGGTGAATGCCCTCTGAATAGATACCTAAGGGTGTATCTAGAATCATGAATCCCTGATAGTACTCATTATCGAGTCCCAAAATCTCAATGATTATCTCAGATATAAATGAATGAGACACGCCTGTATCAAAAAAAGAAGACACTAAAGTTGTGGTAACTAAAATAGTACCTCGTACAATAGATGGTCCAATGCTATGCTCCTACGGTGTAGGCTAGACTATATGTAACTAGTTTGTACCATGACCTTAAGTCACTTTCTGGATGCCCTGAGTAGGCCCTCTCTACTAGCACTAAGAATCATATGTCTGACTACCTCTACCTCGACCACCACCTTGACCTGATCAAATGATGGTATTCCAACTACCTGACTATCATGATCATGGTGACCCCACTTCTTCCTTAGGATTAGGTGAAGATCCCCATTCACTTGGAATTAGAGGGGAATTCATGTAAAAATGATGGAGATGAACCATCCTACCATAACCTCTACACTCAACTGGTTCCCTCAGACACTGCTTTCTGATGTGCCCTGGCATTCCACACTGGTGAAACATAAGAGAGATACCCATGAGAGGATCTTAATTGCTGCTACCACTGTGAGATACCTCAAAGCATCACTTTCACCTAGAAGAAGATCCACTGGAATCCCTAGGTGCCGAACCACCCTGGATCGCACTGTCAACCTCCCTCAAATTATGCTCTATAATTAGGGTATGGTTGACGATCTAAGTAATGGTCATCAACCTGAATACATTGAACTGTGATCATATGGTGTACCCCATCCCATCCTCAAATCTCATAGCAATCATTAGATCATCAGCAGCTAGAGAGGGAGAAAACCACCAAAAATCATTGAAATATGATGAGTATTCCATAACCAACATGGTTCCCTACTGAAGGTTCATAAATTCTATAGCTCTATCACCCCTTAGAGTCTGAGGAAAGAAGTAGTCATTAAATAAAATATTAAAGTCATCCCAAATCATCTCTCTATGATGATCTTCCCGAGTGATGACATCCCACCACCTCTTAGCTGAGTCACATAGCATATAAGCTACTAGCTTGACCCTACGATTTGGAGGTGTCTTGACCCTACGATTTGACCCTGTTGTTCCCCTTTCCATTATTCTCAGCCTATATAAAGGCATATAATATGTATAACTAGCATGGAGAATTAATTACCATCCATAATCATTTATATAGTTCAATTAAATATTATAAGTATGTTCAATTTCATTGAAACCATTACATTTCAAAAGAAGATTTTCATAAGGCATAAATAAGGGGCATGGTCTTACCATCCCAAGGGATCATTTAATTTGAAAACCATTTGATCCATTTCATTAAAAATGAAACAAAAATCATGCTTTAACTATTTAAAACACTTCAAGTAAAAGCATTCCATTAAGAGCAAGCCATTCTATACAACTCATCTCACTTAATTTACCTAAACATGGAAAATTGATTCAATAGGGCGCAAGTGCCAAAAGAAAAGATCATGTTAAATATATTTAAAGGATGATACCATATTTAACTATCCATATAACCAAGTCCATTTACCATAGTAAAACCATCTAATTCAAAAGACAAGGCAATTTCAAATTCAAAGGTTCAAGTGTCAAAGAGGATGACATGGGAACCAACTCAAATTCCCACTTGGGAAATTCCAAGTATAATAATACCAAACACCCATGGGGTGTCTTGGGTTCAATGAAAAACACATGTGAAAATGGACATCTCATTGAAAAGTCAAGCTACAAGCCACATTAGGTTTCAAGCATTTTGATCCATTTGGAAAAAATAACCAATTTCAAGGTGGCACACCTAAAGGTGTCCATATAGGGTATGAGTGATGCCTAAAACCCTAATATAGATTCAAATGACCTATATAAAGGTACTAGGGTCAATTATACATGAGGGAACCACCATAATTGTGATGACCGATGAAGGCTGACACACAACACAACAACATAATTACAAGACAACCAAAACTCAAATGGGAAACTACATGAACACCTACCTTAGGGATGTAGATGAAGCCTCACTCAATATCAAACTCAAATTTGAATCAGGTTGAAAGAGATATGAGTTTCAGTCTAATGCACTAAAAATAGGGTTAATGATCCTGCATCTAAATAGAATAATAGATGGTGAGATTAACTGAGTAAAGAGAGGTGCATGGGGTTAGCCTTACCTTAATCCATATGATGCCTTTGACAGAATTGAAAAAATATACGAGGTGGAGGACTTGTAGGTGATTGAATATTGAGGAGGGTTTAAGCTCAAAGGAGAGGAAGAGATCTTGGTTTTTCCACTTGAGTTAGGAGAAAAGAAAAATTAGACTTAAGTTTTTAAAAAAATGGCATTTTCCCCCAAAATCCCAATGTGTACGGTTTGCAAATCATGCGTAAACCATGCATTAAGCCTCTACCCTAAGACTGCAGCAAGCCGCACGACCATGAGCCTAGGCCTGCATGGTTGAAAAATAACTATGAGGACTTGTAGGTGCCCCTGTCTACAACCACATGGATGTGTGCCCTGGGCGCATAGTTTAGACAAACCGTGTGACCTAGTCCCTTAGCCCATTTTCAAGAACTCTAGGCTCCAAATGATCCCTAGATGCTCCCATGACCTCTGAGACTTTATTAAGACTCATAATTAGGGACATTTATGGTATTCAAAATGAAAAACTAACAATTTTTACATTCTTTAAAAAAGCAGGTCGTTACAAGTGAAAATCACTAAGCTTGTGGAGAGAGTGTTGGTGGAGTGGACTAGAGGATCTCTATTCCCTAAAACACTATACATTACCGTGTGCTGTTATTTTCTATATTTATTATTCACTGCTCACTCGTCTTTCATAGGGAAGGAAAAAATCACTTTAAACTTAATAATGAAGTGTTGTTTCTATCAAGTTTTTTATAGGAACACAATTCACTCCCCTCTCATGTATTTATTTTTTCTATTCCGACCCAACAATTGGTATCATAGAAAAGAATCTATTTCTATATTTCTCTTTTTGAAAATCCTTGGAGTTTCTTCTATTTTTTCCCAATACCAACAATTAGTATCTAAAGTCTAGACTCAAGTGGTTATATTTCTTTCGACTCTAAAAATTTGGAGTTAAGGATCCAAATAAAGATAAATCTCAAATAGATGATCTTAGAGAAGGTATCTCGATGATCGGTTCACCCTATTTTAATGGTGATAATTATGGATGATGGAAAGCACACATGATTATTTATTTGAAAAATATTATAATAAGAGTTTATTTTAAATTATTAAAGCCCCATGAAATTCATAATAGAGATATGGAAAAGCAGAATGATGCTTAAGAGAGAGAATATGATCTTAATTCAAGAGTTATGAATGTTATTGTGTGCAGATTAGGAACTGATGAATTTAATCGAGTTTCTCAATGTTCAACCGCATATAAGATGTGGTGGACCATTTATATTGCCTATGAAGGAAATGAAAAAGTTAGAAAACTAAGGAAAAATACTGCAAAATTGAAATTTGATACATTCAAGATGCATGAATATGAAATCATCACTCATATGAATAGAAGATTGATAGAAATTGTTAATTATATTGCTGACTTGGGAGAACCTATTTCAAAACCAAATCAGGAATTAAAGGTACTCCGAGTTTGACCTTCTAATTGGAATGAAATATCTGAAACTATTTTTCAATCCACACCAGTTAAAGAGTTGAATATGAAATAACTAATTGGAACCTTGATGATGTATGAAGATGAGATGAAAGTAGAAGTTAAAAAACATATCTCCATAAAAAAATAAGATGTTTCACTCATAATTACTATAGAATAATATTTTGATTCAAGTTATTTAGATTCAAATAAATAGATATAATATCTCACTATTTTTTTGGAAAACTGTACAATAAGATAAATAAAAAATTAAAAAGGAATAAAGAAGACAGACACTGTGAATGCAAGGTGAAAGGTCACATAAAGTCTAACTGTTATGTGATTAAAGTTCAAAGGTTAACTAATTATAAAAGAAAATTTAATAAAGTCATGAAGGATAACTAGAGTGCTTCTGATGATTTAAGTGATGAATCCTCTTTAATCTCTAAAGATTAGCATAAAAATCAAATGGTAAATCTATGTCTTATGGATCATGGTGATGAGGTATAATATTATTACTCTCAAATTTCTAATTCTAAAAAACTTTCTTTTGAAGAATTAAATAAATATTATTTTATGATTTAAGAAAGATTTGAATCTTTAAAGAAAAATTATTAGAAAACTTATAAAAACAAAAGACTCTAACATTCTTAAAGGTTTTGTAAATTTAAGATCTAATTATTCCAAATGGTTTTGTATTCTACATGAAAATAAAATTAAAGAACTATTAGATGAATTTGATACTTTAACACAAGCCTCTAACATTTTTATTAAGGGTGAACACTATTTGAATCAAATTATTTGTAAAAACAAAGTTAATAATAAGGGTAATCTTGAGATTGGAAGTAATGGAGAAAAACCCAAATCATATATAAATTATTTTGTTCCTGGTTCAAAAAGTAAGAGCATATCTACTATTAAATGATTTCACTATGGAATAAATGGACATTATTCTAATGAATTCTATTTTAAAAAACCTCAATTGTGTGTGGTCAAATATTTTCATTATTCAAAATAATTATCTAGCTTTAATTATGGAGTCTCTGCTCAAAATAATCATATTTGGTTACCTAAATCTTTAGTCACTAACACTTTCAAACCCAAAAGCATATGGGTACCGAAAGGAACTTGTGTTTGATATTTTTTAGATATATTTCACTAAAATACATTGTGATATTTATTAATAGATGTTTGGAAAATAAATATTTCTTATATTTTTGATCAACTATAAATTAGTTCATTATCTAAAAGAAAAATCCTTAAAGTTGGCACTATTAACATTCAGGAAGTATTTTCTTTTATGCCTAAACTATTAAATATTTTATCACTCTATTATTTTATGTGACAAATCAACATGTTGAACTATTATGATAACAACATACATATTGCTTATAAATATTATAAAAACCACACAATTTAATTACATATTAATATGTGTAACAAAATCGATAAAGTGTTCTAATATGTGTAAACTTTTTATTATTTGAAAATTCCACGGTTTTTCACTAAAAAGTGTTTTATATATATTAAGAAAAATTTTCTTGTAAAATCTACAATTTAAGGGAAGCATGCAGTTTTTCTTGTATTAATTTAAATCACATAAAAAAAGATAGGTTTATTTAATTTCAATGAAAAACTGTGTTGATATTTTATTTCATAAAACTCGTTTGATTTGAAAATATCGCATTTTCAAAAAATTTATTCAATTATTTAAAGTTATTATTATGAAATCATTTTCTTATGTAAAAATATCTTTTCAATTGAAAAATCTAAAATTATTGCCTCTTTTTTTTAGCTTGATAATTTTAAACATCACCTGAAAAATATCAGAATAAAACCTTTCTTCTTTCTCTTTTGAACCCTGACTTCTTCCTCTTTTAAGCCTAGATTCTTCTTGAACCCTCTAAAATCTTTTATATTATTTATTTAAAATTCCAAACTCAAATACTTATGAAGAATCTAGTTTGAGCATCACGAAGAGACCTAGGATTTCAAGCTTAGAGAAATGTTATTCTCAAATGTTAAGCATTCGAGGTTTGGATCGTTTTATTCTTTTTAGTTGTTTAGAGTATGTTTATAAGGTAAAGTTAAAAGAATTATATAAGAAAGATAATTATTTTCTTGATTCTATGATTGATCTATTTGGAGAATAATCAATTTCTTTTGTTGAGGATTCCTTAGAAAAATCTTCTATCAAAGGTATATAAATCCTTGGTTTTGAAGAACTATAAGTTCAATCTTATCAAACAGCTAAAGATGGAATATCCACTATAGAGTTGGTGTCTAATTTTAATCTTATGAAAAGAGTAGTGAAGCTACATGAATATCTAAAAAGGTTTATAAAATCTTATGAAGAGTTGAAAAAATATTCTGTTTCAAAATTAGTTTTTGTTTCTCTTCAAAGGAAGTATCAATGTTTGCAGGAAAGTTCAATTTTTAGAGAAGATTTTGATGTGTTTAAAGTGGAGATGGTAAATCAAATGTAGAAAATAAGACGTGAAGATATTTCTAATTCAATTCTTAATGATCTAAAGGTGTTTTTATTCACACAGTTCTTATCTTCTTTGATGAATCAAACATTTGTAGATATTCAAAGAAGAGTAGAACTTCTATTAAAAATTATAGCTGTTGTCACTAGTATAAAACTAGGTTTTTATGTCGGTTTTTTATATTTTTAATGCCAGTTCTTGAGGTGAAGACTTTGAAGGTGAGGTTGTAAATATTTTTTTTAATGTTGGTTATTAAAACCGACCTTAAAAATGCATTTTTATGATTTTTCACATCGATTTTTTAAAAACTGATGTGAAAGACTATCTTAACAACATTTTTTTAAAAGAAGTGGCGTTAAAAACATATTTTTCACATCGATATTTAGAAAAATGATGTGAAAGATCATTTTTACATCAGTTTTTAAAAAAATTATAAGAAAAATATTTGTTTCAACAATTTTATTTGAGTTCTTACAACATCAAACACAGTTCATTTGCAAAATCAACTAGAACAAATATTGTTCCACGTGATAAAATAAATATTTTACACTTATAGAGTTAAAATAAATAAGGATCATTAAATGATATAATGATAATTATCAATAAATATTTATTAAAATGTTGATTACTCTATCCATAGAAAATATAGGATTGATAAAAAATAACATATCATAGAAACCATACAAAATATAGAAAAAAATTTAAATCTTTGACATAATTTTCAAGGTTTTTGAAGTCTTAGTGGATATAATTTTCTTCTGATGACAGATCTATTGATGCTACCAAAGATTTATCTTAGAATACATTTTAGAATCTGAAGAAATATTTGTAGTTTTATGATGATCCAAAGAAGGATTATTCATTATAAGAAAAAATAACTCATTAACCGATGTATCAACTAAGAAAACTAATCATAAAAAAATTAAATCATGGAAAAATAATTAGAAATACCATGAAGAGATCACCAAAAGAAGAATTAGTGGATTGATGATGAAGATCAAACAATTTGAGTTATTGGAATGATAATTATTGAAATAATTAATCATGAAATTAATATATGTAGATCATGAAAACATATAAATGAAATGGTAAAAGCAAACACAATATTATAAATTTTAGGCGACAATTGAAAATTTTGATGTCATAATGTAAAAAAATTAGAATTCCTTGTTAGTGGAATATTAAATTTTAACTTTAACGTTGGTTTTATGATAACCATTGTGAAAAAATAGTTTTTAATATTGGTTATATTAAAACATACCTTAAAATTTTCATTTTTCACGTCAGTTTTATGACAACCAACATGGAAAACTAGCTTTTAATATCGGTTTTTTTTCAAGAACCAATGTTAAAAGTAAATTTTCACATCGGTTTTTTCAAAAAATTACCATTAATAACATCTAACAAGTTTTAGTTCATTTTCAAAGCTTCAATTTTACTTATTTTAGAGTTTAAATAGAGTTACAGATCAAAAGTTATGACCGTCTGAAGTTGGACTTCTCTAAGACCTTATTTAGAGATATTCAACTTTAGATGTCCATAACTTTTGATCTATAAGTCCATTTTATCTCCATGACCAATAAAATAATAGCTTGATAAATTAAATACAACTTTTTAAACATTATTAATATTGATTATTTTGAAAAAAAAAATGTGAAAAATTACTTTTAACATCAGTTACTGAAAAAAACGACGTTAAATGTCTTCTATGAGGAACTTTAACACTGATTTTTCAGGAAACAATGATAAAAGTCACTTTTCACATCGCTTTTTAAAAAAACTAACATTAATAATGTTTATTTTTTTTATTTCATTTCCCAAGCTTTGATTTTACTGGTTGTGGAGCCTAAATGGAGTTGTGTATCAAAAGTTATAACCGTCAAAAGTTAGATTTCTCTAAGACTTTTCTTAGAGATGTTCAACTTACGACGTCCATAAATTTTGATTCATAAGTCCATTTTAGCTCCACGTCTAATCAAACTGAATCTTAGGAAATTAACTAAAACTTGGAAACATTATTAAAATTATTATTTTAAAAAATGATTCTAAATTTTACTTTCAACATCATCTTCTGAAAAAACTAACATTAAAAGTCTTATATGAGAAATTTTAATGTCGATTTTCATGAACCAAAATTAAAAGTATGATTTTAACATTAGTTACTAAATAATTATTGTAAAAATAATTCCTTGAGGACTTTTACCTTCATTTTTTTCTAGAACTGATGTTAAAAGTGGTATTTTAACATCGTTTACTAAATAACCAATGTTAAAAGTCCCCACGGAAGACTTTTAACATCGGTCTTAAAGAACCGACGTTAAAATGGAAATGTTAAAAAACATTTTTCTACTAGTGTGTGAGTAAAAGAGTTCAAAGTTTGGAGTGTAAAGATGAACCATTTAACCTTTCAAAAAGACTCAATTCATTTCCTCCTCCATAACCTATTTAAAATAAAATCCAAAATATCTTTTTAAATCCTATTTTTTTAAAAAAAATATCAAAATGTTCTATTGTTTTATTTTTTATTTATTGTTTTTTCTTTTATTTTATCAGTATAATATCATTTTTTTGTATATATTTATATGTTGAATATTTGTTAATATGTTTTTTTAATTTCTTTTTGATATCACAAAAGGGTGAGAAATATATGGGGATAAATGTATGGAAATAAATATGTAAAAAATGAAAGAAAATATATAGAAGATTTTTTTTGTAATTATTTTAGGGTGAAATTTGATTGAAATTTATTTATTTTCATGTTTAAAAAATTTCATTTCTTATTAGGGATAGAACTATCATTTATATCTTCATGCTATTAATTATCCAATTTATACCTATATTTTGATGTTTATGTTAATATTGGTTTTATGGGTTTTGTGATCATCAAAAAAGGGAATATTTTTGAGAATGTGTTGATCCAATTTTTTTATCAATTTCTTTTTGATTTTGATTTTATTTTACTAATTAAGTTACTTTAAGTGAATTTTAGGATAACTATTACTAGAATAATAATTTTATTCTAGAATCATTTTCAGATTTTAATCCTGTGAGAGTTTATTTTATTTCTCAAAGTATAAGTATTACAGACATGTTTATAAGAAGTTTAGAAACACTATTTATACCCTATGTTTTAAGCAAAACATATGGTTTGTGAACCCCACTTTCAGTAAGGAACCATACTTTTGTACCCTACGTTTGGAGTGAACATATAGATCATGAACCCTACTTCCAGAAGAAACCCTACATTTTAGGAACAAACATATGGTTCATCATCCCTACTCTTAAAATCAACCACATGTTTTCAATCGTACTTTTTAAGTTTATCCCTATATAAATAAACCCTACATTTGACTTGGTTAAATACAAAATTTGAAATTATGGATTATTTCCATGATTTCTGCCATGGTCTCACAAGATTAAATATCTCTTTAATTATATTTAAAGACTAATTAAAAGGCTTATATTCAATAGATTAAATCATTCCTATTTTTAAGGAAAGTTATGACTTTCTTTAAGCATTTTGAATTTGAATAATTTCAATTTATCATGTGATATTTCTAGAGACGTTTGACTTGAAGCAACTTGACCATCATGTTAAATACCAAGAATTTATTTTCCTCAAGATCTAGGGACATATTTTCATTAGAAAATAATAATGTGTTTTTGTCTCTAGTGCTACACTTTGGAGACATACATGTTTTTATTCTTATCTATTTGATCGACTCACTATTTCTATTGCTATATTTTTTGTTAATATTTTGCTTCAGTTTGAAAAGTATCTTCCAGAGCTACACTTTTGGAGACATATATGTTTGATCATCTTTCTAGTGTTTTCTATACTATTATTGAAAGGAATCTGTTCTGACATTAAATAATATTTTGCTACTTCCATACTTTATTGAAGATAATCTACATCAGTAAGTTTCTAATTCAACTGTGAGATGAAAAAATATTCAACCTCTTTATATTAATCTATTTTATATTTAAGTGTCAGTTTCTTGTGCTTAGTCATGGTTGAGTATAATATTCTCATAATAAGTTGTGGATATTTTAGTTCTCTATAAAAGAACCAAAAGCCCCTATAAAAGTTTTGTTGTAAAGTTTTAAACTACATTCACTTAGTTGTATAGGTCTCTGAATAAGAGGATCTGCTATTAAAAATCACCAAGTTCATGGAGAGAGTATTGGTGGAGTGGATCGAGGGGTTTCTATGACCTGAACCACTATACATTGTCATGTGATGTTATTTTCTTTATTTATTGTCCGTTTCTCAATCTTCATTAAGAGATAAGGAAAGATTCACCATAAACTTAAGAGGTAAGTGTTGTTTCTATCAATTTTTTTGAAGGAACATAATTCACCCCTCTATTATGTCTTCGTCTTTTCCATTCTGACCCAAATGCCATCATCTCTATTAAATTAGGTGTCAATGTTTGGACTGATGTGCGCACTATTGAAAATTGGGGCTATCCCTAGGAATATATACCCACAATTTATAGAAACCATGGGTATAGAGTGGTTGGAATCAGTCTATATCAAGATTTTATTTAAACCTTGGTATATACAAGGCTATACCAATAGTTTAAAAAAAACCATTGGTATAGGTTGAGATATACTAATGATTTTTTAAAACTGTTGGGTTAGAGTTCCCTCATATCCCTCAGACTCCCATTGTCAATCCTTTAGTCGATCCCTATCTCCCCCTTCACTCAAGCCCCATTCTCCCCTCACTCGAGTGATGACATGTAGTTCTATTCTACTCTAGAGTTCTCCCCTAATTTAGTGATTTTTTTATTTAGATATTATTCCACATCAGATTAGTGAGTTCCAAATCATTCTTCTCTTATGATAGTTATTGTATTCATTTTTATCTATGTATGAAAACCTAACCAATATATAGTTAGGTCATGATTCTTCCATATTATTTGAAATAAGGTTTTTTGATTATTTTTGTTATATTATTGAATAATAAATGTGATTTTAATAGATATATTTGTTGTTTTAATTTAGTTATCCACTACTTTTACATAAATCCAATACATTTTTTTAATATATATTAACTGATTATGAAATTAATTAATGTAGCATTTTTTTGTTTTATTAATGTATTAGGGGGTTATTTTATATCCTGTGATTATATAGAATAATTCATGAGTTACCTTTACTTAGATCATTATACCCTTTCATAGCCTTTAAATTTTCTTGCTTACCTTTACATTGGTCAGTGTACCCCTACACATGTTAGAAATTTAGTCTCACATTTATGTAGGTATTGAAGATCTTGAATGACCCTCATGTAGATTCTTCAATTGACTACTCCTACCCTTATGCATCTTCCATGCCATTCTTTAAGTACCTTTACATTGGTGTCCAATGAATCTTACATATTCTGTATAACCTTCATCAAGTATCCTTCATGGAATTCATGACACATATTGACAAGAGAACTCATCACCTCATCAGTCCTATAAGATTTACATATTTAGATATTTAAAGATCCCCCTTAATACCTATCAACATATTCCATTTGACTTTACATGAAAAAAACCATTTTAAAATAATTTAATTCAACCTCCATTAAAACTTCAACTAATAGAACACTTTAATATATCATCTGAATTTATCTTTTTAGATTCCAAAGAGTGAATTCACCACTTGGAAATGACATGTATAAAAAACCTCTAAGACTACTGAGTTGGAGCTCAATATAGGAAACAAGGGAAAAAATTAACAATGTCAATGCTATATATATTTTACTCTAAACCCATAAACCATATTGAAACTTGAGTAGTTAAATATTTTTGCGATCTTAAAAAAATTCTCACAAAAACTGTTAATACAAAAACTTTTATGCATATGGGAAAGGAACATACCACTTGAAGATCTAGTTGACATATAGGAAGAGGAGCCTCTAAGCGGCGGGTTCCCACTCTCCCAAGGCGTCTAGGGTTTCACCCCGCATCTCCTTCTTCCCTCCCCTGTCACGCTTCATTCCTCAGCAGCGTCTTCCCTAAGAGCTCAGTATGGTGCGTCATCGGCCCTGGATCTCGTCTTCCTCGGTACTTCGGTGGATCAGTGAGCCTCGGTCCTCAGATTCCAGGTTCTGGCAGATGGCGTGCTTCGGTCTTCAGCGACGATGTTGTGTGGATCGGTGCTTCGGCTTTCAGTTCGCACCTGGATCTTGGCGCATCGAGGTTGGCTTGGCTCTCGATGGATCTAATGTATCTGGTGGGGTTCGTTGCAGGTTCTAGAGTAGCTCGGGGGAGGGGGATCTCTGTTTTCTGGTCTATCGATGGTGGTTTTTTCATTGCGGTCTGATTTCTACTTTGGTTGGTTTGTGAAGTTTTGGTTTTTGGATTGCGGTGGATGGTTTGTGGTGTCGTTGGTGCTGGAAAAGCACTGCTCCTAGTTCTGCAGGTTCCTCTCCCACTATTATAGTGAGTTCATTTGATTTGGCATCCGACGAGGGTTCTGCTTTTTCTTGATTTTATCAGTTTCATCCCAGAGTGGCGCTTCTGGTATGGTTATCTTGGTTCCCCTCCCTGGCAGTTCTCCTTTGGCGTAGTTGTTGGGCCTTCCAGCCCTAGGTGGCACTGGCCTGACATCCTGCTACCCAGAGGACCTGCCCTTTGGTTTCTTGCTGCTGCAGTGTCGAGAGTGGCTTGTGGAAATGGTGTGGCGGGACTTGTTCTGGAGTCGGTGAGGTGATATACGATGTTGATGTTGTTTTTTGATGTTTTAATGCAGATGTTGGACTTGATCACTAGGAACTAGTCCCAGAAGAGGTTCGGAGTTTGCGGTTCACCAATGCATAACTTTTCAAATTTGGATGTTTGAGAGGGTATGGCGAGAGCCATCGGATCGGGCCTGTGATTTGACACAGGACACTTGCTTGATGAACATCCATGTAATGGTAGAGAGCTACATCACGATTCATACACTGGGGAGGGACTGTTCCAAGTTTTCAGTCTGGGTTTATTTTGCCACCTTCGGGTTGTGATTTGTCTTAAGTCTTGATGTCGGGGTTCCCCCTACTTCCCTTAAAAGGGGTTTTATTATTAATAATAAAAAACATTTAAGGACTTTGGGCCGTTGGATGAAGAGATAGTTGACACTATTAGCAATCAATTTATTCCAATTTCTCTACAATTAATTATTATTCCAAATCAGGCAAATTAGATTTTATGATCCAATATTTATCTCCCCATAATTTTTTAAACCTCTAGACACCACTTGTTGAAACCACTTTATTGGTAGAATTATTTTTCCAAGTAGCTTATGTGTTTCCTGAACAACACTCAGATGATACTAACATGTTAGTTTATAATAAATCACCTGAAAGGATTTCCAAATATCCTAAATTAAATAGTAAAAATAAGACTTGTATTCGAAACATGAATCGCTCCAAAATAGGCTTAAAATCCACTGTATCTTTAATATTTTATTAGATTCATATATATTCCATCATGTATAGAAAAATTCACAATGTTCTACACTTAATTCATGATTTTTGAAATTTATGAATTATCTAGAAATTTCATTTCATCACGTACTCTTGTATTTGTAATAATATTTTTATTGCACACATGGTGAATACTCCCAATAAATTATATCTACCCCTTCATACCATATCACTCAATTTATCATATTTAATAATAAAAGGAGAGAGGGGTACCTATGACATCCTCATGTTAATGATTGTGGTTGTTCTTGATTAACCGACTCTTTTATTCTACTCTTCCTACAAGCCTCGCTAGTGGTTGTTTTTTTTTGAAAAAATAATTGTGATGATTCCTTTTCAAATGTTCTCTATGAT
This sequence comes from Viscum album, assembly GCA_963277665.1. Taxonomy (NCBI): domain Eukaryota; kingdom Viridiplantae; phylum Streptophyta; class Magnoliopsida; order Santalales; family Viscaceae; genus Viscum; species Viscum album. The sequence continues at coordinate 1,129,972,899 of OY728133.1, forward strand.
ATTTTTTATCCTTATTGGTTTTGATTCATTCACCATTATGATACTAATCCCACTAATTCTTGTCTCTTTTTTGATACATTTCTCTTGCACCCTTTAACATGTTTCCTCTACCAATGGAGGAATCTTTCACCAACTTTTACCTCTTTCCTTATGGAGTGATATGTGAGATCATTAAGGTATAATTTTTGATTTCCCACTTATTTTATATCCACAAGAGCTACTTCAAACTTATTCTTCCTTAGTGAATCCTTATTTTAGGGCACTTACTTCACAATTTATGCACACTCTATGTGTATGTTAACCTAATTTAATTTTATTTTTGTAGTTGAAAGTTACCATTGGAGTTAGTGGATGATCATTAAAAATTATCAAGCTTATGGAAGGAGACAGGTGATACATTTTTCCTTTCCAATTAGAGATGAGTAATTTTTGCTAACAAAATTTTTATTTTATTTCATATATCATACCACTTCGGGCTTCCATCCCCTATATTACATTTCGGATATTTTTTTTATTTTATAAATCTTATTTTCTATGATATTAGGATTGGATGATTATTTATATATATAAAAATTATGGTATAATTTCCATGATATTATTATACCATGTTTTTATGGTTTTGATGTTGGGTGATACATTATTTTTATTCTTGAGTTAATGTTTTCTATCATAAAGAAAAGTGTATTTAAATGGATTAATGTCGTATTCAAAACATGAAAGTTTTAAAAATAATTGTTTTATAAAGACATTTGTATTTAATTGGATTGTATAATAGTTTTTTCCCTTTCTACATCTTATATTTTTTTGGTTTTTTATTTGTAGGCATTGCTTATAGCATATTTTATTTCTCTTATTCATTGTTTTTATAGTTAATAGTATGATTTGATGAATTTAATATTAAAATTAGTTATAATGAATTTTTTAATTATGGTTTACATTTTTGATTTTAATATAACTTTTTTTTTCTTATAATATAATGGATATAATCTAGAATCATACCAATCATATTTCAACTAAGTTTCAATTTTTTTTTGATATTTTTTTTGTTTTTTCATTTAACAATGCTTCAGATGGAGGTTGTATATAGTGTACATGTTATAATTGTATTGGAAGACCATGTTTAAGTTAGGAATAAGTTATCTTCCATATAAAAAAATCTGGGTTTCAAAAAAACTATTATGTTTGGTATTGTAATAGAGAGACGAGACAATATTATACTATTCATGAATGAAAAGAAAGAAGTTGTTTGAAGAATTTGATACTTGATCAGTTTCCATTTGTGCATCATCATGAGAGAGATAATTTCCTAGTGAAAGAAGATAATGATATCAATACATATGAGGAAAATAATGAAGTTGATGATGTTGAGAGAGTGAAAAAATTAATGAATGATTCTAAAACTGCTATATATTAGGAATGTACTAAAATGAAAAAGTTGGAATTTTTAATGCGGTTATATCATGGAAAATCCATGTATGGAATTTATAACACCTCTATTGATTATATTTTACCTTTTTGAAGGAATTTATTCTTGATGGTTCAAATATTCCCTCAAATAATTATAAGGCATGAAATTTAATTAAGAATCTTGTATTTTCTACTAATAAAATTCATGATTGTCTAAAATATTGAATTTTATTTTGGGAGGAAACAACAGACCTTAATGACTGTAAATGACATGACACATCTCAATAGAAGGAAAATGTAGATGGAACACCATCTTGTATGCCATAGAAAGTCATGTGGCACTTTCCATTGATTCTCATGCTTCAAAATATTTTCACGTCTTTAGAAATATCAACCAATATGCGATGGATGATGCTGAGAGAATTAAAGATAATGATGAGTTGGTTCATCATGTATATGAATTATCATGGTGGTAATTTGATACACAACATCTTAATTTTTTAGATGATGTGTGTAATGTTAGTTTGGGTCTATCCTGTGATGGTTTTAATCAATTTGGTTAGATGATTACTGCTCACATCACATGGCCAATTTTTATTCACATTTATAATATTCCTCCGTGGATGTGTATAAAAAAACCTTTCACTTTCTTGAGTATAATAATATTTAGACCTTTTTATCTTAAAAATGATATAGATGTCTACTTGTAATCTTTAATAAGAGTTGAAGAAGATTTGGGATATGGGTGTGTGAACATTCAATGCTTCTTCAAAAAATATATTTCAGATATGTGATACCATTCTATGGACTATAAATGATTTCCCTTCTTATGAAATGATGTATGTTTAGATCATAAATGGAAAACTATAATGTCCTATTTGTATGAAGAATACACGGTCAATAAGACTTAAATATCATCATAGTTTTAGTTTTATGGGGCATAGATGATTCTTTCCAATGGATCATCAGTACAAGAAGAATCACCAGAGGTTTGATAATACTGTTGATACTAAACAACCACCTCAACGTGTGTCAGGAACTTATGTTCTTAATGAATTGAAATATTTTATTTTTTTATTATTTAAAGGTCAGATGAAATCTGAAAATAATAATAATGTTGACATTAAATACACTTACAATTAGAAAAAGAAAAGTATATTTCTTGAGTTTGCATATTGTTCTACCAATTTGTTACATCATTGTTTAGAAATAATTCACATTGAGAAAAATATATGTGATTTTTTTTAATTATTTTAAATATCAAGGGGAATACCAAATATGACTTACAATCTCACTGTGACTTGTTGGATTGGGGTATTCGACTAGAAATACATATTGTGTGTATTAGAGAAAACAAATGGAAAGTTCCATGTGATTATTATGTGATGAAACATTTATAAAAAATAAATTTATAGAAGTATTATAGAATATCAAGGTTCCTGATGGCTATTCCAACAACATATCCAAATGAGTCAACAAAAGGGAGTTGAAACTAAAATCCCTAAAAACTCATGATTATAACATCCTTCTTCATGAATTGATTCCAATAGAAATCTGAAATTTATTATCCAATAATGTAAGGGTGATGGTGATTCGTTTTTTTTCCATTTTTATAGATACATTTGTGCTAAAAGCTTATCTAAGTATTTATTGATAAAAATGTATCAAGAGGCACCATTAATTTTGCGTGAGTTGAATTTTTTTTCCTATATCATTTTTCACTTGTAACTGCATTTAACAGTTCATCTTCCAACTGAAACACTTATTGGGGGACCTTTTACTTTTTGGTGGATGTATCCTACTGAAATAAGTATGCGCACAATGAAATATTATGTCCGAAACAAGAATCATCCCAAAGGTTCCATTGTGAGATGTTATCTTTCTCAAGAATGTATTGATTTTTATTCAATGTATTTGTATGATGTGAGCACAATACATAATCATCCAATTAGAAATTAATTTGAGAATTATGGGAAAATTGAGCCCTCATTTCCATATATTCCCCAAATAAGAGGAATTACTGGGTCATATACATTGGTTACATTAAACATTGAAGAGCGGGATATGGAACATCGCATAGTCTTGTTTAACTTTGGTTTGTTCAATGACTATATTAAGTAAGTAATTTGAATATTTATATGTTATCTCATACTATCTAATTTCATATATACCTTAAAATTTTATTATCATTTTATGTAGGTAACATAAAAAAGTTATAAGTAGAGTTCATCGATCTTTACCTTTGAGAAGGAGAGAGGCTTTGCATAGCATATAGTTTCCTGCTAGGTTGAAATCAAATGTATGACTATTAATTTAATTAACTTAAAATATAGATATTAATTTAGTTATATTATTCATATATATTTCAGGTATTTAGTTTACCATTTGACTCAGTCTCTTAAGAATTAAGAGCATTGGTTTTTGGTCCCAATTATTTGGTTTGTGAATGAAAATATTTAATAATCATTGGGTATAAATTTGTTACAACTGACTGAGCAGTGAATATGATAACACAAAATGATGGCATCATGTTAACTACAATAATGGACTATTATGCCAGTGCATCAGATAGTAGGCATCAATATGAACATGTGTCTTATTATGGACTTGTTGAGAAAATATTGTTATTGGATTACTACTCTTATGGTCGAGTCACTATAATGAAGTATAAATGGTTTGATTCATTGATGCAATATAGTATATTTATTGATAACTGTGGATTCAGTATTATTAACATGAATCACTTCCTAGCTACCAATGAACCATATATTTTGGAATCAATGGAAAATAAGTGTTTTATATGAAAGATTATCTGAGACTTGATCATGGTGTCATTTTTGAAGTAATCCCAATACATATTTTTCATGATGGTGGGGAAACATTTACGTGATTGATACCCCCATTGGTGTTGAAAAAATATTTTATTTAATGTCTCAAATTGTCCCATTGTGAGAATTAATGTTGAAACTGAAGTATTGGTGGGTAATATATAGAAAAAACCATATATGTTCATAGTTCATTCAGTTTACCTTGATGTGGGTTTCTCATGTTAGTACTACAATAATTACTTTAATTTGGTTTCAGTTTGGAATGATATGATTTTTTTAGTATTGTTTATTTTTATTAAATTTAATTATATTTATTTCAATTTAGAAAACCGGGTTTAAAATGGGTTTTTAAAACATGTATAACTTGGTTTTAAATTATAGTTTCTAAAACATGTTATGATATTGTTTATGACTTCTTTGAATTCTAAGTTGTATGCCGAATTTTTTAAAAAACATTTCTAAAAAATATATATTTTATTCTTATGAAAATTATGAAATATATTGAATAAATTCAAAGGAAGATATTATTTGATAATGATCGATGGATGTGTGGGCTAGGGTTTCCTCATCTGGTTCCCTTAGTGAGTATAATAATTATAATTTTTTTACTCTATATTAAATTTAATTTCATGTTATTATTCTTTATCAAAATTTTTGAGGTAAATTCATCTGAACGAGAGTTTAATTCTCCTAAGCCTACTAGTATGGGTTTAATAAAGGGTGCTCCTAGATCTACATGGAGCACCCGTCATACCCATTCAAACCCTAACCCACCAGTAGACACCCCATCTACCACACCTTTTCATCCTCAACTTGAGCCTCTAGGGATGTTCCCACCCATGCCTCCATCATAATCTTATTTAGACTGTACTTATCATACTATTTCTATGCCACCTCTAGGGATGTTCCCACCTATACCATATCCATACCCTATGATATATCCCCAGCCCTTCTATCCTTATACTACCATGTATATGCCACCTCCATTTCATACTATCCATCTAGGATATGATGATTCTATTCTTTTAGCTTCCACTAAAGTGAATGTAGATGATCTAATGAATGTATTATAACAGGAACATCCTTCATAGTATACCGATCTAGGATAGCCCATGGATCCATCAGAGCCTCATACGAAATCAACATCAGTTTTTTATAAGCTTGTCAAATTATATCACATCATTTTTTCCTGTTGTACTGTGAATTAATTTTTTTTTATCTTATTTAGTGGGATATTCTAATAGGAAACATGAAAGAACCCCTAAGAATGAGTCTTGTAATCATCAAACACAAATAATGGTGGATTATAATGAAGACGATAAAATGATAGGTAAAAATTCCAGAAAGTTTAGAAGTTTTATAGAAACTTTATCCAAGTACAATGATATCATTTTGGTGAAACTAGTATCATGGAGTAATATCATTAATTAAATTAAGAATAAATCATGTGTGGAGATATTGGTAAGAAAATTTGTTAAATTTATATCTATATTATTGTTGTATTTATATGAATTTACATGTTCATTGCAGCATCAGTTTAACTTTCCCATTGGTGAAGCTGCTAAGGTCTCATGGTTGATGGATCTTGGTGAGTTGTGTTGATCATATAATCATGATTTATATATTTTTTGTAAGAGTAGAGTTGGTTATGATTTAGAGGGTATACCAATATTCACAAACTATCCAACAACATAATATTAATAAATTATCACATATTGGAAGAGTAAAGGGTTTAAGGTATTCTTAATCATTAATGGTTTGTATTAAAATTTTAATTCTTAATAATTGTAATGATATTTTTGTTCTTAGGATTAATTATAAAAAACAAAAATAACAAATATACTATGATGTGTTTGTACACTTTGGGGCGCACTGCAATGCTTGAGCATAAGAGGAACCATATACTTTAAATTTAGGCTCACTAATTCAAATTGATTTATTTTAGTTTCATTTTGTAAACTATAAATTAATTTTAATAAATAATTTTCATTTGAACTATAAAATATTATTATATATAATTTCTTATAGTCCATTCAAATCAACCTAACCTTAATTGAATAGAATCAAATAGACCTATAGTGCTCATTTAATTTTATTTGTATTTTCAAGAAGTATAAAAACATAAATAGACCTAAAAATTATTTAAACTTAAATAAAATAGTCTTAAAATAGTCCTAAACAACTCATGTAGTCCTAATACCGAAGTATGTAAATACCACATTAATACAGAAGGTTATAAATTCCACATTTAGTTAGATTTTCATGTTGAAATTTAATTTTTCTTCTCATGAATCCCTTTAATATAAGGCTATAAATTCCCCTTTAATCTAGAATTTATAGCTTGAATGAAGTAATCCTACTCCTTCTAGGTTGTAATAACATTAATCTTACAAAGATGATGAAAGTTCTATTGAAATATAGAAATACCATCTTGCTCGATTTTAATTTAACTTCTCAATGATATGTCAATATAATACTTTTAGCATTGAAAACATGCTTTGAATGAATGTACCATTCCTCAAGGGATACATTTGAGAATATATCAATTAAAAAAAACTTTATAAACTAAATAACTAACCCAAAATTAACCAGTTGATACAACCCAAGATTAAGTAAATACCCAAACCAAAAATAAACTAAATAACCCAACCCAAATAAAAAAAATAACCTAACCCAAAATGAACTAATTAACCTAACAAAAAATATGCATTGTCATACTGAATAAATTTTCTGAAACCAATTGTTTTTTTAAACTAAGTAGATATTTTTTCATGATTTTTTGTTTTAAAAAAGGGAAAAGGTATTGACATGGGTTGAATACCATTAAATAGTTACTTTTTAAGAAATAAAAATGTTTTCTAAAATTATTCTTTGAATGAAAATTAGTTTTAAAAAGTGGTGGGTATATTGAAATGATTAATTTTTGTAATGTAATTTGGGAGAGTGTTTTATCAAATTTTATTTTAAATTATATTAATTTGGAGGTATAATATATAATTTAAATAATTTTTTTAGAGTATTTTAAATAATAATGTTGCTTTGGTGAAACTATTTTGAAGTGTAATTTGTTTTGAAAAACCAAAATTCAGTGGAAGACAAGCAAAGGTAAATCCATAATGATTATTATATTGTGTAGTTTCATAAGTTAGAGGATAGTTTGGTTGATAATATTTTGAGGATTATAGGTATGTTACTAGGTATTTTGGTAGTAGATCATTATGGTGATAATGGTTTTGTGTATTTTGTTGTTTGAATTAAATTTTTGATGTCACACATTCGAATAATGATCTATATTAGAGACATATTCCAATTTTTTAATTAGGTATTGATAATTTTGGTATACATTAGATCCTGTATGTGGGATTGGTTCATATTTTTAGGGATGATAAGTTTTTTAGTAGAGAGGTTATAAAAACTCATGCCCTAGTGGATTAGAGTAAAGGGGGAAATTCATGATAACCTAAAAATACCTAACCCAAAATGAACAAAATAAACTAACCTAAAAATACCTAACCCAAAATGATCAAAATGACATAACCAAAAATAAACCAAATAACCTAAACCCAAGTAAACCAATTATTATAACCAAAAAATAAACAAATGACCAAATGAACTAACCAAAAATTACATAACCCTGAAATGAACAAAATGACATAACCCAAAGTAAATAAAATAACCTAACTAAAATATGACATAACTCAAAGATGAACCAAACGAATGAACCCAAAATTAACCAATTGACATAACCCAAGACGAAGAAAATACCCTAACCAAAAATGAACTAAATAAACTAACCCAAATAAAAATAAATAACCTAACCCAAAATGAACTAATTAACCTAACAAAAAAATAAACAATTCATCAAATGACCTAATCCAAAACAAACTAATGACCAAAAGACTCAAATTAACCATAAAAAGGCATAATCCAAAAATAAACCAAATGAGAAAACACAAAATAAACAAAATAAACTAAAATAAAAAGGATATACCCAAAAAATGAACAAAAAAACCTAATCTAAAAATAACAAACCCAAAATGAACAAAATTACATAACCCAAAATAAACCAAATAACATAAACCCAATTAAACCAATTGCTATAACCGAAAAATTAACAAATAACAAAACCAACTAATTGTAAATTATATAACCCTAAAATTAACCAAATGAAATAACCCAAAATAAACCAAATAACCTAACCCAAATATTAAATAACCCACAGATGAACCAAATGACTGAAACAAAAATTAATCAATTGACATAACCCAAGATAAAGTAAATACCCTAAAAAAATGAACTAAATAACATAAACCAAAGAAAAATAAACCTAAACCAAAATGAACTAATTAACCTTACAAAAAAAAATGAACAATTGATCAAATGACCTAATCCAAAACAAAATAATGACCAAACGACCAAAATGAACCAAATAACGTAACCCAAAAAAGTCATAACCCAAAAATAAACCAAATGACCTAACCCAAAATAAACCAAATAACCTAACATAAAAAAGAGATAACCCAAAAATGAACAAAATAACCTAACCTAAAAATACCTAACCCAAAATGAAAAAAACATCATAACCCAAAATAAACCAAATAACCTAAACCCAAGTAAACCAATTGCTCTAACCAAAAAATGAACAAATGGCCAAATCAACTAACAAAAAATTACATAACCCTGAAATGAACCAAATGACGTAACCCAAAATAAACCAAATAACCTAAGTCAAATATGACATAACCCAAAGATGAATCAAATGACCAAACCCAAAATTAACTAATTGACATAACCCAAGATGAAGAAAATACCCTAACAAAAAATGAAATAAATAACCTAAACCAAATAAAAATAAATAATCTAACCCAAAATGAACTAATTAACGTAAAAAAGTAACAATTGATCAAATGACCCAATACAAAAAAAATAACGACCAAATGACCAAAATGAATCAAATAACATAGCCCAAAAAAGTCATAACCCAAAAATATACCAAATAGCTTAACCCAAAATAAACTAAATAAACTAACATAAAAAAGAGATTTTAACATCCCGACCTTAATCAGGTATGGAACATTTTTAATTTTTATGGTCTAAATCATTAAAGCGACCTAGGGCGTGCGTCTACGCACCCTGCTGTGGATCCCAGGTAGCTTTTTAAATTAATTAAATAACTACTGAGTTTTATGAAAAATGTTATGTCACACTTTAGCATGGTGTTCAGGATTAAAATAATTAATTAAGGACTAAAAAGAAATAAGAAAATATTTAAAGAAATTTAAAATAAAGCAAGAAGGGATAAAAATAAATTTAGAAATAAAATAAATGGGGTTACAGGAAAAGTAAAAATAATTAAAATGGGAGATTTTCATTTTCATTTATTTTTATCCTTTTTCTTTTCCATCCTTTTTATTCTATTTTATTTTTCATTTATTTTTATTTTTCATTTTCTTATATTTTTATATTATTTTTCCTTTTCTTTTTTTCTTCCTTTTTTTTCTCTCTTCCTCTCCTCCTCTCCCTCACGTCGCGCCCCTCCCTCTCCCTAGGTGGTGCACCACCCTACAGCCCCTTAGGAAGACCTTCACACCTTCATCCTTCATCCTTTTTCTTCACAATTAGGTGCTCAGTAAACCTTAGGGCAAGGATAACCTTGCGCAATTGGAATCATAGGATTTCGTTGAGTATCCTGTGCGCAGTTCGTCACAGAAGGATTTTACCCTATTTTGGGGTTTTTCTAAAATCTTCCATTTTCTTATATTTTAGGTAAAATAAAAGCCTACCATGGATCATAGAATCATATAAAATTATAAGTTAGGGTTTCAACTCACTTTCCCTCCGCTTCATTACAATTTATAAAAACGCACCGTTGTGCCGTTAGTCAGTGCCTACCGAGTCAGTGCAAATTCACCCAATATCTTTAATTTAATTGTTTCTCCTAATTGTTGAAACCCTATTTATCATAAATTAAATTATTTAAATTTTTTCAATGTGGTCGGACACCCCTTTGGGTGCGCTGACATGGCCGGTATAAATTTCGTTAGCCCGGACATTTAATTTAATTAACTGCATATGTTATGCAGCCTATTTTTGTTGTGTTTAATTTAAATAATTAATTTAGATTAATTATGAACTTTGAATTTTTGGATCTTTGGTAGTTTTTTGTTCTGAATTATTTATTTATTAAAAAGTGCATTTATCTACTTATGTTGATGCGGTATCTTGCCTTGTTAAGATTGTTATGCTGCAATATTTAATTTATACCTTGTGATGCACGAGTGTATCTATTTAGTTTTCAAACTACAATTTCATATGCTTATTATGTCATATCTGTTGCTATGAAAACTTTAATTAAATTTAGGGCAGGGAAATAATGTGGGTCCCGTATTAAGGGCCACACTTAGACCCTCTATTCCTGACTGTTTACCACTACACGCTGGGGTACAGTGTCTTTGGTTTTTCCAGAACGAGACTTCCCTGAGCTTTCCAATACTTATGAGTGATACCAGTTCCAAAAGGTCCCATTAGGGATGGATCTGTTGGCAATGTGGCTAAGCTAGCCTCAGATGATGCTCGACCACTTTTTGCGAGATCGGGGCCGACTCAGGGTAAAGCCATGTCTCGAGCGATACTTGGTCTTTTGAAAGATTTCCTTGGATGGGATTGGTGGTATTGGATAATTTGAAGGATGTTCCATAACGATACCTTTAGAATGGGATCAGACTCCAACTCTCAACTTGAACCTTAATAATGATACACTGAAGGTTTATATTAATTCCTCTTTGAGTCTCTTGAGATTGGTGATATTTTTCTGGTATGTTGAAGCACACCTGGTTAACACATGACTTAGACCCCAAGTTAAAGCACAAGCTTAGGGTATGCCTATTTCTTATTTTACCTTGCTATTCTAGGCTTTATATACATGTATGTGTGTAATCTGCTTACATGTACTCCCTTCAGACTTCCGGTTTAGGCCGAAGAAGGTGATTAGGGACGGGTGCTGTTGGGAACTTGGGCCGAGTTATTTATTTCATTGAACTCAATTAATTATCTACAATTGTTATATAATGACACACTGCATTTTATTATTCCATGAAATGGAAAGGTTTAGACACCGTGGGTGCCGAACTACTGGGATTTTATCTCACACCTTTCTCGGGCATCATTGACACTCGAGTAGATTACATGCTTGCAAGTATTGACAAAGGGTAGCATGCTGATTCTGATACTTGATTGTTTCGTGCTACTTAGGATGAAGACTGGGGAAAAGGACTGATCCTTACTTGTGTTGCAGTTTTTGCTTTGTGCCTTTTCTTTTAGTTGACAGTATGCTTGAGTTTTTGTTTTTTGTACTTTCAGTTTAGATAGATATCATTCCATGACATCATTTTGTGAGCTTCTGTACTTGATTATTATTCATTTGGATTATTTATATTGCTTCTGCTATAGTTTATTAATTTATATATTTTCTCTATTTATTATTTATTTTTTGTTACTTCCAATGTGATATTAACTTTTACTTATGAGGGAATAGTCTCCCCCACAGACATGAAAAAGGCCCTCGCTGCTAGTCGACAGCCTCTGGCGTTTGGGGAGATGTGCTTGAGGTTATGTGGCTAACCCATATCGGGGCACACTTCAGGTGGCTTCTAGGACGGGGATGCTACAAAGTGGTACCGAAGTTGGTTTTTCCTTTTGTCTTACTGTTTGTGTTAGACAGAAGACTAGGATATAGGGATTTAGAATGTACCCTGTGTTTGGACGTAGCTAACCCATGTATAGGGGGAACCCAAATTCCTAGGTTGGGATTACAGTTATTGATTATGCCAGTTATTGTTGATATATTTTCACCATTGGGTGAATCACTTAAATTGTACTGTTATTTGTGTTGGTATTATTGAAATAATGGATTTTACCATTTCATCCCAATGATACGAGGGAAATAAATTTCATGCATCATATTAGGCACCATAGGATTAAAATGGCATGCATATTTCCATGCCATATCTACTTTCAACGTGCATTTTCATGTTTGCATGTGAGTGTTTTTGTGCCTAGTGGTACTTTTTTTGAAATTATGGTTTGTTAAACATAAAGTGGTGATAGTCTGTTAGATTTTAACCTGAATTAACCTGGGAATGGGAAGTATACCTTGTTTAGTAATCCTTCTAAGTTTTCTCTTCCATATCGAAACTCATCTCTTGAAGCGGGTTATCTGTTATGAAGTGCTCAGAGGAAGGATATATACCTAACCTCTTTTTTCTCCCTACTTGTTTTCCTCATCTTCTTTACTCTTGTATAAAGGTGTGTGTTTGGTTGTTGGAGACCAATGCCACCATGACGTCTTCATTCCGTGCCTCAGGAGAGTGGAAATGAACACATTCCAGAGATGGTGGGTCTTGAACCACCATTTGTACCTCTTATAGTGCCTCCTATGGCACTACCTCCTGCCAATATTCTGAGGGAACTTGATGCTCAGTTCAGGTATAGTCTCCTTAGGTTTATGCAGTCAGTTCAGAATATCCGCAGACCTACCCCGTCTATGGCAGACCTCACACGGGACTTTCTGTAGTAACACCCTCTCACCTTCTCGGGGAGTGGTGTCCCTCATGCTGCAGAGTCATGGCTAGAATCCATATGGACTATCTTCAACCACCTTGAGATGTTTCCATAGCTAAGGGTCGAACTTACAGTCTACATGATCTGTGACTTCGCCAAGTGCTGGTGGGATGTTCTTTCTCAGGTTGAGAAGACCAGTGACATGGTTTGGTCTGACTTCCAAACAACTTTTTATGATCACTTTTTTCCATATACTTTGAGAGATAATCGTGTACAGGAGTTCCTACATCTTCAATAGGGATCTATGACTGTGTTAGAGTATTCTACTCGTTTCAAAAAACTTTAGCATTTTGTCCCATCTCTGATTGGAGATGCGTAGACTACTGTAAGACATTTTGAAGATGGACTAGAGTATATTATCTGCTCATAGGTGAACGTCTTATATTTGACCACTATCACAAAGATCGTAAATCAGTCTCTAATCTCAGAGAGAAATGTTAGGGAAGCTAAATTGGTGAGCTAAGGCGGTTCAGTTCTGAGGTAGGGTGATGGCTATTCTGGCAGCAAGAAACGCCATTTTGAAAGTGCACATGGGTGAAATCCTAGCCAAAAAACACATTTTTATAGATCTGTCACATGTTATCCATGCGAAAAAAAATTTCACAAGAAGACACAGTGCACGAGAGACCCAAAGGAGTGATGAGATTGCGGCATGATGTGTCACCTTCAGCGTTTCTACCATTCCTTCTCTTCAGCATCTAGTGGAAGAGGATCCACACCTTTACCTCCATCAAGTATGGGATCTATGATTCTACAACAGGCTGGAAGTTCTTTTCTCGACCAGTCATTTAGGCCGAGGTAATGGTGGAGGTCATGGTCGAGGAAATAAAGTTCCAGATTATCAGCGACAGTAGAGTGGATCTGATCAGGCCAACCGGGCAGTGTCTCAGGGTCGTGGTTCAGGTCTTATGTATGCAGTGCAATCAGCACCAGAGGAGCAGAGTTCAAGACCATCTACATTTAGAGGTACTATTCTGGTAGCCTGCACTTTAGTTTTTTCTCTTTTTAATACTGGTGCATCACACTCCTTTATATCTACTTCTATTGTTGAAAGTCTTGGTTTTCCAATTTAATACTTTTTCAGCGTCACGTCTCTCTCGACACTCCGCTTGGAGTTAGTACAGAGGGCATTTTCTGGTGCCAAGAGTGACCCCTTGAGATAGGTGGGTATAGTTTCGTTTGGAATTTCTATATCCTCGAAATGTATGGAATTGAAGTTATTCTTAGTATGAACTGGATTTCTCCTTATCGCGCTCAAGTGGATTACTATCACCGTCGGGTGTCCTTTACATCCCCTGAGAGTGACACCTATCTACACAAAGGAGAATGAGATATAAAGGCAGACCGAGATAATCCTATATATGCAGGGTTGGGTAGAGTGACAGCTCAATTGGAAAGTCTCTTTATGAGCGATAAGGGGATGCATCTAGTTGAGTTTCCTCCAGTGGTGGATCTTTTCAGGGACGTCTTCCCTGATGATTTCTCTGGATTACCTCCTATGAGGGACTTGGATTTCACTATCAAGCTCATTCCAGGTGTGGCACCAATGTCTATTCCTCCCTATAGGATGGCACCAACAGAGCCACATGAACTCAAAAAGTAGCTTGAAGACATCAAGGATAAGGGTTTCATCAGAACTAGCACATCATCATGGGGTTCACCTATTCTTTTTTCCAAGAAGGAATATGGTACCCTCGGGTTATGCGTGGATTGTCATCGACTCAACTAGCTCACAGTAAATAATTGATATCCATTGCCTCGTATAGATGATCTCTTCGACCAGCTTTGGGGAGCAACTGTTTTCTCCAAGATTGATCTGAGGTCGGGATATCACCAGGTGCATGTGCTACCATCTTACATACCATGTACGGTATTACGAAGCAGGTACGGCTTGTACGAGTACCTAGTTATTCCATTTGGACTTACAAATGCGCTAGAAGTCTTCATGGCTCTGATGAACTGGGTTTTTCACTCATATCTTGATTCCTTTGTGGTAGTCTTCATGGATGACATCTTAGTATATTCGCATTCCAAACATGACCATGAAACCCATCTTGAGATCATGATGAGTACACTGAGAGAGAACTAGCTATAGACTAAGCTTATCAAATGCCACTTTTGGATTGACAAGGTACACTTCTTAGGTCATATTATATCTGAAGTAGGGGTATCAGTTGATCCAAAAAAGCTGAGCACCGTAGTTTCATGGGAGCAGCCCAAGAGTGTCTTCAACATCCATGGTTTCTTAGGGCTTGCTGGATATTACAGACATTTCATCCAGGATTTCTCCCACTTAGAAGCACCTCTTACAGCCCTGACTAAGAAATGTGTACAATTTATCTGGTCAGAATCTTGTGAAAAGTCTTTTCATGAATCGAAAGGAAGACTAAACTTAGCCTCGATTCTGTTTTTTCCTGAACCAGGTAAAATTTATACTGTTTATTGTGATGCTCTAGGAATTGGACTAGGTTCAGTTTTGATGCAGGGTGATCGAGTCATGGCTTATGGATCCCACCAGTTGAGACCTCACGAGTGGAATTATCCTACACACGACCTTGAGTTGGCAGTTGTGGTTCATTCTCTATGTTGTTGAAGACACTACTTTTTGGGTGAAATATTCATTGTTTAAACGGATCATAAAAGATTAAAATATATCTCTACTCAATGAGACTTGAACTTAAGGCAGTGCAAGTGGGTTGAATACTTGCAGTCATTTGATTTTGAGATTTCTTATACCCCTGGTAAGGGTAAGGTCATGGAGGATTCTTTAATCCGCAAGACACAGACACAAGCTATGCAGGTAGCCAGTAGTGAGTGGCAGATGATGACTTTGTTTTCCGATATGCATCTGGTGGTTCAGGAGCAGAGTGGGAAACCAGTTCTAGAAACTCTTATAGTGACGTCCTCTCTTCTATAGTAATTCCACAAGAAATAGTTGACTGATCCTGAGGGGCTCATTTTGAGAGAAATCATTACAGGAGAGAACCCACCTCTTGGTTGGGTTGTTGATGGAAATGAAACTCTCCTTTACCGTGGCCATGTATGGGTACCTTCAGGTATACGAGAAGAGATGATGAAGGAATCTCACACCTCCATTTGGGAAGTCCATCCTGGGCTGACCAAGATGTACAGAGGCATGTTTCAATAGTATTGGGGGCCTGGTATGAAAAAGAAGATAGTAGGTTTCATCACTTGGTGCTCCACCCTCAACAGGTGAAGGAAGAGAGCTAGAGACCTACTAGACTCCTATAGACTTTACCCATTCCCAAATGGAAATGGAATGAAATCACCATGGATTTAATTACAGGTCTTCCAAAATCTACTCAAGGCAGCGATGTAGTACGAGTGATTGTCGATAGGTTGACCAAGGTTTCACTCTTCTTACCTATCTGGGATACCATTACAATTGGTGAGTTGGGAAGGCTGTATATTCAGGAGATAGTGCAACTTCATGGCATACATCTTTCTATTGTATCAGACATGGATTCCTACTTTACTTCACTGTTCTGGAAAGGGTTGAAAAAGGCGCTGGGTTCACAGGTACTTCTAAGTACTGCATATCACCCTCAGACCAATGGGAAGTCCGAGAGAACTATACGAGTGTTTGAGGATATGTTACAGGCCTGTATCCTTGATTTTGGAGGTTCCTGGGAGAAGTATATACCTCTTGTTGAGTTTACCTATAATAACAACTTCCAGGAAACAATTCAAATGGCTCCTTATGAGGCCCTCTATGGTAGACTGTGCCATTTACCTTTATGCTGGCTTAAAGAAGATGATGCAACTCTGTTGGGTCCTCATCTCGTTCAAGAGACTTTCGATAAAGTCCATTTGATTCAGAAGCATATGAATATAGCTTAGTCTATACATAATTCTTATACCGATCATTGTCGCAGACCTCTAGAGTTCGAGGCGGGACATCGATTCTTTCTACATGTTTCTCTGAGGTTGGGTCATAGGTGGATCAAGAGGTAGGAAAATTTGTCATCAAGATACGTCAGTCCGTTCGAGATAGTAGAGAGAGTTGGGTCGGTAGACTATCAGTTACTGCTACCTCAGAGGTACCATTCCACACACGACATTTTCCATGTATCTCAGCTCCGACAATATCATCTAGACCCGTCTCATTCTTTTGACCCTGACGATATCAAGCTTGAGGCAGATGAATCCTTTGCAGAGAATTTGATCCATATCATCGACTGTAGTATGAAATTCCTCCGAGGCATGTCAATATCTCTAGGTCGAGTGTTATGGAAACACAGACACATTTAGGACGAGACCTGGGAGTTAGAGATGGATGTACGTGTGCAGTGGATAGAACTTTTCTGTGATGACGTTCCACTACCCTCGGAAGGGAAACTCAGGGACAAGTTTCCTTAAGGATGGGAGGTCATAATGTCCCGAACTTAATCAGGTATGAACCGTTTTTAATTTTTATTTTCTAAATCTTTAAAGCGACCCAGGGTGCCCGTCTGCGCACCCCATTGCAGGTCCCGAGCATCTTTTTAAATTAATTAAATAACTGCTAAATTTTATAAAAAATATTATGTCGTGTTTTATCACGGTGTTTGGGATTAAAATAATTAATTAAGGGAAGAAAATAAATAAGAAAATATTTAAATAAATTTAAAATAAATCAATAAGGGAAAAATAAATTTAGAAATAAAATAGAAAGGGGGTTACGAAAAAGTAAAAATAATTAAAATGAAAGATTTACATTTTTATTTATTTTTATCCTTTATCTTTTCCATCCTTTTTATTATATTTTATTTTTCATTTATTTTTCTTTTTTATTTTTATTTTATTTTTCTCTTATTTTTTCTTTTCTTTTTTCTTCCTTTTCTTTTTTTCTCTCTGTTCCTCTCCTCCTCTCCCTCACGTCGTGCCCCTCCCTCTCCCTAGGTGGCGCACCACCCTACAACCCCTTCGGAAGACCACCACACCTCTATTCATCATCCATTTTCTTTACCATCAAGTGCACAATAAACCTTAGGGAAAGGATAACCTTGCACAATTGAAATCATAGTATTTCGTTGAGTATCCTGCATGCAGTTCATCGTAGAAGGATTTTAACCCTATTTTGGGTTTTTTCTAAAATCTTCCATTTCTTCCATTTTAGGTCAAATAAAAGCCTACCACAGATCATAGAATCATCTAAAATTATAAGTTATCATGTCTACTCACTTTACCTCCCTTTCGTTGCGATTTATAAAAATGCATCATTGTGCCGTTAGTCAGTGCCTACCGAATCTGTGCAAATTCACCCAATTTCTTTAATTTAATTGTTTTGCCTAATTATTGTAGCTCTATTTATCATAAATTAAATTGTTTAATTTGTTAAAATATGGTCAGACACCCCTTTGGTCATGTCTATGTGACTGGTATAATTTTTTAGCTCGGTATTTAATTTAATTAACTACATGTGTTACGCACCCTATTTTTGTTGTGTTTAATTTAAATAATTAATTTGGATTAATTATGAACTTTTAATTGTTGGATGTTTGGTATTTTTTTGTGATGAATTATTTATTTATTAAAAATTTCACTTATCTGCTTATTTTTATGCGGTATCTTTCCTTGTTAAGATTGTTATGCTGCAATATTTAATTTATACCTTGTGATGCACGAGTGTATCTGTTTAGTTTTCAAGCTGCAATTTCATAAGCTTATTATGTCATATCTTCTGCTATGAAAACTTTAATTAAATTTAGGGTAGTTAAAGAAGGTGGTCCCATATTAAGGTCCATGCTTATACCCTCCGTTCCCGACTGATTACCACTATGCGCCAAGGGGTGGTGTCTTTGGCTTTTCCAGACTGAGACTTCCCCAGGATTTCCACTACTTATGAGTGATACCGGTTCCAAAAGGGCCCATTGGGGATGGATCTATTGAAAATGTGGCTAAGCTAGCCTCGGATGATGCTCGACCCCTTTTTTTGAGATTAGGATAGACTTAGGGTAAAGCCATGTCTCGAGCGATACTTTGTCTTTCGAAAGATTACCTCGGATGGGCTTAGTGGTATTGGATAATTTGAAGGATGTTTCATAGTGATACCTTTGGGACAAGTTCAGACTCCAACTCTCAACTTGAACCTTAATAATGATACACTGAAGGTTTATATTAATTCCTCTTTGAGTCTCTTGAGATTGGTGATATTTTTCTAGTATGTTGAAGCACACTTGGTTAACACATGACTTAGACCCCAAGTTAAAGCACAATCTTGGGGTATGCCTAATTCTTGTTTTACCTTGATCTTCCAAGATTTATATACATGAATGTGTGTAATCTGCTTACAGGTACACCCTTAAGACTTTCAGATTAGGCCGAAGCAGGTGATTAGAGACGGGTGTTGTTGGGAACCCAGACCGAGTTATTTATTACATTACACTCAATTAATTATATACAATTTTTATATAATGACACACTGCATTTTATTATTGCATGAAATGGAAAATTTTAGACACTGTGGGTGCCGAACTACTGGGATTTTATCTCACACCCTGATCGGGCATCGTTGACACCTGAGTAGATTACATGCTTGTAGGTATTGACAAAGGGAAGTGTGCTGTATCCAATGCTTGATTGTTTCGTGCTTCTTAGGATGGAGACTGGGGTAGAGGACCGAGCCTTTCTCGTGATGCAGTTTTTGTTTTTTTTCTTTTATTTTAGTTGATAGAATGATTCAGTTTCTGTTTTCTGTACTTTCAGTTTAGATAGACATCATGGCATGACATTGTTTTGTGAGCTTCCGAACTTGATTATTATTTTGTTGGATTATTTATGTTGCTTCTACTCAAATTTATTCATTTATATGCTTCTTCTATTTATTATTTATTTGCTGTTACTTATTTTGTGATATTAACTATTACCTATGGGGGAATAGTCTTCCCCACAGACACGAAAAAGTCTCTCGCTGCTAGTCGGCATCCTCTGGCATTCAAGGAGATGTGCTTGAGGTTATGTGTCCAACCCAAATCAGGGAACCCTTCAGGTGGATTCTAGGAAGAGGACGCTATAGAGATAACCAAAAAATGAAAAAAATAACCTAACCTAAAAAATACCTAACCCAAAATGAAAAAAATTAAATAAATAAAAATAAACTAAATAACCTAAACCCAATTAAACTAATTGTTCTAACCAACAAATGAACAAATGACTAAATCAAATAACCAAACATTACATAACCCTAAAATGAACCAAATAAAGTAACCCAAAATAAACTAAATTACCTAACTTAAATATGACATAACCCAAATATGGACCAAATGACCAAAACCAAAATTAACCAATTGACATAACCCAAGATGAAGAAAACACCCTAAACAAAAATGAACTAAATAACCTAACCCAAATAAAAATAAATAAACTAACCCAAAATGAACAAATTAACCTAACCAAAAAAATGAACAATTGATCAAATGACCTAATACAAAACAAACTAATGACTAAATAACCAAAATTAACCAAATGATGTAACCCAAAAGAGACATAACCCAGAAATAAACCAAATGAAAAAATTCATTAATGAAAGAAACACCCTCAACCAAAATGAATTAAATGAAAAAACTAAAATATATTAAAACTAATCTAACCAATTTACTAATTGACCAAATGACCAAATGACTAAATTACCAAACAATCTAACCAAAAAATGAACTAAATGACCAAATGACCAAAATAACCAAGTGAAAAAATAACCAAATAATGTAACATAAATAAAATTGGACTGAAATGAACATATAATATGAATCCATATCATACCCATTTTTAGCATGCTAATTAATATGTATTGATTATGTTATAACACTTCTGTTAAATTTATAATTAAATTTATATTTAGATGATTCTTCATTTTATGGATTTCTTCAACACCTAAAATTTTAATTCATTCTAAATTTATCAATTTCATATTATTCAATAATGTACTATTATAGTAATCATCTTTATTTTCAGTAAGAAACATTGGGTATAAAAGGCCATGTTCCTCGAGAAAAATTATTTTTCTCAATTAGGAAGAAAAATGATGGAAGTTATGTAAATGCACAAACACAAGAAAAGATTGCAAGTATTTTTATTGATATTTCAAATTTTTATATGTAATTAATAATTAAATATCTTGTTTATATTTTCAATAGTGTTCCCTGGAGGAACTAGATGAGAAAGAAGATGAAAACTTCAGGCAAAATGATCATTTGAGATAGGTATTAGGTGAGGAACACCAGGAGAGAGTTCAATGTTGACCTGGTAAAAACATCATATCCACTAGGTATTGGACTTCATTATGCACCTCTCAAAACTATAACACCACCAATCTATAAAATTCTCATGTAGAAGTATCCAAGATAAAAAACATCCATACATGATCATAAAAGAGGTAAATTGATCACTGAATAGTTCATGAAATCTATGTCATTTATGTTTCCATAACTTCCATTAGAGACTACTAATGTTTTTTATTCATGTATAGAAACAATGTGCTCTCTATATATAATGAATCTAGTGATGTCATTGAGGGTCCTAGTGGCGATTTAGGTGATGATACTGGTGGTGGTGGTGGTGATAATGATGATGACGACGACGATGCTAGTGCTCTAGGAGTTGATACTGGTGGTGATTATGATGGAACTAGTACCGATGAGGGAGACATTGATCCCCTAAATTTTTGAGTTGATAGTAAAGTGACATGTGTGTTTGATGTTTAATGATTAAAACTAATTGATGATGTGGATTTTATATGTATGTTATAGTATTATAAATGGTTTTAAAACTTTTGATAACTTGATGGTTAAATTAAAAATATATTATAAGTGTACTACATTAAATGTGTACTGTGGTTTTTATTTTGTTTATAGATTATAGAATTATTTGTGCAGTGGGGAAGGATGGGCTGCTGCTGCTTGTTTGGGACAGGTATCTATACCAACGGTTCAATGAACCATTGGTATATCCTGTACAAGGAAAAATCTATACCCATGGTACAATGAAAATCATGGGTATTATGAATATGTCATAGTCTATACATACAATTTCTATATAAACCATGGGTATAGCCCTCTATCGATGGATTAAGCACCCACGGTTCATAGAGAAGTTAGTATAACATATAATGATTATTTTATGGTCTATACCAATGGTCTAAACTATGGGTATAGGTCATGTTTCTAGTAGTGGAGATGGCATGTCATGTACACTTTAATAAGGTATATTTTTATAAATCTACATTACCAAAAGCTGTGGCCACCTTTGTATGCCTGGTGATGAAGCAAAGTAGGTGGGTCAGTCCACTTTATTCCATTGTGTGTGGTGATAAGGTTGGGACACATGGTACTAGGCCATTGAGTTGATAGTATTACCTTATCATTTGGTGTCAGCCTTGCATAACTATAAATAAGGTAATATGGTCAGTGGATACACTCAAACTTTGGGAGAGGAATCGTTTTAATCTTTATGATAATAATATTCTCTCCACTTTCACACTTCTCTACATTCTTCCTTGAGAGATCATAACCTACAAGTCTCTTATGTTGCACTTTCAGTTTTTCACATAACCTCCTTCGTGGTTGCACATCCCGTGTGGTTATAACCCTGATATCAGATCCATGGTTGTAATGTAAAATTCATACCTTCTCACTGTATTCATAACTAACTCATGTCCCTTTAATATCTATACTCTTGGTTGATGGAAAGTATGCACTGTGGTTGCCTTTATGTACTGAAAATCCACATCAGAATCTTGAGAATAGAAGTGGTTATAGTTGTTTTTCCATTATAGTCTATCCATGAGTGGTGTCTTGAGTTCATATAGGGTTTCATTTAGGGGTTAAAGACTCTATTTTCATCCATGATGTGACTTTGAGAGCTATGAAACTGAATATCTTACCCTTACCTAAGTTCTAGTTTTCACAGCGGATAAAAGTTTTCATTGTTAAAACTGTAAAAGGAATTTTTGAGACATTACCTAAAGCTATAAAAAGGAGTTCGAAGTCAATATTATCCTAGTAAGTCAAGAAATTCCTATAAATCTCCTCAAAGTAGCCTTTGTAATCCCAGTTAATTTTCTAATACCACTCTCTTGGTAATCTTTTGCAAATATTTATCATTCCTATTTTCCAAAGTGATATCATTGGTGTCCATAAAGTGTGTTATTTACAACGTGGGGAGTGAAATTTAAACCATGGTTGATCAACACTTATTAACTATCTATTCCTCTTTATTTTATCCATCTAAACACTCTACTACAGATTCCTATTCTCACAAAACTTCTCAAATGGGCTCCTTTCCTAATGACTTTCTTTAATTTATTTCTTATGAATATCCAAACCACCCTTACCTCCATGTTACTTCAGAATATGGGAATAATAGAAATAAAAAAAACTAGAAAATGAATGATTAATAAGAATCATGCTACTTTAACCCAAAATTATTATGCATCCCCTCTTTATCCATATTCATATTCTCCTAGATTAACACCTTTATCTATATATCCTCCTGATAGGAGATACTTCTCATTGAATACATACCCATATTACAGCATCAAAT
This sequence comes from Viscum album, assembly GCA_963277665.1. NCBI lineage: Eukaryota > Viridiplantae > Streptophyta > Magnoliopsida > Santalales > Viscaceae > Viscum > Viscum album. Next base: position 1,129,996,292 of record OY728133.1, read on the forward strand.
CAAAGTATTCTTTAATGAATAAGATTTTAATCATAAATTAAAATATGTATATTCTAGTTGAACATCATCCATATGATGTTACTCATATCTAGGAGGTGAATTCTAGGAAGCAACTATTGGAGGAAGAACTCCAAACCTCCCAAATATATTCAAAATAAGATCAGTGGCATAAATTTGATAAGAGAAATTTATCCTAATTTTTTCTTGAAGAAATATACAAATATGAGGATCCTATGTTCACCTATAGAGATAAACATGTTCCATTCATATGAATTTCAAGATCATGAATTTAAAAGGGATAATTATTATCACTCTTAGATATCAAGTCTTTAAAAACTCAATAGTATGATGGGATGACTCATTCTCTCACACCCACTGAAGCCACACTGAATTGGCAATCTAAAATTCTATGGCACAAAACATGATATTAAAATAGATTTATAAGAGTCAGGATAAACTCTTAAAAGGTATGATACATTTCTCAACTTATTCAGCCTCCTCAAAAAACAACTACACTATAAAATATATGTATTGCATCATGAGATCATCCAGATCGACTGAGCAACTAGCTTCAATAATCAAATTCTTTCTAATAAAGTATTTGAGCTCAAACATTTTGAATCCAAAATGAACTATATCCAAAATAAATCTCAACCAAACCCTTATACAAACCCCCAACTATCTTACCCATTAGTCTCCCTTAAATATTCATAGCCATTACCTACCTTCTCCTCAAATGAAGTAAACCATTTCAATAGTGTATCCTTTTTACCAAAACCAAATATTTACCAAATCATTCATCGAGAACCTTATAAAGAGAAACTTCCAAAGCATTAGAGGTCTCCATCACACCCACTAATAAATTATTCTTGATCTCCATAAGATTTTTCAAATCCACATCAAAATTTAGTGATGAACCCCATCAATGAGTTAATTATTCAATAATACCAAAAAGTTACTAAAAAAAATACTTTACCAATAAATAATGAAACATACTTTTGGGATCAAGTTTTCAAATTAGAAGAAGAATATATGTCCATTATTATACCCATGAAAAAATAAAGATACTAATATATTCTCTGTGATTGATCCAACTAATGAATAAGATAAAGATGATGTTGTCCTTATGGATGATTCTATAGATATACCTAATGAGGATGATTCCAATGAAATTAATTAAGAATTCATCTCTGAAAAACCAATAAGTGACTCATATCACATTCTCTATAGATCATATTCCTCTATCATAATGGTGGGATAAAATATTCAAAATGCATGCCTGGTGTCTTACTAAGCTACTCCAACCCAAGGTAACAATTTCCCCAATCATCACTAAATTTGTTACTAGAATTAATTATAGACTAATATTATGGTGGATATCCCTTAGATATTATCAACAACTCCAAGTTAATGATCTTCCTTCTACCAATGCACTATTTTTGGCAATTCAGAAATAGTTTCTTACAAGTTGGGATCATTACACTTTCTAGGTTTGTTAAGAATATATAGAAATGAAATTATGACCATTAAAAATAAAATATATTTAAAAAATTATAACTATATTTCTAAAAGGTACCATTCATTGGGTGGAATTAATGATGAAAATATTAAACAAGATTCTTCAGTATGAATGTGATTGGTTGGGGCTCAAGATCAAATATGGGAAACAATCTTCATGAAATGGTTTTTCTAAATCCAATCCACAATCAAGTAAGTCTACATCACATTTTTTTGGATAAAAAATAAGTGGAAGTTATTTTATATGAAAAATTATCCGTACACAAAGAACTCAACCAAATTTTACATATACGGTTAACATGGTCATTTCTCCAAAGAATGTCCAAATCATAAGGAAAATTTTAAGCTCATTAACCAACTCTCTAAAATTGAAGATCACTATAAATATTATGTCAAGAGTCTTTTCTCTCTTTATGATAATTCAAATGAAAAAACTGTGTTAGCATTGGTCGATGAAAATCTAGTGGTGGAAGTGATTGCAATGGTGTATCCTCCTTTTCCTGAAATCAACATACTTACTGATCCACATAAAATGAAAGATATAATAAAAATAATCTGAGATCTTCCTCCTGAAATATGTTGAGATATTATGGATAAACATAAGGAATATAAAATCCAATAAGGTTTCAAAACCCAACAGTTAGATTATATAAAAAGGTACAGGATCTATGATGGTCCACTCCAGGGACTTCCAGTATATCTTTCATTTACTCATCTCACTATTATTGGAATCAAGGATCATTTCTACTGATGTCTTCCATATGAGGTTTTCCAATTTTTCAGTAAGATGGATATTGGGAATTATATTGGATTCATTTTTTGTAGAGATCATCTCTTCCAAGAATTATATACTAATTATTTTCTTCTAAAGGAGAAAATCCTACTCATATGGTTCTCTTTATTTGGAAAAAATATTTCTGGAATAATGTTTTACATTTTGAAGAGATTATTGAAAGGAAACTATCAACCATTCAATAGGTTCTTATAATTTTCAAAATAGATAGGTAGATCAACTTATCAAAGGTTAAACTTGTGCAACATATTCATTATGAAGCAAAATTATTCAAAATTAGAATAACCAAGAATGGGGATCTAGTTAAAGAAATTATCTAGATCCTCTAAAAAAATCATGTCAATCCCACTACAATTACTACATAATTTTTTATATGAGAGAAAATGTATTGTCATAATTATCTCCAAGATATTTTCCCACCTCCATATCCTATAAACATCCATGAAGTTCTTGATAATTTTATCTTTCTGTAGGAGTGGGACATTAAGAATCCTAATCATCCAGTCCATTGCCTCAACTTGATTGGATATCCACCTAATTTATAGCCTAATCATTGTTGTGAACTAGATTAAAATTCAAACTATAGTTATGATTGATGCTCAACAAGCCAAAACTTTTTGTCCAGGGGAATATGATATATGTGAAACACAGGCGCACCAACTTTTTGATCAGGAGAGGAGCACATAATATCACATACACATGTGATATACCTTTTTTATTAGGGGGATGTTTTATGATTATTGGGACATGTATATATATTATGTGTAAAAACTCTGACAGGAAAAGTGTGCCCCATCATGCCAGAGTTAAATAACGAAGGATGCTAATTAGGGAAGATATATGTGAAACGTGTGGAAGTTATCCATATATGCTTATTTAGGAAGCTACATACATGTATACCATTTATAGATTCTTATTTAGGAAGCTAAACATAGAACAAAAGGTAACTAATATGCAACACATCATGTCAGAGTCAATAATGTGTGTAGAATCGACGATGTTCGAACAGTCTGTCAATATCAGAGTGTGAACTATGACATATGTGGAATCATATAACAACATAGAATCATTGGATAATTGAAACTATAGAGGAGTAATTTGTAGCATGTGGTGTCATGAATTATGATGTAATCTTAGATAAAGTGACTTTACTAAAGTTTATTTATTAAAGTAGAGGTCACCAACATCTCTCTTACAGTAGGTATTGCTGTATGGACCAGTGCACGGTGGCATGTCATATACACTTTGATAAAGAATATTTTGAAAAATTTATTTTCCAAAATCATTGACCTCTATTATAAAATTGATGCTAAAAAAAGTAGGTGGGACAGTTTACTTTATGTCATGGTGTGTGGTGATAAGGATGAGAAACATGACACTAGGCCATTGGCTTAATAAGATCAACTTATCTCCTTATGCCGGCCATTCTGGCTATAAATAATTTACTCTTAGAAGAGGATGAACTCAAACTTTGGGAGTTCAATCCTTCTACCCTTCATGATAATTATATTGTCTCATCTTCCATACTTATCTATATTCTTCCTTGTGATCCCATAACCAACAGGTCCCTTACATTGTACTGTCAGTTGTGCATATAACTTTATTTGTGGTTTTACCTTCATAATGGTTGTAACCCTAGAATTAGAGGCATAGTTTTAGTGTAAACTTTGTGCCTTATCACCATAGAAATAATAAACTTATTAACCTTTGATATCTCTTTAATTTTTTCAATGGAAAGTATGCTTTTCATTTTTCTCCCAATAAGAAATCTCTGTACCAGAAATCTTGAGACCATAAGTCCTTTTGATTGGTGGTCTCTCTATGAGTGGTGTAGTGAATGCATATGGTGTGTAATTAGGGTGTTATAGCCTTTATTTCGATCTGTGAGGTGACCTAGAGATCTATGATACTAAAGATCTATCCCTTTTATGAATTATAGTTTTTTTTGTGGATAAATGTTGTCATTGTTAAATTAAAAAAAGGCATTTATTGATACATTAATTGAAGCTGTAGAGAATCCGTTAAAAGTCAAGATTACCCCAGTAAGTCAATAAATCCCTCGAAAAGTCCTAAAATAAACTTTTTCAATCCTAGTTCATTTCCTACTACCACTCTCTAGGAAATCCTTTTTAAATATTTATCATTCCTATTTTTTAAAGAGATATCATTGATATCCATACAACGTGTTGTTTCCAAAGTGGGGAGGGACTTTTAACCATGGTTGTTCAACAATTATCTATTATCCATTCCTATCTATTTTCTCCCTCTAAACACCCTAATAAAAATTCATCTTCTCAAAAAATTTCTCAGATGAATTCCATTCACTATGACATGCTTCAATTTATTTATTAGGAATATACAGACCATCCTTACCTCCATATTCATTTTGAATATGGGAATGATATAAAGAAAGAAACTAGAAAAATATCTATGAATAAGAATCATGCTAGTTCATCCCATAATTCTTATCCACACTCTATTTTTCTATATTCATATTCTCTTGGATTAACACCTTTATCTCCATGTCCTCTTGATAGGAGTTGCTTCTGTAAGTGTCCATCCAAGAGAGTTGTAATCAGTTTTTCCTCACTCATTCCAAACAATTATACCACATTATGGATATAGTCAGGATGAGTTGGGAATAATGTTATAGACTTAAATTCCCTTACAATTCATATCCCCAAAATCCATGTTATAGGATTGAGATCCATTATCTTGAATCTTTCATATAGTTTAGAATTTAGCTCATCAACCCTTTCCTTTACCGGTATTAAAATAAACATTTATTCCACATAGAGAAGTAAAATGATGAAACTCCCATCACCATACACCTTTCAGTAGAAACAATGGTCCACATTACTATATAATAAGTTTCGTTTCTCAATGAAGGCATTAAACTTTTAATTCCACTACCTTGGTTCCTACTTCAACCCATAAAGGCTCTATTTTATCTTTTACATAAGATCTTGGGAACCCCAAACCCATAATACCAAATATGATTCTAAAAAAACTTTCTGTAAACACTAGATTTGATACAAAGTGTTATGAACCCATATTTTTTTTACAACTTTTCCATAAGTTAATCATTACATATTATGAATAATCACACAATCCTAAGAACATAAAGTTTATTTTATTTGAGGATCAAACATATAAGAAATTTTTTTATGATACTTATGAAAATTTATCCATAATAAAATAAAACTAGAATGACTTCAAAAATCTTAATAATTTATACTCATCTTCATAACATGGGAAATGGAAACATAAGAAATGGGTGAGCTCAAACACTCAATAAGATAAATCTCCACAACATTTCATAAAGGGTTAGATCATAGTAATATGATAAATCATGAGTATGAGAGAGATATCTTATTAAAAATAACATGGAATAATAATAGTTATTCATAAGACATAATAGAATGACCTGTTGTCTCAAATGATCAAATATATACCATGTTATAGGATTATAGATACATGAGACAACAAACATGATCCATGGTAGCATAACATAATAATATAACATAGATAAAGCATTAAAAAACATAACCTAGAGGATTAGGCATTTCTACCTGATTCTCATAACATAGTGAGCTTAGGCTAGCAACTTATAGTGATCCAAAATTTTTATACATAAATATTACATCATTTTATATGAATATTCAATACATAACATTACGATCTACACTAAAACCGTAAAGGTTTAGTGTCTTTAGCTACTAGATAAAAAATTCCTTATTTAGGTATATTATTCATAATTTGCTATAAATTTCTTCTCAATTTTTACCCTTTATGGCATACCATACTTAAAAACTTTATTTATATCATGGGGAAAGGAAACATAAGAAAAGGTGAGCTCAAATACTCAATAAGGGAAAATATGGGAGATTTCAATCTATGATCATATACAAGCATAAGATAAGAATAAGGGTGTGAGATCATGATCATAAATTAAAAAGTTTATATCCAATATATATAGGTCATAATCATGAGTCATGAAATAAAAAATTATCATTTAAAAAGACATGAATCATAAGATTAATAAATCATCATAAATTAATCATGAACTATGAGTAAAAATTATAAGAATAAAAACCTGTCATAAGAGTGTGAAACCATAATAGGCATAGAAACCATATCATACTTCAATTTTAACTATCAATACCATCATATAATAGTTTATTGGGCATAAAAAACTATTTCCCATATCACAACAGATCAAGAATAACCACTTATTTCCCATATCATAGTGGATAAGGCATACCTACCTATTTCTCATAGTAGATTAAGAACATAAACTTGTTTCCCATAATTATCTAATAAGAAATAAGTATTTACCCAATGAATTAGAGGGATCTAATATACCCACCCTTCACATAATCATAATCCATACATATGTGTTATAAAATATCATAAAACATTTATCATTCCATCATAGCATAACCCATAGAAAAGAAACAGGTTTCATAAACATTTCATCATCATAATAATAAAAAATACAGAGAAAGAATCAATATGGAATCATTGGATCATACCCCTAGTAAAGAATAAGTAACATAAAAGGATGTTATTTTAGATGAAAAATATCTTTAAAATATCACTGGAATATTTCTTGAGGAAAATACTCGTTTTATTTTGAAAAAACTTTTTTAAAATCTAACAATTTACAAAATATTATGGATTTTTTTTAAATGAAACATGAAAAATTATAAAGTAATATTAAAATCATTGATCGGTTATAATGGTGGGAAATTCTATTCATGCTGTAATAGTTAAAAGTAAGATTCTATTCACACCTTTGGTAAAAAGTATCTCGTTTAGAAAAAAAGAATATTTTTTAAACCTTTTTGTAAAATTTTAAACATGGGTAAAAATTAATTTAAATAATAATTAGAGAATATAAAAAAAAAATTTCTTGAAAATATTTTATAAAACATGGAAATGGAAGAAAAATGTTTTTAGGGTGAAAAGAAGAAATAAGGATAAATTTTCTTAAATTTTTTTATGAACTATTTTGAGTACCAAAGAGAAGAAAATGGTACTAAAACATTAAAATTAAAAAAATAACCATAAGTAAATAAAATTAAATTGTTTTATCATATAATGATCATATAATTTCCTCAATGTAAATTCAAGCATAAACAATCCCGCTTAAAATGTGATTGAAACATAAATACCTTTCCTCAAGTCTCATATTGATTCAAACATGTTTGAACCTACTATATAATAAATTTATATTTAATATAAATCTATTTGAGAACCATAATCATGTATATAATACCATATATTATTTACTTATAACATCTCATCACCCATTTATTAATAATTCTTTATTAAAATCACTATTCTGGATGATAACTGCTTCATTTTTATGTATGTTTCAATTCATCAGTCCCGATCCTTATAATTTGATCATGGATCCATAATATTCAGAATGTTAATAATTTTATGAGTATCATATCTTATCATTATATACCCTTTTATGACTATTCTTATAAATATGTGAGGAAAAATTAATTACAACACTTTGTGGAGACAATAGTCCGTACGTACACACGAGTGAATGTTTCCAATTTTTGGCAGTTTGAATAGAAGGAATAATTATTATATAATTAATATCATATATATTTATTAAATATACCATTATTACCATCCATGTAAAAAAAAAGAAAAATGAATCACATCGCTTCGTAGTGGTGGTAGTCCACACGTATGCACAAGAAACGTTATTATTTTCTAATGGTTAAAAGGTAAGAAGGTAGATAAGATATTATAATTTAATAATAATATTATATGATAAATATAATATATAAATATTCAATCCATTATTATAACCATCACCATGAATTAGCGAATAAAAACAAAACACATTGTTTTGTGGAGGTGGTAGTTCATATGTACCCTCGAACGATGTTTAATTTTCCCATAGGATGGAAAGGAGGTGGATAATGGTTGTTATATAATCATAATAAAAGTTAAGTATATTTAATATAATTAATTAATTATTTTATAATGGATACCATATATTTAGATGAGGTATAAGAAGAAATAAAATTGAAAATACTTGGTTAAGAGTTATACCTATTCGCCAAGAAACCACATTTGGCTTACACCTTAATCCTTGAAAGGATGGTATTTTTGAAAGACCAAAAGATCTAGGAAGTGGGGAATAAATATATAAAGGTATTATTTTTTGGATTTTCTGAGATATAAGGTTCATGAAGTGTGTATAATTAAGAAGTGGTGATATCCTTTTATAAGGGAGGGAACATACACACTTTGAATTACTTAAAAGATTAAATAATAAATATATATATATATCATAATCATGTAAAGAAGCACCAATGCACCCCAAATTAGAATATAAGAGTTATAAGTTTAAAATAAACAAAAACAATAACATTTAGAAAAGTTTTGGACACATTTTAAGCCTTATATCCTAGTTAAACCACTTTAAACCCATTTTAACCTTAACCGTGACAACTTAACTTTTTACCACAATAACAAAATTATATGACCAAAAATAAAAGGGGAATTATAAGAATTTTTTTAAATTATGATTAAAAATATGAAATATATTTTATCATATTTAATTTCTATAGGTGAAAAAAATTACATTTAATATATAAACTCAAATCGTATGAAAAAACAGTTTTTAGGAAAATACCTGATTTAAGAATAAAAATCATTTCACCTTGAAATCATGTAATTATATGTTTTCCAATTTTTTTTAGCTAAATAATAAAAAAGGATTTTTTTATACTTTTGTATCAATAAAAAACCAAATTTAATCTTCCAACCATTCAATTAAATGCAAAGATCTAAAAATATTTTTTAATATGAATAAAATATATGTTATCTTTACAAAAGTCATGCTTGGGTTCAAAATTTATAAATAATGCTTTAAAATAAATTATTTAACCACTTAAAAACACATTTTCAAAAACAAAAAAACTCATAAAATAGGATAAATTCAAGTGTTATAGATATTTTAATGTTTTACCTCATAGTTTTAATCGAGTTTTACCTCTTTTACCAAGGTGAAAAATCTTTACCATCGTTACTCTTCATAATGAATAAAAATTAATTTGAAATTATTACATTATAATAATTATTCTGATTAAAAATATTAAATCCATTTTAAAAGATTCAATTTTTAATAGTTTCATAAATTCATTTCAAAATAAACATAAAAAATGCAATAAAAACTATTTTTTAGAAAAAATGCATTTTTAGGCATAAAACTGGATTTATTCTAATTTTATAACTAGTAAAAAACATAAAATGAATGTTTTAAATTTTTTATTAAATATATAATCTATAAATTTCATTTAAATAATAAATAAATAAATAATTAATTAATTAATTAAGATAAAATCACCTTACCCACCATAAAATGGTTTTTGGGAAAATGCGTTTTAAGCCCAAAAATGAAATCATTCTAAAATAAACTATGAATCCGATTACTATGTATTTAATTAGATTATTTATAAATAAATAAGAATTATTTTAATTTAGTATCAAATTCAAATCATTATAGGGCCTTTTTAATTAAAATAAATGATAGTTTTACAAAAATCAGTATTTTTTAATATTCACTGAAAAATCAATATTTTTAGAAAAAACACATAATTTTACCGTAATATAATTTTGATATGATGATTTAAGAAATTATATCCTTTTTATCAAATAGAATTTATAAAATCAACCGAAATGTATTATAATATTTACTCACAAAAAGTAACAAAAACTATTTCTTAAAGGATTTTTTAAAGCATAAAATGACTTCACTAAAAATTGGGTGATTATTTAATAATAATTAATAAATAGATTTTTATTGATTAGGAACATTATAAATATATTTCAAAATGAATTTACTCATATTTTTACCCACCTATTTAATGACTAGGTTATAACAATCACTTTTAAATAATAATATTTTTATATTATATCACAATTCGCTTAATGATCAATGTTGCGAGTCAAAAAAGCTATCAAAAACTTACAATTTATTCAGAGAGGAATATATTATAAAATATTGGGGTGTTATATTCTGTCCCCCTTTAAATAAAATTTCACCTTCACAATTTTAACTATCACTTACTATAATTAGTATATCATGACATAGTAATAAAATATGAGGTAGATTCTATCATGATAACTAATTTCTATATCATTAATAGTAAACTTAATATTTCATTAATTATAAATTTTTAAAACCAAATATAAATCATTATATGACTCACGAGTCTCAAAATAATACCTTGATATCTGATCAAAATGTTCTACATAAGTCTTGATAGATTTATCTTCCCCTTACTTGAGTTGAGGAATTCATTTACCATCAAGGCAGAGAGTGCGATAAAACATACCTACTTGATTTATTTCAATTTATTAAGAACAATTTAATCCTTTAGTTGTAATTATATCCATTTACACTTTATTTATTACTCCAATAAATTAATATTCAAGATGAAAATTTCATTCTTGAAACACTAAAATTAAATTTTAATGGATTATAAGATCCATAAAATAATGACAATTCATTCCTTATATCTCTAAAAAATTACAAAAACCAAAATTGTTATCACAAGTTATCCAATATGGACAAATATAACACATTAATCTCTAAAAATACAACAATAATACCCCAAGTCCACCTTAATCCATTATATAAATAGTTAACCTTAAGTCTCCTCTAAAAATATCTGACCAAATTCAAAACTAGAAAATATGAAAGATTTGATCACATATTTTTTTTCCAAGATCAACTTTAACATATATCCCTAGAAAACATAAATTAGCTTATAATGTCACATACCAAACATGCGAATAATATGATCATATATTTTCCTAAATCATTATAATCATTTCCCTTAATGACTATAAAATCTCAATGATAACAAAAATGCTTCCAAAAATTAACTCTACACAAACTATCCGATTTAGTTTATCAATATCAATCATCTATTTATCCCAAATAAACATTATTATCTCAATATTAGGAACATATTAAGGGTTATCTATCCATTAATCATGTTTTTTCCATAAAACATCACCTAACCACAAAATATCTTTTCTAAGTTGTTGGTACCATTCAAAAAATGATTGGAAATCCTTAAATAAAAACTATTACAGAATAATACTGATATGTTTCATGATTTATATAACCAGAATATCATTGATTAAAAACTTTTATAATAAAATTATTAGATCCCAACACATAAACACTTTAATAATTCCACTTCAATTATTGGTATAATATAGTCGCTTTTTTGTTCTAGGAGTTAGCCCTTAGATTAGGGAATTGAATCAGATAATAACCATGTTCCCCACACATAAGACATTGAACTATAAATGGTACCTTAAGATGAACTTCATATCCCTCCATCAAACTCTATAATATTATTTTACAAATATAAAACACCTTATCATTACTTTGAAACATTTCCCGGATTTCTTTTTCACACATACTTGACATGTAGGAAGCTGAATCTTATTCCCTTTATGTTTTTCATGAAACTCCACTTTTCTATCATTATTTTTGTTAGGAAATTAAACAAAATTTTAATCATATAATGATATAATTGATTAGGAATAATCACAAGGTTTCTTATTCCAATTTATATTTAATTTTTTTTCTCATGAGGACAATCATTCCATTGTCGACCACGTTCATTGTTAACACGATCCCTCTTGATTCCTTATATTTACTAAAACAAAAAACATAGTGTTATAAACCATAATCATAGTGAGAAATCATGAAAAATAATTCATATTATATCTAAATCATGAAAAATTATTTTCACTCTGACATGTTAGGTTTAACCTAGGTCACTATTGTCATTATCTATTCAAATCCTTTATAATGGTTTATAAATAAAATGTGAATTAACCCAACCATATCCCCTCAGAGTGTCTAGTTAGGTGTGCATTTTTAGGCCCACCTATTGTGCACATGTGAAAATTGAGTTAATACCCAATCCACCCCTTTCAGAGTTATTACCCCTAGGTGCGTATATGCCACATCCACATCCACTTTCTAGTATCCAGACATAGATTTATTTTTTAGATAAAAAAATATTCTCTACTTTAACATAAATTTAGGATATTATACTACACTTAGACCTATCCACATGATTTTCACTAAATTTTTCTAACCCTAATCTATAAATATTAACTAAACCCTTCTCTGATACCAACAATAGTGACCCGATCTTTTATACATAAATATTACATCATTTTAGATGAATATTGAATACATAACATTATGATACATGACAGAACCATAATGGTTTAGTGTCTTTGAAGACTAGATATAAAAATATATTATTATTCATCATATCTCAAAAATTTCTTCTAACCTTTTACCTTTCTTGACATACCATACTTAAAACCTTTCTTTATAACATGGGAAAAATAAACATAAGAAAGGGTGACCTCAGTTGCTCAGTAAGGGTAAACATGAGAGATATTAATCCATGATCATATGCAAGAATAAGATAAACATAATAGTATGATATTATGATCATAACTTAAAAAGTTCATGCCCAATATATCATAGTTCACAATAATGAGTCATGGAATAAAACTTTAACATTTGAAAATACATGAATCATAAGACTGAGAAATCATCATAAATCAATCATAAACCATGAGTTAAAATCATAAGAATAAAAACATGTCATACGAGTGTGACAAAAACATAGGAATAGAAACTATATCATATGTCCAGTTTAACTACCAAGACAATAATATCATAGTGGATCAAGTATTGACACATGTTTCCTATATCATAATGGATCATGCATCACCACATATTTCCTATATCATAGTAGATCAGGCATACCTACCCATTTACCATAGTAGATCAAGCACATAAACTTATTTACAATAATTATATCATGAGATATAAGGCTTTACCTACTATATTGGATGGATTTAATAGACCTACCCTATCACATAATCATAATCTATACACATGTGTTCCATAATATCATAAAACATTCATCATTCCATCATATCATAACCCATAAAAAAGAAATGGGTTTCATAAACATTTCATTATCATAATAATAAACCATAAAGAGAAATAATAAGAATGGTATCATTGGATCGTATCCATAATAAATCACAAGTAACATCAAAGGATATTATCATAGATATAAAATTCCTTTAAAAGATTAATGGAATATTTCTTAAGGAAAATTCTCTTTTCATTTTGAAAACACTTATTTAAAATATAAAAATTTACAAAATACTATAGAATATATTTTATTTGAAATGAACCATGTAAAATTGTAAAGTAATCTTAAAATAATTTATTAGTCATGATAGTGGGAAATTTCATTCATGCCTTAATCATTAAAACAAATATTCTGTTTAAACTATTGGTAAGAAGTACCTCCTTTAGAAAATGATAGGAAAATTATTTTTGAACCTTTTTTCAAAAAGTAAAACATGTATAAATAAATTTTAACAATAATTATATAATATTTAAAAAAAAATCTTGAGTAATTTTTAGAAAACATAGATATATAAGAAATTTTTTTTCTGACTAAAAAAGGAGAAATAAGGCTGACTTTTCTTAAAAAAATATTTGAACCATTTTGAGTACCAAAGAGAGGAAAAATAGTATTAAAACTTAAAAAATCCATAAATAACAATATTATAAGAAAATTAAATGTAACGTCCCAGACTTGGGTGCCATGCAACGGGTGCCCCGAACCCGGTTCGCCACGTGACCTCAAGCGCATTTCCCCAAACGCCAGAGGCTTCCGACTAGCAGCGAGGGCCCAGGTCTGATAGTGGGGAAACAATGCCCTCATTTGTCAAAGTGTAGCACAGCGGAATGAAATAAAACATACAATGACAGTGGAATCAGTAAACCGTACACAACTGAAATAAACAACTGCAGATGATATAACCAACAGTATATGAAAGATGGAACATGTCACAAGTTCTAAGAAAACAGCCAGAACATGTTATACATCGATACAGTACAACAAAAGACAGAGTACATCGAAACAAGCAAAACAGTTGGCAGCGACATCGTGAGCCTAGGCTCGGTCCCATGCCCTCCTACTTCTCAGCAACAGTCAATTACCTATATAGGGACTCTTGCCCCTATCTACACCTGTAACAATGTAATCTGTTTGGGCTGAAAAGCGTGACCCAAACAGGGTGTGAGAAATATATCTCAGTAGGCACCCACCAAAGGCCTGTGCCCAACTGCATGTAAGCATGCAACCACAGGGTGCAGTAGTAAAAATGAAATAAAGTAAGTTATACTCAAAAGTAACAAACTACCAGTTATGTTGCCATTTTTAATATTCCTTTAATCCATTTAATATAAGAAATCAGAACAGTGCATTTCTAAGTAAACAACTAGTGTCCTCAGACATGTAAACTCCCACCCTCGGGTAACGAGTATCCAACATAAAAATTTTCCCTCAGGCATAACGGAGTTTTCCCTCAGGCGTAGGTAGTGTCGCCCACAGGCACAGAATCAGCTGCCCACAGGCACGGAAGAAGTTTCCCTCAGGCCGAAATAACTACTGCCCATAGGCTAAATAGTACAGTGCCCACAGGCTAATCACAACAACGCCCTCAGGCTAAACAGGTAACCAGGCCATGCCCAACATATCAAAATGCAGCAAACAAGTAATTCCTCTCAAGGCAATTCTAAAATTACTACATTAAAGGCATACCCTCAGGTATCCTAGCCAAATGGCTAAACAGTAGAAAACACCCCCAGGGTGGTTCCGGATCCAAGAAACGATCCTAACCAACATTTTATTATCACAATTTAATCACCTATGAAATTATAGGCATTAAATATAGCAACGGCCTTAGCCACACGACACCCCAACATGGGATCGTGTCACGAAAATGCACAAAAACACACGACAGTTGGAAATTTACACCAAGCCACCTACCTTATTCGCCAACGAATGTTATACCCAAATGCCGACTCCAGAAACGCACAAGAACGATGTAGATATGATGAAGAACAAAAACCATTCAAACATAAATAACTTTCATTAGGGGAAGAATTGGTAAGAACCATACCAGTAGAGGAGAGGGCTTACCCGTGCGGTTCCAATGAGATCTTCCGAATCCAAATCGGATTCCAGACGAACACCCGACGGATCTTCAAAGGTTCGTCCGTCCTCCTTGGCTCCAAAACGACTCAAATGCCTCCTCTGCCAAATGAGGAGGCTACTGCCTGTTTTAAGCCGAAAAAACAAAGTACACGGCGTGTAATTCTAAGTACACGACGTGTACTTCCTTCATTTAACTGTTCCTCTGGCGGCACCACCAAAATGTTCATCCGTCGACATGAGTACACGGCATGTACTCCCAAGTACACGGCGTGTACTCCCAAGTACACAGCGTGTACTGTTGCCCAGCTGGCGGTGACTCCACCGCCTTACTGTTTAAGCCTGCCGACTGACTACACGGCATGTAAGGTACCACTACATGGCGTGTAGTCGGTTCCTACACCCCTCGTCGCTGACATGGCTACATGCCCTGTGTACTCATCCCAACACGGTCAAAAGGTACACGGCGTGTAGTTCCAAAATTTAGGATTTTCCCCCCTTTCCATATTTTCTCAAAAACACTCAAGGAAAATAGAAAAGAAGAAACCCGTACCTCAAAAATAAGAACCGGGTTCTTAAAATCTTCCCCCCTTATAGCAATTCGTCCTCGAATTTTCCTTCCAAGGGTGGTGAAGATAAAGCTCAGAATAGCTCTGGACACTAAGCACGTGCGTCGGCCTCCCACTCCCAGGTTTTGTCCTGCACTCGGCCATGCTGCCATATCACCCGTACGAGAGGAACTGACCGGCCTCAGAGAACCTTCATGCTCCTATCAACGATACAGATCGGATGCTCCTCAATGGACGCATCATGCTGAAGCTCAACCTCCTCTGGCTGAAAGGTGTGAGACGGGTCTGAATAGTAGCGGCGCAACCGAGACACGTGGAAGATGTTGTGCATGGCTCGGTATCACTGCGGTAACTGAAACCGATAGGCAACCAGCCCGAATCTCTCCAGAATCTCAAATAGACCCACATACCTCGGTGAAAGCTTACCCTGTCTCCTGATCCGCTTGTGTCCCAGCCTCGGTGAAACACGTAGAAAAACCTGATCCCCGACCACGAACTCTAAGGGTTGTCTGCGGAGATCAGCATATGACTTCTGAAGAGACTGCGTGGTAGCCATCCGCTTCCGAATCAACTGGACCTACTCAGATGTCTCCTGCATGAGCTGTGGCCCCAGTAAAGCTGCCTCACCTACCTCTAACTAGCACAAGGGTGATCGACATGACCTACCATATAAAGCCTCGTATGGTGCCATCTCAATAGTCTCCTGAAAACTATTGTTATAGGAAAACTAGACTAAGGATATATGCTTCTCCCAAGAGCCCCCAAAGTCTTGGATGCATGCACACAACATTTCCTCAAGCACCTGTATCGTACGCTCTGACTGGCCATCGGTCTGAGGTTGGTATACTGTGCTCAGAAGCACCTGTGTACCCAGTGCCCTCTGAAAACTCTGACAGAAATGAGACATAAAGCAGGAATCCCTATCATAAATGATAGAATGAGGGACCCCATGAAGACGTACAATCTCTCAGATATACAGCCTTCCGATCTTGTCAACACCGAAGGTCTCCTTGATCGGCAAGAAGTGAGCTACCTTCATGAGTCTGTCCACAACAACCCACACGACGTCATTACCACGAGGTGACCTCGACAATCCTGTCATGAAATCCATCACGACATCATCCCATTTCCACTCTGGAATGGGTAACTGCTGTAACAGTCTGGCTGGCCTCTGGTGTTCCGCCTTCACCTGCTGACAGGTGGAACATCTCATAACAAAACTAGCTGTCTCTCTCTTCATACCTGGCCACCAGTACTGACGCCTCAAGTCACGGTACATCTTGGTAACCCCAGTATGAACTGCCCAAGCTGAAGCATGAAACTCCCGCATCAGCTCCTCGCGTATATCCCCTGGAACACATACACGTACATGGAAACACAAAACCTCATCATCGCCTATTGTCCATCCAGGAGGAGGGTCCTCACCTGCCACCGACTCCCGTAGAACTAGGCCTTATGAAACCGATAGTTGTCTCATCCTCACTCTATCCAGGAGGGTAGAAGTCACAGCTAAAGAGGAAAGATAAGTCTGCCCCTGACTGTCATGCACCTCCAGATGCATCTAAAAGAACAAATCCATGATCCCCCACTCACCACTAGCCTCCTGCCCATCCTGTATCTGAGTCTTCCTACTCAGTGCATCAGCTACAACATTACCTTTACCAGGTGTGTAGGCAATCTCAAAATCTAAGGACTATAGGTACTCAAACCACCTCCTTTGCCTCAGATTCAGGTCACATTGAGTAAAGATATACTTGAGGCTTTTTTGGTTGGTGAAAACCACAAAATGCTCCCCCAATAGATAATGTCTCCAACAACGCAACACATGCACAACTGCAGCTAACTCGAGATCATGTGTTGGGTAATTTCGCTCATGTGGCCTCAACTGCCGAGACCCGTACGCAACAACTCGGTCGCCCTGCATCAACACTACTCCCATACCAATCCCTGATGCATCACAGTAAACTATATAGATCTTCCCCTGCTCTGGGAGTATCAGGATGGGTGCTGAAGTCAACCTTCCCTTCAGGTCCTGAAAAGCTGACTCGCAAGCTTCTGACCAAACGAACCTCACACCCTTCTTAGTCAGTCCCTTCAATGGTGCTGTTAAATGGGAGAATTCCTGTATGAAGCATCTGTAGTAACCAGCCAGCCCTAAGAAACTCTGTATCTCAAACACATTCTTAGGCTGCTCCTAGGAAACTACTGCTCTCACCTTCTCTGGGTCTACTGCAACTCCTGCCTCTGAGATGATATGACCCAGGAAGTGAATATGGTCCATCCAAAAGTGGCAATTTGAGATCTTAGCATATAGCCGATGCTCTCTCAGTGTACTCAATACGATCTCAAGATGGGTGGCATGGTCATTTCAAGTGTGAGAGTACACCAAGATGTCATCCACAAATACTACCACAAAAGAATCAAGATACGGATAGAACACATGATTCATGAGATCCATGAAAACTACTGGCGCGCTCGTCAGTCCGAACGGCATAACCGTATACTCATACAGACCATATCTGCTCCGAAAAGATGTAAGCGGTATATCCGATGGTCTCACGCACAGCTGATGATATCCGGATCTCAAGTTAATTTTCGAGAACACTCGTGCTCCACGAAGCTGATCAAATAGATCATCTATCCTCGGCAAGGGATATCAGTTCTTAACCGTCAACTGGTTTAGCTTCCGATAATCCACGCAAAGTCTGAGGGTAACATCCGCCTTCTTTGCAAAAAGGACCAAAGAACCCCAAGGAGAAGTACTGGGTCAGATAAAACCCTTCTCCTGTAACTCCTCTAACTGCCTCTTGAGATCCCGCATCTCAGGTGTAGCCATCCTATAAGGAGGAATGGACACCAGTGCTACTCCTGGCACAAGCTCGATAGAGAAATCCACCTCACGCTTCGGAGGTAGACCCAAAAAGTCGTCCGGGAATACATCCCTGAAACGATCAACAAATGGAGGGAAATCTGTCTGACAAGTCCCCTGGTCATCTAGATATAATCTCACAATCTGGGCTGTAACTCCACCTCTCCCATGATGCTCTGGTCCAGCTCGACTCGCCTGAACATCCCACTCACCCTTGTATAGAAACTCTCCACCCTCTGGTGACGTGAAACTCACCCTACGATGATAGCAGTCTACAAAGGCTCGATAGGGAACCAACCAGTCCATCCCGAGAATGACATCATAGCTCGTCATCTCTAAGACATAGAGGTCCCATAGGAAGTGACACCCTCCAACCTCAAGGGGGCACTCCTTACACTGACGCACACCAGCCGTCCTAGTCCCCAACGGAGTGTCTAGCATCATGATATCCGAAGAAGAAGAAACATAGAGCCCAAGGATCTTCACAATGGGTACAGATATGAAACTATGTGTAGCACCTATATCAAAAAGCACAAAAGATAAGACAGAAGCTACTAGAATAGTACCTATGACTATAGAAGGTATGGGATCCTGCTCCTGCTGGGTCTGTTACACTACATATGCCTACCCAGTGCCACGACCATGCGACACAGCCTGGCTACCCTAAGCTGTCCCGCCCTGCTGCCTCTGCGATCCTGGCGTCTGGCTACCACGGCCATGACCACCATCTCTGCCTGTACGCCCTGACGTATTCCAGTTCCCTAACTGATAAGAATCCACTGGTCCTACTCCCGCATGCGGAGTCTGCACAGAACCCCTCTCACTAGCCACTGGTGGAAACTCCCTACAAAAGCACTGCAAATGACCCATCTTGGCACAAGCTCGACACTCCACTGGATCACGTGGACACTGTGGCCTCTTATGCCCCTCTCTACCACACTGGTAGCACATAACCTGGCCACCTAAAGAATTCTTCTGACTGGTACTGCCGCCCTGAGAGAAGTACATCTGTCTCTTCCTCTTGCCAGTAGAAATAATACCAGTAACTGGTGCTGAACCGCCCTGGCCCACACCACTAGATTCCTGTAGGTTTCTCTCAATAATCAGCGCCTGGTTCACAATCGCGTGTATAGTAGGCAACCTGAAAACATTCACCAGCGCTTGGATGTCATACCGAAGACCATCCTCAAAACGTCTGGCTCTCAACGTCTCATCACCCACCAGCACGGGTGAAAAATGCTAAAGCTTTGTAAAACGAGAAGAATAGTCCATCACCAACATAGCACCCTTCTAAAGATTCATGAACTCTCAGCTATATCTGCCCTCAACATCTCAGGAAAGAAGAAGTCATAGAAGACTGCCTGAAAATCTTCCCACGCCATGAACCTGTGATGCTCTAACTGGGTGGTAACATGCCACCACCTCTTGGCGGAATCACATAGCATATACGTCGCAAGCTTGACCCTCTGCCCTAGAGGCGTCTCAAGATGCTCGAAATTAGTCTTCATCGATCCTAGCCAAGACTCCACAGCCTATGGTCCGCCATCCCCTGAAAACATAGGCAGATGCTGTTGCTGAAAGATATGCGTCAGCTCAGCCATAGATGTGGCAGCCTGTGGTGCTCCCTGAAAGGTCTGCATGAACCGCATAAATCCCTCACGGAACTGCGCCTCTGTGCCTATGTCCGGTATAGCAGCTGGCGCCACATCTGGCTCTACTGGAGGATCAACTAGTAGCCCATGGCCCACCATCTCCGGAGTATAATCGTCTCCGCTCTCCTGGAGAACAACTCGTGGTCGTCTAGGCGACATGACTCTAAAGGGTCAAAAGCATGCCTCAGATTCAAGATTATTAAGACTAAAATGAAGGAACCACAAAGGGAACAAGAGGAAGAAGGTATTTCAAAATTTTCAAAATAAGACTACACGGCGTGTACACTGACTACACGGTGTGTACTTGACTTCTCTTCCCCTGCCCGGGTCCTTATGCATGGATAAGCCACATGGCTTCTGTTGAAAAAAACTACAGGGCATGTATAATATCTACATGGTGTGTACGGTGTTATTTCCCAACTACCCATGTCGTCTGTGACACGGCAGACTACTCGGCTTGACACTACACGGCGTGTTACACCCGTACACGGTGTGTA
Source organism: Viscum album (assembly GCA_963277665.1). NCBI lineage: Eukaryota > Viridiplantae > Streptophyta > Magnoliopsida > Santalales > Viscaceae > Viscum > Viscum album. Next base: position 1,130,017,293 of record OY728133.1, read on the forward strand.
AAACACCTCGTTTCCCAGCCACACAACTAACTCCACACGGTCTGTCCTCGGACAAGACTACACGGCGTGTCCGAAAGGTACACGACGTGTTCAGGGAGAGGTGACACCAGCCCGTGTTGTTAGTTACACGGCCGAGTCCCCAGGTCACACTACACGGTGTGTCCATCATTGAAACGGCGTGTTCTATCAAGGAGTTCACCGACCCGTGTTGTTAGTTACACGGTCGGACTCCGGGTCAACACTACACGGCGTGTCCATTATTGACACGACGTGTTCTACCCAAGCCTTTCCCTACCCTGTGTTGTCGCCCACAAGGTTTGTGACACGGGAAGAGACTACACAACGTGTACTTAGGGTACACGACATGTACTCAAAAAGTTCATTTTTCTTCCCGAACAGAAGAACATACACGACGTGTATAAAAATACTACACGGCGTGTATACTGGGTTTCCAGACAGTATGCCTCAGAAACTTCCCCGGAACCCAGAAAATACCATAAAACAACACCTAAGTGTCAAATTTCAACCCGTGAGGGCCCATACTCTCCACGAATCAAAGTTTGACATATTATCTGTGTTATAACCAATAAACAGTCAATGATCCACCAAATTCTGGTCGATGGGGGCCCATACTCCCCAAAAACCAAAGTTTGGCGTCCATTCTATAAATAGGCTCACACAAGAAAATACCCTATCACAAAGCAGGTATTTATCAAGCAGCTATCACAACAGTATGATTTATTAGCACAAAAACTATCACAACAACATACAAATTCTAATTCACCTACATGGCATGGAAACTATGAATGGCATGTGATATCTAGCATGTGCATATATGATGCATGAGACAACATACCCTCATCTCATCGGGTTGTAACTAAATAGAACCCATAGATAAATTATAGACAGCACGATCCAAGTGCGTCACCCAACGGTGAAAACATATCAACTATAAAATTTGTAAAATCAAAAGAATTGCAAAATACGAGGTAGACTGGCTTTTACCTGTAAACGATTTAGCTACGCCCGAGCATAACTTATTACCAAATACCGTTCATCCTATCCTTGACTACAGCTCCAAATAGTAAGTCAAAGAAGAGACTCCCTCTGATACCACTTTGTAACGTCCCGGACCCGGGTGCCACGCAACGGGTGCCCCGAACCCGGTTCGCCACGTGACCTAAAGCGCATTTCCACAAACGCCAGAGGTTGCCAACTAGCAGTGAGGTCCCAGGTCTGATAGTGGGGAAACTATGCCCTCATTTGTCAAAGTGTAGCGTAGTGGAATGAAATAAAACATACAATGACAGCGGAAGTAGTAAACCATACACAACTGAAATAAACAACTGCAGATGATATAACCAACAGTATATGAAAGATGAAACATGTCACAAGTTCTAAGAAAATAACCAGAACATGTTATACATCGATACAGTACAACAAAAGATAGAGTACAACAAAACAAGAAAAACAGCTGGCAGCAGAATCAAGATCCTAGGCTCGGTCCCATGCCCTCCTACTCCTCATCAACAGTCAAGTACCTGTATAGGGACTCTGCCCCTATCTACACCTGCAGCAACGTAATCTGTTTGGGCCAAAAAGCATGACCCAAACAGGGTGTGAGAAATATATCTCAGTAGGCACCCACTAAAGTCTTGTTCCCAACTACGTGTAAGCATACAACCACAATGTGCAGTAGTAAAAATGAAATAAAGTAAGCTGTACTCAAAAGTAACAAACTACCAGTTATGTTTCCATTTTTAATATTCATTTAATCCATTTAATATAAGAAATCACCATAGTACATTTCTAAGTAAACAACTAGTGTCCTCAGACATGTAAACTCCCACCTCGGGTAACGAGTATCCAACATAGAAATCTACCCTCAGGCATAACAGAGTTTTCCCTCAAGCGTAGGTAGTGTCGCCCACAGGCACAAAATCAGCTACCCACAGGAACGAAAGAAGTTTCCCTCGGGCCGAAATAACTACTGCCCACAGGCTAAATAGTACAGTGCCCGCAGGCTAATCACAACAACGCCCTCAGGCTAAATAGGTAACCGGGCCATGCCCAACATATCAAAATGCAGCAAACAAGCAATTCCTCTCAAGAAAATTCTACAATTACTACATTAAAGGCATACCCTCGGGTATCCTGGCCAAATGGCTAAACAGTGGAACACACCCCCAGGGTGGTTCTGGATCCAAGCAACGATCCCAACCAGCATTTTATTATCACAATTTAATCACCTATGCAATTATAGGCTTTAAATATAGAAACGAACTCATCCACATGACACCCCAACATGGGTTTGTGGCACGAAAACACACAAAAACGCACGACAGTTGGAAATTTACACCAAGCCACCTACCTTATTTTCCAACGAACGTTATACCCGAACGCCGACTCCAGAAATGCCCAAGAATGACGTAGATATGACGAAGAACAAAACCCATTCAAACATAAATAACTTCCATTAGGGGAAGAATTGGTAAGAACCACACCAGGAGAGGAGATTACTTACCCGTGCGGTTCCAACGAGATCGTCCGAAGCCGAATTGGATTCCATACGAACACCTGGCGGATCTTCAAAGGTTCAGCCATCCTCCTTGGCTCCAAAACGGCTCAAATGCCTCCTCTGCCAAATGAGGAGGCTACTGCCTGTTTTAAGCCGAAAAAACAAATTACACAGCGTGTACTTCCTTCATTTAACTTTTCCTCTAGCGGCACCACCACACTGTTCATCCGTCGACATGAGTACACGACATGTACTCCCAAGTACACGGCGTGTACTATCGCCTAGCTGGCGGCGACTCCACCGCCTTACTGTTTAAGCATGCCGATTAACTACACGGCATGTAAGGTACCACTACACAGCGTGTAGTCAGTTCCTACACCCCTCTTCACTGACATGGCTACACACCCCGTGTACTCATCCCAACATGGCCAAAAGGTACACAGCGTGTGGAAAAGTACATAGCGTGTAGTTCCAAAATTTTTGATTTTCCCCCTTTTCCATATTTTCTCAAAAACACTCAAGGAAAAGAGAAAATAATAAACCCGTAACTCAAAAATAAGAATCAGTTTCTTACATTAAAGGGGTTTATAAGATAATTATTATATAATTTCTTTAATATAAATTTAATCATAAACAATCCTCCTTAAAATGGGGTTAAAACATAAATCCCTTTCCACAAGTCTCATTTTTCTTCATACATGTTTGAACCTCCTGTATAATAATTATAGATTTATTAAACTTTATTTGAGAAAAATAATCATGTATATAATACCATATATGATTTACTTATAACATCTTATCACCCGTTTATCAATAATTCTTTATTAAAATCACTGTTCTGGGTGGTAATTGCTTCATTTTTTCATGCATGTTTCAGTTCGACAGTCCCGATCCTTATAATTTAATTATGGTTCAATAATATATTGAATGTTAATAATTTAATGAGTATAACATATAATAATTATATACACTTTTATTACTATTCATATAAAATAGTGATGAAAAATTAATTACATCACTTCATGGAGACGATAGTCCATACGTACACACAAGTGATGTTTCTAATTTTCGATGGTCAAAATGAAAGAAAGGTAAATAATTAAACTTTACATAATAATTATTATAACATAAATATCATATATATTCATTAAATATATCATTATTACCATCTATGTAAAACATAAATGAAAAATGAATCACATCACTTCGTGGAGGTGGTAGTCGACATGTACGCACAGACGATGATATCATTTTCCAATGGATATAAAGGTAAGAAGGTAGATAGGATATTATAATTATAAAAGATTAATTATATCATAAATATCATATATAAATATTATATTTATAAATATAACCATCAATGTGAAGTGGTGATTAAAAAAAATGTATCGCTTCATGAAGGTTGTGGTCCACACGTACGCACAAACAATGTTTTCTTTTCCCATAGGATGGAAAGGAGGTGGATAACAGTTGTTCCACAATCATAATAACAATTAATTATATTTAATATACAAAATATATTATTTTATAATGGATACTATATTTTCATACTAGGTATAATAAGAAATAAAACTGAACATACTCGATTAAGAGTTATACCTCTTCGTAGAGAAACTTTGGATTACACATTAAGACTTGAAAAGATAGTATTTTGGAAAGAAAAGAATATCTAGGACATGAGGAAGGAATCGAGGAAGGTATTATTATCGTTCTTGGCTTATCTATAAGGATCATTAAGTGTGGATAATAGAGGATAGGTGGTATCCTTTTAAAAGGGATACAAATGGGGATACAAATGATACATTTGTAATCACTTAAAAGATTAAATAATAATATATATATATCATAATCCTATAAAGTGGAATCAAGACACCCAAAATTTTAATGTAAGACATTATAAGGTCAAAATAAACTGAAATAATCATATTTAGAAAAGTTTTGGACACAATTTAATCTTTATCTCCAAGTTAAACCACTTTAAACCCATTTTAACCTTAACTGTGATAACTTAACTTTTTTACCATGATTACATAATTACATGACCAAAAATAAAAGGGGAATTATAATTTTTTTAAATGAATAATCCAAATATGAAATATATTTTATCACATTTAATTTTTATAGTTTTAAATTAATATAAGAACACAAAACATATGATTTTTTTAAGGAAAATATCTGATTTAAGATTAAAAATAATTTCTCCGTGAAATCATATAATAAGTTGGTTTACATGATTTTTTTGGTTAAATAATCAAAAAATCATATTTTTTACTTTTTTATCAAGATGAAACCTAATTAAATCTTTCAACCATTCCATAAAACGAAAAGACCCAAAAATAGTTTTTTATTTGAATAAAATATATCTTATCTTTACAAAAGTTAATCTTGGGTTTCTAATTTCAAAATAATGTTTTAAAATACATAATTTAACTACTTAAAAATATATTTTGTTGAAAACCACTCATATAATAGGATAAAATCAAGTGTTATATATATTTTTATGTTTTAGCACATAGTTTTAACCCACTTTTACCACTTTTATCATGATGATAAATCTTTACCATAGTTACTATTCATAATGACCAAAAATTAAGTTGAACCTATTAAATAATAATAATAATAACTATAAATTTTAAATCCATTTTTCAATATTAAATTTTTACAATGGGCATAAATTTATTTTAAAATAATCATGAAAAACACAATGATTATTTTTTAGAAAAAATGCATTTTTAAGCATAAAAATGGATTTATTCTTATTCCATACCCAGTAAAAACCATAAAATTAATTTTTAAAAAATTTTATTGAATATTTAATCGATAAATTTAATTAACATAAATAATCAATAGTTATTTATTTAATTAATTATGATAAAATCATATCACACACACAAAAATAGTTTTTAGAAAAATATGTTTTTAAGCCGAAAAAAAGAACTTATGCTAAAATAAAGAATGAAGCTGATTAATATTTATTTAATCAGATTATTTATAAATAAATGAGACTTATTTTAATTTAGGATCAAATTTAAATCATTATATGACCTTTTTAATGAAAATAAATGATAGTTTTATAAAAAATTGTTATGTTCACTATTCACTAAAAAATCAATCTTTTTAGAAAAATATCATAATTTCACCATAATATAAATTTTATATGATGATTTAAAAAATTATATCATTTTTATCAAATAAATTTTTTTTTTCAAAAAATGATTATAACATTTACTCACAAAAATCAATAAAAATCAATTTTGGAAGGAAAATTATTTTTGAAGCATAAAATGACTCCACTAAAAATTGAGTGCTTATTTAATAAGAATTAATTAATATATTTTTATTGATTAGGACCATTATATTATATTTCATATTGTGATTACTCATATTCATACCTTCCAATTCAATGAATAGGTTATAACAATCACTTTTAAAAAAATAATATTTTATAGTATATCGCAATTCACTTAAAGCTCGGTGTTGCATGCCAATAAATCTATCAAACACATAGAATTTATCTAAATATAAAATTATTCTAAAATTTTGTGGTGTTACACAACTTTGGTACCCTCTTGGGCTTGGGCTACAACCTACATGCCCTCTTAGGCTTGTGCTATAACCTATGTAACCTCTTGGCCTTAGGATACTACCCATGTACTCTCTTTAGATTGGACTAAAACCCGTGTACCCTATTAGGATTAAGATAAAACCTATGTACCCTCTTGGGTTTGGGATACTACCCATGTACCCTCTTGGGATTATGATATAACCTATGTACCCCTTTTAAGCACATGAGATATAAAACTTCAACCAATTCATTAGTGGGGGATATTGGACCCTGGATGTCAATTATCCATACACATGTATGCCACTTAAAAAAAATAATTCAACACATAATATTGAACCCATAGAAAGAAAAATGAGTTTTGTAAAATTTCTATATGGTATCACCAATATTTAGATCTAGAATGTAAATAGTTGATACCAAAATTTAAATTACTCCAAAAGATTATTTTATAATAAAATTTAGAGGGTGATTCATAAAAAATAATTTCCAATTAAATAAACCATTTATAGATAAAGATAAAAATGTAAACTAAATCATAAAATAGTTTTTATAAAACAATCTTATCTTTAGAATAAAATATAAAGTTACGGTCACTTTAAAAAATTAATTTTGAAAAGGTGAAGTGATTTTTTTTGAAATAATTTACTTTTACAAATAAATTTCAATATTGGAGCCTTGAAAATACATAAATATATCAAAAAATGTAAATTGAAAAAATATTGATAAATTTTACTTTTCAAAAATAATATTTAATAATGGTTCCTTAAAAAATACTTAAAGGTTTTAAAAAGGTGAAGTGAAGACACTTTGAAAACTTTAACTATTAAAAATAATATTTAATAATATATCTTTGAAATTACATAAAGTATTTCTAAAGAGAACATGTAGTAGAAGATAAATTTTTTGATTTTGAATGGATGATTTTTTTAATATTTTAAAATACCATTCTTGAAAACCCACATCATAAAAATAGTAACCAAATCTTCCTTTTTATAATTGGAGAAGGTAAATATGATGGTCACATGAGTAAACACTTATTTTTATTTCAAAATAAGAAAGGAAAATATTTTTTTAGGAATAATGAACATAGAAACTGAGGAAAAACTTTAGTTAAAGGAGATGGTATTTTTTTAAAAAATGTTTCTCCTTTATGAGAATGAAATTCATCAAGAAATCATCTTTGAGTTAAAAACTTAATTTTACCCAAATATAAAATAGGAAATATTTTATAAAATATTAAATATAAGAATTTATCAAACCTAAAATAATGATGCTCAAGGAATAATATTTTAACTCAATGAAAGGAAATTTATGTTAACTAAATTCCTTAAGTATATCATAATTCATAAATAAAGAGACATTAAAAAGAGATTTTATGTGATAAAAATATAAACCCATAGGTAAAAAGATAAAGTACCACATAATACAATCAAATTTCATAATTCACACAAAGGGTGTTCATCAGACCATGACCTGGATGGACACCCTCCCTCCGGATTTACTTTATCTATTTGATAAAGATTATAAAAAAATCCCTTATTTCCGTCTCTTGTAATATTTTCAAATTTTTTATTCAATAAAATGTGCTTTGGTCTTTGACCAAGGCACCACCTTCTCTAAAAAAACTATCATAACTTAATTAATGAGAATTAAGTTACCCAAAACCCTTACAACTTTGGTATATTTTGAATCAGAAGCCCATGAAAGATAGATTGTTAAATGGATTTTTAAATACCTTAAATTGAATTAAAATTATGAAAAAATAAATCCATGTCCAATATATGAACCATAAAATAAAACAAGTGGCGAATACAAATCATATCTCAATAAAGCAAAATTGAGATACAAAAACCCTTACCTCAAGTCCCGATTCATTCTGTACATGCACCTAATGTCCTGAATAATCAAATTAAGTTTATCAAAAAATTTATTAAGAAATTTTTACACCTATATTTAATTTTCTATGTTATTTTTATTATCACATGTTATTTATTTATTAAATAGTTTTTGCTTATGGCGGTTATATAAGGTAGTTCAGTAGATTTCTATGAAACTTCCTTGATATATTGACTATGATTAAATGTGTTGTAAAATAGATTCATAATTTCTATAATTTTATATGTGTGTTTATTTTACTATTCCATTATAAAAAAATTTATACAGTTTCTTATCTTTTTCCAAAATGGACTCATATTAAGAAAGGTGCCTCGATATGATCATTTAAGGTAGTTTAGTTTATTATGACCATTTATTATTGATATCAATTATATAATATCCAATATTATTTTTTAGGAATATTAATATTTTCATAAATATAATTTTTATTCATTATATAAATCTTTGATTTCATCCATGTTAGGCGATAATGGAATAATAAAACACACCATTCACGGAGATGGTAGCCTACACATATGCAGGAAAATGTCTTATTTTTTTGAATGGTTTTGAATGAAGGTATAAAAGTGATATATTATTAGTATAATAACATTTAAGTATATGAAAAATAATTATTTAATCATAATTTTATGGGTAGAAGATATTTAAGGGTATAATTAGAAAATAATTAAGAGAGATCGGTTGAGAACATCGCCTCTCCATTTGGATGATTTCCCTTGGGTAACACCTTAAAGATACTTTTTCTTTGTCTTTTGAGAAGAAAAAGGATTGTAGGACATGGTAATAGGGTTTATGAGATAATATGATCTATTTTTGGTAGGGATAAGCCTTTGTAATTTGTGGATAAAGATGGTGCAATTGATCTCCTTTTATAAGTGAAGAAAATGACACTTTTGTAAATACCCATTACTTTTTCAATGATTTCATGACACTATTCAATGGTCTATGACTCAAAAAGTGAGAAATAATAATTTTTTGGTAATATAAGGTATATAATGCCTCTAAAAATCATTTTAACACATATTTTAAACATTTTTTGAGTCATTTTCCATTAGATTTTTACACTTTACCATTTTAGTTTTTACCATGGTAACTAGTTTTTATCCAATTAATTTATATTTTATTAAAAATATAGAGTAAAACTTATAAACTAATATTAATGTTATAAAATTAAATTTAACCTCCATATATCTAATTATATTTCTAAATATTATAAAATCAACTTTTAAATTACATCATTTAATATATAGAAAAATTATTTTGTAGAAAAAAATATTATTTTCAACATTAAGTGTTCTTAATCATATTTAGAATTTGTTACTAATTGAATGAGTGTTAATATATTTATATATGGGTTTAAAAATTATATTATATTCATTTTTAGAAGATATTAATTTATTTTATTAGATATAAATTACACAATGTTAATAAAACAATTTTTTGAAAATAACGATTTTACTTTTAGCCTTGTTAGTGAATTTAATACTAAAAATATTATTTTCATGCCTAAAAATAAAATTGAAGTTATTAAATAATATAGAAATTATAATATAAAATATTTAATCAATTTTTTATAATTAATTTCTAAAAGTTATAAAAACTAATTTTTAATATAAGCAAATAAAAATAATTTTTTAAAGTAAAATATTACTCAAGTTTTCAAAACATTAAACATGTGCTTTATAAATTCAACATAGCATTTTTAAAAGAATTATTTTACCCCTTAAATAAATTTTTTATCTTTAAATTGTCTTTTATAAGTTTTTAAGTTATACTTACTTATTTATATAATCATAAAAACTACAATTTTAGTAAAAACTATATTTTTCATTATTCACCCTAAAATAAATTATTTTATAAACATCTCAAAAATTCACCCTAAGATAATTTTGAAATGATGAATTAAAAAATTAAGTTCAATTTACAAAATTAAAATTCAAAAATTTATAAATTTATCATTTAAATGAAGATACAATATATAAAGAAAACATGATTTTATTAAAAAATGCTCTTTTAAAACTTTGAATGTTCTTAATCATATTTTATATGAATTTATAATTGATTAAAATATATTTTTTAAATATAGGTTTTATTATTCTCAAATTTTCTTATTAATATTCATCTAATGTGTCTGGATTTGTTTTAGTTTGGAGTTACATGTGGAGTAATCTATGAAACATAGTATTAATTTAGAGAAAAAATATATTACAGAATCTCAAAGTGTTACATTATCCCCCCTTAAATAAATTATTTCCTCATAATTTTAATCTTATAATACTAATAAGAATCAGAGAGGGTATCTAAAATATAAACATGACTCATGATATTGTTCCAAATGAGGTACTTAACTATCCATATCAGGTGAGACTAGGAAACTCATCTTTTACCTCTTAACATATATATGTCTATATTTTCATTTTTCACAACTATTTTTTCCAAATATTCTTCCTTAGTTGTCTTGTAATACATAGGTTTTTCTAGAGACATACCTTTCAGAACTTCATTTTGATGATCTCGATTATAACCAAATACTAAAACAAAAAGGGTTATGATAATATCTAATAAAATCATAATAAATAATCATATGATTATGAAAAATCTATCCTAATATATCTTCTCCAATGAAACCTTTATCCCATCCTATAATACTTTAAATTGAAATATGATATAATTAGACCAACCAATAACTCCATTAGTTTATCCTAGGTTTCCATGGTAATTTTTCTATTCGGTTCTCTAACCATACCATAAATATACACTCAAATACTTTATAATGGTTCGTAAAGAGAACGTGACTAACCAAAGAATATCCCCAGAAGTGTCTAAAAAAGTGTGAAGTCTTAGGCCCAACCATCATGCATCGAGGAAAGACTGAGTTGATACATAACTAGCCTTTTTTAGGTTGATTACCCCTAGGTTCATCTGTTCCATGACCACATCCACTTTCTAGCATCCATATAGGGATGTAATTACAAGGAAAACCACAAAATCCCTACTTTAACAAAATTTCAAAAATTTATCCTATACTAAGACTCATACTTAGGTTTTTTAATAAATTTTTATCATCCTAATTACCAAAATAACTACACTACTCTTCAAAAATAACTAAATCCCGCTCCAATACTAACTGAGGCGCCATATACCCACAATCCCAGTTTTGGTGCTAAAAACACTTATTTAAAAACTGGATTTGATACAAAGTGAGACGAACCTATCTTTATTTTATAACATTTCTATAAGTTAATAATTATATCACATAAATAATCACACAATATAAAGAACAAAAGGTTTAGTGTCTTTGAGGATAAACAATATAATAAACATTTTTATGATATTTGTGAACATTTCTCAATAATCAAATCTCACTGGACTCCCTTATATATTTCTCATAATTTATAATCATATTCATAACCTAAGGATTAGAAACATAATAAAGGGGTGATCTCAGACATCCAGTAAAGGAAAACTCAATAACATTTCATGAAGTGTTAGATCATAGACATATTAGAAATCACGAGCATAGAAGAAATATCTTATTAAAAAGAATATGAATAATAATTGTCCACAAGACATAATAGAATGAATTGTAGTATCAAATGATCAAACATGTACCATGTCATAGGACTGTAGAAACATGAGACAATAAACATGATCCATGGTAGCATCATAACATAGAAATGTGGTATAAGAGAAAGCATAAGAAATAATAAACTAGCAGAACATACATTGCCACCTGATTCTCATAATTTAGTGGGATTGAGTTGATAAATTATGTGCCCTATTAGGATTGGGATATAACCTGTGTACCCTCTTTGGATTGGGATATATCTTATGTACCCTCTTCGTCTTAGGCAACTACCTGTGTACCCTATTAGGATTGGGCTACAACCTATAGACCCTTTTTAAGCTCATTGTATATAAAACTTCAACCAAATTATTATAGGTAAATATAAGACCCCACCTATAAATCATTCATACATATATATATATATATACCACTTTAAAACAACCATTCATCACATTATAAAGAACCCATAGAAAGAAAAATGGGTTTTATAACGATTCCTAATGGTATGACCAAAATTTAACTCAAGAATGTAAATGGTTGATACATAGAATTGAATCACCCCAAAATAGTATTTTATAGAAAATTCAATAGGTGATTCATGAAAAATAATTTCCAAGGAAATAAGCCCTTTATAGATAGAGAGAAAAATAGAATCAGAATTATAAAATAGTTTTTATAAAAATATTTTATCTTTGGTGTAAAATATGAAGTTACAATCAAATTGAAAAGTTATTTTCAAAAATTAAAAGTTTTTTTAAAATCATTTAATTTTAAAAAGAATATTTAATAAGTGAGACATGAAAAATCATAAATATTTCAAAATGGTGAAGTAAAAACATTTTGAAATTTTTTACCTTTTAAAAAATAATCACCAATAATGGATCCTTGAAAAAGACCCAAAGGTTTAAAAAAGGTGAAGTGATTTTTTTGAAAACTTTTAATTTTAAAAATAATATTCAATAATAGTGATTTTAAAATATGTAAATTATTTATAAAGATAATGTGGATTGGAAGATAAAATTCTTGATTTTTTAAGGTGGAAAACCTTTTAATATTTTGAAATACCTTTATTGAAAATACACAATATAAAAAGAGTAAAAAAAACTTCATTTTGAAAATATGATAAGGGAACTATGAAAGTCACATGAGTAAAAACATATTTGGAATTAAAAATAAGAAAGGAAAACATTTTTTGAGAATAATGAACATGTAAATGGAGGAAAAACTGTCCTTAAAGGAGATGAGATTTTTTTAAACATATTACACCTTTATGAGAAAGAAATTCATCTAGAAAGCATATTTGAGTTAAAAAATAATTTTAACTTGAGAGAAAATATGAAATATACTATGAATTATGAAATAGAATAATTTAACAAGATTATAATAATTATGCTTAAGGAATAATATTTTAACACAAATAAAGAAATTTTGAGTTAAATAAATCCCTTACGAATATCATAATTATTGAAGAAATAGACATCTAGAAAGAGGTTTTATGTGTTATAAATGTAAATAATAATAAATAAAATATAAAATAACACATAATACAATAAAAGATAATAATTTACACAACTTATATGAAATAAGTTCAATAAGGAAAATAATAACTCAATGAATGAGAATTAGGTTAACAAAAACCTTTACAACTTTGGTAAAGCCCATGAAATATATAATGTGAGATATATTTTTAAATACCTAAAATTTAATGAAAATTATGAAAAAAATAAAATCATGTCCAATATATACACTACAAAAGGAAACAAGTGGTGAATATGAATCGTATCACAATAAAGAAAAATTGAGATGAAAAAACCCTTACCTCAGGTCTTGATTTGTTCTACCCATGAACCTAACATCCCAAATAATAAAATTAATTTTATTAAAAAACTTACTAAGAAAGTTTTACATCTATATTTTATTTTATAAAGTCTATTTATTATCATATTTTATTTATTTATTAAATAGTTTTCTCTTATGGCAGTTACATGAGGTGGTTCAATCGATTTCTATGAAACTTCCTCATTATATTGTCTGTGATCAAATGTGTTGTAAAATAGATTAATAATGTATATAATTTTAGAGGTTTATTTATTTTATTATTCCATTATCACAAAGTTTATACAATTTTTTAACTTTTCTAAAAATAGACTCAAATTAAAAAAGGTTCCTCAATATGTTCATTTAAGGTAGTTAAGTTTACTATAACCATTTATCATTGATATCACTTATAGAATATATAATATTATTTTTATAAAATATTAATAGTTTCATAAATATATTTTTTATAAATTATATACATCTTTAAATTCAATCATGTTAAGCAGTAATGGAAAAATAGAACACATCGTTCATGGAGGAGTAGTCCGCACATATATATGACATCATCTTCATTTTTCAAATGGTTTTAGAGGAAGGTAGAAAAGTGATATTACATTAGTATATTAACATTTTAGTATATCAATAATTATGATGTTATCATACTTTAATATATATAATATATTTAAGGTGTATAAGAATAAAATAATTAAGAGAGATTGATTGAGAACATTACCTCTCCCTTTGGATATTCTCCCTTGGGTAACACCTTAAGGATCCTTTGCTTGGTATTTTGAAAATAACAAAGATTCTAGGATGCAGGGAGAGGGTTTATGAGAGACTAAAGAATATTTTTTGTAGATATGAGGCTTTTTAATTGGTAAATCATGTGGTGGAATTAATATCTTTTTATAAGTGAAGAAAATGGCACTTTTGTAAATACCTATTATTTTTCAATGATGGCATGACACTATTTAAGGGTTAGTGGCTAAAAAGGTGGGAAATAATGAATTTTGGGGTAATATAAGTTATATAAATCATATTAAACTCATTTTCACACATGTTTTAAACATTTTTTGAGTCATTTACCATTATATTTTTACACTTTACGATTTTGGTTTTTACCTTGGTAACTAGTTTTTACCGTAGAAATTTATATTTATTAAAAATACGAGGTAACCCTTAAAACAAAATTTTTATTTTATAAAACTAAATTTAAGTTCCATATAATATAATAAAATTTATAAATAAGATAAAATTAACTTTTAAATTAAAACGTTAAATATATAGAAAAACTATTTTATAGAAAAAATTTTATTTTCAACATTAAGTATTGATTACCATTTGAATGATTTTTTTATATTTATATATAGTTCTAAACATTATATTAGAGTCATTTTTGAGAATATATTAATTTATTTTATTAGATAAAAATTATACAATGTTCACAAAACAAATATTTGAAAATAATTTTTTTACCATTATTGTGGTAATTAAATTTAATCCTAGTAATCTTATTTTTATGCCTAAAATGAAACTGACATTATTAAATATTTTGAAAAATGCTAATCTAAAATATTAAATGTTAGTTTAATAAATTAAATAAATTATTTTTAAATTAATAATTTTAATCCTTAAATACATTTTCGATCATGAATTTTTTTTATAAGTTGTTATGTTATACTTCTTGATACAACCATAAATGCTATGGTTTTAGTAAAACTGTATTTTTCACTATTCACCTAAAAATTAATTATTTTAGAAAAATATCAAAAATTCACACTAAGATAGTTTTGAAATTTTGAATTCAAAAATGAATTTTATTTTACAAAATTCAAATGCTAAAATTTGTAAATTTAGTATTTAAATAAAAATACAATATATAAAGAAAATATGATTTTATTAAAAGATCCCCTTTTAAAACTTTGAGTGTTATTTCTCCTATTTTTCATGAATTTATTATTGATTATGTTTTTTTATTTAATATATAATTTATTATTCTTTAATTTTCTTATTAATATTCATATATTATGCCATGATTCGTTTTAGTTCAGGGATGTGTGTGGAGAAAACTATCGAATATAGTATTAATTTATAAAAAAAATATATGCCAAAATATTGGGGTCTTATAAGGTCCTTGTTCCATATATCCATGAAACCCTTTGGCTACTCCATATAAATCTCCCCATCCAAATTTATATAAATAAATTTGGTTGTAACATTTAACTAATCTAGATGTAACCCTTCTATAGAAACTATTCCAAGAGCCATCTGAATGGTCATTTGTGTAACAACTAAAGAAACAGTTTTGGGAAAATATAATCCTTTTGTTTTTTGAAAACCATTTATCAAAATCCTTTCCTTGTTACTTTTTTCTACCATGTTATTATTCTTTCATCTGATAAACTCACTTGTTCCGAACAACACTCCTCTTATAAGGTTTTTTTGTTATCTCTCATGTCATAGAAATGTGTAAGGATTATATTTCACCCATCATAGATAATTCCAATTGACTTGTGTCACTAAAAATTGCAGCTTAATCTAGACTTTCAATTTATCTATTACATCTAAGAAGAAAGTAGTGCATGTAATATGTGTATATTTGCACTTAGCACCAAATTTAGGTAGATCTATACAACTGATTTTTGTGGATCAGGTCCTTCCAGAACTATTGATTTTGGAACTGAAACTTTTTGAGCTCACCCTTGAGATTATATAGTCTCTTATATTTCTAGTAATTCTATCCTTGGATACACCATTAGAACTTGAAATCCATCCAAAATTTATTCTAGGTAGTCTAGTGTTTCTAGAACTATTGAACTCCCTAAATTTCAATAATATCTAGAACATATGGACTTCTATTCATACATACCATAGCTTGTGATAGTTCTTTAATATCATATAAAACTTTAACTTGGTTATGATCTTTCCATAATATCTCTTTATTTAATATAACATTTCATATTTTGGAAACCATCTGTAGGTTGTTATCCTAAATCTGAAATCCAAATTCTTCATCATCTTACAATATAAAGAAACACGATCAAGAAATAAAATCTAACTTATCCATTTCTTTAGAATCAATGTGTACATGGGAAATTGAACCAAATAATTTGATACAGTAAATTTAAATATCCTTTTCTAAATAACATGTTTTTAGATGCTCCCATCCCAATGGAGATGACAAAGTTCTATTTACCAAATATGAATCACAATTCATATCCTCTGCCCAAAAATCCTTTGGGAACAAGCACATATCCTCATGCTCATTTACTTCTCCACTAAGGCCTAACTCATCCTCTTAGTGAATTCATTTTTTATGGAGTTCCTGGTATGGTCTTTTCAAACCATTTTCCTTTCTACCAACATAACCTATAGAATTCCCAACTTTCATATTTCCTACTATTTCTAGACCTCAAACATTTTAGTTTACTTTCAATATCCTTTCCACCATGTCTCCCCATTAAAAAAAGGTTCAAAAACTTTGGTGTTGTGATTGACAAAGAACACCCACAACTTACATGATGTATCATTGGTGAATATAAAAAAGTACAATGAACCTCTATGAGAATGAACTGGAGACATTACCCGTATATCTATATAAAATTTCATTAATTTCCAATACTTGGGCTCCTTTACTTCTATTTAGAGTGATGCCTTACAATTCTTCCTGAGAATACATTATTCAAAAATTACATACTATATGATTTATATCTTCAATATTCCTTTATAATATAGTATTTTCATCCCTTTCTCATTCAATTGACCAAGATTTTCATTTAACAACTTTGAAAAATTTGTTTATTTATCATGTATTACTCCTTTTGAAACTCCTATCAGGCATAATGTTCTGTCTTTCACTCTTTGGGACACTACCATGGAATCGCATGTGATTATCCACACTCTATACACAAAATTAGTATAGAAACCCCCATCATCTAGCTATCCTAATAAAATAAAATTATTTATTAACCTCGTTATATGCCACACTCATTAAAATGCCAATAAGATTTTTTTTCTATGTCCGGATAGAAACATAAACCATTACCAATATCTCGAGAGTTTCAACATAAACAAAATGAAAATTTATTAAACTTTTAGAATTATAATATCTCATATTCCTTCTCTCATATTTTTAGTGAAAATAATCCTTAGATTCTATGATCCAAGACTCAAGTAGACTAAAGAAACTCAACAAAACAATGCTCATATCTTTTGAAATGAGATCTGTGGATTTAATTATGGAAGCATACCTCCCAGAATAAACCTTTCACTCACTATAATATTTATTTTCATTTCCTTTATTCCCAAAATGATAACATATGGAACTTACTTCAATAAAAGTACTCCAAATTATATTCATTTTTCCCTTTACATTTCTTATGCTTTTTCCATGCAACCAAATTCTCCTACCTTCTCCACTATATGAATATTTTGTAGAAGCTTGGATTTCCTTTTTTCAAATATTCTCATTAGGATTAGATCCTAGAAGTATACAAACACTAGTTCAGTCATACCACTTGAGTTACTCACTATATTAATCATCACATACCTTGATTTTAGAAGTGATGAACGTAATAGGAACACCCCATTTGGATCTATGAACTTTACCTTTACCTATTCCAACTAACTCCAAATCATGTTGAATTCATTGACACGATCAACCACTAGTTTTCCCTTTAAAATTGTCATAATGAATATACTTATCAATAGAAACACTTTATTCATTACAATTTACTTCTCATACACATTGATAATATTATTCATATGTTTTGAATCTATCTTCACTTTATAGATGTTATATCCCATGTTCTGAGATAGTGAAATATGGATCAAATGTAAGCTTTATTATCAAAACTTTCCTATTATTCATTTTTTTATTCCAATTTGACACCCATAAATATAAGATCAATATACTTCTATAATAGATAGTCTTATAAATGTATTTTCCAGAATTTGAAATCCATTCCATCAAACTTATCAACCCAAACATTACCCTCATATCAATGTATTCTCACTAAATCCAAAATACATAAGATGGGTTAGGAACTACTTACTAGAATAATCCTATAAGGTTGAGGGTAGAATGATTCTATTAAATTGAGATCTGAGACACCTTGGCTATAGTCTGGTCATACCAAACTCCGTTACTGATATCTAATACCACTTGTTGGGTATGGAACCTCCATTCCAGAATCACCCTTTAGAAAATTCAAAACTTGAAAAAATGTCTTGGAACTTCCAAAATTGGAATAAAACTATGGTAAATTATGTATCCAGAACTTAGACAAAAATTACCCCTGTCACACACCATAATGCTCACGTACACACCAGATAAGAGCTTATAAAATACAATGATAAAGGAAAAGAAAAGAAAATAATAACACAATTATTTTATGTAGTTCATAATTAGTCTTTCTTCTCAGAGAGGATACTATAAAATCATAATTAATAAGTGGAACAAGATTACAATGTTGAATAATTACAAAAAAATATAACCCTTTACCACTATTTATAGTAGGGATCAACCAGTGCATCAAGTTCCACTACCTTTTTAATGTTGTGAGTGATCATCCACCAAGGTTTGACCACCATCTGAGTTCCATCACCTCAATTTAATTTTCTAGTGAATAGTGTACATATTCAAAAACTTTGAGAGTTCCACTTACGAAGCCTTTTAGATAACCCCTATGTAACCCTTGTAAATACCAAGATCATCTTATATACCTTTATAATTTAATCTTAAGGAAGTATTTTTTGTTTTTACACTTCCAAATTCTAGAACCATCATTGTTTCTCCTAATTACTTTGCTTCTAGATTTTTGAAATTTGTTCATTCCATTCCACCATATCCATCCAATTTCAGAATTAGACTTATGAATTATCTCCTTCCATGAATTATATCACTTAACCATAAAATGGTTTCCACACCAAATAATCCTAATAATGGCCATGAGTGAAAACCATGGCCATAGGTCCAAGAACTATGGTCATAACCTATAACCATGGTTATCATTCCCATGGGAACTATCATCATGGAGGCAACCTAAGGGCTATTTCCATAGGTCATTTCTTTGGTCATAGATTTTTTCCACCGAGTGTGTCATTTCATGAGATATGGACACTAGAGGCTCCCATGAACATATTCCTATGGACATGGTCCATGCCCATAACTATATCTCCTCTACAAAATATTTTTTTATTTGGATGGTTTTGAACCATGAACCTCACCTATATTTTGAAGTCATTTCTACCAATTTACTGCAACACATTTCCTTTATACACATATATATCGATATATTTATAAACACACAAATATATATAAATTATCAAATATTTAATATTATAATTTAGTTTTTCTCTAACTTATAACCACATGGTCATTCCCACATTAGGACACCTCCATGGTCCATATAGACTATGATGGTAAACTGTTCACATATATGAATACCACCACAATGATTACTAATCATGGCAGAAGACTAGGCCCTATGAATATGGTCTAGGTTTATTTTTCTATTCATTTATTCTCTTGGGGATTCTATGGACACAGTCTAAGTTAACAATGTTTATAACATCTTTTCATGAGGGTAATACCACCATTGGATACTTAGACTATAGAGGAATCCCTTTTCTATGAAGGACTACTACCATAGGCCTCATAGACCATGGTTTTAGCCCCTTCATACAAGGTTCCATTGCCAAAATCAATATGGACCCTGATCATATACCCTTGTCACACCCTTCCTGCATTGACCAAGGGTTTCCTGCCTTTACTTATAGCCACACACAGTTCTTCCCACCCTGGTGTATTACCATGATCCATGTTGACCAAGGTTTTGGGCTGACATGGGTCTCTCTATTTCCATGTCTAGGGTGTGCCGATAGCCATTGGATGCCCTATAACTATGGTTTTTCAAACCGTGGTTATAACACCATGGAAATAAGGACATTTTACAGTACTAAAAGGAACTCCATGAAGCATAACCACCTCATCGACATGCAACTTACCTAGGTCCTCAACTATGACTGTATCCTAAATAGGTATGAAATGGATTGTATTTTTGATTTGATCCACAATCAACCATATCATATAATGATTATATGATAATTTAGGGGAAACGATTCAAAAATCCATTATAATCTCTTCTAATTTTTATATCATCATAGGTAAAAGTCTCAAAATTCCCACAGTTCACTAATGTTCCACCTTTATCCATTGATAAGTCAAACATCAAGAGACAAAATATGTTACATCCCTCATCATTCCTGCACACCATAATTTTCATCTAATTTCATTATGCATCTTCACCACTTTAGGATGAACTGAATAACTAGAGTTATGAAATTCACCCATAATATCCTTCCTCAGACTCAAAGGGGACTCCATTCTATCCTAAAAGTGAACTAATGAGTCCACTAATAGAGACAAACCTTCCATGGTCTCCATACCATTTAAGGTAAATATAATCTTATTATATTTTAAATCGCCCTTTTCCAACCCTTTTAATTGGCCCACAAGAGCAGAAGTGGCAATGATCCAATGTAACATCATGTCATTTCCGTCCTCACAAGATTCTATATGAAAACTCACATCAATACCATTATCTTCCATTGTTACTATGATTACTTTATTAATTGATATTTATGATTTAAATAATCCACTACAACATTAACCCTTCCTAGTGTATAGGATAACTAAAAATTAAAAGTATAAAGATACTGCAACCGTATATACTACCTCAGGTTCAAATCCCACTGAGAGAATATGTACGTCAAACTCTTATGATTTAAATAAACTGTGGATCTCTCACAAAAAAGGTAATTTCTATAACTCTTCAAGTAATGGATAATTATTTCCAACTCCAAATCATATGTGGGATAATTCTTATCATGTGGTCATAACTTCCTCAATTTATACACATCCACATTACCCCTTTCATGAGTACATAACCTTTTCTGACTCAAAATGCATCACTATACATATAGAACCCCTCATTGAAATCTCATTGGATCTTCTTATCACACTAAAAAATTAGGTCTTTTTCAGTCAACACTATCATCAAAGATGTTAACTTTGAAAAATCTTGAATGGAGTGTCACTAGTATCTTTCCAATATGAGAAAACTTTGAATCTCAAATATATTCTTGGGTTTCTTCCAAAACATAACCACCTTATCTTTATTTGGGTCTATTGAGACACCTTTATCATAAATCATGTTCCTCAATAACTTTACTTTCTATATCCAAAACTAACATTGTAAAACTTTTTGAATAACCCATGCTCCTTCCTCCTCACTAGCATGGACCTTAAATGACTCTCAGTATCCTCCTATGATTTGAAATAAATCAAAATTTCATCAAAAAAATCATGATTAACAGGTCAAGGTATTTATGGAAGAAATGATTCATAAGGAAATAAAAAAACAAGAGCATTGGAAATCCCAAACGGAATTACCAAAAACTCATAATGCTCACACTTTCCCCTAAATTATATCTTCAGAACATCCACCTCCTTTACCCTCAGCTGGTGATATTTGATCAAAAATCGATCTTAAAAAACTATTTAGCTTCTTAAAATGATCAAATTGACCATATATGCAAGATATAGTGTATTTATTCTTCATCATCACCAGAATAAACTTCTAGTAATTGATGCAATACTAAAATATACCATAATTATTCTTAGAAAATAGAACTAAAACTACCAAAGACCAAACACTTGGTTGAATAAATCCCATTCCATAAAAATCCTCTAATTGGATCTTCATCTCTTGCATCTATATAGGCACCATGTGATATGAAGGCAATTAGATCAGACTCATCACTGACAATAAATTTATAGAGAACTCAAAATATATCTCTAGTGGAAGCTAGGAGAAATATTCTAGGAACAAATAAAAATAATATTTCATCACTTCCAAAAAATAAAATGAATCCTTGGATTCTACTAATCTAAGAATTAAACAAACTATATGATATATTAAATCCACAAAGTCCTTAATTATCAATATTTCTCAACTAGTCTGAATGTCCAACTCCCCTTGAAAAGTGAGAACACTCCCATCATACAAAGTAAATGAAACCTTCCAATCATAGTTGTTAATGTGGTCCTTAAAATTAAACATCCAATTCATCATAATTATGGAATGATAAAGGTCTATATCCAAAACCAATAATTCCCATAGTATTTCCACATCGTTGATCACAATGGAATAATATGGACACTTAAAACCCCTATTTATCTTTCCCCCAAGAGATGTCTCAATATTCATGGAATAATACATTAAATCCACATGAAAATTAAACTAATATACTACTCATGTAGATATGAATGAATTAATGAGTCCATATCCAACACAGTATAGACCATAGTAGAAGCGATAATAAAATTACCTCTCATTATCATAGGTCTCGTCACAGACTCCTTTGACACATTATCTATAGAAAATAGTTGTCCCTAGCCTCTCTAAGCCTAATCTTGATGAGGATTATAAATAATCCTCATCTATGAATCAACTCCACCATTCTTAAGATTCTCCACAAACATACTTTATCCATATGTTTAGTTGGAACCTCTAATAACAACACCTCAAGAAATAAAATTTTAGAACCTCTTCATATAATGAATCTTACCACACTGATGACATGTACTAGGATCATTAAGACAGTCTCACTTTAGGTGTTTTATGGTGCCACACTTGTAACATCCAAGATACCTCAACCCTTAATAAGAACTTGATTTTACCAACTTATTCTATATTCCTCCCTTCTAAGAATCATCCTACTTCCTCTTCTACCCTATAAATTTTTTTTGCCTCTCTTAATTTGAGTAATAAAAGAATCTTAACCCTTTACACTTATCATATATATTTAATCCATAATTTCCTTATTCACCAGTACTATATAGGTAGGTTAATTAAATAGGATCATACAAAAATGGATCTCAGACCGAAGATTCATCTTGAACCTTGATGACTTGAGACAATCATTGGTGATTAATTCTGTTGAAAAATGAACTAACTCTTTAAAGAAAGAAACATACTCCAACACCATCATATTCCTTAGCTCAAACTCTAAGAACTCTCAAGATTTCATCAACTTCATCATGTAAGGATAAAAATGTTGTTTGATAATATTTTAGAATACATCCCATGTCATATCCTTATCCATCTATGCCTCCAAAACCATTTCCCACTACTTATGAGCTACTCCCTCATGAATGTATGTAGCGAAATCCACTTTTGATGTCTTAGGGATATAAAGAAATTAAAATATTCGATTAACCAATCCTCATATTCTTTCATTCCATGATCACCCCTAATGATAGGAGGATTTTATTTTTGGAACTCCAAATCATAATACACTTTCTAAGGTTGATATTGATCTGATCTCATTCTATGTTTCTGGATCACTTGAACCAATGTTCTCAAGAGTTTAGAAACACTCTACATATTCCTAAATCCTTCCTTGTATGCTTGATCACCTCCCAAATTCTTAGATTTTCCCTCATGAAAAGTATCTCCACATAGTGGCATCTATATAACACTACAAACCGAGAAATAAGGCCACACCTGAAACTATAAAAAAATTATCTCTAAAATAACCATATGACCCAAAATATAAGATCTAATTTTTTATATCTATGTGGCTCTATTCTCGTAATGACCCAAAATTTTATCAATGAAATTTCCCTTCTTGTAATTATTTCATGTAGTATAAAGAATAAACATCACATAGAGAAACCAACAAAATATTATTCTCATAAATGAAGAATGATACATTAGTCAAAAAATAAACCTATAATAATTTTAAATACTACAGTAGGAGAATAAATATAAAATAATAGAATTAGAATAGGATAATTTGGATATGCTCGATCAACCAGAATAACCGCACTCTTGAACAAAACTGTAGAAATAAAACATAATTTTAATAATATAATATTCATTTTGAATATGAAAGTATATATATAAAATTAAGAGAAAGTATAATTTAATGAAGAATGATTTAAATAAGAGTTATTTATAGGAAGTATTAAATCCATATGACCATTATAAATCTCACCATTGGAATAATAATGTGACTGTTGGAATAGTAATATGACTATTTTAATAGTAACCTGACCATTGGAATAGTAATACGACTGTTTGAAATAATAATATGATAATGATAATTGTATCCACACCTATATAAATTTAAAATAATATTTAGGTATCTTATAAAATTAAAATATGATATATTTATATCATAGTACAAGTAAATAAAGTGTTAATATTTTTGTAAAACACAACTATTTTATTTGTAATTTTATAATAAATATAATGACTTAAAAGAATTTTTTTATATAAAATTAATTCAAAAATTAATAATAATTTGTATTATATTGATAAGATAAATTTATGAGACCATAAATAATTTTTCAAAGGGTTATAAAATCGATTATAATATTAAAATTGGTATTTTTCAAAAAAATGAGTATTTTATTTAAAAATTAAATTTATCATATTTAGAGAATTATTTTTACAAAATGGATTCCATTTTTAAAATATAAATGTTTAAAAATGGTTGGGATTAATTTTTGGGATTTTTCTAAAATAGTTCAATTTTTGGTGAATAGTGAAATTCGATAATTTACGGTATTTAACATTATAAGCCAAATATATGATTTTTTGAATCATGGATTGTATAAGAATACATTGGTTCGAAATAAAATGAAATTTTTAATAAATATGGTCACAATAATCAATACTATTCATAGTCTTGAACTCAAATAATAAACTAATGAATATAATAATCAAAACACCCCTTTCCTCCCCTTATAAATGCTACCCCTCAACACCCCATCTACTCACACATTCTAATCCTTGTATCTTGCCAATATTCCATCCAATCACCTTATCAATACTCTTACCCATGTTCTAGTTTTTTTTGTATCACTAAAAGACCAATCCAAAGTTTCTTAAGGAGGTCCTTAAGGAGACGCTATTCAAGAGGTAAAATCCTCCATCTTCTGCTTTTTAAATTATTTCTTTCATCTACCTTATAATAACCCCTATCAAAAATGAAATGATAAATAAAATAATATATATATATATATATTAATGATATTGTGTTAATGGAATACTAATAATCAAATCTCATCTCTTCTCCTTTTATTCTAAAAATTAAAACATCATCTCTGATATGTCGGTTCACCAACTTCATGGATGATGAGTTTTTGTTTTGCATTACCATTTTTATGAAAGTTTTAAATTCATTTATAATTTTTTAAAATGAAATAAATATTTATACGATATATGGTCTTACATTATGGAATTAATATATATTTATAATATTATATAAAACAAAACTAGTTTGTGATAGTCGATAAAACCACCAAAATGAACAAACCAAATAACATTAACATTTTTACTAAAATAATCATCACAAGATCTAGATACAAAATGATATTTTATAAGATTAAAATTTATTTAAGGTTATGAATACTATTTCATTACACTTCTATAGTTTTATTCTCCTTTTACAGGAACATCTATAATTATCCACAAATGACTTGACCATGACACCATGAAATGAACACTCCCAGAATGATGAAATTGAACTTTAAAACTCATCAAAATAGCCACAAATAAACTTAATAAAATTATAATAAATAAATATATGTGTAATAGGTTCTTAATTAAATTATTAATGATTGTAATTATATTATCTAGTACATTAACTGTAAGTGCCGAACACATTCAGACATAGGGTCAGAGATCTCTCCGAACCCCCATAT
The DNA here is from genome assembly GCA_963277665.1 of Viscum album. NCBI lineage: Eukaryota > Viridiplantae > Streptophyta > Magnoliopsida > Santalales > Viscaceae > Viscum > Viscum album. The sequence goes on from OY728133.1 coordinate 1,130,043,436, forward strand.
TACCTTTAGATTACGCTTTCTCTCTCTTTACCTAAATTTAACTATTCATTATTCTTAAATAATTATTATATATTATTTAAATATTTTCCAAAAATATGTATCTAGCTTAATTAATCTTTATTTTATATGGAAATACATGTTTTAGAATGTTACCTTATCAATTCCTTTCAATAAGCAATCCCAATTAAAAGGGATCTTCTATGTTTCTTACCCCTTTTCAAGCACACTACACAAAATAATTTAAGGCAAAATTAATTTTCTAAAATCACTCATTTTATCATGAAAAAATAATTTAGTTAATTTCTAGATTTTAGGAAATAATTATTCCCTTATCCTCTTTAAAGACTCTTCATTATTTTCCCTGAAACTATGCTAAAGTGGCATATTTATAAACTTACCTAGCCATTATTTTTCATGTTTTAACTTTAGTTGGATATCATTATTCAAGATATATTCTTATATTTACTTTTTTAATATACAAGAATAATTTAAATCCCTTCTTTCATGGATATCATTATGATACACCCTTTGGTTATGCCTTATGACATGATTACGAAACCCATTTCTTTCCATGGGTAACCCTTATGTCTATTCTTTTTGATTGATTTCTTTATGTGGAACACATATTCATGTACATGCTATGATGGGTGCACCTAGATAGAACTCCAATGCATTGGGTAATATTTTAGTCTCATGAGACGTTATGTATGGGATTATGGAGTAAACCTAATCCATTATGGGACTCTGTATACCACGTGATTTCATCTTGAAAGTTAGCCTTGACTCATGATTATGTCATGATATATGTTTTTTACAAATTTGTATATTTACATGATCATATGGTTCCATGTTGTATATTTTATTCTTTTATATATTTATTCATGATCTGTACCTTTTATGTTATCATGTTATGAATTCGGACTCATGTGCTATGCTTATTCCCTTATTGAGATTTTTAGATCATTTATTTTGTCTATGTATTACATAGGTTATCCTATGAAGATGTAGGAGCTAAAAGGAAGCTAGGATCTCATTATGAATATTAATAAAAATATGTTTTATTCTAGTTTCATGTTTTATAATTATGTTCCTAGTCTTCTAAAGAAGGTATAATTTTCAATCCTTGGATTGTATTTGATAGATAATTATGATTAAAATAATGTAATAATAAGGCTAGGGTTGCTTTAGTTGGTATCAGAGCATGGTCAAGTTACTTTTGGGTATTAGGACTAGAAAATTTTAATAATAACCCTATGGATAATTCCATCACCATGGATAATGTAGATTGAACCTTAGGGAATTATAAGTTAGGATATACTTTTATTTATAATTTTATCCTTATATGTTCATAGTCACATTTTTATATGATAATTAGTTAAGTATTCAGGACCCCTAATTATATTTTTTTTAGATAATGGTGGGGAATAGGAGAACCTATTTCAACATCTAATGTGATAGTTAATATGATGATTACCCTAATGAGATTCTAAATGTGATGGGAATGGAAGCTCAGAACTTCATGACATTACTAGACCAACTAGATTAAGTAATGAATAATAACTTGAATCATGCGGAACACCATACTTCTCCTAATAAAGTGAAAGTTATGGTATAATCCTTTATGTGAAAAGGCCTCCTATATTTAGTAGATCTTATGATCACACCATCACTAAATAATGTATTAATTGAATTGATAAGATATTCTCTATCCTCTAATGCTCAGTAGAAGAGAAAGTTGTGCCACCGGTCTATCATTTTGATGGGGAAGTTGATTAGTGGTGGAAATTGATAAAAAAAACACGAATTATAAGGCGAAAATTGATTACATAGAATGTGGAGGATTCAATAAAATATTTTTCAATAAATATTTTCCTTAAACTCTCTATCTTAATATAGAGAGGTTGTTCCTTAAACTAAAGAAAAAGAAAGATGATTCTATTAAGGCATACGAGGAAAACAATACAAGGATTTCATGATACACCTCTATATTTTTCATTAACATTAAAATTAAGGTATATCATTTATTTAGTGGATTAAATCCATGTCTATAAAAAGACTTGGAAATTTAAGACTTTGAAAACTATGAAGAGATTGTTCGTTGTGACCTTAAGGTTGAGATGAATATTGGATACTCTTAGTGGTCTCATGGTCTCACAGATAAAAAGAGGAAAATGAAATTTAATATAGGAGTATCAATAGATAAATCCCCTAGAGGAAAAAAAACCCAACATCTCACATGTTAAAAGTGCAGGAAGAAGAATCTCATGAACTATTTAAAGGGTACTGGGAGGTACTTCAAATGTGGAAAAGATGGGAATCAGGCTAATCATTATCGAAGGGATATGAAGAATCCCACTAATGTAGAATAATAAAGTAAGGTTAATATCAAAATTCATCTTGTAGTATAGTGTTTAAACTATAATGAACACAAGAATTATGCGAGCCAATTCCCTAAGCTAAGGGTTATCAGAGACAATCAACGACAACAACCTCCAAGGCAGAAATGAATGGAATATGCTATCACTACTACTAAGGTGGATCCTGAAAATAACGTGGTAACAGGTAAGATATTTATTAATTCAATAATAAAAAAACATATTTTTTTATTATGTTTCTATTTATTATTTTATATCCTAAAAGTTTAGTAGAAATATCCAAACAACACCTCAAAATATGGAGGTTTATTTACTTGTGAGAACAGTGTATAGGGAAATTATTTCATCTAAAGTATATAACTCCTCCCCAATAATTTTTTTGTATAATAAACCTCCAAGAAAATATCATCTTACTTTCTTTAGTGGATTTTGGTGCTATATTGGGCATGTATTGGATATGTTTATAAAAATACAACAACAAGTTTCAGGAGAGGGAGATCATTGTTCACATCCCAAGGCATCCTACAATTATATACAAATATAAGGAGGAGGTTGAATATTCTTTGGAATCTATTTATCAAGTATGAATACTATTCCCTTATAAGAAATCATATCTATCTAAAATTATTGATACAAATGAGAGGATCATGCTTGAAGACATGTCCAATGAGATGGACTACACTGATGTGTTCTATGAAGAATTGTTTGATCTTCCTCTTGACCGCAAGGTTGAGTTATCAATTGAAATTATACCTGGATTTATACCCATATCAAATAATCCTTATGGGATGACCAAAATTGAGTTAGAAGAACTGAATAAGTAGTTACAATGGAATATGGAAAAGGTTTTTATATTTCTTAGTGCTTCACCGTGGGGTGCACCAATCTTCTTCATCAAGAATAAGGATGGATCAATGAACCTCTTCATTGATTATCGCGATCTTAACAAAATCATGATAAATAACAAGTATCCATTTCCATAGATAGATGACTTGTTTGATCAATTTCATGAGTCCAAGTATTTCTCTAAGGTGGAACTTCAGTATGGATATCATCAATTAAAGGTAAATAAGGATGATATTAATAAGAATTCCTTTTTAATAAGGTATAGACACTATGTGTTCATAGAGATTCCCTTCTAACTCACTAATTCCCCAAAAATATTCATGGACTTAATGAATAAAGTCTTTAGAGATTACCATGAAAAATTTGTGGTAGTATTTATAAATGATATTTTGGTATACTCTAAAATCAAGTATCAGCATGATGAGCATTTTAATACTATTCTAAAGACTTTGTAAAGGGAAAATATATATGAAAATTATAGTAAATGTGAGTTTTGGATGGAGTTAGTATCATTTTTGGGGTATGTAATCAGCAGTAATGGAATATATATAGACCCTTATATAAAAAAGGAAATTGAAGAGTATCCCAGGATAGAATCTATAATAGTTATTATACCGACCCAAGCCTTTTACATAAAACATTTCATGATTTTAAGCATAATTAATCATCAAAGTACAAGCCAAGGATCGTTAAGTCTAGTGTCTTGGAAGACTAGGTACATATAACATAAAACATGGGGCTAAAAAAACTTCTTTATTTAATCTCCATAAAGAGATCTTAATTTCCTTTGAGCTCTTACACCTACATAGGGTACCTTGGGGAACACATGAACAAAGGGATGAGCTAAAAATCCCAATAAGGGTATGAATATAAGGATACATCTTAAGCACATGAGTTAGGAGGCATGAAATAATGATATCCAAAGCATGAAACATATGAAATCATATTGTATAAGCATGGGATCATATAAACATGGAATCATATAAATGTGGAAGAATCATAAAACATTTCTTTTGTACGGGTCAAGGCTAACCACCAATCTCGTTTCCCATTTTAGTACGGGTCAAGGCTAATCACCAATCCCTTTTCACATCGCATCTCATGAGACTTAACCTTACACAATGCATTGGAGCACTATCTGGGCGCACCCATCTCAAAATTTTCATGAGTATTCTTTCCACATATATAATCTTTCCACATAAATAATAATACATAATCAACCATTCATAAGCATAATGATACACATGGAAAGAATTGGGTACCACAATCATGACATAAAGCATAACCAATGAGCGTATCATGAAAGTGTCCATGAAAGAAAGGGATTAGAACATAAATGGACGTTCATAAGGTAAAATAGGAATATAAAATGTTAAGGGATGTCAAACATAAGTGAAAATATATAAGGAATGTTTTTGAAAAACATTAGCATTAAATCATTTTTGTGCGGTTTTAAGGAAAATACTATAGAGCTTTTAAAATAGTAAAGATGAAATTATTTTATATAAAACCAGAATTTAACCAAAAAGGTTTTCATAATAAAAATACTTATTTTATAAATACAATTTTGTATTAAAACATAGGATATAATTCTCTTGAAATTGGGTAAAAATTCAGGAAGTTCTTTTAAAACGAGTGTGCTTATTGGGAAGTATCGAGGAGGGATTCACTTAAAAGCATATATATCCCCAAAAGAGAATGATAGATGGATCTTGGAACATGAATTTGGAGCACATAAACAGAATTTAGAAGTCTTACATAAAATTAAAAGACAACTACATTTTGGTAAAAAGAAAGATAGAGCAACCAGAAGGAATAAAGGAAGTTCGGGTATAATTCATTACAGTTTATCGGCATGGTATCAGGTGTAACTAAGATAGCTTGATGAGAAAGATAAGGGGTTTCTCATAACTTATAAAACATTAGGGAAGTATGGGGGAGGTGAAAAAACATACCCCATCATTTGGGATTACACATAAAAATCATAGCATAGAGGACAATCTTGATTAAAAGGGAAATTGAGAGGATCCCTTACCATAAATCCGTTGGTGTTCTCCACTTGTTATTAAAGACCCGAATAAAAAAATTAGTCTTATTAATTAATAAGTGAGTAGCCTATTATATATTTAATTGATTTATTATAACCCTTTTTAGTTCATTAAAGGCCTTCTTTATTAGTTATAAGGTTCAATTTCATTGTTCGGGCTCGTTTGTTTACTTGGTTTTAAAAGACCGGTTCACTTATATTCAAGTTCAGATAAACATGAAAGATGGAAGTGGTTGTCCAGAAATGAAGTTATATGATATTATTGAACATAAAGGAGATTACATAGTTTTAAATTTAATTTGGTTACTTAGATTGAAGTCAAACTATTATATAAAACCATAGTGACAACCGTTTTTGTTAATGAGTGGGTTTGATTACTAAGAACATGTTTTGCTTTATACTTAATACCATTTGTAAAAAAGGATTAAAAAACTTAAAATAGGATATATTACATATATAATATTCTGGTTAGACCATAACACAAATGGTTTCATGACCATAATTAAAGATTATAATAAAAATTGATAAATTGTTGTCTTTGAATGTGCTAAATTAGCACATCTCAAACGGTGCTTTCATTTATTTCAAATAAAAGGTGGGGAAAGGAGAGAGGATAATGAAATATCCCATTATAATGAAAAAATTTCAGTACATGTATGTTATTTTATTTATCATACTATTTTGGTTAAGGGAGGTGAGGAAAGAAACAAAAAGAAAAGAACTTAAAAGAAATGAAGGAATTGGAAAGAGAAATTTACCTCTTGAGACTTCCTCCTTTTAGAACCTCTTAAGGGGAGAGGTTTTAGTATTTTGAAGAGGCTAGGAGATTTTGGACATGGGGGAGGATATTGGGGAGATATTTGGGTAGAATATTGGCAAGGAACAAGTCTTGAGAGGAGTGAAGAGAAGAGGGAGTGAAGGGGCGTTTTTATAGTAGAGGAGGGAAGAGATTTCTCAATATAAAATTCATTAATTTATTAATTCCCCACAAGACAAGGAATAGTGAGTCTTCCATGACCAATAATAGTAAATTTTTTGTGTGATATAGAATCAATTGGTCTTACATTAGCAGAACATTATCAATGACTCAATAAATCCTTTATTTAGCATTTACTGTAAATTATCGCATTTTACTATTCATAAAAAAATTCAAGTATTTCAGAAAAATCTCAAAAATTCACCCTAACCATTTTTCGACGTGTAGAATCCAAAAATAAAGTCCATTTTTCAAAAATAATTTTTTCTAAATATGAATATTTTAATATTTAATTAAAATCGTAATTTATTATCAAAAACTAGTTTTAGAACATTCATTTAATTATTCTAAAGTATAGGTATATCATAATTTAAACTTTAATATTATTTATATTTTATCATAGTTAAGGTTACTATTCATTAGGGTATATCAGTATTCATAAGGGTATGTTACTATTCATAAGGGTAGGTTACTATTCACCAAAAATTAACTTTTTCTTATCAGACTCCAAATAACTTAATGATCACAACCGTGTATGTCAGATTTTTGAAATTCCAAACAAAAAAGTGAAAAAATTATGTTTAAAGGTCACTTAGCACTTAGTATTTCATTATGTTGTGTTTTAATGTGATTTTATGACATATTTATAAGAGAATAATTTCCATTTATAAAACATTGGGTCATTACATTCTTCCCCTCTTATGAAATTCCGCCCTCGAAATTTTGTTTTATATTCTAAACCAAAAACAGGTGGGGGTACTTTTCCTTCATTGCTTCCTCCAGTTACCATGTTGCCTCTTCATACTTATGGTTTCTCCATAGTACCTTGACCAGTTGAGCAGTCTTGTTGTGTAGAAATTTGTCTCTATGATCCAAGATATTCACTAGATGCTCCTCATAGGAAATATCATCCTCCAACTATACCACCTCTGAAGAGAGTACATGTGAAGGGTCTGGTATGTACTTCCTTAAGAAGGATACATGAAAGAAATCATGTACTTTCGACATGGTAGGTGGAAGTGCCAGTCGATAGGCCACAACTCCAACTCGATCAAGGATCTCGAAGGGGCCGATTTACCTAGGAATTAACTTACCTTTCTTCCCAAACCTCATGACCTTCTTCCATGGAGATATGCATAGAAATACCATGTCTCCAACTTTAAACTCAAGGTCTCGTCGACGATTGTTTGCATAACTTTTGAGTCGACTTTGGGATGCCTCGATAAACTGCCGAATAGTTTTTACCTTCTCCACCATTTCTTCGACCATTTCAGGTCCTAGCAGCTTACGCTCACTGACTTTATCCCAACATGCTGGTGTTCTTCACCTTTTCCCATAAAGGGCTTCATATGGTGCTATTCAGATGCTTGAGTGGAAACTGTTATTGTAGGAGAATTCAACCAGTGGAATATGTTGGTACCATCCTCCTTTGAATTCCATAAAACTCGTTATCAACATGTCTTCTAGTGTCGGAATAGTTCACTTAGACTGGACATCAGTTTGAGGATGATAAGCCGTACTGAAGTTTAGTTTAGTGCTCAGAGCATGCTGGAGACTTTTCTAGAACTTTGAGGTGAATCTTGGATCACGATCAGATACAATAGATAGTGGTACTCCATGCAGCCTCACCACTTCTTTGATGTAAATCTATGCAAGTTAATCCAATGAGAATTCCTCTTGAACCGCGATAAAGTGATATGTCTTTGTAAACCGATCCACAATGACCCATATATCATTATTTCCTCTGGATGTCCTTGGAAGTCCAGTGAAAAAGTCCATGGTAATGTTCTCCCACTTCCATGCTGGTATGGGTAGTGGTTGCATCATCCCCTTAGACTTTTTCCTCTCAACATTCACTTGTTGACATACCAGGGACTTTGATGTATATTCAACAATCTCCCTTTTCATATTGTCCCACCAAAAGTTTTCTCAGAGATCTCGATACATCTTTGTGATCCCTGGGTGGATAGAGAAGGTTGAGCTATGTGCATCACTCAGAAGCTTCTTCTTTATCTCTAGATCAGATGGTACACATAATTGTGACCCAAATCTTACAAATCCTTCCTTATCAATTTTGAAATCGGAGGATTTCCCTTTTTTAACAGCTTCCACCCTTTTCAGAAGTTCCACATCCTTTCTTTGCGCATCCTTTATTTTCTCCAAGAGGGATGGTTGAGAAATCATTTGAGAAAGGATTTATGATGTTCCTCTCTTAATGACTCCCACGTCTATCCTTTGAAAATATAAGAAGATCGGATCCTTTTTAATTCTCATCATTGATAAAGATGCAGGATCCTTTCTACTTAGAGCATCTACCACCTTGTTTGCCTTACCGGGAAGGTAGTGGATTGAGCAGTCATAATCCTTGATGAGTTCTATCCATCTTCGCTGGTGCATATTAATCTATTCCTATATGAATATATATTTGAGACTCTTGTGGTCAATATATATCTCACACTTCTCCCCATAGAGATAATGCCGCCATATTTTCAACACAAAGATCACCGTCGCCAACTCCAGATCATGCATGGGATAGTTTTGCTCATGGATTTTCAGATGCCTTGAGGTGTATGATATCACTTTATCATTTTTCATTAGCACACAACCTAATCCCTTCTTATAAGCATCACTATACACCCCAAAGAGTTCTCCACTTGAAGGGAGTGTGAGTACTGGCGCAGTGATAAGCCTGTTTTTCAACTCCTTGAAACAATCTTCACATTCATGTGTCCAGAAAAAATTTAACCCCTTCTGTGTTATCTTGGTCATTGGGTTTGAAAATTGTGAAAAGTTCTTCAAAAATCGTCGATAATACCTAGATATACCCAAAAATCTGTGGATCGCCGTTACAGATGTTGGCCTCATCCACTCTTCAATTGCCTTTGTCTTGGAAGGGTGCACAGATATCCCTTTCCTGGTGATAACATGCCCCAAAAATGATACTTCCTCCATCTAGAACTCACATTTAATATACTTTTCATACAACTTCTACCTTCTCAAAGTCTTTAACACAGTATTCAAATGCTCCACATGTTCTTCCTTGCTCTTGGAATATATCAGAATATCATCAATGAAGATTACCACAAATTTGTCAAGGTAATCTCTAAAGACTCTATTCATTAAATCCATGAAAATTTCTAGAGTGTTAGTGAGTCCAAAGTGCATCACAATGAACTCATAGTTTCCATACCTCGTTCAAAAGGCAGTCTTGGGAATATCTTTCTTCCTCACCTTTAATTGGTGATATCCCGACCGAAGGTCCACCTTAGAGAAATAAATGGGCCCATGAAGCTGATTGAACAAGTCATCTATCCGTAGAAGGGGATACTTGTTCTTTATCATGATTTTGTTGAGCTCATGATAATCAACGTAGAGGTGCATTTATCCATCCTTCTTCTTGACGAAGAGGACTGGCGCACCCCACAGTGAAGCACTAGGGCGTATAAAACCCTTCTCCACATTCTCCTGTAACTACTTCTTCTGCTCTTCCAGCTCTACGGTGGCCATTCCGTAAGGTGTATTTGAGATAGGCAGAGATCCAGGGATATGATCAATTGAGAACTCAACCTATAACACCCCAAGATTCTAGGGTACATTTCTCTTTGAATAATACAATAGCGCATGTTGTACACAACTTCGAGTTCTAACACACCACAACCAATCAAACTAGTCGTTATGAATATTAATATCCACTTTTTGTAATTTTATAAATTTTATATTTCAAAATGGACTTTTGGATTTGGAATATCAAAATTAGATTAGGGTGAATTTTTGGTATTTTTCTGAAAACTTTCAATTTTTGATGAATAGTGAAAATACTAAATTTTAATTAAAAATAACTTTTTTAATAGAAATAATTTATAGTGTTAAATTAAACATTTGAATGGTTTTTAAGTATAATTAGATTATATTTTTATTATTTAATATAATTTAAGTCATTGGATGTAATCTCACGATTAAAATAGACATAAACAAGTGTCAATTGTTTATAGTTATTATTTCATAAAAACACGCTTTTTTGTTTTGACAACGGGAATTAATTTTAAATTAATTTCTACCACTTCTGTGTATTGAATTTGAAAAAATGGATTCCATATTTGGAATCAGGATATCCAAATTTCTTAAATAGGTAACTTTTATTTTTAGACATTAGGAATAATTACTTCAGTAAATATTTTATTTACCATGGTTAAAGGGGTAAATCCAGCAAATAAGGTTAAAAAATAATATTATAATAATATTAAATTACCCTAAAATATGTCCTATCCCTATCATATGATACATATCCGATTATGGGAATCTTTGGGTTGATTTTGGGACCGCATGAAGCCACTTGGGAGTGATAATGACATTTTATATTACATAATCTACAGTAAAGACAAAAATAACAAAAGAAAATATCTTTTAGTAAAACAATTTTTATATGAGGTTATATAATTGATATATTCAACTATAAATGTTAATTAGAAATATAAAAATATTTTATACCTCAGGATATTTTATTTATAATTTTTATACATAAAATAAATATATTTATATATGACACAATAATGATGCAATATTTTTCTTATTAATGAAACAATCAAATAAATGATATTATAAATACTAAAATAAATATAATTTGAAGGTTTTGATGCCATAAAAAAAATTTTAGGTGACTATGACATGTTATTGTTGATTAAATGTATTTATTTCAAAGTAATAAAATTTTTAGGACTTTAACAAAAATCAATTATTAAATAATATCAAAATTGACATAAATGAGTTTTAAAAACAAATACAATATTATTGGTTGATATAATAATCCTAAAAATCTAAGGTTCATCAAAAATACTTATATAATGATAGGTGTATCATTAATTAACCACTTGGGGTTCTCTTGGAAGTTTATTGTAAGTTTATTAACCATATTATATAAAAATACAAAGAGACATGGTAAATGTCAAACTATTTAACTAAGAGTTAAATCTAAAAGATAAGGTTAATATAGTAACCCAAACCTGTCTAAAACCTACTGGTTGAGTATTTTTAGACCCATCAACACCTTATAATTTAAATAATTCATTTTTAATCCATTATAAACTGAAAATAATTTTATTATAAAATAATATTTCAATCTTTTCCTAAGGTGCCCCTCACCCCTCTTATAAAAGGGAACTCACCCTTCTCTCAAATTCACACCTTAAAATCCATTTGGATAAGCCAACCCCTACCCAAATATCCTCTAAACTATCCTCCCTTCACCCTAGAATCCTTAATTTAGTCAGAAAGCCAATTTAAGGAGCCCTTTTGATCTAATAAATAAAAAGAACCCGAAGAAGAGGTAAATATTTCATCATCTCTTTCAAGTTATTTTCTTCTTCCACTTCCTCTTTCCTTGTTGTTTCCATTCTAAAATAATAAATACAGTATCTTATATATACTGTGATGTTATTATAAATATGGTACAACCATATTCCTTATTCTATCCATCCTTTGAATGAAATGTCACCATACGTGTGTAAGTACGACTTACCGTCTCCACGTCGTGGTGTAGTTGTTATTAAATACATTATTATTTGGATAGGTATAATAATAAAGTATAATTGATATAAATAATAAATATAACATGATAATTATTCTTTACATATGATATACCATCCAATTATATATGATTTTAATATCAAAAGAATGATATTGTCGCTCTTGCGTACGTACGGATTACCGTCTCCACGAACGCGATGAGATTCATTCCACGTCGTAACCATTCAAGAATAATTTTCATTTTATGATTAAAAATAATTTTTAAAGACTTGATATCATTCTGGATATGAATAAGAAAAATCCCATCCATAACAAACATGAATCATTTAATAAAGAATATAAAGGAAAATGAATAAGTTAACACTCGAAACAACGATAATACTAAAATACCACTAACAAAGCATTATCATAAGATCATATATGATATCATAATTATGTATATGGTTCTTGTATAATTTAATAACAATGATTTAACTATTATACATAATTTTAACGTACCCTCGACCAAGTAAAAATACAAGGTAAGGGTTAATTTCACAATCTCTTTATCATTCGAGGTTGTTTTTACATAAGTATCTACTGGGACCTCTTTATCATCCATATCCGTGTTTTCTTATAAATGTATTTCAAAACATTTTTACTATTTACTTGACTATGGGATAAATTCATTTATACCCTTGTTTGAATTTTTATAAGATATTTATAAAGGAATATTTCTGTCGTTTTCCAAACAAGGTAGTTTATGAACTTTTCGACAAAATTAAGGTAAGAATGTTTTTTTAACTTATACGGTTGGTGCGGCTATATTAAGCCGTTATAACATCGTCGAAGCTTCCCTTACAATATTATAAGAATATTTTCAAAATAAATGTTTTCTTTTATAATTATGTAACTTTAAATGATTTCAAAAAAAGAATGAGATGTTTCTCTCAAACAGTTTTGGTTTCATCTATGTCAACATCCTTTAATGGATTTTAATCTTGTTTGAAGTTGATTTATTATAATACAAATCCTCCATTTTTTATTGAAGGTTTTGTGATATGTTTGACTGTGGATGTGTTATTTTTCTACCATTCATGGTTTATGGATATAGTATTGACATTTTTTATTCTAGTTTTAATACGAATGTTTATGTTATGTTTAAAACTTTTCATATGAGGAATGCATTGGACTTAGTAAGTGATGGGTGGAGCCCGCTATAGCTCATTGATGCATCGATAGGTCTCATGAGAAAAACTAGTGTCTTGGCATAAGGCCTTGAAAAAATCTTATTTGTAGTCTTAGTACGAGGCCTTGACTATGTGGTTTTGATGTCTGACATTATGCATTCCATGATTATGAGACTAGCTATTGATATTTCATGAGGTTATTCGACTAGTAGAATACCCATGACTATGTTTTATTATGGAATTATTTACTCAGCTCATATTCCTACCATAAAGTGCTCATGTTTATTATTCATTAAGGCACGTGTTTTTAATTATTCACCATACTTAATATTTATGTTATCTTCTGCTGTATTTATTACCCTTACTTAGAGTTTGAGATCACCCCTTTATCATGTTTCATTTTTCCAAGATATGAAGGAGTTAGTTATGAGTGACTTTTAGGAATAATCTAGGAGTCTTGGATGTTTCTAATGGAATAAATTAGTTTTGTTTTTGTTTTCAAGTTGTAATGTTGAACTTATGTATGTATCTTGTTTCCAAGACTACTAAACTGATCGGTCCTTCAGGACTTGATTCCTTGTAATCATGCCAATGTATTAAAATAATGCACTAGCCTCTAGGTAACTGGGGTCGGGGCATTACAGTTGGTATCATAGGAAGTTTAGTACAAACTTTGGAAACTAGATTTAGATAAACTCTGATTAAAGCACATAGCCCTAAGATAGACTTTGAGGATTAGTATAGAAGAACTTCCTAGAATTTTGGTACTATAGAGATTTTGTGAGTTTTCCAAGAAATACATATCTATCTAGATATGAGAAAGTAGAGATGATTCTAGCACAAATGTACCTAGGGGTAAAACCTGAAAACACCTCTTTGATCTAGACTCGAACAGGAACTGGTGCACGACAACGGGCCTTTCTGCACTCTTGGTTATGACACTCCTAGGGGATATTCTTAGGATAATCCTCATTTTCTTTACAAAACATTATGAAGGGTTTATGAGTATATAATTCCTTAAAGAAAACATCTTTATGATTATGGATTATATTCATAAACTGTTCAATTTATGTTAAGTGTTTTACAAGTTTGGATTTATGTATTGTGATTCATAAACTAATCTAGTGTATGCCATTGTTTAGAAATGACACCTAGTGGAAGTAATGGAAACTGTATTACTGCACATACTACATGTAGGGATTTCCCTCCTACTCAAGATAATTATAGTAGAGCTAGTGATACAATTGGTTCTGATCAACTTATCACTATACTGGGATAAATCACTCAGGTTATGAATAATAACCTCACCCGTATGGAGCACCCTGATCCGCTGCGTAGAGGATCAATATTAGATCGCTTCATTAGGTAACAACCACCAAAATTCAAGGGAGGTAAAAATCCATTAGTATCTAAGCAATGGATAAATTCCTTAAAGAAAATATTCCACACCTTGGGGAGTCGTGAAAGGGAAAAAGTTGTCATGGAAGTTTACCGCCTCACTGGAGATGTTGATCAATGGTGGTAATTGATTCAAAACACAAATGAAGATGATGAAGTATCAAATATATAATGATGGTAGTTTAAAGAAATTTTCTTAGAAAAATACTTTCCTCATGACCATCGAGTGGATATGGAAATACAATTTCTGAGTCTGAGGAAAAAGGAGGATGAGAATGTCGCAAAGTATGAAGCTAAATTTACAAGGTTAGCGAGGCATGCTGAAAATTATATACGTAACCAAAAAATTAAGATTGATCATTTCTTTTATGGGTTAAAACCATTTCTACGTTGAGCATTAGTCTCACAATCCTTCTCGTCGTACGAAGATATTGTCTTGTGTGATATCAAGATAGAAAAATAATTCTCTTAGATTACAACTTTAAAGCAAAGAAAGAGAAGAAGAGATCTACTGAACACTCTAGAAATGGAAATAAGGGGAAGAAGGGAGAATTTGAATATCCATATTGCATTAAATGTGGGAAGAAACACCCTGGTACTTATCTGAAGGGAATGGGAGTTTGTTACAAGTGTGGTGAAAAAGCCCACCAAGTTCGTGATTGCAAGGGGAAGAAAAAGGCTGTCAATGTTGAATGATACAATTTTAGAGAAAGGGGATATTATTTAAATGAATGTCCTAAGCATCAAGTGAAATTAACTTAGAAAAGGCCAAGGGATCATGGCCAAGCTTATGTTATCACTACTTCTGAGGTTGAAGCTCTGAAAGATATAGTGGAAGGTAATTTAAGGGTTTCTTCAAGTTTAGCCAATGATTTATTTGATTCTGGATCATCGCATTGTTTCATATCTTCCCAATTTGATAAGAAAATTAGATATTTCCAATTTGATTTAACAAGGGAGTTGTCAGTAAAAACTCCTAAGGGTAGTATCATTGCAACAAAGTTTTGTGAATCAGTCCACATTAAGGCATATAAACGTTATTTATTTGCTGATATCATCATCATACCCATGATTAAATTTGATATAATCCTTGGTATGGATTGGATTTAGGACCATGATGTGAAGATTTATTGTAAGAATAAGGAGGTTACAATTTTTTATGATGATGATAAAAAACACCATATCTTTATAGCAGAAACATCACCACCTAATTCTTATCTAGATCCACCCCCAATAGCTCAACTAAATTCAATTATTGGGGAGGAATAGAATGAAATAAATGTGGGTGAGGAAAGGAATATTCAAATAGATAATGTACTTATTGTGCAAGAATATGTTGATGTGTTTCCAGAAGATTTACCAAGACATCCTCCAGAATGAGAAATTGAGTTTTCCATTGACTTAATTCTTTGTTCAAGGCCCATATCGAAGACCCCTTATAGAATGGCCACTGTGGAATTAGTGGAAATAAATAAAAAACAAGAGGAATTGAGTAATAAGAGATTTATTCGCCCTAGTGTTTCTCCATGGGGATCCCCTGTTCTTTTTGTTAAGAAGAAAGATGGATCTATGAGGTTGTGCATTGACTACAGGGAGATCAATGCTATAAAAATAAAGAAAAAGTATCCCCTAACTCACATTGCTGATTTATTCGAATAACTTCATGGAGCTCAATACTTTTCAAAGATTGACCCTTGATCTGGATATCATCAGTTGTGTGTGAAGAAGGAATACATTCTGAAAAAAGCATTTCGAACCAGGTACGGGCATTACGAGTTTACAGTAATGCCTTTTGGATTGACTAATGCACCCTCTATCTTCATGGATCTAATGAATAGAGTTTTCAAGGAATATCTTGATGACTTTGTAGTGGTATTTATTGATGATATCTTTGTATACTCCAAAAGCTATGAAGATCAGGAAAATCACTTGCGCATTATTCTAAAGACTCTTAGAAGACATGAATTATATGGGAAGTTTAGCAAGTGTGAATTCTGGCTTCAGGAGATTTCTTTTCTTGGCCATATTGTCTCTAAGTATGGAATCTCTTTTGATCCTTCTAAGACCAAGGCAATCCAAGAATGGCCAGCACCAACGAGTATAACCGAGGTACGCAGTTTTATTGGTTTAGCAGGTTATTATCGGCGTTTCATCCAGAATTTTCCCCGATTGGCTAACCCATTAACAAATCTCACACGTAAAGGGGTTAAATTTGTTTGGAAAAAAGAGTGTGAATAATTTTTTTGAAGAACTGAATAGAATATTAGTTAATGCTCCTATCTTGAATCTACCATTGGGGAATGATGGGTTTGTTATTTATAGTGATACATCAAAGAAAGGACTTGGTTGTATCCTTATGCAGAATGATAGAGTTATTGCCTATGTATCACGATAGCTAAAAATTCATGAAAAAAACTGTCCCACTCATGATCTTGAGTTAGCAGCTATAATATTTGCTTTGAAGATATGGAGACATTATCTATATGGTGAAAAATGTGAGATATATACTGATCACCATAGTTTGAAGTATATTTTCTCACAGAAAGAACCCAACACGAGGCAAATATAATGGCTTGAACTACTCAATGATTATTATTGCACTATACACTACCACCCATGGAAGGCAAATAAGGTGGAAGATGCTTTTAGCAGAAAGAATCCTAGAGTTCTGAACAACATGAGAGTTGAAATGGATCCTATATACAATGATCTAGTAAATTTGGACATGGGGATAACCATGGAAGGTGAAACATCAAAACGTTTTCAAATGGTTGCCAAACCATCTTTACTAGAAAGTATAAATAGTTCTTAGATCGATGATGAAGATTTTCAAAAGAAGATTAAAACTGTGAATGATGGGAGATTGAGTGACTTTGTGTATGAAGATGGAATTTTGAAATTTGGGAAGAGACTTTGTGTTCTTGATATATCTGATATAAAAAGGGAATTGCTGGATGATGCTCATAGTTCCAATTTCTCTATACACCTTGGTAACACTAATATGTATAGAGATTTGAAGGAACATTTTTGGTGGGACAACATGAAGAGGGAGATTTCGGATTTTGTGTCAAGATGTATGGTTTGTCAACAAGTGAAAGCTGGAAGGCAATAGCCTGGATGAGTCATGCAACCTCTTCCCATACCTGAGTGGAAATGGGATAATATTACGATGAACTTTATCATGGGATTTCCAAAAAATCCTAGAAGGAATGATGCAATATGGGTCATTGTTGATCGTCTTACCAAGTCACTACATTTTCTTTCTATAAGAGAAGATTTACCACTAGAACGTCTAGAAAGACTATATATTAATGAAGTTGTGATAATTCATGGAGTACTCCTATCAATTGTTTCTAATCTTGATCCACGTTTTACCTCAAGATTCTAGAAAAGTCTTTTGAAAGCCCAGGATACTGAACTTTGTTTAAGCACTGCCTACCACCCCCAAACTGATGGACGATCAGAATGGACTATTCAAACCTCAGAAGACATGTTGAGATCATGCTCACTTGACTTTCAAGGTATGTGAGATCAATATTTACCTCTGGTAGAATTTTCCTATAACAATAGCTTCCATTCAAGTTTTCAGATGGCACCATATGAAGCATTATACAGAAAGAGATGTCGCACACCAACCTATTGGGATGATGTTGGTGAAAGAAAACTCGTAGGCCCAGAACTTGTTGAGGAAACAATGGAAAAGGTGAAGGTAATCCAAACCCACATCAAAGTAGCTCAAAGTAGGCAGAAGATCTATGCCAATAACTGAAGGAAGGAATTGGAATTTCAGGTGGGAGATCATGTTTTCTTGAAGGTATCTCCATAGAAGGGTGTTATACGTTTTGGTAAGAAGGGTAAATTGAGTCCCAGGTATATTGGACCTTTCGAAATTCTAGAATGAATTGGGGCTATAGCATACCGTTTGGCAATGGCGTGAAGTCTCTCCAAAGTTCATGATGTGTTCCACGTATCACTATTGAGAAAATACATGCCTGACCCAACGCATGTACTTACCTATAAGGAATTAGAACAGGAACCTGATATGTATTATTGTGAAGAGCCTATAAAGGTTCTTGATACAAGAGAACAAGTGTTGAGAAACTAGACGAATCGTCACGTAAAAGTTTTGTGGAGAAACCATAAGATGGAAGAGGCAATGTGGGAACCCGAGGAACTTATGATGAAGAACCACCCGAATATTTTTATGCAGTAATATTATAGAAATTTTGAGGACAAAATTATTTGAAGTAGGGGAGAATATAACACCCCAATCTTCCACGGTATGTTTCTCTTTGAATAATACAATAGTGTGTGTTGTACGCAAATTCGAGTCCTAACACACTACAACCAATCAAACTAGCCATTATGAATAGTAATACCCACTTTTTGAAATTTTATAAATTTTATCCTTAAAAATGGACTTCATTTTTGGATTTGGAATATCAGAATTATCTTAGGGTGAATTTTTGGTATTTTTCTAAAAACTTTAAATTTTTGATGAATAGTGAAAATACTAAATCTTAATTAAAAACAACTTTTTTAATCGAAATAATTTGTAGTTTTAAATTATAAATTTGAATGGTTTTTAAGTATCATTAGATTATATTTTTATCATTTAATATAATTTAAGTTATTTGATGTAATCCCATGATTAAACTGGACATAAACAAGTGTCAATCTTTTGATAGTTATTATTTCATAAAAACATGATTTTTGTTTTGACAACGGGAATTAATTTTAAATTAATTTCTGCCACTTTTGTGTTTTGAATTCGGAAAAATGGATTCCATATTTGGAATTAAGAGGTCCAAATTATGTAAATATGTAACTTTTATTTTTAGACATTAGGAATATTTACTTCAGTAAATATTTTATTTACCGCGGTTAAAGGGGTAAATCCATCAAATAAGGTTAAAAAATAATATTATAATGATATTAAATTAACCTAACACGTGTCCTAACCATATTGGATGAGACATGTCCGATAATGGGAATCATTGGGTCGATTTTGGGACCCCATGGAGCCACTTGGGAGTGATAATGACATTTTATATTAAATAATCTAAAGTAAAGACAAAAATAACAAAAGAAAATATCTTTTAGTAAAAAAAAATTTATATGAGGTTATATAATTAATATATTAGACTATAAATGGTCATTATAAATCTAAAAATATTTCCCACCTCAAAATATTTTATTTATAATTTTTATACATAAGATAAATATATTTATATATGACACAATAATGATGCAGCATTTTCCTTATTAATGAAATAATCAAATAAATGATATTATAAATACTAAAATAAGTATAATTTGAAAGTTTTGATGTCATCCACAAATTTTATAAGTGAATATTACTTGTTATTTTTGATTAAATGTATTTATTTCTTAGTAATAAAGTTTTTAGGACTTTAACAAAAATCAATTATTAAATAATTTCAAAATTGACATAAATGAGTTTTTAAAAAAAATACAATATTATTGGTTGATATAATAATCCTAAAAATCTAAGGTTCATCCAAAAGACTTATATAATTATAGGTGTATCATTAATGAACCACTTGTGGTTCTCTTGTAAGTTTATAGTAATTTTATTAACCATATAATATAAAAATACAAAGAGACATGGTAAATGTCAAACTATTTAACTAAGAGTTAAATATAAAAGATAAGGTTAATATAGTGACCCAAACCTCTCTAAAACATATTGGTTGAGTGTTTTCCAACCAATAACCACCTTATACTTTAAATAATTTATTTTTTATCCATTATAAATCGAAAATGATTTTATTATAAAATAATATTTCAATCTTTTCCTAAGGTGCCCCTCACCCCTCTTATAAAAGGGAACTCCCCCTTCTCTCAAATTCACACCTTCAAAGCCATTTGGCTCAGCCAAACCCTTCCAAAATATCCTCTCAACTATCCTCCCTTAATCCTAGAGGCCTTACTTTAGTCATAAAGCCAACCTATCTATCCCTTTTGATCAAATAAAAAGGAAGAACCCAAAGAAGAGGTAAATATTTCATCACCTCTTTCAAGTTCTTTTCTTCTTCCACTTCTTCATTCCTTGTTGTTTTCCATTATAAAATAATAAATAAAGTATCTTCTATATAATGTGATTTTATTATAAATATGTTATATCCATATTAATTATTCTATCCATCTTTTGAATGACATGTCACCATACGTGTGTAAGTACGACTTACCGTCTCCACGTCGTGGGGTAGTTGTTATTCAATACATTATTATTTGTATGGGTATAATAATGAAGTATAATTGCTGTAAATAATAAATATAACATGATAATTATTCTTTATATATGATATAACATCCAATTATATACGATTTTAATATCAAAATAATGATATTGTCGCTCGTGCGTACGTATAGATTACCGTCTCCACGAACGCGATGAGATTCATTCCACATCATAACCATTCAAGACTAATTTTCATTTGATGATTAAAAATAATGTTTAAAGACTTGATATCATTCTGGATATGAATAAGAAACATCCCATCCATAACAAACATGACTCATTTAATAAAGAATATAAAGGAAAATGAATCAGTTAACACCCGAAACAATGATAATACTAAAATACCACTAACAAAGCATTGTCATAAGATCATATATGATATCATAATTATGTATATGGTTCTTGTATAATTTAATAACAATGATTTAACTATTATACAGAATTTTAACGTACCCTCGACCAAGTAAAAATACAAGGTAAGGGTTAATTTCACAATCTCTTTATCATCCGAGGTTGTTTTTACGTAAGTATCTACTAGGACCTCTTTATCATCCTTATCCATGTTTTCTTATAAATGTATTTCAAAACATTTTTACTATTTACTAAACTATGGGATAAATTCATTTATACCCTTTTTTGACTTTTTATAATATTTTTATAAAGTAATCTTTCTGTCATTTTCCAAACAAGGTAGTTTATGACCTTTTCGAAAAAATTAAGGTAAGAATGTTTTTTAACTTATACGGTAGGTGCGGCTATATTCCGCCATTATAAAATCATCAAAG
Source organism: Viscum album (assembly GCA_963277665.1). Lineage (NCBI taxonomy): Eukaryota > Viridiplantae > Streptophyta > Magnoliopsida > Santalales > Viscaceae > Viscum > Viscum album. The sequence goes on from OY728133.1 coordinate 1,130,064,820, forward strand.
CTTCCCTTAAAATCTTATAATAATATTTTCAAAATAAATATTTTCTTTTATAATTATGTAACTTTAAGTGATTTCAAAAAAATAATGAGATGTTTCTCCCAAACAGTTTTGATTTCATCTATGTCAACATCCTTTAATGGATTTTAATCTTGTTTGAAGTTGATTTATTATGATACAAATAGTCCATTTTGTATTGATGGTTTTGTGATATGTTTGACTGTGGATGTGTTATTTTTCTACCATTCATGGTTTATAGATAATGAATTGACATTTCGTATGATATTTTTAATACGAATGTTTATGTTATGTATAAAACTTTTCATATGAGGAATGCATTGGTCTTAGTAAGTGACTGGTGGAGCTCGCTATAGCTCCTCGATGCATCAGTAGGTATCATGAGACAAACTAGTGTCTTGGAACAAGGACTTGACAAAATCTTATTTGTAGTCTTGGCATGAGGCCTTGACTATGTGGTTATGATGTTCGACATTATGCATTCCATCATTATGATATTAGCTATTTATATTTCACATGGTTATTTGACTTGTAGAATACCCATGATTATGTTTTATTATGACATTATTTACTTATCTCATATTCCTAATATAAAGTGCTCATGTTTATTATTCATTAAGGCATGTGTTTTCAATTATTCACCATGCTTAATATTTATGTTATCTTCCGCTGTATTTCTTACCCTTACTGAGCATTTGAGCTCACCCCTTTCTTATGTTTTATTTTCCCAGGATATGAAGGAGTTATTTATGAGTGACTTGTAGGCACAATCTTGGATGCTTGGATGTTTCTAATGGAATAAATTAGTGTTTTTTGTCTTTTCAAGTTGTAATGTTGAACTTATGTATGTATATTGTTTCCAAGACTACTAAACTGATTGGTCCTTCGGGACTTGATTCCTTGTAATCATGTAAATGTATTAAAATAATGCACTGGCCTCTAGGTAACTGAGGTCGGGGTTTTACAACCTCTCGGTCAGGAGGAAGATCAGAAAAATCTTCAGGGAATACCTCAGTGTAATCCCTCACAATGGGCATGTCTTGAAGCCTGATTCTATCCTTTGTCCCAATCATTTGATCTAGATATGCTTTCTCACAAGGAATCAGTATCCAAACTTGAGACGAAGATTCTAAAGGAGACTCATCTTCCTCCTTAAACTTGTAAATAATTGGAGGTTGATTCAGGATGTGAAGAGTGATATCCCTTTCCCAGAAGTTGATGTTGGATTTGTATAAAGATAGTCAATCGATGCCCAAGATAGCGTCAAACTCCACTAAAGGAAGTATGACAAGATTTTCTGGGAGGTTTAGTCCACAAACGTTAACCGGGGAGGAGTTATAAACCATGGACGCAAAGATTTCTCCATTATATGTTCTCACATATAACTTTTTCTCCAAAATTTGAGGTGGTGTTTGAATAGTTCTACTAAACTTGCAAGATATGAAAGAATGAGTAGAACCAGAATCAAATAGTATGTTCACTATTATTGAATGAATAACTAGCGTACCTCTAACCACATTATTGTCTGGATCCACCTCAACAACAATGATAGCATAATACCTTCCTTGTTGCCTTGGAGGTTGTTATTGATTGCCTTTGACAACACTCGACTTAGGGAAATTGTTCACATAATGCCCATGCTCCTTGAAGTTTTAACACTGCACTTCATACTGAGTGTTAATATGAACCTTCCTTTCTTCTTCAACATTAGTGGGATTTTTCATATCCCTTCGGTAGTTCTTGGATAGATGACCAAAATTTCCACATTTGAAGCAATTATTAGTTCTCTTCAGATAGTTACCAAGATACTTCTTCCCATAATTTATTCAAGGGGAAAAGTAAGAATTCTTTCTATCATGGGATTTGTTTGATGAACCACCCATGTTTTTCCCTATTTTTTCGCTTTTTGTCATTAGGCCCATGAGACCACTAAGACTCTACAATCTCCATTTCAACCTTGAGGGAACAACAGACAATCTCCTCATAACCGTTGAAATCTCAAATCACCAACACTTTTTGTAGACTTGGATTTAGTCCGCTAAAGAAGCGATCCACCTTGATTTCAGTGTTCATGACAAAGCCAGAGGCGTACCTTGAAAGCCTTGTAAAATTTGCTTCATATTCCCCGATGGACTCATCTTCCTTCTACTTAAGTCTGAGGAACTCTCTTTCCATATTGAGATGGAGGTTTCGAGAAAAATATTTGTTGAAAAACATCCTCCTGAATTCCTCCCAATCCATGGAATAAATTTACTCTTGGGACTTTGTATTCTTGATCAGTGTCCTCCACTAATCAGCTTCCCCATCAAAATGATAGACCGCCAGTACAAATTTCTCTTCTTTCGAGCACTGGAGGATGGAGAATATCTTTTCAATGGAGTTAATCCATTGTTCCGCGAGGAGGGGATCAAAATATCCGCTAAACATGGGAGGCCTTTTCCACATGAAGGATTCTACGACAACTTTATCTTTCCTTGGAGGAGGAGAGTGTTCTGCCTGATTCAAGTTATTATTGATAACTCGATCCAGCTAAGAAAGTACTATCATGAATTTTTATCACCCTCTCCCATTATATCAGGTATATCATTAGGGAAATATTCACATTGCCTATCACATTGGTTGTTGGAACGTGTTATTATATTTCCCACCATTAACTAAAAAAAGAACATATAATTAGAGGTCTTGAATACTTATTTATTGAGCATAAAAAGGAAACTTTCAACATAAAAGGATAAACTTATAAAGAATAAGTATATCCTAACTTTTGATTCCTTAGGTTTAAATCTAAGTTATCCTCAATCTATTTCTTTACTTATATTCTTATGGGATTTTTTTGTCCCTTAATAATGGTTTGTACTAAGCTCGTGAATCTACCAAAGCATATCCCTTGGGAGTGTCGTAACCAAGAGTGCATCAAGACCCATTGTCGTGTACTAGGATACCCTGGGTCAAGCCTGAAACTCTTTGTCGGAGGTTTCTCTCCTAGGTACATCTGTGCCAGAGCCGCCTCTACCTGCTTATATCCAGACAGGGATGTATTTTCTTGATAAACCACTTACTCTCAAAATTTAGGGATGTTTTGTTATACTTTGTCTCGTCCTTAAGGTTCTCACTACGATTATATATTCCTAATCTTCAAAAATAACTAGACCATCCTCTGATACCAACTATAGTGACCCAAGCCTTTTACATAAAACATTTCATGATTTTAAGCATAATTAATTATCAGAGTACAAGCCAAATATCGTTAAGTCTAGTGTCTTGGAAGACTTGGTACATATAACATAAAACATGGGGCTAAAAAACACTTATTTATTTAATCTCCATAAAGAGATCCTAACTTCCTTTGAGCTCTTACATCTGCATAGGGTACCCTGGGGTACACGTGAACAATGAGATGAGCTAAAAATCCTAGTAAGGGTATGAACATAAGGATACATCTTATGCACATGAGTTAGGAGGAATGACATAATGATATCCAAAGAATGGAACACATGAAATCATATTGTATAAGAATGGGATCATATAAACATGGAATCATATAAATGTGGAAAAATCATAAAACATATCTTTGTTACGGGTCAAGGTTAACCGCCAATCCCATTTTCCATTTTAGTATGGGTCAAGGCTAACCGCCAATCCCGTTTCACATCGCATCTCATGAGACTTAACCTTACCCAATGCATTGGAGCACAATCTGGGCGCACCCATCTCAACATTTTTATGAGTATTCTTTCCATATAAATAATCTTTCCACATAAATAATCATAAATAATCAACCATTCATAAACATAAGGATACCCATGGAAAGAATTGGGTACCACAACCATGACATAAAGCATAACCAATGAGTGTATCAGGAAAGTGTCCATGAAAGAAATGGATTAGAACATACATGGGAGTTAATAAGGTAAAATAGTAATATAACATGTTAAGGTATGTCAAACATAAGTGAAAACATATAAGGAATTTATTTTAGAAACATTATCATTAAAACATTTTTGTGCGGTTTTAAGGAAAATACTATAGAGATTTTAAAATAGTAAAGAGGAAATTCTTTTATATAAATCCAGAATTGAACCAAAAAGGTTTTCATAATAAAAATATTTATTTTATAAAGACAATTTTGTCTTAAAACATAGGATATAGTGCACTTTAAATTTGGTAAAAATTTGGGAAGTTCATTTAAAACGAGTGTGCTTATTGGGAAGTATCGAGGAGGGATTCACTTAAAAGCATGCATATCCTCGAAAGAGAATGAGAGATGGATATTGGAACATGAGTTTGGAGCACATAAACAGAATGTAGAAGTTTTAAATAAAATTAAAAGACAACTACATTTTGGTAAAAAGAAAGATAGAGCAACCCGAAGGAATAGAAGAAGTTCGGGTAGAATTCATTACGGTTTATCGGCATGGTATTAGGTGTAACTAAGAGGGCTTTATGAGAGAGATAAGGGATTTCTCATAACTTATAAAACATTAGGGAAGTATTGGGGAGGTGAAAAAACATACCCCATCATTTGGTATTACACATGAAAAGAGTAGCACAGAGGATAATCTTGATTAAGAGAGAAATAGAGAGGATCCCTTACCTTAAATCTGTTGGTGCTCTCCACTTGTTATTAAAGACCTGAATAAACAAATTAGGAATATAAATTAATAATTCCAGTACCTCTTATATATTTAATTTATTTATTATAACCATTTTTATTTCATTCAAGGAATTATTTATTAGTTATAAGGTTCAATTTCATTGTTCGGGCTCGTTTGTTTACTTGGTTTTAAAAGACCGGTTAACTTATATTCAAGTTTGGATAAACATGAAAGATGGAAGTGGTTGTACAGAAATTAAGTTATATGATATTATTGAACATCCAAGAGATTACATGGTTTTAAATTTAATTTGTTTACTTAGATTTAATTCAAACTATTATATAAAACCATAGTGACAACCATTTTTGTTAATCGGTGGGTTTGATTACAAAGAACATGTTTTGCTTTATAACTTAATAACGTTTGTACAAAAGGATTAAAGAACTAAAAATAGGATATATTGCATATATAATAATATGGTTAAACCATAACATGAATGGTTTCATGACCAGAATTAAAGATTATAACAGAAATTGATAAACTGTTGTCCTTGAATGTGCTAAATTAGCACATCTCAAATGGTGGTTTCATTTCTTTCAAATAAAAGGTGGGGAAAGGAGAGAAGATAATGAAATATCACATTAGCATGAAAAAATTCTATTACATGTATGTTACTGGATTTATCATACTATTTTGGTTAAGTGAGGTGAGGAAAGAAACAAAAAGAAAAGAACTTGAAAGAAATGAAGGAATTGGAAAGAGGAATTTACCTCATGAGACTTCCTCCTTTTAGAACCTCTTAAGGGGAGAGGTTTTAGTATTTTTAATAGGTTAGGAGATTTTGGACGTGGGGGAGGATCTTGGGGAGAGATTTGGGCATAATATTGGCAAGGTACAAGGCTTGAGAGGAGTGAAGAGAAAAGGGAGTGATGGGGAGGGTTTTATAGTGGAGGAGGGAAGGGATTTCTCAATATAAAATTCATTAATTTATTAATTCCCCACAAGACAATGAATAGTGAGTCTTCCATGACCAATAATAGTAAATTTGTTATGTGATCCCGAACCAATTGGTCTTACATCAGCATAACATCATCAGTGTCTCAATAAATCCCTTATTTAGCATTTACCGTAAATTATCGCATTTTACTATTCATAAAAAATTCAAGTATTTTAGAAAAATATCAAAAATTCAACCTAACCATTTTTTGATGTGTAGAATCCAAAAATAAATTCAATTTTTAAAAAATAATTTTCTAAATATGATTATTTTAATATTTAATTAAAATCATAATTTATTATCAAAAACTAGTTTTAGAACGTTAATTTACTTATTCTAAAGTATAGGTATATAGTACTTTCAACTTGAATATTATTTATATTTTATCATAGGTAAGGTTACTATTAATTATGGTATATCACTATTCATAAGGGTATGTTACTATTTATAAGGGTATGTTACTATTCACCAAAAATTAAGTTTTTCTTATCGGACTCAAAATAACTTACTGATCACAACCATGTATGTCAGATTTTTGAAATTCCAAACACATAAGTGACAAAATTATGTTTAAAGGTCACTTAGCACTTAGTAGTTCATTATGATGTGTTTTCATGTGATTTTATGACATATTTATAAGAGAGGGATTTCCATTTATAAAACATTGGGTCGTTACAGTGATCCATAGTTTTCTTAGTTTAGATTTGTATTACTGATAATTTTTTAGGAACTTATCACGATTGTAAAACATGTTAACCAAGATAACTTAGAAGGGAGTAAAGTTTTTCTAGACTAGTGAATGTGAAGACTGCTTCAAAGAATTGAAAAAGAGGCTTATCACTACACTAGTACTTACACTACCCGCAAGTGGGGAACTCTTCATGGTATACATTGCTGCATAAAATAAGGGATTAGTCACTGTACTTACGAAAAATGATAATGTAATAGAATACATCTCAAGGAAACTGAAAGTTCATGATAAAAACTATCCCCCACATGATATGGAGTTGGCGGTAGTAATATTTACGTTTAAAATATGGAAACATTATCTCTATGGGGAGAAGTGTGAGATATATACTAATCACAAGAGCCTCAAATATATATTCACATAAAAGGAGATTAATACACGACATCAAAAATAGTTATAGATCATAAATTATTATGACTTCTCAATCCACTAACATCTCAGTAAAGTAAATAAAGTTGTAAATGTTCTAAGTAGAAAGGATCCTATAACTTTATCAATGTTAAGAATTGAGATGGATCCAATCTTCTTAGACTTGAAAATAGTGGAAATGGGAATCATAGAGGACAAAAAATCATCATTCCTTTATTAAATGATTTATCAACCATCCCTTTTAGAGAAGATAAATGATTCTCAAAGAGATGATGTGGAAATCTAAAAGAAGGTGGAAGCTATCAGAAATGAGATATCCTCAAAGTTCAAAATTGATGTGGAAGGATTTGTAAGATTTGGGTCAAGACTATGTGTACTATCAAATCCTAAGATAAGGAGGGATATTTTGAATGATTCACATATCTCAACCTTTTACATCCACATAGGGAGCACAAATATGTATCGAGGTCTTTGAGAGCACTATTTTTGGGACAATTTGAAGAAGGAGATCACTGAATATACATAAAAGTTCCTTGTATGTGAGCAAATGAAGTTTGAAAGGGAAAAGTGGGATGATAAAACCAATACCCAAACCTACATGGAAATGGGAAAACATCACCATGGATGTTGTCACTTGACTTATAAATACATCTAGAGGAAATAATGCAATATGAGTTGTTATAGATCATCATACAAAGACTGATCAATTTATCACAATTAGATAGGATTTATCACTCAATCAACTTTCATGGATATAAATCATATAAGTGGTGAAGATGAATGGAGTTCCATTATTGATTGTATCTGATTGAGATCCAAGATTTAATTCAAAGTTCTAGAAAATTCTACAACTTTCGCTAAACACTAAGCTGAAATTTGGTACGTCTTATCACCCCTAGACGGATGGCCAGTCTGAGTAGACAACTCAGACATTGGAATATATATTGAGATCATGCTCAATTGACTTCAAAAGTGGGTGGGACCAATATATTTTCTTGTTTGAATTATTGTACAATATTATTTTCCACTCAAGCATCCAAATGGACCCACATGAAGACTTTTATGGGAAAAGATGTAGAATACATTCATGTTGAGAAGAAGTTGGTGGGCGTAATCTTCTAGGAACCGAAATGGTTGAGGAAATGGTGGAAAAAGTGAAAAACATTTAGAAACACATCAGGTCATCCTAAAGTCGATAGAATATCTATGCATATAACCATCGATGAGACTTAGAGTTTGATTTTGGAGATAAGTTATTCCCCCATATATCTCTATAGAAGAAATTCATGAGATTTTGGAAGAAGGGAATGTTAAGTGCTAAGTCCCACGTACATAGCCCCTTTGAGATTCTTGTTGGCATCAAATCTGTAGCATATTGACTAACACTTCCACCAACCATTTCTCAAGTACATGATTTATTATACATATCTATATCAAGGAAGTAAATATATGATTCCTCACATGTATTGAATTTCAAGGTGGTATAGCTAGAAAATGTTCACTCTTATGAGGAGCTGTTGATGAAGATATTTCACCATAGAGATAAAGTTCTACACAATAATACTACTCACATAACCAAAGTACTATGGTGGAACCATAAATATGAAGAGGTGATATGGGAATCAGTGGAAATGATGAAGGAGAATTACCCTTAATTTTTTTCACCTTAGTATGTAAAACAAGATTTTAAGGGTGAAATTTCATAAGGGGGGAAGAATGTAATGACCCAAAATTTTATCAATGGAATTTACCTTCTTATAATTATGTCATGTGGTATAAAGCACAAACATCACATATAGAAACCAACAAAAAAATATTATTATAAATGAAAAATGATACATTATTAATCAAATAAACCTATAACAATTACAAATATTATAGAAGGATAATAAATAGAAAATAAGAGAATAAGAATATGATAATTTGGATCTTCTTGATCCACCATAATGACATTACTTACGAACAAAGACGTAGAAATAAAACATAATGTTAATAATATAATATTCATTCTGAAGATGAAAGTATATATATAAACTTGAGAGAAATTATAACTAAATGAATAATGAATGGAATAAAAGGTATTTATAAGAAGTAGAAAACCCATATGACTATTATAAATCTAACTACTGGAATAGTAATCTGACCATTGGAATAGTAATCTGACTGTTGGAATAGTAATATGACTGTTGGAATAGTTACCTAAATGTTGGAATAATAATGTGACTATTAGGAATATTTTTCTAGATATGATTATAATAACCTCATCTATGGAAATGTAAAATAATATTTAGGTATCTTATAAAATGAAAATATGATATATTTATATAATGGTACAAGTAAATAAAGTGTTAAATTTTTATAAAACACAACTATTTTATTTTTAATTTTATAATGAATATAATGATTTAAAAGAAAATTTATTTATATAAAATGGATTCATAAATTAATAATATGTTGTATTTTAATGAAAATATAATTTTATGAGACCATAAATAATTTTTAAAGGGCTATAAAATTGATTATAATATTATAATAATTATTTTTTTCAAATAAATGGATATTTTATTTAAAAATTAATTTTCTCGTTTTAGAAAATTATTTTCACAACATTTATTCCATTTTTCAAATCTATACATTGAAAAATATTTGTCGTGAATTTTTTGTATTTTTCTAAAATAGTTGAATTTATGGTGAATAGTGAAATATGGTAATTTACGACATTTAACCTTATAAGCCAAATACATGAATTTTTGATTCATGGATAATATAAGAACCCATTATTTTGAACTCACATGTACTGGTTACTATATGTAGTCATAATAATCAATACTATTGACATTCTTGAGCCAAAATAATAAACTAATGAATATAATAATAAAAAATACCCCTCTCATCCCCTTATAAATACCACCCCTAACCACCCCTTCTCATCACACATTATAAGAACTTATTTTGACAATATTATTTACAATTACATTTCAAATAGTCTTACCCATGTCTTAGTGTTTTTGGTCTCACCAAAAAACCAATCCCAAGTGCCTTAAGGATGTTCTTAAAAAGACAACATTCAAGAGGTAAAATCATCCATCCTCCTCTTTTAAATTCTTTATTTCATCCACCTAATCCTCACCCCCTATAAAAAGTGTCATGATAACTCCAATATCAAATATATAATGGAATTTTATTGTGTTAATATAATATCAACCATAAAATCTCATCTATTCTCTTTTTATTTTAAAAACAAAAACATCATTCGTGATATGTCGGTTCATCACTTTAGTGGATTATGAGTTTTCATTTCCTATTACCTTTTTTATGATAGGTTTAAATTCACTTATAACTATTTTAAATGACCTAAATATGTATACTATATATTTTATCACATTTTAGAATTAATATGTGGCCATAATATTATATAAAACAAAACTAGTTCATGATAGTAGGTAAAACCGCCAAAATGAACGAACCAAATAACGTTAAAAATTTTTCTAATATAATAATAATTAGATATAAAAAATGATATTTGGGACCATTAAAATTTATTAAAGTTCATGCATAATATTTCATTAGACTTGGATTTTCTTCCATTTTCAAGAACATATATAATTATCCACAAATGATTCGACCATGAAACCATAAAATGAACGCTCCCATATTGAAGAAATTGAACTTTATAACTCATAAAAATAGCCATAAATGAACTTATTAAAATTATAATAAATAAAATATATGTGTAATATGTTTTTAATTAAATTATTAATGAATATAAATTGATTATATAGGACATTAAGCGCGAGCGAAGAACACATTCATACATAAGGTAAGGGATCTCTCCAAATCTTCATATTACCTTTGGGTTACACTTTCTCTCTCTTTTCCTCAATTTACCTCTTCATTATTCTTAAATAATTATCCTATATTATTTAAACATGTTCCAAAAATATTTATCTTGCTCAATTAATCTTTCTTTTATGGCTAAATACATGTTTTAATAGGTTCTCATCGCAATTCCTCTCGATATGAAAACCCAATTAAAAGGGAACTTATCTGTTTCTTACCACTTTTAAGGTAAATTAACCAAAATTATTTAATCCAAAATTATTTTTCTAAAATAAATAATTTTATAATGAATTTTTTTTGTTTATTTCTGGTTTTATGGAAATAATTATTCCCTTATCCACTTTAAAGACTCTTCATTCTTTTCCTGAAAACTATGCTAAAGGGGCACATTTCTAAACTTACCTAACCACTCTTTTTCATGTTTTAACTTAATTTGGACTTCATTATTCATGCTATATTTTTATATTTACTTTATGAATTTAAAATAATAATTTAAGACCCTTATTTTATGGATACCATTATGATAAATCCTTTGGTTATGCCTTATGACATTACTACGAAAGTCATTTCTTTCCATGGGTAACCCTTAAGTTTATTCCTTATGATCAATTTATTTATATGGAAAAAATATGCATGTATATGTTATGAAGGGTGCACTCAGATAGTGTTCCAATTCATTGGGTAATGTTTTAGTCTCATGATATGTTATGTATGGGATTAGGGAGTGAACTTAATCCATTATTGGACTCTGTCCACCATGTGATATTATCTTGGAAGTTATCCTTGAATGATGTTTATGTCATGATATATGTTTCTCCAACATTACTATATTTACATGATAATATGATTCAATTTTCTATATTTTATGCCTCTATATTTTTATTTAGGATCCATGCATTTTATGTTATCATGTTATGCCTTCTAACTCATGTGTTATGCTTTTTTTCTATGCGTATTCCATTACTGGACTTTTTATCTCATTCATTTTGTATATGTATTCCCTAGGTTATCCTATGAATATTTAGGATCTTAAATGAGTGTATAATATCATTTTTGAGATTAATAAAAATATATTTTATTTTAGTCTAATGTTTTATAATTATTTAACTAGTCTTCCAAATATATAAGACTTTTTGATCCTTGGTTTGTATTTGATGAATAATTATACTTAAAATAATGTAATAATTTTTTTATAAGGCCATGGTTGCATTAATTCACACTATAGTTATTTATTTGTAGTTTAAGTTAAAAAAATTAGTAGTAAATAATTTTAACCAAATTATTTTAGAATATTTTTAAAAAAAAACTATTAAAAATTTCTTTTAAAACCACTTTCATGTAAGAAAACTTCTTTAAAAAATATGACGAATATGTATGACATATATACACATGTTTCTACCATGATTAATAAACAAAATTATCATTACAACCCATTGTGTTTGTAGAAACCTTCCATGATTCATGAACACACTTCCCGCATCACCTCCATGATGTATCATATTTCTTTTTCTTATCCTATATAATGAATTTTTAACCATCAATTTAGGGTTTTACAAGAATAAAATCCTTCTTCAAAATCCCACAATATCTTCTATCCACATTACTTTAAAATCGAGATACTAGAATACCGTGGAAGGTAGGAGGGTCCTAAAAATATTTATTGGGTGATTCTGTTCAACCCCTAGATATACCACAACATAGGGATTATAATGGATGCCTATTAGAGTTCTTCATCAGGCTTATGATGAAAGACATTGGGAATGAATATCTTTAATGTAATGTTAAAAATTTCTTCGTTTTTGTTTATATATGGTAATATCAATACAACATAACACCTTGGTACTTTCAGTGGATAACAAGTTCCCACCAATAAGGTACTCCTTATAGGATGAAGAGTAGGGTTGGTTCTTCTATTTTTTTTTTGTTTTCTACAATATGTTTCTTCATTTTTTGGTTTTTTTCTTCCCCTTCACCCATTTTGTGTTAAAATAACATCTGTCTAAATGGGATTTTATACATATCATACTTGATGTTTGTGAGACACCCCTTGGTTAGTTATTTATATACATAATTTTCATGAGGGGAGTGTTTTTGTTATCTCTTTTGTTTATGTTTTTTGAGATTTAGGAGTATATTGCCAACCTTCTTGATTTTTCATGGGTCTTTTTACCTTTTTTCACATGAAAAATAAATTCAATTTGTTCCAAAAATATTTGGAATTTTTTTATCTGGATAGCTATATGATATGTGATATCATAGGCTTTGATTTTGTCACATTATATGATATGACATTTGTAGGAAATGATTCAACGTTTTCCTTAGGTTTTCAAAAAATCATATAGTGTGATATTGTGAATCATATATTATGATTTCACTGGCATGAAATGTTCATGCAATAATAAAGAATCATATTATAATGATGATATTAATGCCTATTGTAGATTATGATTTCCAGGCACTAGAGGTTACTCTTACATAGGCCACTGCTTGCGCATAGTTAATATTACACTACACATAACTAATATTATATAGGCCAGATATCGTAATTGGTGATAGAATGTGCACACCATGTCAATCATATGTAGTCCACCACACTTATCATAGCTCACATAGTATCTATCGTAATTTACAATAGATAGTTCCCATTAACTACTTGTTGCATTATACGATATGGGTTATATCATTAAATACATTATTGAAGAAAATTTTAATTTTTCTTATTTTTAATTATGAATTGATTTATATATTTTATAAATTTTTTATAAATTATAATAAAAAGGTGTCTTTGTATATTTATTTTATTTATAATTTTTTTTATAAATTAATTAATTTCAAAGAGTTTAAAATTAATTATTAAATTTTTATGAAACACTTATTAAATAAATATTCCATAATATTAATTGTTAATATTAAATGAATTTTTAATTATATAACATGAATTATAATTTAGATATTAGATTTTTATATATAAATTATTAGGGTAATTTTTAAAGTGTTTATAAATTACCAAATGAGGCAAAATATAAAAAACTTACATTTAATATTATGAATTGTTTATAATAATTAATTTTAAATATTCAAATTATAGGCCTTATTTAGAGAAATTATTTAAAATATATCAAAAGGAGTTTTTATAGTTGATATGATCAAGGTTTAAATAATGTTAAATATGTGATATTTAGATTATATAATTTTTTACATAATAGACTTGGAATATAAAATGTTTATATTTTATTTAATATCATATATTTAAAGTAAAATTCCATATAAAGGATAATATGAAAGAGTTTATATTAGAAATAAATATAAAGAATTTTTATTTCTTTAATTATAAAATTTATATAAATAATGACATAATTATATTTTCATCATTTATGAATTGTTTATAAATTGTTTATCTCATGTTTAAATGTATGAAATGTTCATTTTTTAGTTTATTCTTTGTATAATTCGTAGCTATAAATTTTTTATATTACTAATTATTGTATACTTTAGATTAAAGACAAAAAACAATTATTTAAGTTTTCATACATGCATATCATAAGTTACATAATAGGTATGATAATTAATTTAGTTTTATCCAAACTTTACTTTGGCATGTATTAAGGTATGAGTTTGAATCAAGAATTTAATTATAGTTTATACATATTAGGTGTTAGTGTTACGATGGAATTATGGTCTCCCTTGAGTAAAGTATCCTTGGGTATAAGGAATTTGGGTCAGACTTCTCACTGGTTCAGAGGCTTATGCCTTGTCTATAAAAGTGAGGGTTTCTTATCCATTGCTCCATGATTAATCTTATGGGGATTATTGGTTTCATATGGATATAAATATTTACATGAAATAGTTTCATATACCTTATGCATAAAATTAATTTTAATATGTATTCATATATTTGAATTTTAATTTGTGTTAGCAACACTAGGAATAAGTTGTGTAAAGAGTTACACATCAATATGGTTTAAAAATATTTATTTGGTGGAAGGAATAAGATTTGAAAAATAATTATTATAAGAACACATAAATATAATGGGAATACATGAGGTAATATGGTGAAATTAAATCCCCTTTAAAAATACAAAGTGTTAGATTCCTTCTTAGAAAAACACTTTTCAACACCTCAATCATTCAATACGGATGACCTAACTATTAGGTTCCCATGACTTATCTTGTGTAAGACAAGAAAATAATGAGGTGACCCTAATCGTTAGGTGAATAATTCTTGGCATAGTATTTGGGTTACACTTAGTTGAGAAAACCTAACCATTAAGATACCTGAGGAATATAGTTGGGTATATCATTATAATAGATTAGTTTAAAGATTTATCCACTTAACTATACAATACTCATATAAGATATGATTGGCATAATTGTCTATTAGCTATAGCGATGACTTATTTAAATTCTTAAGTGGTGTAATTCATGAAGAAATATGGATCTTTTCCCACTAATGTTTATCATTAAATTTTAAAAGGGGTTATCATTTTAGTTAGATAAAAATTCACATAATTCATTTTTAAATGAAAATAAAACATGATACTCATCTGATAAAATCTTATATTGTAGATAAAAAACATCATCATAATTGAACCTGAATTTGATATAAATATTATAAAAATGAGGAGTTAAATGTAAGAAACTCCTTAAACTAGTATAAAAACTTAAGAATGATTCTTAAGCTTGAAAAATGTAACAACATCAACCCTATCATCTCAGGTCCAATGGTTAATTTATTTTATTGTCACTAGATACGAGTGATCTCACCCTGAAAGATTGATTAGTTTAGTAGTCTTGAAAATCTGAACACATTCTTGAATCTTACATTACATTTGAAAACATAAAATACAATATAGTATTTTATTTTATAACAATATTATCCCCTCTATAAGATCCTTTCATATCAATCATAGTATACTTCTTGTCATCCTGGGGAAAGAAAACATAAGAAAGGGATGAGCTCAGATGCTTAGATATGGAATGAGTACAACAAAAGCTATCATAGAATAAATAAGGAATGAATAATATGGTAGAAATAAATGATGATAAAATAATTACATATAAATAATAACATAATATTGAAACTTATCCATGAATATTATAACTATTTGAATAATTTCATAGACATCAATAACTGATTTCATAATGAAGAAATTCATAATTACAAACATCTTAAACCTACCATCGATGCCTTATGACAATACATCATACTTAAATAGGTATGGAATATTCCAAATACCCAAATTTTTTTGTCTCATGAGACCTACCAATGCATCAAGGGGCTATAAAATTCCAGGACCCACCTTTCACATAATAATTCCAATGGATTAATCATATGAATAAATAATACAACTAAATCAAAATTCCTTAACAATCAATAATAATATGTATTGGAAGAAATAGAATAAGAAATGTCAATAATTTACCTAGAAGAAATGATCATAATACATATATAGAATTATGGTTGATGGTATCATTAGAGTATATCATAAGTAAATAAAAATATTCATAAAATTATGTTGATATAGATGAAAATAATTTTAAAATATTATTGGATTTTTTTCTGAGAAAAATAAAATTTTAATTTTGAAATCACTTATTTAAAATATAAAAATTTACAAAATTTTTGGAGGAAAATTTTATTTAGAAATATCCTTGGAATCTTATAAAGTAATATTCAAAGAAAAAAGTATCCATGATGGTGGGAAAAGTCATTCATTCAGTGTATGTTAAAACAAAAATTCCATTCACGCCTTCATTAAAAATTGCCTCATATGGAAAATGACAAGAAGATTCATATTAAAAAAAATTATAGAAAGTAAAAAATTAGTAAAAATTACTTTAATAAATCAATAGATAATAGTGAAAATATTCTTGAAAACATTTTAAAGAAAATTTGTAAATGGAATAAAAATATTCTTGACTGAATAGAAAAACAAAATTGATTTTCCTTAAACATATACTTTTAGAATTTTGAGTAATTAGAGAGTAGAAAATGAAATCAAAACTTATAATTTCCTGAAATAACTATAGGAGAATAAAATATATGAGTTTTAAGATATAAATATCATACAATTCACTGAATGGAAACTTAAACATAAACAATTCTGAATAAGGATGAGATTGTGAAATAAAGCCTTACCTTAGGTTTGATTGGCTTAGTAAGTGATTTTATCCTCCTGTATAATAACTTTAAATTTGTTATAATTCTATACCAAATCCATATATATACTTATAATATCATATATGATCCACTTATAACATATCAAAACCTATTTATTAATAATTATTTATTAAAATCATCGTTTATGAGTGTTAAATGTTTTATTTTTCATGTATGTTTTGGTTT
The DNA here is from genome assembly GCA_963277665.1 of Viscum album. Classification (NCBI taxonomy): domain Eukaryota; kingdom Viridiplantae; phylum Streptophyta; class Magnoliopsida; order Santalales; family Viscaceae; genus Viscum; species Viscum album. The sequence continues at coordinate 1,130,081,730 of OY728133.1, forward strand.
GGTAGTTTCTATCTTTTCATCTTTCCCATGATTTCATCATCTTCATAATTTTAATATTATAGTATATATCATGTATATACACTATATAAATATTTATAATCATCCTTGTAAGTTGGACATGAAAAATGAATCACATTACTTTGTGGACGTGGTAGTCCACATGTATGCATGAGTGACGTTATCATTTTTTAATGAGTAGAAGGGTAAAAAGTTAAACAATATATTATAAAACCATAATCATAATTATTTCATAAATATAAGATATATTAATTAGTTCCATATCTATAACAATCTAGATAAATTGGTGATGACAAAAAAATAACACTATTATGTGGAGATAGTGGGTCATACGTACGCAAGAATGATATTTTTGTTTTCCATAGGATAAAAAGAAAAAGAATATGGGTTATGCCACAATCCTAATATTGTTTTAGTATATTTAATATATTTATTTTATTATACGATCATGGTTATATAATATTTTAATTAGGTATAAAAGGAAATAAAAAGAAAACACTCGGTTAAAAGTTATACCTCTTCTTCAAAAAACTACCTTTGAATAACACTTTAAGACTTATAGGTTGATCCTTTGATGAGACCAGAGACTCTAAGTCATGGTTATAAAGTTTTTTAAAGTATCTGGTCATGTATTTGTTGAGATAAGGGGATCAATAGGTGTGAATAAGATAGGATAAGTGGTTCCATTTTATAAGTGTGGGAAAAGACACACTTCGAATTAATTAAAATATTTTAATAATATAAAGTATTTTTCTTGTGAAAGTGGATAAAAAATGTCATATGTTAAAATTTGATTAGGTTAAGGTTACAATAAAACCAACCAATGTGGATTAAACAAGTGTTTAGTGTTATCTTAAAGCCTTATGCCATTATTTTTAACTCTTTGGACCCATTTTACCTATATCTGAGGTGATAAATATCTACAATAGTTACTATTCATTATGACAAAAAATTAAGTTGATTTTATTACCTAATATTAATTAAAATAATTAAAAATATACAATCTATTTCAAATGATTCAACTCCTATAATTTTAAGAAACTAATTTTAATATAATTTTTCAAAACACAATAAAAAATGTTTTTAAAAAAATGATTATTTTAAAAATAAAATGATTTTAAAGAAAAATAAAGTATAATATTGATGAAAAGGTAATTAATTAGATTATTTTAATTCAAATTATAATTAATTTACTTTAAAATTATACCAAAACTAAATCATATCTTTTAAATACTTGATTTAAAGAAAATATTTAAAAATAAATTTTTTTTGAACAACATTATTTATATTTCCAAAATGTTAAGCATATATCTATGAGCTCAACATTATATTTTTATATGAATTATATTACTTATTTAATAAATATTTGTTATATAAAAGTGGTTTAATAAACTTTTAGTTTTTTATTATATATTTATAATTTCATAAAAATCATAGCTTTATAAAATTAGTATTTTTTAATATTCAGCTAAAAAACTACAATTTTTGAAATATCTCAATATTTAATCCTAAGATAATTCTTACATGATTAATTCAAAAATTAAATTAATTTCATAAAATTAAATTTATAAAAGTTTTTAATTTATTTTTTAATAATATTCTTGGATAAAGCTATATGCATTGTGTTATTGTCTATCTAGAAAGAAAATATTAATATAATTAAATATCGTGTGTCATGAAAAATCTATGTGTAAGAGAAGTCCCTTCACTAGTAACCTAATGTTGAAATTTTCTAATAAAGAAATCTAAATTATTATGAAACGGATAAAAATGATTCACTTTAGCATTCAAAGGTGTCAGATAAAAAATGAACTAAGGATCTTTAGCCTCCACTCATATACTCAATGTGATTGAGTGTGTTTAAATGAATTGGAGAGACTAAAATGTTTTCTTTAAGGTTTTTTTTTGTTAATTAATTAATTCTATAATCATCATTTTAAATTTTCCAATAATTTTAATAATCTCAATAAATTATTACCCTATTTTCTCAAGGTATTTAGAATAAATGCACATGACATGTGATGGCCTAGCTGTGGTGCTGTGTTGACAATACACTACAAGAAAACTAACATTTCGCGGCGGTTTTAAAAACCGCCGCTAAACGTGTTTTGGGCCGCCGTTTCGCGGCGGTTTTTAAACCACCGCGAAATGCCATAATTTTTTTTATTTTTTTTATTTTTTTTTAAATTTTTTTCTAGGATTAGCGGCGGTTTTTTAAAAAACCGCCGCAAAATAGCGGCGGTTTCGATAAAACCGCCGCGAAATGAAAGGAAAAAATAAAAAAACACGAGAAACCCCGAAATCACTAAAACGACCATAACTTTTGATCCGAGCGTCCGTTGGAGCACCACGACCAGTCAAATCGAAGCTCATGAAAAGATCTAGAGGCACATATAATCAAAACCATGAGACGGTCTAAGGTGAGGAAGATATTAGTGTTATAAGAATGTTGAAAAAAGTTATCCAACTTCAAACGGCCATAACTTTCGCTCCGGGTGTCCGTTTGGGCTCTACCACATATCAAATCGAAGCCAGCGAAGAGAGATACGTACCAGATTGACAGAAGCAAGCTTCTGTCATGTTTTTTGACCCCAAAACCCCTCTGAAGGCCTCCAAAACCCCATTTTTGTCACCGGTTTCCCGTCTAACTTGTCTTCAAACGGACCTAACTTTCGATCCGCGTGTCATTTCGGACAACTCCACCTGCTAGATCATAGCTCGTTCCATGAGCTTCAGTTTGACTGGTCGCGGCACCCACATGCACTCATGGATCATATTTATGTCCTTTTTAGTGGGTATCGGGTTTGTTATGTTTTTCGATGCCTCGTTTCTAGCACCCGTTCCCCGTCAGCTTTTTTTTAAATAGTCATAACTTCCGATCCGCCTGTCCATTCGGACACTTTCACCTATCAGGTCGAAGATCGTTTTAGGATCTTTGATTTGAAAGGTCGTGGATCTAAAACGGACTCTCAGATCATACGTTATCTCCGTTAATGTGAGTCCAATGTTTTTGTCTCTTTATGACCGTTTTGACAGGTTTTAACGGTTGCTCCATTTATTACTGTTTATTGGGGTTTTCATGACTTGTTATCTTTATCAACGGTTTTTTGTGGGTTATTATGATGATTATGTTGAATTATTAAGGGGTTTTCCAGAGTTGTCATGAGTTTTCATGCGTTCTCATGCGTTCTCATTCTTTCGAATGCCTCATTCTTTATATGCTTCTCCATCCATTTTCATGCGTTTTCATGATTTTTCATTCCTTACCACGTCTTTTCATACTTTTTCATGTGTTACCTTTATTATTTATTATTTATTATTTATTTATTATTTATATTTACTTATTTTTATTATTTATTATTTATTATTTATTATTAATTATTTATTAGTAATAATAATAAAATATTATTAATAATAATAATATTTGTTACTGGCTATTTATTATTTATTATTTATTAGTTATTATTTATTATTTATTATTTATATTTATTATTTATATTTATTTATTATTTATTATTTATTATTTATATTTATTATTTATTATTTATTATTTATTATTTATTATTAATTATTTATTAGTACTAATAATAAAATATTATTATTAATAATAATATTTGTTACTAGTTATTTATTATTTATTATTTATATTTATTATTTATATTTATTTATTATTTATTATTTATTATTTATATTTATTATTTATTATTTATTATTTATTATTTATTATTTATTATTTATTATTTATTATTTATATTTATTATTTATTTATATTTATTTATTATTTATTATTCATATTTATTTATTATTTATTATTTATTATTTATTATTTATTATTTATTATTTATTATTTATTATTTATTATTTATTATTTATTATTTATTATTTATTATTTATTATTTATTATTTATTATTTATTATTTATTATTTATTATTTATATTTACTTATTATTTATTAATTATATATTTATTTATTATTTATTATTTATTATTTATCATTAATTATTAATTATTAATTATTTATTATTTATTATTTATTATTTATTATTTATTATTTATATTTACTTATTATTTATTAATTATATATTTATTTATTATTTATTATTTATATTTATTTATTATTTATTATTTATTATTTATATTTATTATTTATTAATTATTAATTATTTATATTTATTTATTATTTATTATTTATTATTTATTATTTATTATTTATTATTTACTATTTATAATTTATTATTTATTACTTATTATTTATATTTATTTATTATTTATTATTTATTATTTATTATTTATTATTTATTATTTATTATTTATTATTTATTATTTATTATTTATTATTTATTATTTATTGTTTATATTTATTTATTATTTATATTTATTTATTATTTATATTTATTTATCATTTATTATTTATTTTTATATTTATTTTTTATTTATTTTTTATTTTTTATTATTTATATTTATTATTTATTAATTATTAATTATTTATATTTATTTATTATTTATTATTTATTATTTATTATTTATTATTTATTATTTATTATCTATTATTTATTATTTATTTATTTATTATTTATTATTTATTATTTATTATTTATATTTATTTATTATTTATATTTATTTATTATTTATATTTATTTATTATTTATTTATTATTTATTATTTATTATTTATTATTTATTATTTATTATTTATTATTTATTATTTATTATTTATTATTTATTATTTATTATTTATTATTTATTATTATTTATTTATTATTTATTATTTATTATTATTGAATTTATATCTATTATTTATGTATTATTTGTTTTTTCAATTAATATATATAAGTATATTAAATTCTATTTATTAACCACATGACGAGCTTCCTGAAGTGGTAAAGTCTTTGGAAAATATGCAAGAGGTTAGGGGTTCAAATCTCACCAAATGCAGTATTTCTTTATATTGCATGGGCATGGGCATGTGCATGGGCATGTGCATGGGCATGTGCATGGGCATGTGCATGGGCATGTGCATGGGCATGCGCATGGGAAGTGCGCATGGGATGTGCGCATGGGATGTGTGCATGGGATGTGCATGCATGGATAAATAAATAAAATAAATAAATAAATAAATAATAAAAAAAACCGCCGCTAAATCATTTAGAGGAGGTTTTAACCGTCGCTAAAAAACCGCCGTGAAATGTTCTGCGACGGTTTTAGAAACCGCCGCGAATAGTTTCCCAATGCACGATTTCGCGGCGGTTTTGGCGGTGGTTTAAACCGCCGCTAAATCGTGATTTTTCCGTAGTGATACAAGTGAGTAAAAGTTCAAATGAGAAGAAGAAAAATTAGTTTAAATGTAAAAAAATCATTTCTAAAAGTATCCAATCAAGTTAATTTAAACCTATAGGTAATTTTAGGAATAAAGGACATTGTTTCTATATAATGGAATTGTCCAAGATTCCTAAAGGAGTATGAAATCTCCATGGAACGTCCATGTTATATATCAGTGTAATAGAAATCAATTATTTGACTTTAAAGGGTATATAATACCAAATGTATAATTTAAAAATGTTTTATGTATATATGAGTTAAAAACATGGTATGAATTGAAGGAACTTTTCGTTTATATTCAAATGATGAAGAAAAAAGTTTTTGAATCATGGAGTTGAATGAAATTGAATATTTTAAGATTGGATGGATCTAAATATTAAATGTGTATAATTATCTCAATTCTCTTATGTGATATGATATGTTGTTTGGAAAAAAGTTTTTATTATAAATAATATGATATTATGTATTTGATACATATGATTTATGATTCATTTAATTCTATAACATGATTGAAAACAAGGTTTGGATAAAAGGAGTTTTATCCATGATAAAATAGTTTATCCAGATATTTGTTAAAATATGAGGGATGAGATCCCACAAAAATTTATTGGAAAATTTTAAAGAATGATATTCGTTTCAAGAAATTTATCTAAACACATAGAACACCATATAAGATATGGTGTCCAATAATTTATTTGTTAAATATTTCTACTAAAGGAAATAAGGGGTATTTTTAAATGCAAAGAGTTTGTGTATCTCAACATGATATTCAAAAAAGAATATAGTTTTTAAAAGGATAGTGGGAGTATATTTGGACTTAGAGAAGTTCAAATACAATAAATAAAAGATTATATTTGTTGAAATAAAAAGTGAATTTCACTTATATCCTAAAAGGTTTAGGATATTATAGTAAAATATTGATGTAAAGATATTAGTCGAAAAAATATTTCATGGAATTTTTTTGATGGAAATGGTTCCAAGAATGATGATAATGATGAAATTATAAAGTGTTTTAAGTATATAAAAAAATATGTTAATATCATAACATTAAATGTTGTGAAGTAAAAGAGTTTGGATACTATGCTCAAAGAGTTGAAATTAGGATTATGATTCCTAAGTCTCACCATTATTCAAAATATATTGCTTTATCTATGTTACTCAATAAATGATTTTAATAAGAGAGTTTTATTATATGGTCCCATATAGATGTGGTAGGAATTAACTAGAGTTGAAATGAGTTTAGGAAAACTCAAAAAATCACTACTAGAAAACTAGGCTATAGCTACAGACCTATAGCTATGATTTTAAAAAATCATGGTTATAGGCATTTATGTCAAGGCTATAGATATGGTTATTATAGAACCATGGATATATCATTAACCTATAGATAAAATTTTCTTAAACCATGAATATTGGTAGTTTTTTCGAAGGATATAGCCACAGTTCTGCAATACCGTGGCTATAGGTAGTTTTTCTGAAGTTTATATCCATGGTTTTCATGGAAACATGTCTATATGTTGCTTTTTATAAGGCTATTGGAACTGTTTTCATGTAACCATAGAAATGGTTTGTTTTTTTAAACGAAATAGCCACAATTTTTATAGAACCGTGGCTATATCCTTCACCTATAGCCATATTTTTCCTAAATCGTGGCTATATATTGTTTTTATGAAGTCTATAACCATAATTTTCATATAATCATGGCTATAACATCCACCTATAGCCATAGTTTAGGCAAATTATAGCTATAGGTTTCCTCGATAAGAACGGAGAAAAAAATTCATGTGGGAATTTGGTGGTAAGAACTATTTCCATGAGTATTATTATTATTTACATGGTTTATAAATATATAAATAACAATACAAACACACACACACACACACACACACCATAAGTTGGCTATGGTGTAGCGGTAAGGTTCTTGGTTACCCGTAACAGAGGTATGGAGTTCGAATTCTACTAGAAGTAATTTATTTTACACTTGTACCCAGAGATTATAGGGGCTATATCCATGTTCTAAACCCATGGAAATAGAACCTATATCCATGGTTTAAACTATGTCTATTTCCCTATATCAACATTGGACAACCAGGATGGCTATTTCCATGGTTCCAAAAACCATGGCTATAGGTGTTGTTTCCACGGTTGCAACTATGGCAATAGCCCATTAGAAACATGACTATATGTTTTTACTATATCCATTCCAATAGGATCTAAAACCCATTGAAACCGTGACTATATCTTATAGCCATGGTTTTGACCCCTATAGATATGGTTTTGGACCATGACTATAGACAAATTTTCTACTTGTAAATGTAGCAAAAAAAAGGCTGGTATATTATTATATCATATATAATATAATGAGATAGGTAATAATATATGGTTTTGATATTATTATTAAAAGAGTTTAAAATTTTAAAATGTATCATTAAATACACAAAGAATTCACCAATTTATTATTCTTTCATGTATGATGCATATACTTAAGAAGTGAAATGATAATTGACCTCTCAAAGTGTGAGTTTTGGTTATCCCTAACTGATGTTTATCATAGAGTATTATGGGATGTGATAAAATGTTAAAGTTTCCATGGGTAAGATTTCACATAGAGATAAAAAACATGATCATGAGGTGCACAATAGTTTTTTCTTTATATAACCCACTACGTATACCACATAGAGTGTCATACATTATATATATGGTATACCAGGGGTGTAACACCATGAGTTTTCATGAATTGATTTTTTTATTAAATTTAGTTTTTTGATGGCTCAAGTTACACTAAACACCAAGTTTATATTTCATTATATGTAACACCAAGTTAAGTTTGTGCTACATGCAACATTGACTTAACTTGCATTACATGTAACACTAAGTTTTAACAAAACTATGATATATTATTAATTTAGTCGTTTAAATGTGACCATTATAACATATCCATTAAACTTAGTGATATGAATAGTAATAAATAAATTTTAAATATTAATAATAATGGTTTTATATAAATAAAATATATTGATAATAAAATACATAATTTTTGGTAAAGTCATTATATGTTTCAAAAATACCATTTTATCAAAAAAATGTTTTTATTTATTTTTGGGAAAAATAATAAAATTAAACTTTTATGATTTTAGAAAATTAATCTGATTAAATAAAATTAATTTTTTAATTCATAATATAAAATTTATCTTAGGTTTCAGTATTTTTCTGAAAAGTTTCATTTTTTGACGAATAGTGAAAAATACTAAATTTTAATTGAAAACCGCCTTTTTATTTAATTTATTTATAAATTTAAATTATATTTTATTTTTATTTTAAAGTATAATTAGTTCAATTACACATCTATTAATCCATTTTAGTTCATTCAATCAATTTCATATTGAAATTGGATATAAAAACTTTCTAAACTTTGGATCATTTTTGCTTTAAAACCCCACTTTCTCGTCACGTCTACAGGATTAATTTTAAATTAATTTTCGAAACTTATGTGAATGAAATTTTTAAAAATGGGTTAAATATTTTTAATAATAATAATTTATATTTTCTAATAATCTTAACTTAATTTTTGACTAGAATTAATAGTTAATGTAGTAAAAATTAATTACCACTGTTAAGGTAAAAATGAGTTTATTGGGGGGTTAAACTAAAAAGATAAGGGTAAAAATAACCTATAAACTTATCTAAAAACTATTTTATGGAAATATTTATACCATTAAACCTCTAGGTTTTTATAATGGTTAACATTTTACCTTTTTTACATATGAAAAATGTGGCAGTACTCAATTATTTTCAAAAATTCCAACTGTGTCCTCTCCCCTACTTATAAACAGCCACCCCCTATCCTCTCTTATTTACACATTAAAAAATATTTTATTGTGAAATACCTAAAAAATAACTTCCAAAATTCCCTCCCATAATCTTAGAAGCCTTATTTTTTTCATAAATCCATCATAGTAAGGATTTTAGTGCAATCCTGAGGATACTTGAAGAAGAGGTAACATTCATTAATGAGTGTTTTTGTTTTATTTCTTACTCCACCCCCTTAAATTTTTATTATATCATGATTATATAATAACCTAATTATATTCAATATACTTATTTTTTTAATTTCAGGACCTAAAACCATATCCACTTCCATAAAATGGGTTATGAAATTATCGTTCGTGTGTGTGGTGGACTATTGTACCGCAAATCGATGTCATTCGTCTCTTCCATTACCACCAATAAAGTTTGGTAATAATTATGGTTTAATTATTTATATATAATATATATTATATTTATTATTTTGTTATCATTATTTAATTTTTATGTCACACATACATTTATGCTTTCCATTTTTGGGAATAGGATAACATCGCTCGTGTGTATGACCGACTACCGCATCGCGAAGCGATGTGATTCATTCATGATTTATATGGCATGTATTAAGGATGGATTTAATAAAAATATATAATATATATGAAATAAAATTATTATTTAATGATAATATATCATTTATATTTCTTTCTTTCAATCTGATAAGAAAATGGAAAAAATGTTCATGCGTACGTACGATCTACCATCTCTTTAAAGAGTGCATTTTTTTTCTATCTATAAATATTATAGATTAATATAAAAAAAATTATACTCAATATATATTATATTTATATCATGGTTATCATTCTTGATATTATGTAACCATGATCAAAGTAATAGGACTAAAAATATAACAAATCAAAACATATATGAAAAATAAAACAGTTATTACTTGAAACATAACTGAACATGGAATTGTTAATAAAAAGGTAATAAAAAGTCATAAAAATTTCATATATGGTATTATATATATTAATATGGTTCTTTAATACATTTATAATAAACTTATATTTATTATACAAGAGTTTTGAATGGGTATAATGTAAGTTAATACTTCAGGTAAGGGATTTCCGTCTCACTTTTTTACTTCTGTGAGAAACATTACACATTGAACACCTATTTATTTTACGTGGTGTAAATAATGACCATGAGTGTATTTTATGATTATTAACCTTAAAATTATTGGTATTTACATATATATTTTAGTATCTCTATTTCATGTGGTTTATAGTTCAAATGTTACAAAAATAGTAAGGGATTTTTGTCTCAATTTGCATTCTTTGAGACGTACGTTATGTTATGAACCTATATTCATTCAGGAGGTGTATATAAAACCCCTTTTATGTGTAATATAATTAATTTATTCATCCTTATTAAATTTAAAATTCATTTTATGTTATTCCTTCATGTGTCTTATGATTCAATGTTACCAAAGTGATAAAGATTTTATGTTACAATCTCATCGTTTATCGGGATTGTTTATGATTTAAGTATCCAATGTTTAAATATCATGATATACCACTCAATAACTCACATTAATTTTATTATACTATGGTTATTCATGATATATTTAAGTAATGGAACCATTTTACCACTCTTTGATACTTGAAATTATTAATATTTTTTTAAGAAAATCCAAATTTATTTCTCTCTTTGGTAGGAAATCTATTTTCTTCCAAAAAATTGTTTTCTAAAAATATTTTAAAAAATATTTTATTATTATATTATGATTTTCAGAATAAATTTTTAACAAATTTTGATTTTTTATAATTTTTTTTGAAATAAATGTTTGTTTCATTTTCAAAACAATGCCCATTTGTATTTTACTAAAAATGTGAAAGGAATCATCATTTTAATGTGTACGACATGAACCGATTTTTCCTACATCATAACCATTAATTAATTCAAATATTCCTTTATAATCTTTCAAGGTTATATTTTAATAAACAAGTTTTCAAAAAAAATTATGTTTTTAAAAGAAATTTTCAAAGTGGAAAGTATATTTTCCTCAAGAAATATTTTAAATGATTTTTAAATTTTTCCTTTTTAAGTTTCTAAGGTTATTTTCAAAGAGAAATATTTTCATGATGTTTTATGTTTTAAAAATTTATTTTTGAAGAAAATATATTTTCCTCAAGAAATGTTTCAAGTATCCTTTCAAAATTATTTTCCATCTAAGATGGAATTCTTTGAGTTTACTTATGCTTTATTAGTAATATGATCCAAGGATACCATTCTTATTATTTTTTAGAAAGATTTATGTTTATGATGAAAATATGTTTATGAAACCCATTTCTCTTCCATGGTTTATACCATAATAAAATTATTATATAACTAATTCTTTTTCCATGGGTTATGCTTTGACGAAATGATGAAATAATTATGAAACCTCTTTATTTTCCATAGGTTATGTTATGATGAAATGTTTGTGAAACACATATCATTTATTGGTTTTTAATATAATGAATGTTTTATGATATTATGGCACATATATGTATGATTTTCATTATTTGATAGTGGTTATGTTGTAACCAAGGATGAAGATTATGTTATAACCAAATATGAGTAGGACCTATATCTCTCTAAATGCATTGGGAAAATATTTATATCTCATGAGATAGTCAAGAATAGAAAATAGAGTGAACTCGATTCATTAAGGGACTTTGTATGCTATGACGGTCTTGGGAGTGAACCTTGACTACTATGATTTTATGCATGGACCTGTATTTCATGTCCATAATGTTATGCGCAAACCTGATTACATGTTCAAATTTTTTTGCATAAACCTGATTACATGTTCATAATGATATTCATAGGCCTATCATTTATATTTATAATATTATGCATGGACCTGATTGTAGGTCTATAAGTTTACGTGAGGGCCTAAGTTCATTTCCTTAACTTAATGTGTGAACCCATTTCTATTTATACATGTTCAAAATGTTATAAGATGATGTGTATGACACAAATATATGTTTTATTCTTGTGTTATTTTCTCATGGATCATGTTCAATGACTTCCTTATGATTCATGTCTTATGAACTACCAATCTTTATGCCGTGAATCATGTTTATGATCTATGATAGGTTATGCATGAACATCAAAAGTTATGTTCATTATCACATACCCTTATGATTATTGTTTGATTTCATATGATCATATATTTATACCTCTTATGTTTACTCTTACTGAGCATCTGAGCTCACTCTTTATTTTGTTTCCTTTCCCTAGGTTTTGAAGAAATTATTTATATATGGTATGCTTATAAAGAGAACTAAATAGGAATATATTTTTGGGAAACTTAAAGATATTTCACCAGATAATAAGATTCTATTCCAAGTTTCCAATGGCACTAAACTATTACAATCCTTAGTTGTGTGTTTGTGCAATGTGATGAATATTCATATAAAAATATTTAGTATTCATGTATGAGAAGCCTGGGTCACTATAGTTTATATCAAAGGAAAGGTTTAGTTAGCTTTTGGAAACTAAGATGATAAAACTTTAATGAAATCTCTATAAATATTTCTAAGGATATTTCTAGGGATGTATATAAAAATAAGTCTAAGGATGAGTTAAAATATAGTAAAATGTCTTGGAATTTTGGTAAGGGATAGAGCGAGTGGTTTCCTAGAAATATATCCTTATCTAGATACTAAAAGTGGATGTGGATCTGGCACATATGTACCGAGGGGTAACATCCCCAAAACACCGTATTGTGATAAAATCAATCAGGAAATGGTGTATGATAATAGGCCTTGGTACACACCTGGTTTGATACTCACAGGGGATATGCTTTGTAAATTCCCAAACTCTTTATAAACCATCATAAAGGACTTAAATACATGATGACTATAAATTACCTAGGATTAAATTAATGTGTTATAGATTAAAATGAAGGTGTATTTATTTAGATCTCCTAAATGATTTTTCAAACTATGTGATTTTCCATTATGATTAGTGTTGCTCATACTAGGATTTCAGGACATTATAAAAGGATGGAACCCAAAGAAATCGTATTAATGAGGAATACAATAGAAAATTCAATGATTTTACCCTTGAGAAACTGAATGTTATGGGATATGGAATGAAAAAACTCATTGCTATAATCACACAACTTTATCAAGCTATGAATCATGGTGAACATCCAAATGAGAAAAGGAGGTAACAATTTTCTATTGATCCCTTTATAAGGAAAACCCCACCTTCTTTTAGTGGTTCTGCTGATCTGTTAGTTGATGAGAAATAGATTAGAACCATTAAAAAGATATTTTCTATTCTCCAGTGTTCAGATCATGAAATAGTTATTCTATATGCCTACTATCTGAAAGGTGAGGAATATCAATGGTTGAATCTTATTAATAATATGAAGCAATGAGGAGAAATTGATTCCATGAAGTGGGTTGAGTTTAAAATCTTATTTTTCATTAAGTAATTTCCTCATATTCTTTATAAAAAAATAGAGAAGTAATTTCTAGAGATTAATCATAAGGATGATGAATTTGTAGGTGCCTATGAAGCAAATTTTACAATACTTATAAGGTACTCTTCATGTATTATAATTCATACTTAAATTAAGGTTGACCAATACTTCAATTGATTAGAACCAAATATCCAAAGGACATTATACATAAGGAGATTTGGATGTTATGAAGAAATCAATTGATGTAACATAAAATTGTAAATGGAAGCTGGAAACCCTATTAGTTCTCGTGATGAGTAAAAGAAAATGGGGTTCCATGAAATATCCAATGTTATGACACATGGAGGTAAGAAAAAGTTTTAAACTCCTACTTTCAAAAACTATGGGAAGAAACACTTAGGTGTGTTTCTTAAAGGAACAATAGGGTTTTTCAAGTGTGTGAATCCTAGACATTGAGAAAAATAATGTAGAATTTATGTGAAGAGGCCAATCAATGAAATGATTTGAGAGAGAGAGATCAAAAAAATTCACCACCCACACTTCAGTGTTTCAAGTGAAAGGAGTTAGGTAATTATGTAAATCAATGCCCCAATCCAAGGTCTAATATGGATGGTAAGACAAAACAACATTTTTAGAAAAATTAAAAAAGGGGAAGCTTATGAAATCATAATGGAAGAAGTTAATCATGATTATTGGGGCACATCTATCCTCCCCTCCTTAGTTGGGAATTTCATGTTTGATTTTGTATGAATGATCCCTATGAAAATATTATTGTTCATACTTTAGTGAAATTTCATATGATTATCTACCTATACATGGATTCTAGAATAATAAAATCACATTTTATCTTCTATCAGTAAAAGTATAAACCCAAGAAAATAATTAAAATGTTTTTTTGTATAATATAAGAGCTTATTTAAGTAATAAAGGGTGAATTATATTTTGGAAGCATATATTTATCCTGGTATGATTTACTTAAGAGTTATGAAAACCATCATGGGTTTATGAGTTTAATTTTTATCACAATCTCATAGTCATTAAAACCTCATTTTGTGGTTATATTTGATGTTATTTTATCAAGATTAAATATATTTTAAGAGAAATTTATAGAAATGAAACCCTTGGGTATTATATATTATGAAAAAGTTATTTGAGGAGGAATGCATTTAAAACTAGTGGAAATATGATTAAAGGACACTATATGATCTTTTCATATAGATTTAAAGGGTGGTTGGGATCAACACCTTCCTCACATCAAGTTTTCTTACAATGATAACATTCACTTGAGTATTCAGATGCCTCTTTATAATGTCCTTTATGGAAGGAAGTGTAGAACTCCAATGTATTGGGATAAAGTTGTAGAAATAAAGATACTGGGACTTGAGAAAGTTGATGGGATAGAATATAAGGTTAAATCCATTCAACAATGTGTATGGACTGCACAAATTTAACAAATATGTTATATTGATAATCATTGACACAATCTAGAATTTGAAGTTGGTGAGAAGGTTTTTATATGAATTTCTCCATGGAAGAAAGGTGGGAAAACTATGCCCAAGGTATATCGGTCCCATTAAAATACTCGATTGTATCTGGATAGTATCTTATCATTTGACACATCCATTCAAACTCTCTCATATTCAAGATGTGTTTTATGTATCACTCATGAGGAAGTACATACCTGATCCATCACATGTACTAAACTCATAGGTCATACCGTTGGAGCATGATATTTCTTAAAAGGAATGACCGATATTGATTCTAGTTTGTATAAATAAAGTTCTACGAAACAAGGCTACTCACCTGGTCAAAGTTTTTTGGTGAAACCATCAGTTTGAGGAAACTATGTGGGAAACTTAGGATATGATAAGGCAAAAATATCCTTATTTTTTTGTATAAGATTTGCAAATTTTAAGAGTGAAATACATTTTAAGGGGGGAAGAATGTTACACCCTGAGTTTTTATGAATTGATTATTTTTTATTAAATTAAATTTCTTGGATGAATTGTGTTACATGCAACCCCAAGTTAATATTTCATTATATGCAACACCAATTTAAGCATGTTCTACACACAACACTAGCTTATCTTACATTACACACAATACTGAGTTTTAAAAAAACCATGATATATTATTAATTTAATTATTTAGATGTGACCATTATAACCTAGCCATTGATATTAGTGATATGAATTGTAATAATCAATTTTTAAATATCAATTACAACGGTTTTATATAAATAAAAATAAAATACATAATTTTCAGTAAATTACTTATATGTTTTAAAAATACCATCTTAAAAAAGTTTTTTATGTATTTTTGTAAACAATAATAAAATTAATTTTTGATACTTTTAGAAAATAAATTTGATAAAATAAAATTAATTTTTTAATTCATAAAGTCAAATTTATCTTAGGGTGAATTTTATGGGTTTTTTTTGAAAAGTTTCACTTTTTGATGAATAGTGAAAAATACTGAATTTTAATTGAAAATTTCATTTTCATATAATTTATTTATAAAGTTAAATTATATTTTAAATTGGTTTTAAAGTATAATTAGTTCAATTATACATATATTAATCTAATTTTGGTTATTTTAATCAATTTTATATTGAAATTGGATAAAAAACTTTGTAAACTTTTGTAACGCCTCGACCCTCAAAACCCGGAGCTGGTGCATTATTTTATTATATTGGAATGATTACAAGAAATAAAATCCTGAAGAACTGATTAGTTTAGTAGTTTTGGAAGACCAGATTAGATACATGATACCCATAGTACATTGGAAAATATATAAAATAAAACATGATACATAATAGTATGAAATAAACTACATCCTTAAAAGCTCATTCAAGGTTTTTTTCTTCCTAACTCGGGGAAAGGAAACATAATAAGGGTGAGATAAAATGCTCAGTAAGGGTTACATGAATCCATAAAAATATAATTAAAGACTATAAGGAATATAAATTATGGAAATGTAAATAATCTAAAAAATACATGCCATCAATAAACTGGGAATGAAATTGCATCCATAGATTTTGTCATAGTGAAAATCTCATGGAGAGTAATAAATGAGTACTGAATGAAGAAAATGATTATTTAGTGTATTTCATGTATCTATCACATGAACCATTATACCATCATGATAGTTTAATTTTGTGGGTAGAAACCCATCTATTTTTTTTAAACAAACACGAAGGGTTTGTCGCCAATTGTTTTTCCTCATGAGACCTTCCGGTGTATTGGGGGGATATAGTGGGCCCAACACATAACTTTAATTCTAAATAATTCTTCATAAATATTTATAATTGTTGAAAAATATGCCTTATAAATATCTGTATTGAGTATAACATGAGGAATCATCGATATTCCCTCTGTTAAAACAACATTCAAAATAAACACCGTATGTAAAATGGAATACGGCTAAGACAATAATCATATTCATGATACAATAATATGGATATTTAATATAAATATAATTTCAAATGAAAATTTATCTTAAATGGGTAATAGATCCACCAAATTAGAATTATTTGGTTCCCAATACAAGTAAGTCTCAATGAAATGGAACTTGAGACAAAGTCTCTTACCACATTATAATCAATCGTATCGTATGACCAAAAATTAATAATAATCAAATGAATCATTGAATACCATGAATATAAAGATAATCATGATATTATATATCAAAATTAAGTATACATACACCACATACATGAAATGAGTGGCAAACAATGGAATTCTCATGGAAATAAAAGTGAGATGAGAATCCCATTACCTTATGTCCAAATGTATTCTGTACTTGATCTTAATGTCCTGAATAATAAAATTATACCCATTAATTAAGAATTAAATAATATTATATACATGTAATTGATTTATTATATCTTCATTAAATTCATTTATGGCCTTTTATATGGGTTAATATATTCAATTTCATCATTTGGGATTGCACATTTTCTTAGTTTTCATGATCGGTTCACTTGTATAAGAGTATGGAAGTTCATGTAAAATGGAAATTGAAATATAGAATTGAAGTTATGAGTTATTAATGATAATACATAATGTTAAATTATCATATAAAGCCTTTGTTTATTTTGGTATAGGATGAATCATTATATAAAATTTTAATGAT
Source organism: Viscum album (assembly GCA_963277665.1). Classification (NCBI taxonomy): domain Eukaryota; kingdom Viridiplantae; phylum Streptophyta; class Magnoliopsida; order Santalales; family Viscaceae; genus Viscum; species Viscum album. The sequence goes on from OY728133.1 coordinate 1,130,099,481, forward strand.
AAATGCTTGGATTATTTTGGTGGTTTCTCGGTCACCACGAACTCATATTGTTTTATAATATAATAACATGTGTAAAAAATGATTCCAGAATATTAAATAGGATATATTAAATATATTATGATCTTTTTAAACCATAAAAATGGTTTTATTACCAGAATTAAAAATGGTAATAGAAATTGAAAACCTGTCGTCCTTGAATGTGATAAATTAACACATCTCAGACGGTGTTTTCATTTTTAGTATAAGAGTAGGAGGAAAGAGTGATGATGATAAAATATTAAATTATCATAATAAAATTCTAGTATATATAAGGTAATATAATTATTACATAATTTTTATGAGGGGATGTGAGGTGATAGAAACAAAAGAATGGAACTTGTAAAAGATGTTGAAAGAAAAAGAAAGTGAGGCTTACCTCTTGAGTACTCCTCCTTGAGAATCTCCTTGAGGCCTTTGGTTTTTGCCTTTTGGTGAGACCAGAAGGTTTTGGATGTGGGGGGGAGGGGCTGAGAAGAGTATTTGGTAGAACTTAGGTAATTATCAAAGCTTGAGAGGTGTGAGAGGAAGATGGGGTGAGGAGTGGTTTATATAGTGGAAGAGAGGAGAGTTTCTTCATTATTTTAATCATTAGTTTATTATTTTGCCTCAATAATATGAATAGTATTAATTCTTGTAACTAAAAATAGTAATTAGTGCATGTGAACTCAAACCAAGGGTTCTTACCTCACCAAGACATCATCCATGACTCAATAAATCATGTATTTAGCATTTATCATAAATTATTGTATTTTACTATTCACAAAAATTCAAGTATTTCAGAAAAGTCCCAAAAATTAACCCTAACCATTTTTCGAAATTTAGAATAAAAAAATTAACTCCATTTTATGAAAATAATTTTCAAAATATGATAAATTTAATTTTTAATTAAAATCATCATTTTCTCAAAAAATACAGTTTTTTAAAATTATAACTAATTTTATAATACCATGAAAAATTAACTAAGGTCTTATTAAATTATCACAAAATCATAGGACAAAAAAATATTTATTTAAGAATACATTTTATGAAAATTTACTTTATTTTAAATCAATTTATTAATTTAAAATTATAATTAAATATTTATTACTCACAAAAATACCAATACTTAATTATTAATTTTTAAACTATTCACTTTCATTTATAAGGTGCCTAAATTTTATTTATGCTTTTATGGGTGAGTTTATTATTTATAAGGGTCATATTAGTATTCATAAGGGTAAATTACTATTCATAAGGGTAACATTACTATTCATAAGGGTAAGTTACTATTCAACAAAAATTAAGTTGATCATATCAGACTCTAAATATCTTACAGAATGAAACTGTGTTTGTCCATTTTTGGAAATTCAAATGATAGAAGTAGAAAAATTAAGTTTAATAGCTAGGTTATAACTATCTCCTATAACAAAGTTTTGTTTCGCAGAGACTCAATGTTGCATGCATAATAATATATCTAATTAATTGAAATTATTTAAGAAGAAACATACCATAAATTCTTGGGGTGTTATATTCTTCCCTGATTCAGAAATTTTGTCCTTGAAATTTTTTATGTATAATGAACTCTAAAAAGACGTGTGTGGTTATTCTTCGTAACATCCTCAGGTTCCCACATCAATTCCTCCATTTTATGGTTTCTACAAAGAATTTTACCAGTTTAGTTTTCCAATTTCTCAATACTAGCTCTCTAGTGTCAAGATTCTCGACAGGCTCTTCATAGTAAGATTAATCATGTTCCAGTTCTATTTTCTCATAGGTGAGTACGTGCGTTGGGTATGGAATGTACTTATTTAACTATGACACATGTAACACAACATAAAATTTGGAGATACTTGGTGTCATTGATAAATGGTAAGCTACCACACCAATTCTTTCCAGAATTTTGAATGATCCTATGTACCTGGGGCTCAATTTCCATTTCTTACCAAACCATAAGACACCCTTCCATGGAGATAATTTTAGAAAGACATAATCTCCCACTTGGAATTCCAAATCCTTTCTCTGGTTGTCACCATAACTCTTTTCTTACTTTGGGATGCTTTAATATGGGCCTGTATTTTATTTACCTTTGTCATTGTTTCTTCAATAATCATTCCCTATAAGTTTCCTCTCACCAACTTCATCCCAAAAAGTTGGAGTTTGACATCTCTTTCCATATAATGCTTCATATGGAGCCATTTGAATACTATAATGGAAACTATTATTGTAGGAAAATTACACAAAAGGTAAGTACTGATCCCACATACCTTGAAATTCAAGTGATTATAACCTCAACATGTCTTCTAGTGTTTTAATAGTCCTTTCAAACTGCCCTTCGGTTTGGGGGTGATAAATAGTACTCATATGAAGCTTAGTATCCAAGGCCTTCTAAATACTTTTACAGAATTTTGATGTAAACTAGGGATCTCAATCAGACACAATCGATAGTGGTGCACCATAAAGTCTTAAAAATTCATTAATATAGAGTCTTTCTAGGCACTCTAGGGGAAAATCTTCTCTTATAGTAAGGAAATGTGGTGATTTTGTAAGATGATCAACAATTACCCATATTGTATCATTCCTTCTTGGATTCCTTGGTAGTCCTATGAAAAATTTCAATGTAATATCATCCCATTTCCACATAGGAATAGGTAGAAATTACATTAATCCTCTAGGATGTTATCTCTCAACCTTCAATTATTGGAAAACTAGACACCTTGACACATAGTCAGTAATTTCTCACTTCATGTTATCCCACCAAAAAATGTTCCTTCAGATCTGTATAAATCACGACTAGAAATCATGCTTTTCCCAATGCTTGTATACCAATGGTTCAAAGGAACCATTGGTATAGGTGATCTTTACCAACAGTTTTCATAAACCATTGGTAAAGATCTGTAAAAATTGAGTTTTCCCAACGGTTTGATGAAACTGTTGGGAAAAATGGGAAAAAAAGAGTTTTTCTAATGGTTTAGTGAAACCGTTGGGAAAGATGAAGACTCCTATACCAATGGTTCTATAGAACCGTTGGTATATATGATATTAAGAGGTTTTTCCCAATGGTTTTTTGAAAATTTTGGGATAACAAAACTTTCCCAACGGGTTTTTAAAACTGTTGGGAAAGAAAATCCCCAAATATCATCGATCTGCAACTTCATACATCTCGAAAATTTTTCCCTAATCGAGAGCTGGACGCACTCTCTTGAAATCTTTTCCCTAAACCTCAACCGTCGAGAAGGTTTGCCTCTAAATCTCAACACAAACGCTACTTCCCAACACAACAGTTCTGGTTTCCAATGATTTTTTCTTCCCATTTAAATCGGTATGTTTGAGTTCATTTATTTTAGATTTGTTCTTCCTGTTTAAATCGGTACGTGTGTGTTAATTTATTTTAGATTTTGTCATTCTATTTTGGTGAAATCTAGTGTGTATTATGATCCCCTTACAAAAATAAGGCATATATAATTTTTGGTTACAGTTTGAACCCTACTTATCAACCTGCTCTAGAGGGTGCTAACTCTAATTTCCAACGGGACATCTATCTTTGATTCAAGTAATTTTTGTTCTTCCATTCTAAATCAGTAGGTGTGCCTTCATTTATTTTAGATTTTTTCGTTCCATTTTTCTACAATGTATTGTGTATTATGATTCCCTTATGAACACAATCAATATATCATTTTAGTTTGCGGTTTTGTTGTGATTTATCTATATCGAATAATTTTGGTTGATATTGAAGAGGTCAATATGATCCTGAGTTATTTTATCCTTGATTTATTTTAAATTTAAAGTCTATTGACATGATTTAGTTGGTTAGCCATAAATACAGTTAGGGCTATCCAGGTGGGGTGGGGTAGGGCTTTCCATGTGGGTTGGGGGTAGGACTGTCTATGTGGGGTGGGGGTAGGGCTGTCCAAGTGGGGTGGGGGTAGGGTTGTCCAAGTGGGGTGGGGGGCTGGGTTATCCAAGTGGGGTGGGGGTGGGGGTGTCCAATTGGGGTGGGGGGGGGGGTTGTTTATTGGTTTCAGGTTTAGTGGTGGTCAAGAAGATGTCCATCCTGATGATGATGATGGTGAGGAGTCTGATGCAGAAGAGGAGGGAGAGGAGGAGGGCAGGGCGGATTGCAAGGGCGAGGAGGAGGGTGAGGCGGATGGCGAGGGCGAGGAGGAGGGCAAGGAGGAGGGCGTTAAGGAGGGAGGGGATGAGGAATAGGGTGATGATGATGGTGATGATGGTGATGGTGATGTGGGACAAGTTGATCCGTTACATTTTTGACTAATATTACTGAGATTTGATGTTTAATCTATTCTAGTTGTTAGTTTTATCTAAACCCGTAGTATAGTATTGGAGTTTAGTTATTTTTATATATTGTTTGTTTTCATGGATTTCGATACTTTAGTACAATGATCCTTGGGTCATTTGTGACATGTACGAGTCAACCCAGCCTCAATCCAAGGCGTGGAGTGGCCGGCACCACTCGAAGTGTCTCTCTATAGTTTAAAATGGACTTCATTTTAATTGAAAACAACAACTGACATATGGAAAACCGACCAAATGCATTCAAATTCTGTTGAAACATTAGGAAAACGTTCCATGAGTCATTTGTGAGGTGTACGAGTCAACCTCGCCTCAATCTGAGGCCATGTGTGGCCGGCACCACTCAAAGTGTCTCAGGTTTATTTGAAATATACAACATTTTAAATGAAAACAACAACTGACATATGGAAAACTGACTAAATTAATTTGGATTTAGTTGAAACTTTAGTAAAATGATCCATTAGTCATATGCGACATGTACGTGTCAACCCAGCCTCAATCCGAGGCACGGAGTGGCCAGCACCACTCGAAGTGTCTCTCTATAGTTTAAAATGGACTTCATTTTAATTGAAAACAACAACTGACATACAGTAAACCGAAAAAATGGATTTGGATTATATTGAAACTTTAAGACAATGATCCATGGGTCATATGTGACGTGTAAGAGTCAACCGCTCCTCAATCCGAGTCGCTTTGTGGCCGGGATTACTCTAAGTGTATCTCTTTTGTTTAAAATGGACAACATTTTAAGTACATACAGAAAACCAACTAAACGAATTCTGATTATGTTGATACTTTAGAAAAATGATCCATGGGTCATATATGATGTGCACAAGTCAACCCCGCCTCAATCTGAGGCACAGTGTGGCCGGCACCACTCAAAGTGTCTCTCTTTAGTTTAAAATGGACTTCATTTTAAGTGAAAACAACATATGACAAACGGAAAGCTGACCAAACGCATTTAGATTCTATTGAAACTTTAGTAAAATGTTACATGAGTCATTTGTGACGTGTACGAGTCAACCTCGCCTCAATTTGAGGCTAGGTGTGGCCGTAACCACACAAAGTGTCTCAGGTTTATTTGAAATAGACAACATTTTAAATGAAAACAACAACTGACAAACGGAAAAATGAATAAACGCATTCAGATTCAGTTGAAACTTTAGGAAAACAATCCATGGGTCATATGTGACGTGTATGAGTCAACCCTGCCTCAAATAGAGGCCTGGTGTTGCTAGAACCACTCAAAGTGTCTCACATTTATTTGAAATGGACAACATTTTAATTGAAACAGCTAATGGCATATGGAAAACTGACCAAACGCATTCAGAATGTGTTTAAAGTTTAGAAAAACGATCAATGGGTCATATTTGACGTGTCCGAGTCAACCCTTCCTTAATCCGAGCCATGGTGTGACCGGATCCACTCTAAGTGTCTCATTTTTTTTGAAATAAAAAACATTTTAAGTGAAAACAACAACTGACATACGGAAAACCGACCAAACGCATTATGAATGTGTTTATGCTTTAGGAAAACAATACATGGGGTGTATATGATGTTTATGATTAAACCCCACCTCAATACGAGGCGCGGTGTGGCCGACACCACTCAAAGTGTCTCTCTTTAGATTAAAATGGACTTCATTTTAAGTGAAAACAACAACTGACATACGGGAAACCAACCAAACGCATTCAGATTCTGTTGAACCATTAGTAAAATGATCCATGGGTCCTCTGAGATGTGTACGAGTCAAACTCACCTCAATACAAGGTATGGTGTGGTCGTAACCACTCAAATTGTCTCTCTTTCGTTTAAAATAGACATCATTTTAAGTGAAAACAATAAATGACATACGGAAAACCGACCAAATGCATTCAGATTCCATTGAAACTTTTGGACAATGATTCATGGGTCATATGTGACATGTAAAAGTCAACCCCGCCTCAATACGAGGCTTAGTGTAGCCAGAACCAATCGAAGTGTCTCTCTATAGTTTAAAATGGACTTCATTTTAATTGAAAACAACAACTGACCTATGGAAAACTGTCCAAATGCATTCAGATTCTGTTGAAACTTTAGGAAAACATTCCATGAGTAATTTTTGACGTGTAAAAGTCAACCCCGCCTCAATCTGAGTCCAAGTGTGGCCGGAACCACTCAAAGTGTCTCAGGTTTATTTGAAATAGACAACATTTTAAATGAAAACAACAACTGACATACGGAAAACTGACTAAACGCATTAGGATTCAGTTGAAACTTTAGGAAAACAATCCATGGGTTATATGTGACATGTACGTTTCAACCCAACCTCAATATAAGGCACGGAGTGGCTAACACCACTCGAAGTGTCTCTCTATAGTTTAAAATGGACTTCATTTTAATTGAAAACAACAATTGACATACGGTAATCCGACCAAACTTATTCGGATTCTGTTGAAACTTTAGTAAAACTATCCATGGGTCATATGTGATGTGTTCGAGTCAAAAAAACCTAAATCCGAGTCGCAGTATGGCCAAGATCACTCTAAATGTCTCTCTTATGTTTAAAATGGACAACATTTTAAGTACATACGGAAAACTGACCAAAAAGATTCTGATTGTGTTGATACTTTTGAAAAACAATCCATGGGTCATATATGACGTGCACGAGTCAACCTTGCCTCAATCCGAGGTGCGGTGTGTCGGCACCACTCAAAGTGTCTCTCTTTAGTTTAAAATGGACTTCATTTTAAGTGAAAACAAAAACTGACATATGGAAAACTGACCAAACGCATTAGGATTCTGTTGAACCTTTAGTATAACAATCCATGGGTCATTTGTGATGTGTACGAGTCAACCTTGCCTCAAGATGAAGCATGGTGTGGCCAGAACCACTCAAATTGTCTCTCTTTCGTTTAAAATAGACTTCATTTTAAGTGAAAACAATAAATGACATACGGAAAACCGACCAAATGCATTCGGATTCCATTGAAACTTTAGGAAAAATATCTATGGGTCATATTTGATGTGTACGAGTCAACCTCGCCTTAATCCAAGGCCTGGTGTGTCCATCACCACACAAAGTGTCTCACATTTATTTGAAATGGATAGCATTTTAATTGAAAACAACTACTGGCATACGGAAAACTGACCAAACGCATTTGAAATGTGTTGAAAGTTTAGAAAAACGATAAATGGGTCATATGAGACGTGTACGAGTAAACCCTGCCTTAATCCGAGCCATGGTGTGACCGGAATCACTCAAAGTGTCTCATTTTTTTTGAAATAAACAACATTTTAAGTGAAAACAACAACTGACTTATGGAAAACTGACTAAGTGCATTATGAATGTGTGGATGATTTAGGAAAAAGATAAATGGATCGTATATGACATGTACGTGTCAACCCCACCTCAATCCGAGGCGCAGTGTGGCCGGCACCACTCAAAGTGTGTCTCTTTAGTTTAAATTGGACTTCATTTTAAGTGAAAACAATAACTGACATATGGAAAACTGACCAAACACATTCTAATTATATTGAAACTTTAGTACAACGATCCATGGGTCATTTGTGACGTGTAAGATTCAACCTCACCTCAATACAACGCACGGTGTGGCCGAAACCACTCAAATTGTCTCTCTTTCGTTTAAAATAGACTTCATTTTAAGTGAAAACAATAAATGACATACGGAAAACTGAACAAATGCATTCAAATGTTGAGTCAATAAGGTTTTCCTTATGACTTTTTCATTCCTTCTTGTTTTGAAAATCACAAACACCTTTCTTAAGGAAAAATGCTTTCTTAAGGAAGAATGCTTTTATAAGGAAAATTGCTTTCTTAAGGAAAAATGATTTCTTAAGGAAAATTGCTTTTATAAGCAAAATCGCTTTTATAAGAAAAATTTATCCTTATTATATTTTCATCTAGATTTTTATTAAGTATGAGATTCGGATTCATTTCTATTTTCTCGGAATTGCTTGAAACTTTGATATGGAGTATTCTGTTTTAAGATCTGGATTCTGGATAAGAACTGTGATAAAGTTTCACTCCGAAATCCAGAATGAGAACTGTAATAAAGTTTCATTCCGAATTCCGGATACGGTTTTAATCCAGATTCAGGATACGAATTCTTATGAAGTTTAATGAGGAATTATCATTACGAATTCTGATGATGAATTCTCATTACGAATTCTGATAATGAAATCTCATTACGAATTCTGATGATGAATTCTCATTACGAATTCTGATGATAAATTCTCATTACGAATTCTGATTATTAATTCTCATTACGAATTCTGATAACGAACTCTCATTCTGAATTCTCTTATTAAACAGAATCTGATCATCTTTGTTTTATACACTCTAAATTAATTCAGACTCTGAAAAATATTTTGGATAGACTCCGAACTTTTATCCTGCTTACATTTCTATAATCTGTCTACTCTTTATTATTTCCATTACACTCTGAATCTTCACTCCGAAGTTTTCATTCCGAACCTTTTAGTTAGAATTAAAATGATGTCGTACATTCTGTTACACTTGTTTTGTTATAAAAAGATGTCATCTATTTTGTTATAAACTAACCGTTGTCTAAGTGACACGTGTACAGGTCCCTCCGATCTTTAAGGAAAATATGACCGTTGGAGAAGGAGCCGACCTTACCTATAAATAGGAGCTCATTTGAAAGAGCTCGGTGCTGAAAGGCTGACTGGTCTTCAACTCATGTGATTACATACTTGAAGTGATTTCTAGAGAGAGAGGCTCTTATTAACTCTCAAAGCTTCGTGCGACTCCGAATGTTGGTGATTACATTCGAGGGCTTCTGGGGATAGGAAGACAGAGGTGCCGACTACCTTGAAGTTTGAGGGCTTCCTTGCTGAGGAAGACAGAGGTCGCCAACTACCTTAAAGTTGAGGTCTTGTGGGGATAGCAAGACAGAGACTCCGATCTTCGTATCGAGGGCTTACCCTGGTGTGGGTAAGACAGACTTGCTTGAAAGTATAAATCAATGGACCTTTATCCAAGGTTGTTGGATACCCTTCTCTTTGGGTTAAAAGACTTATATCTTGTTACTTGTAGTTTAACTACTTGTTTTATTTCCGCTGCATTTTGTATTATAAGGAAAGTATAACTTTCTTATACTTCCTTATTTGTACTCTGATTCATTTAGATTCTATATGCTTTAAGGTAGAATCTTACTTTGTAATCTTTCATTAAGTTTCATTTTCCGGATCCATATTTCCAGAACCCACTTTCAGAATCTCATTCCAAGTTTGCATTCGGTGTTAGAGGTGTTGTGAATTTTCTTAGTTTAACTTTGTTAAACTTAGCCCTTTCCTTTTCTTAAGGAAAACATAGTTAATCATAACTAACTTTAAAGGTTCCAAAGGAATTTTTAAAGTATACAATTCACCCCCCTCTTGTATATTGAGCATCTACATCATTATTTCGATCCTACAATTGGTATCAGAGGAGGTCTCTGAAATACTTGTACTCACATAAAAGTTTTTCTTTCTCTTTTTCCCATTCCGAACTTTTCCCATTCCGAACTTTCTCATTCCGAATTTTGTTATTACAAAACTTTTGCTACTAACAAGTTTGTGTATCGATGGTTATTTCTAGTATGGCAGGAGTCAATGTTGGTTCGATTGATAATCTAAATCCTACAAGACCACCAATCTTTGATGGTAATGACTATGAGTACTTGAGAGATCGAATGAAGACTTTTGTAATCAACACTGGAGTAGATAACTTTGTTATGCTTACTGGTGATTATAAAATTCCTGACAGGGAAGTTAGAACTTTCACTAACCAGGAAAAGCAGGAATATCAACTCAATTATAAGGTACGCAATACTCTACTATGTTCAATGACCAGAAATATATATAGCCAAATTTCTTCTTGTGAAGCAACTAATTGTATCTGGAATAAGTTAGAAGTTACACACTTTGGGACTTCTAAGGTGATTGAGACTAGAAGAGCTATGCTTAGAGCTGAGTATCATGGCTTCAATTTTCCTTATGGTGAACCTATCTGTAAAGTTCAATAGAGATTTATGACTATCGTCAATAGTCTACAGTCTATGGGAGAAAAAGGTTTAGATGATGAAGCTCTTGTGGACAAGATAATTGATATTATGCCCAATGAGTGGGAATCCAAGAGAACATCTATAGATGAGAATAGGAAGGTCACTCAAATTACTCCTGATGAATTATTTGGAACTCTTCTACAACATGAGACTAGAATGAAGAGAGATGCTGACAACATCAAGAAGAAGAATGGAAATGGTACTGTTGCTTTTACAACAACTTCAAATCAGATGAAAGCTAAGACTCCTGAGAGAGTAACCAGATCCAAGTCTAAGAAAGTTATTTTCCAATCCGAATCTAGTGAGAGTGAAGTCTCAGAAAATGAACTAGAAAATCTTGCTCGAAGGATGAACAAGATAGCTGGCCAGAGGAATTTCCAATCCAAGTATAAGAAAAAGGATAGGAAAGATAAGAAAGATGGAGAAGTTACTTATTATGAATGCAAAAGAGCTGGACATATTAGACCAGATTGCCCTATGCTCAAAAAGAAAGAAAGAAAAGAAAGGCATTCAGACAGGAACAGAAATAAATATTATAAAGCTAAAGCTAAGAAAGTTTTGAAAGCCAATGACACCTGGAGTGCCGGTGGTGGTGACTCTTCAGATGAGTCTTCTGATTATGAATCTTCAGGACAGAAGAATCCTGGTCTTATAGCCAGATTACTTATTGATAATCATTGTTTTATAGCTAAGGTACGAAATGCTGAATCATTGACCAATGTTTCTTTAAATTCTAATGATAGTAAGTATTATAACTCTTCTGATTAAGAATCATCTTCTGATGAGGAAAATACTTTACCTACTTATGAATAAGTCTCTAGGTTTTCTGAACTTCTTGAGATTGAGAATTCCAAACTCAATAAAAAACTTGATAAGGCAAACTCTAGGAATTATATTCTTACAAAAGAGATATCAGATCTTTCTAAAGATCTTAATAAGAAAAATGCTGATTTTGAAAGTATTTCAAAAAATCTTGAGGAAGTAAGTTCTAAGAAGAACAAACTTTCTAAAGAGTTAGAAAAAGTAATTTCTAAGAAAAATGTTTTCGAGCCTAACTCTAGTTCAAAAACTAATGATTTTGAGGATAAAAACTTGGTTGTAAAACTCAAGTCCGAAATTTTTTCCTTAAGGAAGTGTTTATCAAACTTTATCCATGGTAAGGAAAATTTTGATAAGATGTATTCCCAAATAAGACCTTTAAGAAATAAATCCGGATTTGGTTATACCCATACAAAACCTATTTTCAGTAACAATTATTTTGTTCCTCAAAGTGCCCCATTTTGTACCAAGTGTCAATGTGGTGGTCACTAGGTAAAGAATTGTTCCTTAAACAAAACCCAATCTCTAGGATTTCACAAAGCTTACTTTTCTAAGAAGATGTGGGTTCCTAAAATTTTATTATCTGGAAATCTCGGATCCAAACAAGTTTGGATTCCGAAAATCTAATTTTCTTTTTGATTTCAGGAAAACAAAGAGAGTACCAGCAACAATACATGGTACATGGATAGTGGATGTTCCCGGCACATGACTGGTAACAAAAGCTTTTTCGAAAAGATTATCAAAACGAAAGGAGGAAAGGTAACTTTCGGAGATAATGCTAAGGGAGAGATTGTTGGTATTGGTAATATAGTTCTTCTTGAAAAAACCTTGATTTCAAATGTTCTTTTTGTTAAAGGTCTTAAGAACAACCTCATTAGCATAAGTCAGTTATGTTATGAAGGTTACCTTGTGAATTTTAGGAATGACAAGTGCTTAGTTCACAATTCCAAGGAAGAATTTATTCTCTCAGCCAATAGGCAAGAGAATGTTTACACTCTGAATTTAGAAGACCTCAGAAGCCAAGATTTATCTTGCTTAAGTGCAATGGAAGATCATTCTTGGTTATGGAATAAAAGACTAGGTCACTGTAATCTTAGGAACCTATGTAAACTCTCTAAGAAGAAACTAGTTAAGGATCTACTGGAGCTTAGATTTGATTCTTCTAAAGTTTGTGATCCTTGTCAATATGGAAAACAACATAAATCTAGTTTTAAATTGATCGGTGAAGTCTCAACAACCGATGCATTAAAGTTAGTGCACATGGATCTTTTTGGTCCAACAAAAACTGGAAGTATTGGAGGCAAATACTATGTGTTTGTTCTAGTTGATGATTACACTAGATTTACTTGGGTCTATTTTCTAACAAAGAAGTCTGAATCTTTTTCTTATTTCAAAAGTTTTAGAGCTCAAGTTAAAAATGAGAAAAACCTTCCATTGAAAACTATTCATAGTGATCATGGAGGAGAATTTCAAAATTCCGATTTTGAAACTTTTTGTAGTAAGAAAGGTATTACTCACAATTTTTCAGCACCAAGAACTCCTCAACAGAATGGTGTAGTTGAAAGAAGAAATAGAATTCTTCAAGAGATAACTAGAACCATGTTGAGTGAATATTCTATTGCTAGACACTTCTGGGCTGAAGCTGTAAGTACTGCTTGCTATACTATAAATCGAGTTTTGATTAGACCTTTTCTTAATAAAACTCCTTATGAGTTATGGAATGGTAGAAAACCAAGACTTTCCTACTTCAAAGTTTTTGGTTGCAAAGTATTCATTTTGAATACTAAAGATAACTTACATAAATTTGCACCAAAATCTAATGAAGGGATTTTCTTAGGATATTCCACAACCTCTAAGGCTTATAGAGTTTTTAATAAAAATACTTGTACTGTTGAAGAAACAGTACATGTAAGATTTGATGAGTCAGATCCTTTTGTTTTTAAACCATCCCAGCCTACATCTTCAGATGTGTTTTCAAAAACTGATTGTCAACCTTTGATAGAAGAACCTTATGATAGGGAAATTGTTCAAGAAGATACTTCTGAAATATTTACCCCAGAAGACTTTCTACCCTATGTTGATGAACAGGTTTTACAAAACCCAAATCGGGTGTTTCATAAGAATCATCCCAGTGATAGTATCATTGGTGATGTAAATCAACCTGTAAGGACTAGAAGTTCCTTAAGAAATTAAGTAGAACATCTAGCATTTCTTTCCCAATTAGAACCTAAAAGTATTGTTGAAGCTTTAGGTGATGATGATTGGATCAAAGCAATGCAAGATGAACTAAATGAATTAGAAAGGAATAAAGTCTGGACCTTGGTTGAAAGACCTAAGGAAAATTCTGTTATTGGAGTAAAATGGGTTTTTAGAAATAAATGTGATGAAAATGGAATCATAGTAAGAAATAAAGTTAGAATTGTTGCTAAAGGCTATAATCAGCAAGAAGGAATAGACTATGAAGAAACCTATGCTCCAGTAGCTAGACTTGAATCTATCCGTATTCTACTTGCCTTTGCAGCATTCTTTAATTTCAAACTTTTCCAAATGGATGTGAAATGTGATTTTCTTAACGGTTATGTTCAAGAGGAAGTTTTTGTTGAACAACCTCCTGACTTTGAAGATACAAAACATCCTGATCATGTTTTTAGACTTACCAAAGCTTTGTATGTCCTTAAACAATCCCCACGAGCATGGTATGATAGACTCACTGGATTTTTGCTTCAAAATAACTATGTTAAGGGAAATGCAGATCCAACTCTTTTTATAAAGAAAGATAAGAAAAATGTTTTGATTGTTCAAATTTATGTTGATGACATCATATTTGGTTCAACTCAGCAATCTTTGACTGACTCCTTTGCAAGTCTAATGAAATCTGAGTTTGAAATGAGTATGATGGGTGAGTTAACATTTTTCCTTGGTTTTCAAATTTCTCAAAAACCAGAAGGAACTTACATATCTCAACATAAGTATATTAAAGATCTTCTGAAAAATTATGGTTATGACAACACTAAGAGTATAAGTACTCCCATTGGTACCTCAAACTCTTTAGATCTTGATGAAGCTGGGAAACCAGTAGATCAAACATCTTTTAGAGGTATGATAGGAAGCCTACTATACTTAACAGCTAGTCGACCAGACTTAATGTTTTCAGTATGCTTATGTGAAAGATATCAATCCAATCCTAAGGAATCTCACTTAAAGGCAGTAAAAAGAATTTTTTGCTACCTTAAGGGAACCATGGATTTAGGATTATTTTATACTTCTGGAAATGATTTTGTTCTTAAAAGATTTTCTGATGCTGACTTTGGTGGATGTAGAATAGATAGAAAAAGTACATCCGGAACTTGTCACTTCTTAGGAGGTTCATTAGTTTCTTGGTCCTGCAAGAAGCAACATTCTGTAGCACTTTCCACTGCTGAAGCTGAATATGTAGCAGCTGGAAGTTGTTGTGCTCAAGTTTTGTGGATGCAACACACACTCATAGACTATGGCCTGAGTTTTACTAAAACTCAAATTTTTTGTGATAACACAAGTGCCATTGCCCTCAGTAAGAACCATGCACATCACTCCCGTTAAAAACACATAGATATTAGGTATCACTTTCTTAGGGATCACACACTTAAAGGAGATATTATTCTTCAGTTTATCGGAATGCAAGATCAACTTGTTGATATTTTCACAAAATCTTTGCCTTCTGATAGATTCGAATACATTAAACAGAAGTTAGGAATGATAATCGTAAGGTAATCCTCCTAAATTAACTTACTGTTGAAAAAATCTCCTTAAAGCAATAAACTCCTTTTCATAGGGGGAGTACATCTGATTGTTAGATTAACAAAGTTTTTCAAAATTTGTTTTCAATCTTTTCGGAACTACAATTCTGGAATAGAATTCCCGGAACTAAAATTTTCCAGAATGGACATTTCTGTACAAAATACTTCTGGAATGGAAGTGTTCGTATTGAAAATTTCCGGAATGGAAAATTTCGTACTGATATTTTCATAACGGGATTTTCGTACCGAATCTTTCATAATAAGTCTTTTGTTTTCAAATTTTGTAATGAAAGTTTCGTACTGAGTTTTCCGTACTGTCTCTATTTTTCATAGTGATTTTTATGATTTTTTTCCCTATTCGTAATAAAGTTGTTTTTCGTTGTTTTCGTAAAAATGTTACCAATTAAGAATGATCCTCCTAATCCAATCCTAAAGGTATGATTTCCTTACTCAAGTTTTCGTAGTCATATTTTACGTGCGGGAATTTTCTTGTATTATGTTTCCGGATTATACTTTTCTTAATTCTCTGTTTTAATAAAAAACCTCAAAAATATCGGATTCAAGTTTTATAGAGAATTGGTTTTCAACCGTTAGATCTGATCTCAACTTATCACAATCGTTAGATCAATCGAGGAAGTTGAACCGTCATCTCATTGCCTATATAAAGGGGACCCGAATACTCGTCCCACATCGGTTCTCAAGCTCTCGCGTCCCGAATCTCTGCCTCTCTGTTTTAAGGCCGTTCCGAACTTCAGTTGTCTCCGTTCCGAACTTCTCAAAGATCTTCAGATCCAAATGTCTGTGGAAGAAGCTTCGCAAGACATGTCTTCATCTAAGCCGATCTCGAAGTGGTTAGTTTATAGAGAGAGGCTGGTTCATCCGAATTTCTTCAACAAGTATGATTCTCTTATTTCTAAGAATATCAAGCTTAATGGTTGGGAAGATGTTGCAGTGTCAAAACCCGGGAACCAAGATGAAGTGTATTCAGACTTACTTGTTGAATTCTATGAGACAGTTTCTTTTCTTCAGGAAGATGGAAAGGACAAATTGTCTTTTAATTCTTATGGGAAGACTTATAAACTTTCATATGCCAAGGCATCCATCTTGGTAGGGATAAGGAATGAAGGTGAAGATGAGTTTGTTTCTCATGTGTTTCCGGATTCTAAAGGTAGCTTCGACAAGGAAAAAGCTTTAGAAACTCTCAGACTGGCTGATGACAAGGCTCTGAAGATTGCTAGTTTATCTACAAATTTCCTGATTCTAGAGCTATGGGTACAGGGTCTTATCGTACCAAGGAAAGGTGACAAAGATAGCTTGAAGAAGAGTGAGATATATATCCTAGATTTTCTGATAAATCTGAGGAAGTTTAACTTAATGAAGCACATTCTTATCACTCTTGAGAATTTGAAGAAAGGAAATCTGAGAGCTCAGATTATTATGTATCCAGCAATCCTCTCGAAGTTGATAGTTCGGTGCCTTGAGTCTTTCAAGGAGGCTTGAAAATCTAAGCCAAGAGTTTTCAAGATTATGCTGGTGAGCGATGGTACTCTTAAGAGAATGGTTGTATCTTTTGACAAGGAGTCTGGACAGTTTACTGATCTACCTGCTCAAGGAGAAGCAGTTCCGAAAGTTGCTGATCCGGAATCCTCTAAGACAGTAAGGAAGAGAAAGCTGAAAGAAGTGGAAGTAGAAGCAGAGAATCCTAAGTCTAAGTAAGTCCATTCCGCACCTCCAAAACCAAAGACGAAGAAAGCCTATCCTGATGAAGTTGTTTCGAAGTGGAGAGCAGATAAAGAGAAAAGGAAAGAAGGGGATCCGCAGTTCGGATTGGACCCTGCGGAGGCTAAGGCCTTGAAGGAGAGAACTGCTGATAAGCTTGAAAAACAAGTAAAGTAAAAGAAGCTCAAGAAGAAGATGTCTGAGGCTGAGGTAGCTCATACTTTGTTGAAATTCAATGAGATGGTTTCAGTAACTATTCATGTTCCGAGATCTTTCTCCTTGGAATCTCTACCTGAGACTCCAGGAAGAAATTTCGTTGCTCCGGAAGAAGCTGTTGCTAAGAATACTGAGGAAGTAGAGCAAGTTGAGCAAGTTGAACAAGAAGAAGATGGTGCTGAAGGAAGTGGTGAAACTGGAGATGTGCTGAAACAAGTAGATGATTACAAGGGGACAACTTCGGAACACTTATCACTCCGAACTTCAGAAGCTGAATCTTCGAAGCTAGTTACTCCAGCAATGGAAGAAGAGAAAGGAGAAGAAGAAGTTACTTATCATGGAGAAGAAGAACAACTTTTACTTGATGTTGCTCAGAAGGAAAACGTAGGGGTTCGTGTTCAGGAAGTTGCTGATGAGGAAGATAATGTTGTTCAAGTTTCTGATAGTGAGAAGAGAACTCCGGAACATGATTCAATTCCGGAAAAAGACAAGGGAAAGCAAATTCTTGCTGATACTCCGAGCTCAGAAGTGAGAAAGAGGAAGGAAGTAGGTAGTTCTTAGAAAAGAAATCTTAACCTTATTGAATAAGAAAATTCTCCAATCAAAGTTTCAGATTCAGAGTCATCCTCGGTGGGGCATGACTTTGTTGTCCAGTCGTTAAAGAAGTTGGTGGGATCCATCCCGACCTTCTCAAGTATTGATTCAAGATTCCAGATGCTCCAACATGCTTTGAATCAGAAAACAGACTCCGTGTCTATGGTTATGGACAAGTGCGTTGATATTGAGGCTCAGTTCAAAACCTTCTTTGTTGGCTACGAAGCTCATAGAAAATATTGCAAGAGGATGACAAATTGGTCGAAGAAGACTGTTGAAGAGATGAGGTTATTTGATGAATTTCAAGACAATGTCAAGGATGCTTTTGAGACTGAGGACAAGAAGATAAATGACCTGACTTCATCCTTTGAAGAGAAGCTGACAGATGAAAAGAACTTCCGGATTCAACAAGTCAGAGATCTGAATGGGAAGTTAAATTCTGTTTCTCAGAACTGGAAATTTGAAAGAGATCATCGGATTGAGTTTGAAGAGAAGATGAAGGCTCAGGAAGAAAAGATCAAAGCTTAGAAAGAAAAAATTCAGGCCCAGGAAGAAATAATTGAAGCTCAAAGTGCAAGAATAGTGGTCTTAGAGAAGCAAGCTGAAGAAGATCATAAAGACCTGAAGAAGATCAAGACTATTCTTAAAGGGATAATTTCGAAGGAAAAAGATCCTAAATAACCAAATCCGGTCTTTTTGTTGTAAT
Source organism: Viscum album (assembly GCA_963277665.1). NCBI lineage: Eukaryota > Viridiplantae > Streptophyta > Magnoliopsida > Santalales > Viscaceae > Viscum > Viscum album. The sequence goes on from OY728133.1 coordinate 1,130,117,708, forward strand.
ATTTTCTTTGTTGTCGAGATTTCAAACCTAATGAAAATTGTGCCTCTCGTTTCTTTTGTTTTCATTACTAATATTTCAGGTACTTTGTTTTTTTCCATTCCCTCGATTTCTTTTTGAAAATCACAAAGGGGGAGAAGGAAAAGATCCTTAAGAAAAAGAAGAACTCCAATGAGATTTTATCAAAGGGGGAGAAGGAAAAGATCCCTAAGGAAAAAGAACTCTAATAAGAGTTTTTTTAAGGGGGAGTTTTTCATTTAAGAAGACTTTCTTATTCATAATGAAATGCCACTCCGGAAATCTAGAATACGATCCTTAGAGTTTCAAAGCCTAAGGGGGAGTTAGTCGTATTCATCAATATCCTCAAATAAAAGGGAGATAAGCCTTAATGTTTTTCTTTCTTCTTAGAATTTATTTTTCGTAAGGATGTTTGTGCTTTCCAAAAAGGGGGAGATTGTTGAGTCAATAAGGTTTTCCTTATGACTTTTTCATTCCTTCTTGTTTTGAAAATCACAAACACCTTTCTTAAGGAAAAATGCTTTCTTAAGGAAAAATGATTTTATAAGGAAAATTGCTTTCTTAAGGAAAATTGCTTTCTTAAGGAAAATTGCTTTTATAAGCAAAATCGCTTTTATAAGAAAAATTTATCCTTATTATATTTTCATCTAGATTTTTCTTAAGTATGAGATTCGGATTCATTTCTATTTTCTCGGAATTGCTTGAAACTTTGATATGAAGTATTCTGTTTTAAGATCCGGATTCTGGATAAGAACTGTGATAAAGTTTCACTCCGAAATCCAGAATGAGAACTGTAATAAAATTTCATTCTGAATTCCGGATACGGTTTTAATCCATATTCAGGATACGAATTCTTATGAAGTTTGATGAGGAATTCTCATTACGAATTCTGATGATGAATTCTCATTACAAATTCTGATAATGAAATCTCATTACGAATTCTGATGATGAATTCTCATTACGAATTCTGATGATGAATTCTCATTACGAATTCTGATGATTAGTTCTCATTACGAATTCTGATGATGAACTCTCATTCCGAATTCTCTTATTAAACAGAATCTGATCATCTTTGTTTTATACACTCTGAATTAATTCAGACTCCGAAAAATATTTTTGTTAGACTCCGAACTTTTATTCTTCTTACATTTCTATAATCTGTCTACTCTTTATTATTTCCATTACACTCCGAATCTTCACTCCGAAGTTTTCATTCCGAACCTTTTAGTTAGAATTAAAATGATGTCGTACATTCTATTACACTTGTTTTGTTATAAAACGATGTCATCTATTTTGTTATAAACTAACCGTTTTCTAAGTGACACGTGTACAGGTCCCTCCGATCTTTAAGGAAAATATGACCATTGGAGAAGGAGCCGACCTTACCTATAAATAGGAGCTCATTTGAAAGAGCTCAGTGCTGAAAGGCTGACTGATCTTCAACTCATGTGATTACATACTTGAAGTGATTTCTAGAGAGAGAGGCTCTTATTAACTCTCAAAGCTTCCTACGACTCCGAATGTTGGTGATTACATTCGAGGGCTTCCAGGGATAGGAAGACAGAGGTGCCGACTACCATGAAGTTCGAGGGCTTCCTTGCTGAGGAAGACAGAGGTCACCAACTACCTTAAAGTTGAGGGCTTGCAGGGATAGCAAGACAGAGACTCCGATCTTTGTATCGAGGGCTTACCCTGGTGTGGGTAAGACAGACTTGCTTGAAAGTATAAATCAAGGGACCTTTATCCAAGGTTGTTGGATACCCTTCTCTTTGGGTTAAAAGACTTATATCTTGTTACTTGTGGTTTAACTACTTGTTTTATTTCCGCTGCATTTTGTATTATAAGGAAAGTATAACTTTCTTATACTTCCTTATTTGTACTCTGATTCATTTAGATTCTATACGCTTTAAGGTAGAATCTTACTTTGTAATCTTTCATTAAGTTTCATTTTCTGGATCCATATTTCCGGAACCCACTTTCGGAATCTCATTCCAAGTTTGCATTCGGTGTTAGAGGTGTTGTGAATTTTCTTAGTTTAACTTTGTTAAACTTAGCCCTTTCCTTTGCTTAAGGAAAACATAGTTAATCGTAACTAACTTTAAAGGTTCCAAAGGAATTTTTAAAGTATACAATTCACCCCCCCTCTTGTATATTGAGCATCTACATCATTATTTCGATCCTACATCAGATTCCATTGAAACTTTAGGAAAACGATCCATGGGTCATATGTGATGTGTACAAGTCAACCCCGCCTCAATCTGAAGCCTGGTGTGACCTCCACCAATCTAAGTGTCTCTCTATAGTTTAAAATGAACTTAATTTTAATTAAAAACAACATCTGACATATGGAAAACCGACCAAACGCATTCAGATTCTGTTGAAACTTTAGGAAAACGTTACATGAGTCATTTTTGATGTGTAAGAGTCAAAATTTCCTCAATATGAGGCCAGGTGTGGCTGGAACCACTCAAAGTGTCTCAGGTTTATTTGAAATAGACAACATTTTAAATGAAAACAACAACTGACATACAGAAAACTGACTAAACGCATTCAGATTCAATTGAAACTTTAGGAAAATGATCCATGGGTCATATATGACGTGTAAGTGTCAACTTAGTCTCAATATGAATCATAGAGTGGCCGACACCACTCGAAGTGTCTCTCTATAGTTTAAAATGTACTTCATTTTAATTGAAAACAACAACTAACATACGGTAATCTGACCAAACACATTCAGATTCAGTTGAAACTTTAGGACAACGATACATGGGTCATATGTGACATTTTCGAGTCAACCATTCCTCAATCTGAGTTGCAGTGTAGCTGGGATCACTCTAAGTGTCTCTCTTTTGTTTAAAATGGACAATATTTTAAGTACATATGGAAAACCGACCAAACGGATTCTGATTGTGTTGATACTTTAAAAAAATGATACATGGGTCATATATGATGTGCATGAGTCAAAACCGCCTTAATCGGAGGTGCGGTGTGGTCGGAACCACTCAAAGTGTCTCTCTTTATTTTAAAATGGACTTCATTTTAAGTAAAAACAACAACTGACATACGGAAAAACAACCAAACGCATTCGGATTCTGTTGAACCTTTAGTAAAATGATCCATGTGTCATTTGTGACGTGTATGAGTCAACCTCACCTCAATCTGAGGCATGGTGTAGCCAAAACCACTCAAATTGTCTATCTTTCGTTTAAAATAGACTTCATTTTAAGTGAAAACAATAAATGACATAAGGAAACCCGACCAAATGCATTCAGATTATGTTGAAACTTTAGGATAACGATCCATGGGTCATATGTGACGTGTACGAGTCAAACCCGCCTCAATCCGAGGCCTGGTGTGGCCGACACCACTCAAAGTGTCTCACATTTATTTGAAATGGACAACATTTTAATTGAAACAACTACTGGCTTACGGAAAACTGACCAAACGCATTCGAAATGTGTTGAAAGTTTAGAAAAATGATAAATGGGTCATATGTGACATGTAAAAGTCAACCCTTCCTTAATCCAAGCCATGGTGTGACTGGAACCACTCAAAGTGTCTCATTTTTTTTGAAATAAACAACTTTTTAAGTGAAAACAACAACTGACATACGGAAAACCGACCAAACGCATTCTAAATGTGTTGATTCTTTAGGAAAACGATACATGGGTCGTATATGACGTTCATGAGTCAACTCCACCTCAATCCAAGGCACAGTGTGGCCAGCACCACTCAATGTGTCTCTCATTAGTTTAAAATGTACTTCATTTTAAGTGAAAACAACAACTGACATACGGAAAACTGACCAAACACATTTGGATTCTGTTCAACCATTAGTAAAATTATCCATGGGACATTTTTGACATGTACAAGTCATCCTCACCTCAATCTGAGGCACGGTGTGGCCATCACAACTCAAAGTATCTCAGTTTTATTTGAAATGGACAACATTTTAAGTGAAAAGTACAACTGGCATACAGAAAACCGACCAAACTCTTTCGGAATATGTTGATACTTTAGGACAACGATCCATGGGTCATATGTGACGTGTACGAGTCAACCCCACCTCAATCTGAGACACGTTGTGTCTGGTATCACTCCAAGTGTATGTATAATGTTTAAAATGGACATCATTTTTAGTAAAAACCACTTGTATGTATTCTTAATTGTGTATAACACATATAATTACTTATTCAGTTTTTTATGTATTTTATTGATAATTGATAATTAAATTATGTATGTATTCAATTATGAACTGAATTCCAGATTCGACATATAATTTTCATCTAAGTTTTAAATTGAATTCTAAATCAATTATGTATGTTTATAATTACGTTATAAATTATGATTTAATTCTGGATTTGTATAGTTCTAGGGTGCAATTTTAAATGTGTATGCATTATATGTTAAATAATTGGAAAGGAGAGGGAATGGATAATTACATCACAATTGACAGGAATGGGATTGCAGACCTTTGAAAATTGCAGGCTTCCATGCAATTTGCACAGCATATCCTATTCCAATGGTTTCAAACCATTGGCATACATTTTGTAGGATGTTTTTTACCAACAGTTCTATGAGAACCGTTGGTAAAAACCCTTTCCCAATGGTTTTGTAAACCATTGTAAAAGGTTCCTAAAAGAGGTTTTTTCCAACGGTTTGGTTGAACTGTTGGAAAAACTTATACCAACGGTTCAACCAAACCGTTGGGATAGGTTACTGTAACTAACCTATCCCAACGGTTCTACATAAACCATTGGGAAAACTTTTTCCCAATAGCTTACTTCCCTATGGTTGGTAGAAACATTGGTATAAGATATACCAACGGTTCTGCAGCCTATCCCAACGGTTCTGAACCATTGGGAAATATACTATTTCCAGTAGTGAATCTTGGTGCCTCTGGGGTGTATAGAGAAATTTGATCTAAGAGAATCATCTAATAGTTCCCTTTTTAGCTTAGGTACTGATGGAATGCATAACCTCTTTCCAAATTTCATAACTTCATCCTCAAATATGAAGTATAGCAATATTCTATCTTTAACATATTTAATTATATTTTGTAGATTCTCATCATCAAATTGAGATCTTTTTATATTATCTAGTAAAGATGGTTTAGCAATCATTTGAAAAAGGAATTGTGTTTCCTCTTCCTTAATAATTCCCATATCCATCTTTATCATATCCATGAATATAAGATCTCTCTTATTCCTCATTTGGTTCAGAAGTCCATGATCTTTCCTTCTTAATGCATATGCTACCATATTTTTCTTTACTGAGTGTTAGTGTATTGAAAAATAATAATATTTTAGTAACTTAAGGCATTTTATTTTCCTCATGTTGAGTTATTTCTATGTAAAAATGTATTTCAAACCCTCATTATCCGTATATATCTCACATCTTTCACTATAGAGATAATGTCACAATATTTTCATAGAAAATATTATTGATGCTAACTCAAGATCATGAGTTGGATAATTTTTTTCATGTGTCTTCAACTGCCTTGATGAATAAGCAATAAATTTATCATTTTTCAAAAGGACACAACCCAATCCATTCTTTGATGCATCACTGTATATCACAAACCCATCATTTCCAGATAGAAGAGTCAAAATTATATTATTAAACAATATTCTATTGAATTATTCAAAACATTATGTATATTATTTTGTCCATACAAACTTAACCCCTTTACATGTGATATTGGTTAGCAGGTTAGCTAATCAGGCAAAATTCTGAATGAAATGCTGATAGTAATCTGCTAATCCAATAAAACTACATACCTAGGCTATGTTTGTTGGATAGGCCATTCTTTAATTGAATTTATCTTCACATAGGATCAACTGAGATTCCATCTTTAGAGACAATATATCCAAGAAAAGAAATATTTTGAAGCTAGAATTCACATTTACTAGACTTCCCATACAACACTTTTCTTTTAAGAATCTCTAGAATAACCCGTAAGTGGTTCTCATGGTCCTAATAGATTTTTTGAATATATAAAGATGTCATCAATAAATACCACAAAAAAATCATCAAGATATTCCTTGAAAACTCTATTCATTAGATCTATGAAAATATAGGGTGCATTAGTCAGTCCAAATGACATTATTGTCAACTCTTAATGCCAATAGCTGGTTCGAAATGCAGTCTTTGGAATAATTTACTTCCTCAAATGCAACTGATGATATCCAGATTAAAGTTCAATATTAGAAAAATATTTAGCTCCATGTAATTGATTAAATATATCATCAATGTGAGGCATAAGATACTTGTTCTTTATTTTAATTTCATTAATTTCTCTATAATCAATTCACAAACTCATGGATCCATCTTTCTTATTGACAAAGAGAACATGGGCTCCCCATGGAGAAACACTAGGGTGAATAAATCCCTTGTCACTCACTCCCTCTAGTTATTTATTTATATCTACTAATTCTATAGTGTCCATTATATAGGGAGTCTTTGATATAGGTCTTTCACCAGGAATTAAATCAACAGAAAACCCAACTTCCCGCTTTGGAGGATGTCCATGTAAATCCTTGGGAAATACATCAACGTATTCTTGCACAATAGGTACATATCCAATTGGAATATTTATTCTATAACCAATATACATCACATTATCTTCCTTGGAAATAATTTCATTCAGTAGAGCTACTAGGGGTGGATCTAGATAAGAATTAGATGGTGAGGTATTTATGTATTGAGGTTATATTTATAACCTTAGTTAAAATTATATTTAAAGATTAACCTAATTTCAAGTATTTCCATAATATTTATATTTGTAAGTTAAATTAATATGGTTTTAGAAAAGGACAACCAGTAAGTCAGGTGAAAACCAATCAAATCTAGAAATGTCGCGGGACTTGAACCCCTGAATGAAGGATGATAATGGTCTCATGCCAACCACTGACCTACACAATTTCCTTGTTAATTTTCATTGTTTTTAGTTAAAAAATATAATGAATAAATGTTAATTATAGACCAATAGTATCACTTTTTAGGATTAGGGATTAATATAATATCCAAATTGGGTTGGAAGATAGTTAAGGACAAATAGTTAGACTTTTCACTCTTAAGATCATTTAAAAGTTTATTTTAGTGCTTCAGGAATAAAAAAAATTCTTTATTGGTAATTAATTCCATGGCAGTAAAGGAATGAATTAGAATTTGATTGAAGCACAACCAAAAGTTAAGATTGTTCATATAAAGTCGAAACCTACCAAGTAAGAATATTTCATTATATTCTTGGTCAGAAAAAAAAATACCCAACATTAGGAAAATGACTTCGAAATAAAAATGTTTCCCTAATACCTAAATTTCTATTGATATGATGGCTTTATAAATCATTAATTATTTATGGATTTGAGACCCTCAACATTCCATTGATCATTCACTTCTTATGAATATTTACGCTTTTCCTGTAAGTATGTATCTATATTTCCCACTAATGTTCTCCTACTTAGAAACCTAGTTACATGGTAGCCCATGTGACCTCAATACTTTCCATTTTCTATTTTATAGAGGATTACTTATGAACCCTTCTCACGATGTGGTATTTAAATGTTCGAAATATCAAATGATATACTACCAAGATTGAGTTTAAATTGTGAGGATTAAATTTAAATAAGGTGGGGAGAATGTGAAACCCCAAAAAACTAAAGTAAGAATATTGTATTCAATAGCGTGTATGACTCGTGACAACAAGCATGTATTATAATATAATATCTATATACTTTATAATATATTTACTATTTAAAATATATTCTATATATTTCAACACATGAAATGCTGAGTTAGCCTAAAATACATGTGACATTGGGTAAGCATAAATAATATGCAACGAATACCTTCCTATATAGCTTGCATTACACACAAAAGAGAACTTCTTCAATGGATTATACTATATGCAATATCGAGTCTTACTGAGAAACAATCTATAATTAAAACATTATTATTTATTATAATAAGATATAAACTAGAAGTTATGAATAATATTAACTAAATTATGAAAATATATTATTTATAAAACTAAATAGTTGGTTAAAAATAAATTATAAATGGATATAAGAACCAATTGAATATTAAAAGATATTTTTTATAGAGAACTATTTTTATGCTCACAAATATGCTTTACCCTAATAGATTAAATTAATTACAATTATTGAGTGATATTAATGTAATAAATACGTTACATATTCAATAAATTTTTTTTTGATATTCATCCAATATATTTGGTAAGCATAATATAGGATCAAACCCAATATTTCACATAAAAACCTATATTTTTATTAAGGTATTTTTACTGCCTTTTAATAGAGAACCTATTTTAAATATTAATTTTAACACTTTTATGAATTTAATTTTATAAAATAAACACCATTTTTGAATTAATAATTTAAAAATTAGCTTAGGATTAATTTTTGGTATTTTCTCGAGAAACTTCTTTTTTTAGTGAATAGTGAAAAATATCTACGTTTTAGTTAAAAAATGCCTTTTGGTTTAAATAATTATTAATGTTAAATTATATTATAAATTTATTTTAAAGTCACATTAGATAAATTATACATCTATTAATATAATTTAGTTCATTATAATCAATATAACTTTTAAATTTAATATAAAAACATGACAATCTTTTGAACATTTTTCTACTAAAACTAGTTAATTCGTCTATCTGCAAGATTAACATTAATCTTAATTTTTTTGTTTCTATGATTTGAATTTTGAAAATACTACACACACAATTATAATAATGATAATATTTTTGGTTTAATAATATCAACTTAATTTTTTACAAAAATGATTAGTGAAAGTGACTAAAATTAATTATAGTGATTAGCGTGTAATTAGGCTTAAAAATGGACTAAAACCCTAAGTTTAAGGGCCTAAATGACCTATAAACTTGTCCAACACTCATTTTATAGAAATATTTAGGCCATTAACATTCAATTAATTAGTTTTGGTGTTTTGTTATGACTTTTATTAGGTAATAACAGGTGCACACCTAACTTCTTTTCAAAAATACCAAGTGAGTCCTTTTCCTTCCCTATAAAAGGCCACCACCTCTACCCATTCCTCAAACCTATCCAACCTTTTTAGTTCATAAAATATCTGCCCAAATGGACTAAAAAAATACCTCCCCTCTACCTATAATCCTACCTTTGGGAATAATACATTTCATTGATGCCTTTTGGTTCAACTAAAAGAAGTTACCCTATTAAAAGTTAATGTCTTTTCTCAATCTCTCTAGTTTCATTTCCATTTTCCAACCCCTAAAATATCATTATTATATTCTTGTGTAACAAAAACAGTATCCTAAATATACTATTATGTTTTTATTATGATATTTAGAAATACACTTACACACACCACTATCTAATTGGTAACGAAAATAATGTTTCTGTGTACGATGAACTACTGCCTCACGAAACGATGATTGTTCAATTTTTCCCTACCGCTTCTCATGGTGGCCATTATGATGGAAAATATGTTTATATATATTATATATTATATTTATTGTGTCTTAATTATTCTTTAATCCATGTATTACACCTACCTTTAATACTTTTCATTTTATGTTAATACGATAACATCATTTGAGGAAGTATGGACTACCGCCCCCTCAAAGCGTTGTGATTCGTTCACACTAAACATGGAAGGTATAAAGAATGGTTTTAATTAAACATATGAGACATAAAAAACATATATATGATATTAATGACATAATTATATTTCTAGAAATAATATATATATATATATATATATATATGTATATGTATATCATTTTCTTTATTACCCTTTCACACACTTAAAAAGTGATAACGTTATTCGTAGATGTGTAGACTACCACCTCCTCGACATGATGTGATTCCTTTTACACCACATAATTCTTTATATAAGTATGTATGATTAAATAATATGGTAATTATTATATAATTATCATTCTGTAATGATATGGTGTTACCTTCTTTTCACAACAATCACTTAAAAATGGGAATGTTACTCATGCGTACGTACAACCTACCATCTACATGATTGTAACATATTATCATTTTCATAACCATATTTAATGATTGGTTTTAAAAGTATAATTTTTTATAAATATTATAATTATGTCATGGTTATTATTTTTTATATGTTATATAATTAACCCCATGACCATAGTTGAACAACAATAATTGTTTTGACACATAAACCCAATTTGGTAAAAAACAAATAATGTAAATTTAATTGTTTGATTAGTTGTAAACAACATGTTAATAAGTGAAATAAAAATAATTATAAAAATGAAAAAGGTTATGAAGAAATTATAAAATTAACATAATTTTATTATACACAAATTTAAAGGACGTTCACCTGTAAGGAAATTCAAGGTAAGAGATTTTCATCTCACTTTACATTCCATTGAGGCTTAATTGTTGTTATGCATCTAGTTTCTTTAACATGGTGCATATACTTCCCTTTACATGATATATCATGAATCTACTTACTCTCATGATATTATACACGTTTATATAATGTTATTCCTTCATGAGGATTATGTTTTAAAATATTTCAATATGGTATGGGACACTTTGGGATGTTTAAATATTATTTTCCTCAACAATAACACTAATGATATTTAAATGGTATTTATATTTGAGGAAATTATATAACCATTGTTAAATATATACCTTTAATTATTATATATTTATTCATAACCATTTTCAAGTATTATTAACATTTTCCCACTCTTTAGTACTCAAGTGTTTTATAAAATGTTTTTCAGAAAACCTAACTTTATTTATCTCTTTAGTTAGAGAACCTATTTTATTCTAAAAACCATGTTTTATTAAAAGGGTCTCAAAAAAATTTCTAAAATGATTTTGGTAAATACATTTTTACCATTTTTGTATTTTAACAATGTTTCAAAGGAATCTTCTTGTCACTTTCCTAACGATTCATTTTCTAACCTTTTTCCTTATAAAAGGAATGTTATTTTTACCTCATACAACATGTACGGATTCATCCACCGTCATTTCTTTGAAGCATCCTTTTCAAAAGGTTTATTTTTAAAGAAAAATATTTTCAAAAGGTTTTTCAAAAGGAAATGATATTTTCCTCAAGAATATTTTTAAAAATCTATTCTTTTATTTCATCGACAAAAACAACCCTCTATTGTTAATCCACATGGGATTTGTTGTATTGATATAATCTTTAATCTTTATCTGGATGCTTTATGATTTATTTGTCCAAGGATAGTATTCACATTCACTTACTTTATTTATTTATTATTCCCATTGAAACATTCAATCTCTTATGATCATTGAACATTGAATTTTCCTAAAATTATTCATTTCATTTATCATCGATATTACTATTGCCTAAACCATAGACCATTTTACATATGATGTATACTTTAATAGTTATTTTACTATCTAGGTTAATATTGATAAATCCACATCACTTAATCCATATATATATTTGATAAGGCACGTTGTTAAATTAATTATTTGATAGATGAAGAATATTTTGGACTGGTACGACATGGGCGAGGCCCAATTATAAATAGCCCCTTGATTTGTCAGTAGTCACATGGGACAAGTCATTTGGCTAGTCCCCTTAGATGGGTTATTACCCTATATTTTGTAAATTGTCTTGTTAAAAGTCTTAACGATAAAGGTACCATGTACCTAGGAAACATGAAGTTCAATAATTAATCATTTACTTCATTTATATTATGATATTATTCATCCATGAGATTTTGTGTCGATATATCTTTGGATGTGTTTCATTTTCAATTCATTGAATAAATGACAATTGTTTTAGTTACCTGACTTTCCATATTTATATTGCCTTATCTAGTTGTTTGAATGGTATGTACTTATAATTATTACCTTTCCATATTACTTACGCACTTCCATTCAATTTATTCATTACATGTTATGTGCATTCATCCATTCAACTTTCCATATTGAATATTCTCATCGATTCATTATTGCTTCCACTATATTTTTCCCTTACTGAGCATTTGAGCTCACCCTTATTATGTTTTTTTTCTAGGAATCCAAGAAGAGTACTATGAAAGATATGAATGTATTTAATATATGGATTAGATTTATCCTCGGAGTTACTTATTTAGAAAGAAGAAAAAAATTATGTTATAATCAATGTATTCATTTGTAATACAATACTTATTTATGTATCTAGTTTACTAAGACTACTAAACTAATCGGTCCTTCGAGGCTAGATTTATTGTAATAATGATAATGTATTTATTATAAGACACCATTTATAGGATATTTGGGGCTAGTTAAATAAAATAATAAGATAAGTAAATTCAATAAGGTATAGACATTATGGAAATGTAAATAATCTGAAAAACACATGCCATCAATAAACTGGGAATGAAACTGCATCCATAGATTTTTTTAAAGTGAAAATATCATGGAAAGTAATAAGTGATTACAAAATTAATAAAATGATTATTTAGTGGATTTCATGTATCTGGAACATGAACCATTATAACTTCATAAAATTTTAAGTCTATGGGTAGAAACTCATCTGATTCTGTTTGGAAACAAACACAAAGGGTTTGTCTCCAACTGTTTTGTCTCATGAGACCTGTCGATGCATCGAGGGGCTATAGCAGGCCCCACACATCATTAAAAGTACAAATACTTCTTCATACATATATTTAATTAAAGAAAAATATGCCTTATAAATATCCATATTTAGTAGAAGATACAGACTCATCAATATTCCCTCTATTAAAACAACATTCAAAATAAACATTGTATGTAAAATGGTATACGAATAATACAATAATCATATCCATAATACAAAAATATGGATATTTAATAGAAATATAATTTCAAATGAAAAGTGATATCAAATAGTAAGTAGATCCACCACATAATAATTATTAGGTGTACAATACCAAGTATGTCTCAAAGAAATGGAAATTGAGACAAAGTCCATTACCACATTGTAATCAATCGCATCGTATGACCAAAAATTAATAATCATAAAATGAATAATTTAATAACATGAATATAAATACAATAATGATATTAAATACCAAAAATTAAGTATACATACATGACATACAAGAAATGAGTGACTAACAATATAAATTTCATGGATACAAAAGTGAGATGATAATCTCCTTACCTTATGTATGAATCTATTCTGCACGTGATCTTAATGTCCTAAATAATAAAATTATACTGATTAATTAAGAATTAAAGAACCTTATATAAATTTAATTTATTTATTATATCTTCATTCAGTTCATTTTTGGCCTTTTATATGGGTTAATGTATTCAATTTCATCATTTTGGAGTGCACATTTTCTTAGTTTTCATGATCAGTTCGCTTGTATAAGAGTATGGAAGTTCATGTAAAATGGAAATTGAAATAAAAAATTGAATTTATGAGTTATTAATTATCACCCAAATGGATAAATTATTATATAAATACTTTAGATATTTTGGGAGATGATGAATCATTATATAAAACTTTAATGATAAATGCTTGGATTATTTTGGTGGTTTTTCGATCACGACGAACTAATATTTTTTTATAATATAATAACATGTATAAAAAATGATTCAACAACATTAAATAGGATATATTACATATATTATGATATGGTTAAACCATAAAAATGGTTTAATGACCAGAATTAAAAATGGTAATAGAAATTTAAAACTCGTCGTCCTTGAATGTAATGAATTAGCACATCTCGGATGGTGTTTTTATTTTTAGTATAAGAGGAGGGGTAAATAGATATGATGATAAAATATTATATTAGCATAATAAAATTCTATTATATGTGAGGTACTGTAATTATTATAGAATTTGGATGAGGGGAGGTGAGTAGAGAGAAACAAAAGAATGGAACTTGTAAAAGAAGTTGAAAGATAAAGGAAGTGAGGTTTACCTCTCGAGTACTCCTCCTTAAGAATATCCTTATGGCCTTGGGTTTTGGCCTTTTGGTGAGACCAGGAGGTCTTGGACGTGGGGGTGGGATTGGGAAGAGTATCTGAAAAAACTTAGGCAAGGATCAAAGCTTTAGAGGTGTGAGAAGAAGAGGGGGTGAGGGGTGGTTTATATAGTAGAGGAGCGGAGGGTTTTGCATTATTTTAATCATTAGTTTTTTATTTTTCCTCAAGACTATGAATAATTTTGATTATTGTGACTAAAAATAGTAATTAGTTCATGTGAAATCTAACCAAGTGTTCTTACCGCAATAAGACATCATCCATGACTCAATAAATCATCTATTTAATATTTATAATAAATTATCGTATTTTAATGTTCACAAAAAAATTCAAGTATTTCAGAAAAATCCCAAAAATTAACCCTAACCATTTTTAGACATGTAGAATCAAAAACTGAACTCTATTTTATGAAAATAATTTTTTAAATATGATAAATTAAATTTTTAATTAAAATCACCATTTACTCAAAAAAATACAGTTTTTTAAAATTATAACTGATTTTATAATACCCCAAAAATTTAACTAAGGTCTTATTAAATTATCCTAAAATAATAGGAAAATAACATATTTATTTAAGAATAAATTTTATGAAAATTTTATTTATTTAAAATCAATTTATTATTTTAAAATTGTAATTAAAATTTTATTACTCACAAAAACGCCAACACTTAATTTTTATTTTTTAAAATATTTACTTTCATTTATAAGGTGCATAAATTTTATTTATAATTTCATGGGTTAGGTTTCTATTAATAAATTTCATATTAATATTCATAAGGGTACATTACTATTCATAAGTGTAACATTACTATTCATAATTGTTAGTTACTATTTACCAAAAATTAAGTTGATCCTATCAGATTCTAAATATCTTACTGAATGGAATTTTGTATGTTTGTTTTTCTGAATTCAAATCATAGAAGTGGAAAAATTAAGTTTAAGGGCTAGGTTATAACTATCTCCTATAACAAAGTTTTTTTTTTGTGGATACTCAGCATTGTATGCATAATAAGATATCTAATGAATTGAAATTATTTATGATGAAACATACCATAAAATCATAGGGTGTTATAAATTTTTGTCATTTTCTCTTTAAAAACCCGCATTCTCATCACATATGAAATATTAATTTTAAATTAATATTTTCCACTCTTATAAATAGAATTTTTAAAAACTGATTCAATATTTATAATCATCATAATTTATATTTTATAATAAGTCCAAGTTAATTTTTTACCAAAATTAATAGTGAATGCAGTAAAAATTAATTACCATTGTTAAGGTAATAATGGGTTTACCAAGGGTTAAACTAAAAAGATAAGGCTAAAATTAACATATAAAATTATATAAAAACTATCGGCTGTAAATATTTCAACCATTACAATTTTATTGTTTGATAATGGTCTATTATGTACCATTGTGTCATATGAAAAATGCAGGACCACTAAATTCTTTTCAAAAATTATAAGTGTATCATCTCCCCCAATTATAAAAGGCCACCCCTCTCCTCTCTTATTCACACATTCAAAACTATTTATTTCAGACAATAACTATCCTAATAACTTATCAAATCACCTTCACTCATCTTATAAGCCTTATTTTAGGCATATCACTATCCTATGAAGGGTTTTAGTGAAAACTTAAGGAGGATACCCGAAGAAGAGGTAACATTCATCAACGAGTGTTTTTGTTATATTTATTCCTTCATCCCATTAAATTTTCATTATATCATGATTATATAATAAAAAAATTATCTTCCATATATTGAGATATTTTTATGTTAATTTAATGACCTACAACCATCTCTACGTCCATCAAATGGGTTACGAAATCATCATTTGTGTGTATGGCAGACTATCGCCTTGCAAACTGATATATTTTATTTTTTCCATTACTACCTATCAAAGATGATCCTAATGATTTTTTTTGTTTATATATTATATATATGATATATATGATTTTATTATGATTTTTAATTTTTATATAACACATAAATTCATGTTTTCCATTTTGTGGGAGTACGATAACGTCGCTCGTGTGTATAGAAGACTACCACCTCAAAAAGCGATGTGATCCATTAACAATTTACATTGAATGTATTAAAGATGATTTTAATGAACATATGTGATATATATGACATATAAATGATTATTTAATGATAATATATCATATATATTTCTTTCCTTCATGCTTATAATAAAATGTAAAGAACGTTCATACATACGTACGACCTACCATCATCATAAACGGTGCATTTCATTTTCCACATATAAATATTATATATTACTATAAATACATATTTAATGAATATATATGATATTTATATCATGTTTATCTTTTTTTAGATGATGGAACCATGATCAAATTAATAGTACAAAAAATATAACAAATTAAAACATATACGGAAAATATTATGGCTATTACTGAAACATAACATTAACATGGAATTGTTAATAAACAGGTCATAAAAGGTCATAAAAATCATATATAGTATGATATATATGAATATGTTTATTTAATTTATTCATAATAAACTTATATTTATTATACATAAGGTTTGAATGTGTAAAAAAGAAGTTAAGACTTAAGATAAGGGATTTCTGTCTCACTTTTTACTTCTATGGGACACATTTCATATTCACTGTATATTTATTTTATATGGTGTACATACTAACCATGATTTTATTTTATTATTATTATTATCATTAAAATTATGGGGAGTTATATATCTATTTTAGGACATCTCTTTCATGGGGTTTATGGTTCAAATGTTACCAAAATAGTAAGGGATTTTTTGTGTCAATTTTCCTTCTTTGAGATGTACATTATGTCATTTTGAGGGATGTTTACATAGAAAAAATGGATCTATATGATCCAAATAACACACCTTACGTGCTTATTACTATTCAAAATTTTCAGACTGTTACTTCTTCGGTCGCCTCATCCTGGGCGGCAGCTGTTGTGTCTTCTCCCTCTAGAAATGCTCCCTCTCCTTCCAGTGACCCACATACGGCTCACCATGATCTCCTTCATCCTTTGAACCCTACCTTTCACCCTCCTATCTAGTTCAAATATGATCTCTGCAACTCTTCCATAAGATCATCTTGCCCCCTCTTCCTCAAAATATCCTCAAAGATTTTGTCTTGCTCCTCGAATGAAGAACCGCAGGTGATTAACATCCCTATGTTGGCCTTCAAAGAAGCTACAATCCACCTCAAATGGAAAATGGTAGCTCATTTTAGAGTGGATAGTCCACCACTTCATCTCTCTTGGTCCTTCATAGATTCATGGGGGTTGGATCCCCCTTCTCAGGTTTCGTCTCTAAACTGTTGATCATTTTCTATGGTCCTGGACTCAAAGGATGATTTTACTCTGGCCTGGTGAAAATCCCCCCATTAATTGGGTCATTGGCACTTCATCCTTTCTCACTAGGTGATGTAAGTTCATCATGAGAAAGAATATACTCATGCAGTGGTTTGGATCAATCTCATAGGGATTCTATTATAATTCCCCAAACTTAAACATTACATAATCTTGAGTTAATTCAAGAATTCTACATTGATGATCTTTTCAGGTTTAGAGTTTTAGAGAATTAGGCCATAACTATTACATTACATCACAAAAATTACAAAGTAGACACTTCTTCTCTATCCAATTTTTTTTTCAAAAAAAAACTCATTAAAATAAAACAATAATTCTTTTATTGATATAAATCTTCTTGAATTCTTCATTTATCTTACACTTCCTTATACCCTGTGAAAAAAATTTCAAAAATTTGGGATGAGAATAAAAATATCATTATTGGTTATAAAATAAGGAAAGAAAACATTAGTACATCAACACATAAAAATCAATAAAATCATAATTTTCACTCATATAACATAAGTTCTTTAACATACCTCATGAAATCATAAGATTTATAAATAACACATAGAAATAATAAATTATAATGGTAGCTTTTGGAATCCATATCATACTTACATTGTAGCTTTCACAATTACATAGGGAGTTATGTTTGGAATACCCATCACAGTATATTCCCTAAATCGCTTAGGAGAAACATTAATGTTTACCTATGTCACTTTACCCAATGCACTGGAGAGCTATATCAGGCTCACCCGCCCTCGATTTATCACAGAACCACCCGTATATGTAAATAATTTCAAAGAACTATAATATAATCATAACACATAAAAAAATCATAAAGGAAAGATAACATTTCCTTATTGCAATCACAAGATATAAGTTCAATATATTGATATAATCAATCCATTATCAAAACCATTTTCAATACCAAAATACATAAAAAAGTTATATGGTATTTATTTTCCTTTTAAAAACATTATGACTTGTTAAGGAATCCAAATATCAAATAATACTTGCAGTGGCAGAATGGTCGTTGTCATCACGTACGTTAAAAATAAACATTCCCTTTGTACTTTAGTAAACAACTTCATGAAACAAAAGATTCCTTTTGAAAATTGTTGAATTAAATTAAAATAAAAAGGGTATAATTATATACCTTATAAAATAATGTCGTGTATAAATCAAAATATGCCTCAATGAAAGGAGATTGAGACGAAGTCCCTTACCTTGAGTCTGACTCGTAACATATGTTCCTTGTTCTTTCTAAATAATAAACTTAAGTTACTTTCTAGTTGCTTCAAAACCTTTTTAATTTTATTATTCCTTTTATATTAATTTTTACCTCATTATAAACATTACATAATTATTTAAGTTAATATCGGTTGTTTTGTCGATATTTGGTACTTTAGTCAAAAATGAACTTGTTATAATTACAAATTGTGTAAGTGGTCAAAAGTACATTATCTCTAGAATGATATTCATGATTTAGATATCATATATATCATATATATCCAGTATATATATTTATTTATAATAGTACATAACATTTGGAGATAATAAATAAAATACATCATTCATGGATATGGTAAGCTGACATATGCAAGAATTCTGACCTTTATACATTCCATGTATGGAATGAATAGTCATATCACTTTGAGGGAGCAATAGTCCGCACTTCCTCAAATAAAATTATCATATTTACACATTATGGAAATCATATTGGTATGATTTAAATAAAAAACAGATGTATAGAGACAAAATAAATATAATATATATCATATATAAATATAGTGACATCATAATCACCACCATGAGCGGTGTTAGGGGAAAATTTAGCAATCATCGTTTTGTGAGGCAGTAGTTCGTCGTCCCCAAAAACAGTATTTTCATATCCATTAGAAGGAGGTGTGTGTGTAAGTGCAGTTAGAATACTTCTTATAAAACATACTAGAATATTAAGGATATTGGTGTGGTTATTTAATCCAATAATAATAATATAATGTAGAGTTAATAAGTAAAATAATGGAAAGGAACTTTTAGAGAAGACACTACCTCTTAAAATATGGAACTCCCTTTGATTTGAGCCAAATGGATTTCTTGAATTGCCTTCTGCCTAAGGTAAGGCTTATAGTAGGAAGATAGGGATTTTTAGAGCTTATTTGGGTAGATTTTGGATGATCCAAGGGGCTTTAGATGTGTGATTAAATGGGTAAGAGTGATGCTCTTTTATAAGAGGGAGGAGGGGCACTTTAGGAATGTTTTGAAGTATTATTTTATTATAAAATGATTTTCGATTTAAAAAGGTACCAAAGTAATTTATTTAAAATAAAATATTATTTTGGGTCAAAAAACTCTCAACAAATAGGTTTTAGACAATTCTAGGTCACAAATTTAACCTTATCTGTTAGCTTTAACCCTTAGTTAACTAATTTAACTTTTACCATGTCTTCTCGTATATTCATACTACATGGTTAATATAGTAACTATAAAATTATAATAGAACCTAAAGTGGTTCATTAATAATATTTTCAATATTATATAAGTCATTTGGATAAATTTTATATTTTTAGGACAATTATATCATTTAATAAAATAGTATTTTTTTTAAAAACTCATTTATGTCAATTTTTATACTATTCATATCATGACTTTTTAAAAATCCATAACTTGATTATTTTGAAAAAACATCATTAATTAAAATATAACAAGTCATAATCATCCCTAAAATTAGTGTATGGCATAAAAAGTTTCAAAATAATTTTATTTTAATATTTATAATGTCATTTATTTAAATCATTCATTAATAAGGTAACCACTACATAATCATAATGTCATGAATAATTTTATTTATTTGATGTCTAAAAAATATAAATAAAATACCATGATATAGGAAATATTTTTATCTTTATAATTATTATTTTTAGTCTAAAATATCACTTATATAACCCCATATAAAAATTATTTTACTAAAAGATACATGTTTATGTTATATTTTTCTTTACTTTAAATTATTTTTATAAAATGTCATTTTCACATCAAAGTGGCTCCATGGGGTCACATAATCGACCCAAGGATGACCATGGTCAGATATATCTCATCCAATAGTATTATTACATGTGTTGATGTAGTTTAATATTATTATAATTTTATGTTTTACCCTTATTTACCAAATTTACCCTTTAACTGTGGTAAATAAAATAATTAATGAAGTTACTATTCATAATGTTTAAAAATAAAAGGTACCTATTTAAAAAATTTGGACCTCCTGATTCCAAATATGGAATCAATTTTTCTAAATTCATAACATAGAAGTTCCAATAATTAATTTAAAATTAATTCCCATTGTCAAAACCAAAAAACATGTTTTTAAGAAGTAAAAACCATCAAAATATTGACATGTGTTTATGTACAATTTCAACATAAAATTACTTCCAATAACCAAAATTGGATTAAATTTTAAAAATATAATTCAATTACACTTTAAAACCAATTAAAATTTTAATATAACTCTATAAATAAATTAGATGAAAAGATATTTTTGAATTAAAATGTAAGATTTTCACTATTCATTAAAAAATGAACTTTATCAGAAAAATATCAAAAATTTACCCAATGTAAATTTTGATGTCCCAATTATAAATAAGAAGTTTATTTTTTCCAATGGAATATATAAAAGTGAAAAAAAAACTTGATTTAAAAAGGGTTCTCCATTAAAGGGCGGTAAAACGACCTTTTAAAAATATTAGAGTATTTCATGCTTAAAATCGGATTTGTTATTATTTTAAGCCACTAAAATTTATCGGATAAATGTAAAGACATTTAACAAACATGTATAATCATATTGTAGTTAGTTATATTCATTCCCTCTAAAACAACCTCTAGACGCTAACTACCATTTAAAATAATATTATTATATATTTTTTTCAGAATGACTCAACCTTATATAAAACATAAGATTTCAGAGAAACCCATTGTTGCGTGTCAGGTATGCCATCGAACATATCATCCCCTTTAAAGTAAAAGTAATATTTAATTAAAAAAATATTAATAAATATGAGAATTTTATATTCTTTATTTACCTGGGATGTTACATCCTTCCCCCCTTTTGAAAATTGCATCCTCACAATTTTATTCACTTATCAAATAATTGGGGGTATTTATCCCTCATAGCATTTTCAGATTCCCATGTTGCCTCTTAAACCATATGGTTTTTACACAAAACCTTTACCTGATGAATGACCTTATTCCACAATACTTGGTTTCTTCAATCAAGAATCTGGACTGGTTGTTCCTCATAAGAAGGATTCTATTCCAACTGAACTACCTCTGGAATCAAAACATGAGATGGATCCGACATATACTTTTTTAATATTGAAACATGGAAAACATTGTGTACCTGGGATAAACTTAGAGGTAAATCCACTCTGTAGGCAACTGATCCAACTTTATATAAGATTTCATAGGGTCCAATGAACCTTAGACTCATATTTCCCTTCTTACCAAAGCGCATCACACTTTTCCATGGAGAAACATTAGGAAAGACATGATCACCTACCTCGAAAGAAAGATCCTTCCTCCAGTTATCTGCATAACTTTTCTTCCTTCTCTAAGATGTTCTCACGTGCTTCTGAATTGAATGAACTTTTTTCTGCCATCTATTATACCAATTCTGGTCCCATCAACTTCCTTTCACCTACTTCATCCCAAAAAGATGGATTTCGACACTGCTTTACATATAATGCCTCAAATGATGCCATCTGTATACTGGAATGAAAACTGTTATTATAATAAAACTCAACCAAAGAAAGGTGTTGGTCCCAAATTCCCTGTTAATGCAGTGAACAAGCACATAACATATCTTCCAAGGTATGAATTTTTCATTCTGACTGACCATCTGATTGAGGATGAAAAGTTGTACTGAGATTTAATTCAGTTACCAATAACTTCTAAAGGCCCTTCCAAAATTTAGAAGTGAACCTATGATCATGATCAGATAAAATGGAGAGGGTAACTCCATATAACCTGAATAACTCTTTAATATATAATAGATAAAGTTTATCTAGTGATAGATTATCTCGAATAGGAAGAAAATGAGAAGATTTATTCAATCAATAAACAATAACCCAAATTTCATTGTTACCTTGAGAAGTATTTGGTAGTCCCACTACAAAATCCATGGAAATATTTTCTCATTTACACTCTAGAATTGGAAAAGGCTGAAGCATCCCTTTCGGTAACTACCATTATATTTTAACCTGTTGATAAGTGAAACACTTCACAGTAAATTCAGCAATATCTCTTTTCATTCCATCCCACTAGTAATACTCCCGAAGATCTCTGTACATTTTAGTACTGCCATGATGAACTGAAAAAAAAGAATTATGATCTTCACATAACAATTCTTTCTTCAACTGTGAATCAAAAGGCGCACATAACCTCTTTCCAAACCTCAAAACATGGTATTTATTAATGTTAAATTCAGGTAACTTTCCCTTTTGAACCAATTCTACATTTTTCTACAACTGACTATCTTATTTCTATGCTTGATTTATTCTATCTGCTAGAGATTATTTCACTTCCACCTAAAACAAAACAGAGGAATTCTCTACACCAAAAAACTTTCGATCCAAAATTATTCAAATAAAAAACCAAAGGATCTCATTCCAAACGTAGCATGGTTAATTTTGCATTACTCTTTCAACTCAAAGCATCATCCACTTTATTTGACTTTCATGGATGGTAACAGATCTTCCAATCATAATCCTTGATTAATTTTAGCCATCTCCTCTATCTCATGTTTAATTATTTCTGATTGAATATATATTTCAAAATTTTGTGATTAGTATACATTTCACACTTTACGCCATACAAATGATGCCTCCAAATTTTTAATGCAAAAACAACAACATCTAAATCTAAATCATGTGTAGAGTAATTTATCTCATGAGGTTTCAACTAATGTGAAGCATACACAATTACCTGATCATTTTTCATAAGGACACAACCAAGTCCTTTCAACGAAGCATAACTATAGATAAAAAATTCACCATTTCTATAATTTAGTGCCAAAAATAGATCATTCACCAACCATATTTTCAATTCCTAGAAACATTCATCACATTATTTTGTCCAGATGAACTTAACACATTTTCAAGTTAACTTAGTCAGTGGGCTAGATAACCGTGAAAAATTTTCAACAAACCTCATTTAATAACCTACTAAACCAATAAAACTATGAATCTAGGTTATATTTGGGGGTCTTGGCCATTATTTAACAACTTTTATTTTAACAGGATCAACAGTTATTCCATCTTTATAAACAATGTGACCAAGGAATGGAATTTGTTGTAACCAAAACTCACACTTTCTAAATTTCCAATATAGTTTCTTTTCTTTTAAGATTTTCAATACAACCCTTAAATGACTTTCATGCTCATATTTTATTTTAGAATATACCAAAATATCATTAATAAAGAGAACCAAAAACTTATCCAAGAACCCATGGAAAATTATATTCATAAGATCCATGAATAAAATAGGTGCATTGGCTAACCCAAAACGCATAACTACAAATTCATAATGGATATATCTTTCACAAAATGTGGTCTTCGGAATGTCTGCTTCCTTTACTTTCAACTGATGGTACCCCGACCTAAAGTCAATCTTCAAAAAATACTAAGCTCCTTGGATCTGATCCAACAAATCATCTATATGAGGCAAAGAATACTTGTTCTTAAAAATGATATTATTTAAGGTTCTATAATCAATGAAAAGTCTCACTGAACGATGTTTCTTTTTAACAAAAAATAAAGGTGAAACCCATGGTAATGTGCTAGTTCAAATGAAACCTTTATCTAATAACTCCTGCAATTGCTTCTTTAACTCAAAAAGTTCAATTTGATCCATTAGATAAGGGGGTTTTGAAATCATATTAGCATCAGGAACTAAGTCAACTATAAATTCGACTTCCTGGTTAGGTATTATACCAGGAAACTCATTAGAAAAAACATCAAGATACTTTTTGACCACTAGTACATCGTTAATCTGAATAGTTCCTTTTTTTCAACAATATGTTCAAGGTAAAATTCATTTCCATCATTTACTAGTTTCTCTTCTTCCTAATATGCTATCAAAATTAAGGGTTCATTATTGTATACAAACTGAAATTCTTTTTGAAAATAAACCTTTTTATCTCTTCATTCAATATTAACATGATAAATGAAAAGCCAATCCATACCCAAAATAACATGAAACTCTACAAGAGGAAAAACAATATGGTTTACAGGTAGATTCTTTCCACACATAAGGATCATAAGGTTCTTATAATTTTTTTCTGTCTCAAAATTTCCTCCAAGAATTTTTACCACAAGTTCAAGATTCATATCTTGAGATGTAATTCCTAATTTAGTAGAAAATTTCTCAGAAATGAAAAGATCTGTATACCATGAATCAGACAACACATTCGCATAATCTGAATAAACAAATAATGTACCTGATACTACTTTATTTGATGGACCAACATCTACTTAAGTAGTTGAAAATGATTTTACCACCCCTTTATGCTTGTAGTCTGACTGCTTTCCTTCATTTGAGTTATTCATTGGACACTCATTTTCATAATGACCCATTTCATTTTACTTAAAACATTTTACTAACTATAAATCAATTTTTGTCTTACCATTACCCTGATCTTTTTCAATGCAATTATGAGCCTTATGTCCCATTTTACCACATTAGAAACACTATCCAAAATTAAAAAGTAATTCCCTAGTGTGATTTTTACCACAATTTTTATAAACTCTAAACTTAAGTTTCTTACCATCAGACTTTTTTGAAGAGTTTTTAGCTTTCATCTTCCACCTGTACCTCTTATTTTGTTGTTTTTCAAAGAAAATATAATCATTAGAAAACTCCATTTCTACCTTATATGCACATCAAACACGTTTTACATAACTTTTGAACTCATGAGAAGCTAAATCCCTTCGATAATTTGGCTTTAATCCTAAATAAAAATGATTGATTTTACTATCAAGATCCCGTATGAAATTTGTAGCATACCATGATAGTCGAGTGAATTTTTCTTCATAAGAAGACAATGAGTCATTCTCCTAACTCAAATCCAAGAATTTTTTTCTATCCTAAGTCAAATAGCCTTAGGAAAATATTTCTTAAGAAAAATAACTTTGAATTCATCCCAATCAGGAGCATCAATCTCCTCACTATCCCTGATATTTTTAACCATCGACCACCACTGATCGGCTTCACCTTAAAAACGGTAAACAACAAGACTAACCTTTTGATGTTCTGAACACCCCATGACATCAAAAATATTTTCCAATGCTTTAATACACCCTTCATCTTGCACAAAGTTAGAT
Organism: Viscum album; assembly: GCA_963277665.1. Classification (NCBI taxonomy): domain Eukaryota; kingdom Viridiplantae; phylum Streptophyta; class Magnoliopsida; order Santalales; family Viscaceae; genus Viscum; species Viscum album. The sequence goes on from OY728133.1 coordinate 1,130,143,452, forward strand.
GATCCTCTGAATGATGGGGGTGTTGCTTCATGAAATGCTCCACTACTGACATGTTCCTCTTTGGTTGATCTGGATGATCTCGTGCATGGATTCCACCACTATTTATAGCCTGATTCAATTATGTCATCAATTCAATAAACTATTCAATTCCAATTCTGAACATCTTAGGTCACTGATTTGGAAGGTTGTTTTCCTCTTGATGTTGTCCCATTATAGCTTCCCTGTTTCCTCTATGACAAACCATTCTGAACACAGAAATATCTTAGGTGAAGCAACATGGTAATCTTCAAATGATATATTATTTCAATCTTAATTAATTTGACAATATCCAAACACCTAAATTTGTATAAACTGACCTTTGATACCAACTATAAGGCCCCATCCTTAAACGTTATATAATATTGAGTTAAGTCAAGAATTGGACATCGACTCTATCCAATTTTTTTAACAAAAAAAATCTCCTTAAAATAAAACAAGAATTATTTTCTTGATATAAATCTTATTGAATTATTCCTTTATATTACCCTTTCTTATACCCTATGGAAAACATTTCAAAAACTTGGGATGAGCATAAAAATCTTAGTAAGGGTTATAAAATAAGGAAAGAAAACATTAGTCTATCAATACATACAAATCAATGAAATCATACTCTTCACTCATATAACATAAGCTCTTTAACATACCTCATAAAATCATAATATTTATTAATAACACATGGAAATCATAAATCATAATGGTAACTTGTGGAATCCATATCATACTTACATTGTAGTTTTCACAATTACATAGGGAGTTATGTTTAGAATAACCATCACAGTATATTCCCCAAATATCTTAGGAGAAATATTAACGTTTACCTCCGTCGAGTTACCCAATGAATTGGAGAGATATATCAGGCTCACACTCCCTCAGTTTATCATGGAACCACCATTATATGTAAATAATTCTCAAGATCAATAACATAATCACAACACATAAAACAAGCATAAAGGAAAGATAACATTTACACATTGCAATCACAAGATATAAGTTCAATATATTAACATAATCAATCCATTATCAAAACCATTTTCAATTCCAAAATACATAAAAAGTGTATATGGTATTTATTTTCCTTTTAAAAACATTACGTTTTGTTAAGGAACCCAAATATCAAATAATACTCATGGTGGCAGAAAGTTCATTGTCGTTACGTATGTTAAAAAGAAACATTCCCTTTGTTGTTTAGTCAAATGATTCATGAAACAAAAGATTCATTTTGGAAAATTTTGAATTAAATTAAAATAAAAATGGTATAATTATACACCTTATAAAATAATGTTGTGTATAAATCAAAATATTCCTCAATGAAAGGATATTGAGAGGAAGTCCCTTACCTTGAGTCTGACTCATCACGTATGTTCCTTGCTATTCCAGAATAATAAACTTAAGTTAATTTATACTTTATTTAGAACATTTTTCAAGTTTAATTTTCCTTTTATATCACTTATTACCTCGTTATAAACATTACATAATTATTTAAATTTATATCGGTCGTTTTGTCGATATTTGGTACTTGAGTCAAAAATGAACTTGTTATAATTACAAATTGTCTATGTGGTCAAAATTACATTATCTCTAGAATTGTATTCATGATTTAGATATCATATATATCATATATATCCAGTATATATAAATATATATTTATAATATTACATAACATTTATAGATAAGAAATTAAATGCACCGTTCATGGAGACGGTAAGTCGTACGTACGCATGAACGCTACTTTCATTTCTTTTACATATTTAATGGAAGGAAAACTAAATGATACATAGTTATATTATAATTCAAGTATAATATCATATTTTATCTACATTACATATGTTCATTAACACCATCCTTTATACATCCTATGTATGACATGAATGATTCATATCACTTTGAGGGGGTGGTAATCCGCACTTCCTCAAATGAAATTATCATATTTACACATTATGGAAAGCATATGGGTATGATTTAAATAAAAAGACAGAATAATAGAGACAATATAAACATAATATATATCATATATAAAAATAGTTCAACCATAATGGCCACCATTATAGGTGGAAGGGTAAAATTGAACAATCATCGTTTTGTGAGGATGTAGTTCGTCGTCCATAGAAATAGTATGTTCATATCCATTAGATGGAGGTGTGTGTCTAAGTTTAGTTATAATACTTCTCATAAAAAAATCCTAGAATATTTAGGATACTGGTTTTGTTATTTAATAAAATAATAAGAATATAATAGAGAGTGAATAAGTAAAATAATTGAAAGGAACTTTTAGAGAAGACACTACCTCTAAAAACGTGGATCTCCCTTTGATTTGAGCCAAAAGTCTTTCTTGAATTGCCTTATGCCTAAGTTAAGGATTATATGAAAAATAGAGGTATGTTGGGAGATTAATTGAGCAGATTTTGGATGATCCAAAGGGCTTGAAATGTGTGATTAAATTTGTAGGGGTGATGCCCTTTTATAAGAGGGAGGATGGGTACTTTAGGAAAGTTTTGAAGTATTATTTTATTATAAAATGATTTTCGGTTTGAAAAGGTCCCAAAGTAATTTATTTAAAAGATAAGATGTTTTTGGGTCTAAAAAATCTCAGTCAATAAGTTTTAGAAAATTGTAGGTCAATAATTTAACCTTATCTTTAACTTTAACCCTTAGTTAACTAATTTAACTTTTACCTTGTCTTTTTGTATATTCATACTATATGGTTAATATAGTTACTATAAAATGACAATATAAGATCAAGTGGTTAATTAATTACAATTTTAACATTATATAAGTCATTTGGATGAATATTATATTTTTAGGACTATTATATCATTTAATAAAATAGTATTTGTTTTAAAAACTCATTTATGTCAATTTTTAAACTATTCATATCATGACTTTTTTAAAATCTATAACAACTTTATTATTCCAAAAAAAATCATTAATTAAAATATAAAAATTCATAATCATCCCTAAAATTAGTGTATGGCATAAAAAGTTTCAAAATAAATTTATTTTAATATTTATAATCTCATTTATTAAAATCATTCATTAATAAGGTAATCACTACATCATCATTGTGTCATAAATAAATTTATTTATTTTATGACTAAAAATTATAAATAAAATACCATGATGTAAGAAATATTTTTATATTTATAATTACTATTTAAGGTCGAAAAAATCACTTATATAACCCCATATAAAAATTGTTTTACTAAAAGATACTTTTTTATGTTATATTTTTCTTTACTTTAAATTATTTCTTATAAAATGTCATTTTCACATCAATGTGGCTCCATGGGGTCCCACAATCTACCAAAGGATGAACATGGTATGAAATATCTCATAAAATAGGATTTTTACATGTGTTAGTGTAGTTTAATATTATTATAATATTATTTTTTACCCTTATTTACCATATTTACCCTTTGACCATGGTAAATAAAATAATTACTGAAGTTACTATTCATAATGTCTAAAAATAAAAAGTACCTATTTACACAATTTAGATATCCTGATTCCAAATATAAAATCAATTTTTCCAAATTCAAAACACAGAATTTTTAGTAATTAATTTAAAATTAATTCCTCTTGTTAAAACCAAAAGGCGTGTTTTTTAAAAGTAAAAACTAACAAAAGATTAACATGTGTTTATGTCCAATTTCTAAGTTAAATTACTTATAATTACAAAAATTAGATTAAATGATAAAAATTTAATCCAATTACACTTTAAAACCAATTAAAAGTACAATCTAACTATATAAATAAATTAGATGTAAAGGTAGTTTTGAATTAAAATGCAGTATTTTTAACTATTCATTAAAAAATAAACCTTATCAGAAAAATACCAAAAATTTACCCAAAGTAAATTTTTATATCTTGATTCTGAATAATAAGTTTATTTTTTCTAATAGAACATATAAAAGTGACAAAAACTAGACTTAAAAAGGGTTCTCTATCAAAAGGCGGTAAAATGACCTTTTAAAAATATTAGAGTATTTCATGCTTAAAATCAGATTCGTTATTATTTTAAGGCTCTAAAATTTATCGGATAAATATAAAGACATTTAAAAAACATGTATAATAATATTTTATTTATTTATGTTCATTCCTGCCAATACAACGTCTAGGCACTAACTACCATTTGAAATAATAATATTATATTATTATTATTATTATTTTCAGTATGAATCAGCCTTGTATACAACATAAGATTTCATAGAAACCCATTGTTTTGTGTCAGTTACACCATTAAACATAGCATCCCCTTTAAAGTAAAATTAATATTTAATTCACAAATATTAATAAATATGAGAATGTCATATTTATGTGGGATGTTACATCTATTGCCCCTCAAGAACTTATTCTTCCTGTGATCTATTGGAAACTCCATCGGATCCTTCCTCTACATGGATGAATGAACTCTATTCTTGAAAGAATCTTCAGTAGCCTAGATCTGCATCAATATGTACATCTCTCTCCCTCTACCATATCAAATCCGTCAACATGTTTAGGACTCATTTTTATGGGTCCAAGATCTTGTCTTCCTAGTGCCTCCCAGGTACTGCTCGTACTACCTTCTCCAAGGCCATTCCTTACCTATTTACAGGTGGCTCCATCTGGCTCATCCACCTTTCAGAATGTAAGTTTCTCCCTCCTTATACTCCTCTCAAGTTATTCATACCATCATTCTAGATCAAGGTTTATCCTCATCAGCTCTTTCTAGAACAAATCTCCTTTCTCCTCCTCCAGCCCAAAGGCATGCACCCTACTTGGCCTTAGTGCCCTTTTCCCTACAGATTAATTCTTCAAGAATCATAGAATTCCCCCATATAACCTAGGATGTTCCTAGTGGAAAATCTTTGGGGAAGGATATTTTAGTTGATCCCAAAACCTACCCTAGTTTTCATAACTTTCTATGATCCCCTGAGTTGCTACCTCCTCTTACACCAGTCCTTTTAATCTTTCATTCACCTTACTAAGAAGATCACCCCTTATACTATTCCCCCCTCCTAAAGTCTCATCAGTGGACCCTTCTTAAGCAGATATTTCTCTAGCTTCCTCTTTCTCATGGTCGTCTTCTTGTCCTTCCCCAAATTCGGATCAACTTTATTCCCATTCGAAGGCCTTGATCAGGCACCCAAGAGGGTCCAGACCACTCCTTCATCTTCCTCCGACCTCACCCATAGTGGTATCTCCACTTCTACCTAATAGAGTTTGTACAAGATCCAAACTTTAAATACATGGATAATTCTCCCCTTACTCTTCTTAGAAAAATAGGGCCATATCATATGGGTCCAAATACAGATGCCACAACTCTCAATGATTACCTTCTTAGCATGGAACACTCGGGGCCTGGGATCCTGGGTGAAGACTAAATATATTGTCATAGAAGTCCAGAAATATAGGATCTCCCTTATAGTGGTGCTTGAGACCAAACAAAGTATATTCAAACACTTATATTTTTCTCTTTGTATCAAAATGCATCTGTATCTTCATGATATACCCCAAAAATTACACATCTTGCTATTATGGAACTCTCACATATCTGTAGATCCCATCTGCACTTTAGACTATTTCATTACCAGTAAGTTCTCCTTAGATATTCATAGTTTCTATATCTCATTTGTCTATGGAAGTTAGAAAATACATGCCAGATAATCCTTGTGGCATGATCTCAGATCCTTTGATCTTTGAGAATCTTCATGGCTTGCTGCTGTAGATTTAAACAGCGTCACTAATCCTCAGGAAAATAATAGAAAATGTCCCTTCCCTCGGAAGGAGAGTGAATCTTTTATCCATTTCATGGATCCCAATAGTCTTATGGACCTAGTATTCTTTGGATATTTTTATACCTAGTGTAATAATTGGAAGGGGACCCTCAACACCTGGTGTCACCTTGATAGGTGCCTGGCCAATAATCATACAATCTTAGACTTATAGAAGTATCTCAGATAAATCCCCTCTTATTTTTCCATCACATATAGGCAAGGAAAAGAAGATAGGTTCTCATTTTCTCAACTATGGATCAAAACTATGGGATATCATCAAGCAGTGGATGGAACCAACCAATTCATGGGTGTTCATGGACAAGATTTCACAAAAAAATACAACGCATCAAAGATGACCTCAAGTTATGGATCAACAAATAACCCCCATGATATCAAGACATGGATGTAGTTAAAGAGAATATCAATCATCTTGAATCCTATCTTTAAGAAAAATGGGATGATTCTATGTTAAGTGATCTCTCCAACAAGAATGACATCCTGGAAAACATGATTATAAGAAAAAAGAATTTGGATAGAGATTAGGCATGTGTTAAATGGCTCCAATAGGGTAATCAAAACAAAGATTTTTTATATTCATGCATCAAGGAGAGAAATAGAATCACTAGACCTGAAATCATTCTGAAGGATGGTTCCCATACTGATTATTATGATGTATTTGGTGCAATGGTCATTTCTCACTTCAAATATGTTCTGGTAGGCCCCAATCCTCACATGATTGATGGGTATCCAAGTAGATTCAAGGAGATTCAAAAAATTATTCCCAAATCTATTTACAATGTTGAAAACATGGCCTTTAAGGTAGATCAAAATTAGAAAGATATTTATAAAGTGATGCAAGGTCTCAAACCAAAGATCACTCTTACGCCTGATAGCTTTCTAGGTGCATTTTACAAAGGGTCCTCGAACCAGGTTGGGCTTGAGCTAGTTAGAGCGGTTCAAGATTTATTTTGAATTGGCAGCCTCTCATGGGTATATTGTGTTATGACCCTAGTTCTCATTCCCAAAATCAATAATCCATCTTCCCTTTGACATTACAGACTAGTTATTTTATGCAATTTTTCTTACAAGGTTCTGGAAAGTGTCATCAACATGCATCTTTCCATCCATCTTCCTTGGTGGATATCCACTAAGCAGCATGAATTTATGAAGGGATGGTCAATCCAAGGCACAATTACTATAGCCTAGGGGATGATCAGTGACATCAATTATAGGATGAGAGGATTAAACATACCCCTCAATCTTGACATGGACAAAGTGTTGGATAGAGTTGAATGGAGTTTTCACTACTATAAAACACGCCTTTAATAGAACTAAAATCAGCCTTTACCAGTGCTTGAAAAGTGTTGACAACCTTAACATGGTTAAAATTACATGGATTTTATTATTGATAAAAAATCGCTGATAAAATATAGCTTTATCAATGCAAATAAAAGTGCTGATAAAAGTATAATTTATCAACGCTTTTATTTGTGCTGATATAAGTATGATTTATCAGCGCTTTTATTTGTGTTGATAAAAGAATGATTTATCAGGGAATTTAAAATATTTGATAAAGGGTAGTTTTATGATTTCCTATAAAATCACTGATAGATCATACTTTTATCAGCACATTTAATAGCACTGATAAAGGTTAAAACTGTAGTGTAATGTTGTAGCACATTGCATCACCAGAAACAGGTGCAGTGTGCTGCAAAAACACACCACATCACCAGAAACATCACATAAATTACAAAAATAAGATACAAATTATGAATTTAAATGAAATAAAATTTCTAACATAAATACAAGAAAAATAAAACACAATTATAGAGCATGACAATTGTTTTTTCACTAATATTAATGTCAATTTTAAATTAAAAGACACACTTGGAGTCATACCATTCACAATGTGAATCAGATAGAGGTGCGGGTGATCCATACACATCCCAAATGACATATGGATTGTTTTCCAAAAGTACCAAAATAATACGAATTTGTTTTCTCAGTTTTGAGTATGTTAGTTGTTTTTTTCACTAAAATTAATGTCAATTTTGAATAAAAAGACACAATTTGAGTCATATCAGTCACACAATGCATCATATTGAGGTGCGGATGATCCATACATGTCCCAAATGACTCATGGATCATTGTACTAAAGTATAAAAACAATAAGAATGAATTTACATGGTTTTGAGTACGCCTTCTGTGTTTTTTTACTGAAAAGTCATTTTAAACTGGAAACACACACTTTGAGCCATACATGTGGCATCGTATATGGTTTTGACATGGTATTGATTCATACATTTAAAAAATGAATTATGAATCATTGTCCCATATTATTAATACAATCTGAGTGTGTTTTCTCAGTTTTTAGCAAGTGACATTTTTTTATATTAAAATGTCAATTTTAAATTGATAACGGATACTTGGAGTCATACTAGTCACATTGTGCATCATATTGAGGTGAACATGATACCTATACATCACAAATGACTTATAGATAATTTTAATAAATTAAAAAAATAATCTGAATGCATTTTTATCGATTTTGAGTATGTTAGTTGTTTTTTCACTAAAATTACTATCAATTTCGAATAAAAAGAAACACTTGGAGTTATAACAGTCACATAATGAATTATATTGAGGTGAGTATGATAACTAAATGTCCCAAATGAAATATTTATTGTTTTCCTAAAGTACCAAAACAATCCAAATACATTTTCTCAGTTTTTGAGTATGTCAATTGTTTTTTTCACTAAAATTAATGTCAATTTTGAATAAAAAATGCACTTTGAGTCATACCGGTCACACTGTGCATTGTTTTGTTGTGTGTATAATATCTACACACCCCAAATGACATATGGATAATTTTTATAAAGTACCAAAAAAATCATAGTGCGTTTTCTCAGTTTTGAGTATGCTAGTTGTTTTTTTCACTAAAATTAAATGTCAACTTTGAATAAAAAGATGAACTTGGAGTCATACCAGTCACACTGTGTGTAAAATTAAGGAACAAATGATCCCTAAATATCCCAAATGGATCATGGATTGTTTTCTTAATGTATCAAAACAATCATAATGGGTTTCCTTAGTTTTGAGTACACTACACTTGTTTTTTTAATAAAATGTCATTTTAAATTTGAAACATTACCGATGACTCTTATCTTAAGTGAAAAATGTTGTGTGAACTTTTAAAAAAATTATCAAAAAAAATCATGGTATGATAATTATTATACTTAATTTTACAATAATTTTATTATTTGTAAGCTAACACTTCTTATCCTCTTTCGCTTTGTCCTCCACCTCAGTCTTCACCCCTGCCTCCTCCTCCATGACGGTCTCCAACTCCGACTATGCCTCCACCTTTGCCTCTTACTATACATATACCTTCACCTATGCCTCCACCCCCACCCCCACCTCTGCTATTTCCCAACAATTTTATTTTTTTACAGGTCAGTTATTCTAAAAAACTTGATTTCCTCCGTTATTCTTCTCCTTGAGAAAGAGATAAAAAATATTATATAAGCATTCTTGCACTAATGATTCACAACACAAATATATTTTGAAGGTCATAAATCATACTAGATCACAAACATAGGAGGTAATCACTTAAATTTGTTGTCGGTATACATTATGACAAAAAGTACGCTGCCCACTCATCTCTAAAAAAATGATTTATTATTTTGAGTAACTCTATTGTTAGAAATCTTGATAGTACTAAGAAAACATATAAAAACAAATTATTATGAAATATATTTAATGAAATTGTAATTACCTTCATAAATTACCTGTTGGGGGATACTGGTCTATTCATTCTTTATGATTCCAGTTATAATTTTGCAAACATAATATCCACAATTAATTTCATTATCTTATTCCAGACACTGTAGAAACATTGAACAAAATAAGTAAATTGTTTTTAAATGTTTTAATAGATAAATATTTCTATATATACCTTAATTTTTTTCCATTTGTAGTAATCCATAGGCTTTATCTTCTTAGACACCAAATCATTCCATGATCTAGCCTGTATTGAGAAACCACTCTATTATAACAAAATTATCATTAAAACACAGACTAAACATATAATTAAAATTTTATCTATAAAATGTTGATTTTAGTGTATTAAATATTCAAAATACACATCATGTGTGGTCGTTTGGTTTTATATCAATGCATTGAATCCAAAAATATATATTTTGGGTGTCTATATTGACTGCTATCAGCATCTAGGGCCTCCTAAAAAAACAAAACCAATTAAGTAATGAAAAAATTAAATATATATTTTATGTGATTATATCATAGAATTTTACCCTTGTAATGTAGGAATCAAAAAGAGTCCATCTTATGATGATTTTTTATTAAACGCTTTAATTAACTTTCTTTTTTACTGGTTAATTGCTTCCTCATTCAATGTAAATTCTAGCATAGAAATGATACAGGGATTAATGAATCCAAATCGTTCTTCGCATGATCTTCCCTTTATATAATTATAATATAAACACCTGTACAAAATATGAATAGTTATTAACTTCAATAAAAATATTTAGCTTACTATTTGAATAGACATATTATGAAAATGTACCTTATGTATGTATTCAAAGCTGATATTTCCAACCATTCATGCTTGAGAATCTCCATTAGACTCTCAATACCAATTACTTATTTAAAGGAATATCTATATTTTTTTCTTCATATTCAATGTAATACATAGTTTTATATTTAAATTTGGTCTCTGTATAAATTTATAATGATAATAAATGTTGCTCTGGAACTAGCGGGGAGAAGGTACTCTCAAAAGGTTGTTTTGTTTTCTTGGTCAATTCACTAGTTTTTCTTGATTAAAATTTTCATTTGTCTACCACTTTGACCATCTGTAATATCATACCTCACTTCAGAACTTTTATCATTAATTGTTATATGTTTTCATATGAAATTTTTTTTTAAAGATGTACATCATGTATCTTTATAATATTAGATAACTATGCTATGAAATCTCCAATAGCATCTTTGACCGTTTTAATATCCAGACCATCAAGTGGAAAATGTAACTCAGTATTCAACTCATAATCCACCTCAATCCCCACTCTCATGTGATTTTTTGGGAGGTTTTGATTGTGTATATGGTCTTCTAGGATATTATACATTGTACCCATCACAACATGAAATTACATGGGTGTTGACAGATAAAAATCACATAAAACTATACCATGCATAATTTTAGTAATATAAAGTTATTTGAATTTGTTTGATTCAAATTTAGGAGAAAGGGTTATGAAAAAATTGATTACCCCAGGTAAGGTATACAGTTGGGTGGAATGAATAGCCTCAAAGCTAGTGGGATAATTTGGTTCATGTGCAGATTTTTTCTCCACCATTGATTTGCTTTGATCCTTTCTTATACATTGGTCTTACAAACCAAACTGAAAAATAATATCTTGCAATGGGTCTATTTAAGTCTACAATTGTCTCATCATATTATATGTATCTTCATGTGGTTTTATCTTCTCAAAATATGTTCGAGGAGATAATCCAAAACCTAATCCTCTAACACAACCATATTGTTCAAGCCACTTCAAAGCTACTGAAAGTCTCTTTTCTTCTAGTATGGTCATTGCTGATTCTTGTGTCTAAACCATATAAAAAAACATGAACATATTTATTTTTATGTAATATTGTTATAAATCATAACTAATTAAAATTATGTAATACTTACACATGCTTCCCATACTGCTTTTTTGTTTTAATCAACCAATATACCCTCCTTATTTTCATGAGCCTCCTTCCATAGCACATAATGTGAGATGGAAGAGGCTTCATATTTTGATTAATCAATTTGCATGTAAACAAAGGAACATATGTTGTTTCATATAATATAAATAAAATTTTTTTGTTGATCTAAAATACATAGCAATTTCTTCTCTAATGAAGCGTACCACATCCTTCCTTTGCGAAAGGGGTATATTGGTTTTGATGCACGTTATTTATTTTCATAACTCTTTTGTTGTTTCATAAATTAATTTTTTTGAATCAATATGGATAAAATAAATAATGAAAAATAATATATTATCGACTGTAATTCACCTGAAATGTTTTCTCATTATGATGATTTCAAAAAGCAGTCCATGTTTCCTGCTTTATAATGTGTGCATAACTAAGTGGTGGGTGGGGATTTATTTTACCCTCAACATCCCTAAGATGTAACTTCATCATAAAAGTCTTGAAGACTCTATAGTTTTTCCAGTGGTCATTAAGACAAATTTATTATGGAAATATTATAAATTAATTGAAGTCTATAAGGAATAATGAAAACTAAATCAATGTTTCATTATATATTTTTTTCAGTAAAATAGAGAAATTATATTGTAACATTATCGTTATATCTTTCCAAAGGATTTCTTCTGTTACAGGTTGGATGCAGAACCATGAGTCAATATTAATCAGCACATTCATCCTCATTATAACCCCAAGATAACTAACAAAAGTTGAATTTTTTGTTTCAATAGGTTGGCCGCATTGATTCCAACCAACCTCAAATTTTATACCCCGACCTCTTGCCTTGATGATTTTATTCAAAACTATGATGTTGTGTCATTGTTTTTTTCATCAACATGTTGTTGATCCCCTAATAATTTTGCAGTTTCATCATCAAATTTTTGTTCTTACTTAGGATTGGTAACATCATCATGTTCAGAATAAATTTTCTTCAAGAGTAGTCAAACATTTAATTTTTCTTGAATAACAACAATATAATACACTCTATGCATAAAAGTCCACAATTGCATGCATCTTGCATGAAAATTGTTATTGTCTTGAACATAGATATAATACTTCAATACTACAGTACAACTAAACTTTACTACCTTTATTTAATCCATCCTCAAATTCTTTATTTACTTCTATCTCTTAATGATGGATTTGAGGCTACTCATTCCCTCTTTCAGACTATCCTTCCTCTAATAACTGTTCGGGAGGTATGTCATCAATGATCTTTGGAACCACAATGATGGGAGGAAGTCTATTTTGAAAGAGGGAGTCTAATCCATCATCAAGAGATGGAAGACAACCTTGTCCAAGAGACAATAGAGAAGATCCATTTGATTAGAAAGAGGATGGAGACTGCTCAGAGTCGTCAGAAATCTTATACAGGTCACCGTCGAAGACTGTTGTCGTTCGTTGTGGGTGATCATATCTTCTTGAAGATCTCTCCAAGGCTTGGACATCGTCTTTTCGAGAAGCAGGTCAAGTTATCTTCTATATACATTGGCCCTTTTGGGATACTGGAACAGGTTGGAGAGGTGGAATATCAGTTAGCATTACCACCACAGTTTAGTTTGGTGCATAATGTGTTCCATGTATCTCAGTTGAAAAATTATCATCCTGATCCTGACCGTGTGATCAGATGGGATCATGTTGACCTAGTTCCAGATGCTTCATTGATACATATCCTGGTACGGATCGTGGATAGGAAAGAGAAAGTCTTGTAGGGAAAAAGCATCAGTCTAGTGCGGGTTTTATGGTAGCATGGTCAGATTCAGGAAGAGACTTGGGAACGTGAGAAGGAAATGAAAGAGCAGTGGCCGGAACTCTTTTAATGGAACTAAGTTTTTATCACAATGACACTATAATATGAATTATCAATCAATTTATGAACTTTTATGACCTTTTATACTCAAGGTTTAATATTTATAATCAACCTTAGAAAATACTTTTAAGACAAAATCTAACTAGTGCACATTAACCTTCTAATGTTCATTAACCTTCTGATGTTTAATAAAATCCATGTTTTAAAAAGGAAAATTTCTATATAGTATTACTTATTTTAAACTTCATGCTTCTAGGTTGAGTTTTTATAAAAAAAAATGGGCCCATTGAGGCCAGCCCTTTATTGGTCAGGCCAAGGGAGGCAGCTCACTCAAGGTGGCCAAGCCTAGCCCTCAGCCCAAGCCTGGGCCAGCCTGAGATCGGGCATGGGTCTTTCGAGGAGCGCATGTGTGTACGCAGTATGGGCGTAAGGCTGCGGTGTGCATCGGAGAACGCTAGAGCACTTGTGTGCGCGCAGTGCGGGCACAAGGCCGCATATGCATGGGTAGGTCGAGACCTGTGGGGGAGGCAGAGGCTCGTGTGTAAGGACTCCTGTGTGTGTGTTGTGTTATGGTCAGCATTGTGGGAGTTCGAAGCTTATAATGGAGGAAAAATAAGCTCCTCGTTTCTATATGGGAAGCGGTTTTTCAATTGAAATGCAATCATGGCTGTTGGATCTCTTATCACGTGATCTAGGCCGTCCGATCAACTCAGATATAATCTGAGTCGCTTTTTTTATAAAAAAAAAACCCCGCGGACGTGCCCAGCCCTTGGATCAAAGGCAGTCACGATCTGGGTCATTGTTTTTCCTCCCGTTTTTCTTCTTACGGTGTTGTATTCTTCCCTGTGGGGTGCCCTAAAACAGTAGCCATACACCCTATTTTATCACCGTTTTCTTCACTCCTATAGCCACCGAACCCTCCACACCCATGGTTTCCACAGAAGTCCCTTTCCCCTAGTTTTTTTATAAGGAAAGTTTCCTCGGATCCCATGCCTCTTATATTAAAAATACATATGTAATGTATAGGTTTAGTTATATAAAATCATCTGAGGCGTCCGAAGAACCCCTAGGTTCTTTTCACTCAGCCTCCAGCGGATCTCATCAAAGTCCTCCAATTTTTTCAGTGTCTCCTGAGCACCACCTTATCCTCCTCCTCAAGCTAAAGTAAGGGTGTTTTCATTTTCCTTTTTCATGCAAACGGGTTTTCATATATATATATATATATATATATATATATATATATATATATATATATATGAATATGAATACTTCCAACTGTTTTAAAAACCCTAACCTCCTCGGTTGCCTTCTGTTTTGAGGTTAGCATGCATTGGTGAAAGTGTTTTTTTTCATCTCTTCATGCAAATGGTTTTCAAATATATATGTGTACAGGGTTGTGAAATTTTATTTGAAATCCTTAACCCCTATAAAAATTCCTCTGGTTTAGGGGAGTTCATATACATGCAAAGAATATTTCCTTAAATTGCATGCAAAAGGGTGTTTTATGCTGTATATACAAAGTATATATGTATATATATTTTATGTGCTCATGTCAAACGGTTTTCATCCTTGATCTTGTGAAAATGCCACCTGATTTTTAGAGCCCATGCACTTTCAAGAAGTTATCCTTTGATTTTGGGAAAAATTGGTTTTCCTTTTCTCTTTATATATATATATGTATACACATATACATTTTACTTTTACTATTACACATATACCATGTACATGGATTTCAAAACCTTTAATTAATGAAAAGATCTCTACTTTTAAAGATCTCAATATTTTTATACTTGTAAGAAGATTATCCCTTCCTACTTTTGGTACAAATTATTGTGACACATAAATGAATTTATAGTAAATTTGTATAGGTGTTTTATGTTAAAACCTTAGAAGTTTAATAATTAAATTGAAATGTGTTAGAAGTATTCTTAAAAAGTTTTTTTTCCATTTAATCAATTAAAAGTACTATGTACTTGATTTTAATTGTACTTTTTATGGGTTAAATTAATGGAATCATGTACCTAGAATTAATAACATGGGTTAATATATTTGAAACTTGGAGCCCATATCAGTGTGGAAATAATGCATGTAACATTTGGATAGAATTTCATTATGCACATGCGATGTATGTTTACTATCATTCAATAGAATGTTTAATGAATGTTATAATGTCATTTTTAATGCATTTATTTCTTTAGTAAATGTCATTTCATATTTTTATTTGATTTATAAACACCAAATAATAATAAAGAATCTAAGAACCCATTATTTGGAGTGGTATGGACCCCAAATAACATCACTTTAAAATGGGTATCCAAAGTGGTATGGGACGCCTTGGATACATAGCCCCCTAAGACATAAGTGGATTGTATTGGACTAATTATGTGATGGGTGAGTCCCGTTATAGCCTCTCAATGCATCGGTAGGTCTTATGAGACAAATTATGGTACAGAGCCTAATGTGTGCACAAATTATTTAAAAGCATTGACAAGTTATGTTTCAGAAATGTTAGACTTGGTCCATTTATCAGCAGTTTTTATGATACTAAATGTGATAAATTTTGGATAAGAATGTCATGTTATGTGCACTCAGATTATGACTTGTTGATGTATCATTTTTATGCCTTGTTATAAGAAAAATTCATAACCAGCATATTAGTATTGGTTATGTATTGTTCAAGGGATTTACTCCTTGTTTATTTCTGCATACTCTGATCATGATTAGATGTTGTGTTAAAATATTCCTTCCATTTCAAGTTAATTAGTTTTCCTTTAATAAAATGTTTAAGTTTATTTTTAAGAGTAGAAATATTATTTTCAAGTTGTTTTCAAACCCCTTACTGGGCATAATTTTTCTCACCCTACGTTTTAAATGAAAAAAAAATCAGGTATCAAATTTTACTTGATGAAGTTTGAAAATGCAGCTGGTTTCCCAAAACCTGAACCTCACGATCCTCTATAGCATGGGACATGAACATGATAATTATGGTACATCATGTCTCATGGGCACCGGCTCCGAGTACTCGGGGGTCGGGGTTGTCACAGTTAGTATCAGAGGATAGGTTCAGACAATTCTGGAAAACCATGTAATAGAAATATATAGCTATGACTGAACCTTATTAAGTGATTTTATTGTAACTTTCAGATGGCAGATGAAAATGTTCTTACCAATCTACTGTCACTCCCCACTGAGGCCCTAGATACCATTATGTCTTTAGCTAGCCGAGAAAAGTTTCTTAACTATGCCCATATCTGCATGACATGCAAACACCTGTACGATGTGTGAAACTCACCACGGGTGCTTCGGCTACATCGGGGGTTAGGATTGGATTACCTTATTATGATTATGACCCAATTCCCCTACTATGTACATCGGGGAAGGTTCCATGAGAGAATTTTCCTAGTGTTCACAGAAGGTGAGGACTTTGGCTCTATGGCCCTCGACACTTTTTAAGAAGCTGCTGCTACCGGTGACCTCCGAGCAGCCTATCTTTGTCAAATATTGAACTACGGATTCTGGGGATAGTTGTCGGACTTCAGAATGTTAGAAGATGAGTCCACCCGACTGTTTTGCAGGCAAAAAGTGTATTTTGAAGTCTCCAAACTCCATACCCCTCATGCTATACTCAGGAGACGTCACAGGTGTCTCCAAGAGTTTAACTCTGAATGCTCAGCCTGTGTTTGGTTTGAGGAGATAGGGAGTTTTGCTTCTCTGTGTGGAGTTCGTGTAGTAAATCATTAGGGTAACTCAGGCATGATGTTTAAGTAATAAACTTATGTTTTATTGAAATATTATCTTTCCCATTCCTTTCTTTACTTTATCTGAACTTTCAAAGTGAATTCTCACGAATATGTTTTCAGATGGCTAGACGAACAAATATCTCATATCTACCCAATGAGATATTAGAGGATATCTTAATCAAAACTTGTACTGTGGACTATCCTTATTTCCTCAACCTACGAGGATCATGTCAATGCATGTTTGTCTTGTCTAACAACCCCAAGATCCTTCATTCCTGTCAAGGCAATGACCATGTCTTCCACTTCATCGTCGTTACCCAACTTCCCTGTTATAGGCGAAGGGGGAGGTACTTCGAGGGTCTTTTTCAGTGTTTCACTCTGGAACAGAATTTTTATGCCAGAGCATGTTTCCTAGTGGATACCCAAGATGGGAACCTTAGAGCAGCCTTTATGTTACAGATTCTAAACCTCAGTCTGTTTAACTGCATCATTCCAATCTAATATCTCGAGCAAGATGTAGTTCGGTGGGGCATCAGAGGAAATTTCCATTTGGATATCTCCAAACTTTTTACCGCTCGAGCCTCCCTGTGGAAGCCTGAGTGTATAATGCATGAGATGGAGTTAAAAACGTACTACTTGAGGTGTATATGGACCAGAGAAGTAGAGGAACTGAATACCAACCTAGGTATTCTGTTGACCGAGCCGAATCTCCTGTTTTGGTGATGATTATCGTCTGGAAATTTCTTTTCTAGTTTGTGAATAGAATTATGAGGACGCAATTCTTTGTAGGAGGGAATAATGTAACACTCCAAGAACTTGTGTTTCTTGTAATGGTAATTTTGATGTTTTTTATATTGTCTATTACCTGAACAAAACTTATCTCTTATGGAAAAATAATAATATGGTGCAATGGAAGAAAACACACAAAATGGACATAAGGTTCTTTATTCAAATAGGAACACCGTAGTATTTACAATAAACCGAGATTAAAAAGGGAAATCAACGTAACCAAATATACCTATTAAAAACCCTATCAAGATTACAGGGAGGCCACTCAAAACAACGAGAACCCCGAGAAGACGATAGGGGTTCTTAGTATCCATCATAACGAACATAAGAATGGCCGAAGCCACCGCATCCACACTAAGGACCAAAGGTATAACGCAAACCATTTCATTTAATCAAATTGAGTTTTAGGACACCCAACGTCTTAGATTTATAGGACACTAATGTGACCGTTGCCTTGGGAAACCATGGAACTCTAACGGCTATAAATATAGATGTTGGCCTCATTGGTCAATTAAGTGAAAACTTATAAGAATATTCTAGTCCATCGTGTAATTAAGTTATAAATTGGGAAAAATTATAAAAATACTCCAACCATGAACTTTATAAGGGTATAATGAAATGTTTTGAATAATATATTGGTGTTTTTGAAAAGGGAATAAGGAAATCAAACATGTTGCAATTAATGCAAGTAAATTATAACGATTCTCATTCAGTGTTTTTAAGTTATGTTTAATTTCTTTTAATGGAACTAAGTTTTGATCACAATGACACTAGAATATGAATTATAAATCAATTTATGACCTTTTATGACCTTTTATGCTAAAGGTTTAATATTTATAAGCAACCTTAGAAAATACTTTTAAGAAAAAATCTAACTAGTGCACATTAACCTTCTAATGTTCATTAACCTTCTAATGTTTAATAAAATCCATGTTTTAAAAAGGAAAATTTCTATATAGTATTACTTCCCTTAAACTTCATGCTTCTAGGTTAAGTTTTTATAAAAAAATTGGTCCCATTAGGGACACCCCTTTATTGGCCAGGCCAAGGGAGGCAGCTCACTCAAGGTGGTCGAGCCTAGCCCTCAGCCCAAGCTTGGGCCAGCCCGAGATCGGGCATGGGTCTCTCGAGGAGCGCATGTGTGTACGCAGTACGGGCGTGAGGCCGCGGTGTGCATCAAAGCACGCTGGATCACCTGTGTGCACGCAGTGTGGGTGCAAGGCCGCATATGCATGGGTAGGCCGAGGCCTGCGGGGGAGGCGGAGGCCTGTGTGTAAGGCCTCCTATGTGTGTGATGTGTTATTTCCAGCATTGCGGGAGGCCGAAGCTTATAAGGGAGGCGAAATCAGATCCTCGTTTCGATGTGGGAAGCAGTTTTTCAGGAGAAATGCAATCGTGGCCATTGGATATCTTATCATGCGATCTGGGACATCCGATCAACTCAGATATAATCTGAGTCGCTTTTTTTTTAAAACCCTACAGATGTGCCCAGTCCTTGGATCAAAGGCAGTCACGATCTGGGCCGTTGTTTTTACTCCCAGTTTTCTTCCTACGATGCTATCTTCTTCCCCACGGCGTGCCCCAAAACAGTATCCATACACCCTATTTTATCACCATTTTCTTCACTCCTATAGCTGTCGGACCCTCCACACCCACGATTTCCATAGAAGTCCATTTCCCCTGGTTTTTTTATAAGGTAAGTGGCCTCTGATCCCTTTCCTCTTGTATTAAAAATATATATGTAATGTATAGGTTTAGTTATATAAAATCATCTGAGGCGTCCGAATAACCCCTAGGTTCTTTGCACTCAGCCTCTAGTGGATCTCATCAAAGTCCTCCAAGTTTTTCAGTGTCTCATGAGCACCACCTTATCCTCTTCCTCAAGCTAAAGTAAGGGTGTTTTCATTTTCCTTTTTCATGAAAATGGGTTTTCATATATATATATATATATAGTTTTAATATATATATATATAGTTTTAATATATATATATATATATGAATATGAACACTTCCAACTGTTTTAAAAACCCTAACCTCCTCTGTTGCCTTCTGTTTTGAGGTTAGCATGCATTGGTGAAAGTGTTTTGTTTTCATCTCTTCATGAAAACGATTTTCAAATATATATGTGTACAGGGTTGTGAAATTTTATTTGAAAGCCTTAACCCCTGTAAAAAGCCCTCTGGTTTACAGAAGTTCATATACATGCAAAGAATATTTCCTTAAATTGCATGCAAAAGGGTGTTTTATGCTGTATATACAAAGTATATATGTATATATATTTTATGTGCTCATGTCAAATGATTTTCAGCCTTGATCTTGTGAAAATGCCGCCTGATTTTTAGAGCCCATGCACTTGCAAGAAGTTCTCCTTTTATTTTGGGAAAAATTGGTTTTCCTTTTCTCTTTAGATATATATGTATATACATAAACATTTTACTTTTACAATTACACATATACCATACACATGGATTTCAAAACCTTTAATTAATGAAAATATCTCTACTTTTAAAGATCTCAACATTTTTATACTTGTAAGAAAATTATCCCTTTCTACTTTTAGTACAAATTATCGTGACACATAATTGAATTTATAGTACATGTGTATAGGTGTTTTATGTTAAGACCCTGGAAGTTTAAGAATTAAATTTAAATGTGTTAGAAGTATTATTAAAAAGGTTTTTTTCCATTTAATCAATTAAAAGTACTATGTAAATGATTTTAATTGTACTTTTTATGGGTTAAATTAATGGAATCATGTACCTAGAATTAATAACATAGGTTCATATATTTGAAACTTGGATCCCATATCAGCATGGAAATAATTCATGTAACATTTGGATATAATTTCATTATGCACATGCAATGTATGTTTAATATCATTCAATAGAATGTTTAATGAATGTTATAATGTCATGTTTAATTCATGTATTTATTTAGTAAATGTATTTTCATATTTTTATTTGATTTATAAACACCAAATAATAATAAAGAATCTAAGAATCTGTTATTTGGAGTGGTATGGGACACCCCAAATAACATCACTTTAAAACGGGTATCCAAAGTGGTATGGGACGCCTTGGATACATAGCCCCCTAAGACATAAGAGGATTGTATTGGACTGATTATGTGATGGGTGAAGCCTGTTATAGCCTCTCGATGCATTGGCAGGTCTCATGAGACAAATTATGGTCATGGAACGAGGGCTGACAAAAGTTATGGTTCGGGTGAAATTCCCAGACAAATATATGTATGGTCTTGGCACGAGACCTTGACACAGTCTGGCATTATACCCTCCTCTTAATGTTTTAGTATGTGACTGACCATGGAATTTTACAACTAGTAGGATATCCCTGGTACAGAGCCTAATGTGTGCACATATGATTTAAAAGCATTGACAAGTTATGTTTCAGAAATGTTAGACTTAGTCCATTTATCAACAGTTTTTATGCTACTACATGTGAGAAATTTTGGATAAGAATGTCATGTTATGTACACTCAGATTATGCCTTGTTGATGTAGCATTTTTATGCTTTTTTATAAGAAACATTCATAACCAGCATATTGGTATTGGTTATGTATTTTTCAAGGGATTTACTCCTTGTTTATTTATGCATACTCTGATCATGATTAGATGTTGTGTTAAAAGCATCCTTCTATTTAAAGTTAATTAGTTTTCCTTTAAGAAAATGTTTAAGTTTATTTTTAAGAGTAGAAAGATTATTTTCAAGTTGTTTTCAAACCCCTTACTGGGCATACTTTTGCTCACCCTACGTTTTAAATGAAAAAAAAATCAAATCAAATTTTACTTGATGAATTTTGAAAATGCAGCTGGTTTCCCAGAACCCGAACCTCACGATCCTCTGTAGCATGGGACATAAATGTGATAATTATAGTATATCATGTCTCATGGGCACCGGCTCCGGGTACTCAGGGGACAGGGTTGTCACAGGCTTCCGCACGGGCGGCGCACGGTTTGTCTAACCATGTAGCCAAACCATTCATAGAGGGTTTGTCGAGGTAGTGGCTAATGCACGGTTAGCGCACGGTTTGTCTAACCGTACAAGCAAACTGTGTGGCCACTTAAATGAGATCCTATAAAAGTGGATCTCACTCATTTTTGCCTCTAAGTGCCTCGTTTAAGCTCCTAAGCGGCCATAACTCAGGATTTTTCTTCTCCTAAGGTCAAAGAGGGTTCTCCCGTCGTTCCAAAGGTGATCTGAAGGCTTCTCTTGGCGAATCAAAGCCGGATTCTTGAGGTATGTGATCGTTCTTGATCAGTTTCTTAGATCTACTTAGATCTACTTCTCCTCTTTTCTTGGTTTCTTAGATCTATGTCTATTATGGGTAGATCTAAGTGTGTGGATGCCAAATATGATGATATTTGGTCTTGATCTTTCTAGGAGAATAAATCTAAGGCAGGTTCTTGAAGAAGCAACCCGTTTTTCTTGAGCGTTCTTCATTCATTGTGGTTTCTGTCAAAACCCTAAAGGTAGGGGGCTTCTTTCTCGAATCCACTTAGTAGAACTGATTGGAATTCTTTCAAATTGAGTGTGTGGTGTGGAATTTATTGTGAAAATCATATAATAAATCTTCTTTAGTAATGATTTATGGTTTTAGTGAAATTGTGAAATCTTAGTGAATTGTTGTGCAAAGTGATTTGGATTCTTGAATTTAAAATGTTGATTTTAAATTATGGATTTGCTGAAATTGTAAATGGTTTGATGAAAAATGGGTTTTCAATAAAAAGGGTGTTTTATTGAAATGGTTTGAGATTGAAATGGTTTTGATGTAAATGGTTTTCAATAAAAAGGTGTTTTTATTGAAAGGGTGTTTTGGCATGATTGATGGGAAAGTGTGGTGTGTGTTCATATTGCATTCAGGACGGACAAGGGTTAGGAGTATCCCCTATCAGTGTTGGTAGGAATAAGGGTTAGGGCTCTCCCCCATAAAACATTTATATTTCATTCAGGACGGATAAGGGTTAGGGGTCTCCCCCATCAGTGTTGGGATGGATAAGGTTTAGGGCTCTCCCCCGTCAAGCATTCATGTGCATTTGGGTTGGATAAGGGTAAGAAGTATCCCCCATCATGGTTGGGATGGATAAGGGTTAGGGATTCTCCCCTCTTCTAGGTAGAATGCATGGTTGGTTACATGGGTTTGTGGAATGGTTGGGTATGCCAAAAAGGAATGTTTGTGAAATGGTTCTTAAGCTTGTTTGGTTATTTTTCTGAAAAAATAACTTGCTGGAAAATTGGTTTCAATTTCTCTTAGAATGCCTTTGTTTATGAATGTTTTTGGAAACTTGTTTATATTTAGTTATAAACTACTTTTGAGAAAATGTTTTATATAAAATGTTTTTATATAAATGTGGCTAACTCTTCTATCTTAGTGTCGTGAGTAGGAAAGTCATTGAGGAAACCTACTGAGTTTTATACTCGCCCCTGCTTTGGCATTTTGGTGTTTTTGCAGATGTTGTATTCTGGGACACAGGTAAAGGTAAAGCATCTTATTTCTAGTGGCTCGTGTTGATGATTGGGAGATGTTTTGGAGCTTGGATCTTGTGGATCATGGAGTCTAGGTGTCTTTTGAGAGTCTGGAGTTGTTTATCCGTTGTGTACTTTGCTATTTGGTTTAGTCTTCTGCTGTTGTGCACTCTAATGTGGTTTGACATAAATGAAGTTGTTTAGCTGTCTTTATTTTGTTCATGCATCATATAGTGAATGTTGGTTGGTTGGTTTATGGGTTATTTCTTGAAGGGTAAATTGTCCCCCAACTTGTATTTGAAACCCTTCGGCATTTATTGCCAACCTTTAGCGTCTCAGGGATGTCGCTTAAGGCCTAGTAATGACTCATTGTACTCTCAAGCCAATAAGAATTGGTGGGTCATTACAAGGTACTTCATTCCTCTTGTTTTATTCCTCGTTTGACTTTGTATCAACAGAGTTATTTAGGTGTAACCTAATTTTCACTATTTTCAGGATTTTCATTCATTCTTCATTTTTCATCCGATCTGGACTAAATCAGAGGTCGATACTGGATGATTGATCTACTACGAACCTATGGTAGGTGGTCTATACCTTTTCCCGCAAGTTTGGTGTTTTATAAACATAGTTTTCATTGTGTCACATGCCGGAATTTCTGACATTGCCCTTAAATTGAATTGGATAATTGAATTGGACAAATTGAAACCTATTAGGGATTCCCACTAGATCCTTTGATATTTGTTGGTGGTTTTTGCTCCAACCTAGGCCACCAATGGGGTGTTCCCTTGTACCTCCTATGTTATACCACCTCGTTGGGTGCGTGTGATCTCACCTTTCTAGAGGGATCCTTTTTAAACTAAATGATGATTGAATTGAATTTTAGGAGAGAGTTTAAGCCTCTTTTTTCCATGTGATAACATGATGTGAATTATTTTAATTGTTTAAATGAAATTTTTATATGATTTGAATGAACTCGTAGAATGTTTATGGAATGTGATTAAATTGAGATGATGAATTTAAATGGTAGTGGATGCCTTGGATGAGATCCTTGGATCCTGATTCCATTAGATGTCATGGACGTTTCTCTCATGGATCATGTTTATGGTTGTGGATGCCTTGGAATTGTTTTCTCCTTGGATCTCGATTATGTATGATGCCTTGGGCCTTGCTGCCTCTTGGATCCAGCTTTCTTGGGATCACAGTGAACATTATCTGTTGACATGCTCCTTAGACCCCACTCAATTTTTTTACCATGTTTTCATCGAGATTCTTCTAGGAATCGATGTGGATGTCTCTGTCTTTTATACCTTGGATTCAGTCCTTCTTGGTCTAACACTTTTGATTACACGGTGAGGTCATTATGGGTGATCTTGATTATATGGAATGGACATGGTAAATGTTATACACTTGATTTATATGGATTATCCATGGTAAATGCTATAAAATTTGATTATACAGAGTGGTCATGGTGAGTATTATACATTGGATGACATGACGTGGACATGGTAGTTTTTTTACATAGGACTACATGGCATGATCATTGTGGATTAGATTATTTATGAATTTTAGATGCCCTTGTTTATGGGAGCATGAATGTTGTTTACAAGGATCCGTGGTAGGATGGATTGTACCATTTGACTTGCTCACTTTATTTTCAGTGCATTTATACCTGTGATATACTGCACACTGCTTTTTTTATTACACATACTAGATTTGTTATAGACATCGTTGATGGTGGCCTATTGAGTGATATCTCACACCTCGTTCAAGTCGTTGTTGGGTACCCAGACAGACTTCATTGATACTGGTAGGGACTGGGGAAAGTGCCCATAGTACGATGCTTGATTTGTGCTATGATTAGGAGTATGGGAACATAGGACCAAGATATGATCATGATGCTAGATGGGATAGTTCCTTTTTTGTGTTTTTGGTATTTTATATGTATTTTATTGGATGTTTTTATACCTATTTTACTGCTTTGTAGATACATGAAATGAAATATCATTTTGAATACGCGATTGCCTTTGGAATTGCTTATTTATTACTATCTTGGATGTTTATCTTCTGTCTGGTTGATTTATTGCTTCTTTTATTGATTTTTGATATTATACCACTGTGTTACACTCTAAAATGAGGGAATAGTCTCCCCACATACACCCCCTAGGCCCTCACTACTAGTCGGAAGCCTATGGAATATGGGGAGGCGCACTTGAGGCCATGTGATCCACCGACGTGGGGCACCGTTCAGTGGAACCCTGGTTGAGACATTACAAAGTTGTATCATATCCTTTCTTTTATGGTTTTCTTACTATTTTGAGACAACATACAGGTATTATGATGGAATTGGAATTTGGTAATGAGTTATTCTTGGGAGTGGTTAACCCACATATAGGAAAATTCCAAATTTCCTGGAATGGAACATGTTTTTCTGTATTTTTCCTATTACAGTTGATTTAATTCCACCATTGGGTGATGTGATTACTATTTTATGTTCTTTTTTATTATGGATTTCATTGTTACCCGATGAGATGAGGGTATGCATCTCATTCATCATTTTAGGCATCTATCAGGATTCACATGCCATGCATTATGCCATTCCATATATGATATATTTCTTGACTGCATGACTTTGTGATATGTGGCTTGTGTGATATGTTTGTTTTCATGTTAGTGTTCTTTCATGAGATTAAGAAACATGGTTGGTACTTAGAGTGTCTGCTATAATCAGAATCGTGTTTTCCTGATTAGGCTATAGCAGACACCCTAAGCAGCTAATTATGGAACGTTGAGTCATGGATCATTAGTCGCATGGACTGGAAAGTATTATGGTATGGATTAGGTGGATTCTATATTTTGGTTCATGAGGTGTATGGGCCCTTATGGATCAGAAGTGGTGACCCATTTAGTTCAAACTTTTAAAGAGAAATGTGATATAAATATGAACTTGGAATGAAAATGAAATTGAGAAATATAGAACTTGACCTAGACCAAGATTTTGAGTGGGCAGTAGGCAGTTTATATAGTGATGTTTGTGAATGTTTCTTTTTACCTAGTCCAATATTTAGGAGTAGGCAGAGGGGTTTGATTTGTTTATAGGAATGTTTTGACCTATCCTATGATTTTACCTGTGAATTTAGGATTATCAATCTTTTCTAAGGCGTGTGTTTGTCATTATAGAGTCATGTCACCACGAATACATCCAGTCGTACGCTGGGAGGGTGGAGACGACCATGCTCTGGAGGTGGTGGTCCATGCACTATAAGTAGATCCACTTCTATTTCTAGGTCAGGCACCAGTGGTTTTACCGGACATAGGTGTTGAGGCATAGTTCTGTGAGGGTTTTCTATGCTATATGAATACTTTTTAGGGAGCACCGCAACATGCCTTGTCTATGGAAGAGATGACACATGTGTTCCGGTAACAGTATCCTCCCATGTTTTTAGGGTATAGCGGTCCAAAATCTATTGAGATGTGGCTAGAGACTCCTTTTTTTATCTTCGAGTATCTGAAGACACCTCATGATAGGAGAGTGAAGCTCACGACATATATGCTTCGGGGAGTAGCTAATCCCTAGTGAGATGTTTTGAACCAGTCTAAAACACTTCAAGATATGGTTTGGAAGGATTTACAATCCAGGATTTATGACTAATTTTTTCCCAAAACTCTAAGAGTAGATTGAACTAGTGAGTTTATGTGTCTAGAGCAGGGTGCAGTGTCTGTTATGGAATATTTGTCACACATTTTAGAGCTCCAGTGTTTTGCGCTGATATACCTTGATAATGAGCTATCGAGGGTGAAACACTTCAAATAAGGTCTCAAACATGTCATTCAATCTCAATTCAATGTGTCCAAATTGACGACTATTACTAAATAGTGAATCAGACACTTATTACATAGCAGAACCTAAGGGAAGTTGGGGGCATAGAGCAATGCATTTTATCCTCTTGACCTAGTGGTTCAGCATCATATGGAAGGAAGTGTCGTTTTGAGGCCTCTCATGAGGTGAGTACCAGCTAGGCTATTAGTGTCGGTGGCTCCGTTTTCTATCATCAGTGTAGAAAACAGGGGCATGTGAGGAATTAGTGTGATCGAAACCCAGTTGAGTGTCGAGCTTGCAGTAGTAAGGGCCACATATAGTGTTTTTACAGGACCTTCCCTCCAGTAGTCGGTGGTAGGGGTCAACTCCGACTCCAGGTTTAGGTGCGCGTTTTGTAAGCCTGCGTAAAAATGGGAGCTAGAGTGGTGTCAGTCGTTCAAGTCAAGGAGATGGTCATGGATGAGGCATCCCGACACCAGTTGTACCTAGACAGTAGAGTGATCCTACTCTAGGTAGTGAGGTTGTTTAAAGGGTTTTGGTTCATGCTATATATATTCTGTATAACCTACACCTAATGAGTAGAGCATCGGGTCATCTACAGTGAGAGGTACGATCATAGTAGCCTATATACTAGTATATTCTTTTTTTGATTCAGGTGTATCACATAGTTTCATATATATACCTATTATGGAGAGCCTTAGGATTGTGTTTTAGTTTTCTGAGGGAGTTATGACACTCGATACTCCATTGGGGATCAGATCAGAGAGTGTGCGCTGGTGTAGGGAGTGCCCCTTGAGATTGGTGGGTGTCACTTCGTATGAGATATTTTTTTCCTCGAGATGACGAGGTTTGACATTATACTTAGGATGGACTGGATTTTTGTTTATTGATCCCATGTTGATTTTTATTTTCAGAGGGTGAATTTCACATGACCAAATGGAATAGTTTTTATTCACAAGGGTGAATGGGATTTCTAGGCGAGCCGATCAGGACCATAACATCATGGGCTGGGCGAGATAACAGCCCATATTGCTAGTTTGTATCTGGATGATCAAGTATCATGCCAAGAAGATTTCCATCTAGTGGTGATCGTTTTAGGGGTGTTTTATTGGATGAATTTTATGGTTTACATCCTGATAGAGAGGTGGATTTCTCTATTGAGCTAGTGCTAGGAGATGTGTCAGTATCCATTCCTCCTAACATAATAGTTATTATGGAGTTAGGAGCTCAAGAGGCAGCTAGAGGACTTGAAGGTAAAGGGGTTTATACGACCCAGTACTTCTCTATGGGGTTTTCCGACCCTTTTTGGGAAAAAGGTGGATGGTACCATCAAGTTATGTGTAGATTATCGGAAATTGAACCAGTTTATGGTTAAGAACCGATATCCTTTTCCAAAGATAGATGACCTTTTTGATCAGTTCTAAGGAGCTCGGGTTTTCTTGAAGATTTATTTGAGATTTCGTTATCACCAGGTGTGTGTTCGACCTACAAACATACCTTGTACATCTTTTCATAGCAAGTATGGTCTATATGAGTATTTGGTTATGTTGTTCGGTCTCATAAACGCACCAGTAGTTTTTATGGCACTGATGAACTGAGTTTTACATTCTTATCTAGATTCATTTGTGGTGGTATTCATGGATGATATATTGACGTATTCTCATAATTGGCATGACCATGTCAAAAATCTTGAGATATTTTTAGATACATTGATAGAGAATCAGTTATATGCTCTAATCACAAAGTGTCACTTCTGGATGGATGAGATTCACTTCATGGGTCATATTATCTCAGGGACAGGAGTGTCAGTTAACCTAAAGAAGTTGAGATATTTAGTTTCCTGGGAGTATCCCAAGAACGTCTTTGACATAAAAAGTTTATTGTGGTAATCTAGATATTATAGGTGATTCATACAAGACTTATCACACTTAGAAGCACCTTTGACAGGCTTAACTAAGAAGGGAATAAAGTTTTTATGGTCAGATACCTATGAGATAACCTTTCAAGAGCTGAAAGGGAGACTGAATTTAGCCCCGGTCCAGATTCTGCCAGAGTCGGGTAGGAGCTACACTATGTATTATGATGCATTAGGTATCAGGCTAGGAGAATTTCTGATGCAAGGAGATACAGTCATGGTGTACGAGTCTCGTTAATTGAGGCCACATGAGAGGAACTACCCAACGCATGATCTCGAGTTAGTCGTTGTTGTACACGCCTTGAACTGTTGGATGTACTATTTACTAGGAGATTGTTTTGTGAAGTACAAAGACCACAAAAGCCTCAAGTATCTATTTACAAAGTGTGATCTAAATCTGAGGTAGAGAAAGGTGGTTTGAGTACCTATAGTCTTTTAGCGCAGAGCTTGCCTACACACCTAGAAAAGGAAATGTGGTTTCTCATGCACTGAGCAAGAGGACTCAGATACAGGCAGTTCAGGAGGCCAATAGCAAGTAGAAGCTTATGGATTTGCTTTCAGAGATGCACTTGGCATGATGGTCAAAGGAAGACTTTTCTTTCATCCTTGGCAGTGACTTCCACTCTTATGGATAGACTTAGGATGAGGCAGTTATCAAATTTAGAGGGCCTAGTACTACAGGAGTGTGGCGGGCAAGGACCCGCCTCCTCGTTGGACCGTTGGTGAGGATGAAATTCTGTGTATTCATGGTCACATTTGGGTTCAAGTGGACATATGTGAGGAGTTTATGCAGGAGTTTCATGCCTCAGTTTGGGAAGTGCATCCCAAAATTACCAAGATGTATCATGATTTATGTCTTTGGTATTGGTGGTCGGGGATGAAACGAGAGGTGGCTGGTTTTATCACGAGGTTTTCCGCCTGTCAGTAGGTGAAGGTGGAACATTAGTGACCATCTGGTATTTTACAGTAATTACCCATTCCTGAGTGTAAATGGGAAGATGTCATGATAGATTTCATGACTGATTTTCCAAGGTTTCCTCGAGGTAGTGATGTAGTGTGGGTTGTGGTTGACAGGCTCACGAAGGCTACGTATTTCTTGCCAATTAGGGAGACCTTTTTAGTGGATCATCTTGGAGGTTGTATATCCATGAGATAGTACAACTTCACAGGGTTCCTAATACCATTGTATCGGATAGGGATTCTCGGTTTATGTATCATTTCTGACAGAGTTTGCAGAGGGTTTTGGGTACACAAGTGCTTCTGAGCACGACATACCACCCTCAAACTGATGGTCAGTTGGAGCGCATGATTCAGGTGCTTGAGGACATGTTGATCACATGTGTCCTTAATTTTAGAGGCTTTTGGGAGAGGCATATTCCCCTAGTTGAGTTCGCCTACAATAATAGTTATCAGGAGACTATATAGACGGTACTCTATGAGGCTTTGTATGGTAGGCCATGTTGATCGCCCTTGTTCTGGTTAGAGGCAGGTGAGGCAGCTTTATTAGGATCGTGTCTCATGCAGGATATTTTAGAGCAGGTTTGGTTGATTTGAAAGCGGATCTCTACTACACATTATCGACAGAAATCTTACGCTGATCATTGTCGATGACCTCTAGAGTTCAATGTCGGAGATCGGGTCTTTTATTTATCTCATTGAGGTTGGGACACATACGTATTAGGTGACAGGGTAAGCTTTCACCGAGATATGTCAGGTCATTCGAGATTCTGGAGAGAGTTGGGTCGGTAGCCTATCGGTTGCAATTACCTCAGAGGTACCAAGCCATGAACGACGTCTTCCATGTATCTCAGCTATGCCGTTATTACTCAGACCTGTCTCACACTCTATAGATGGATGAGGTGGAGTTATAGGTTGATGTGTCTTTTGAGGAGCATCATGTTCAAATTGTTGATAGGATCGCGAAGATTCTCTGAGGGTGGTTAGTTCCTCTAGTATGGGTGCTATGAAAGTACTATCGTTTACTGTATGAGACTTGGGATCAGGAGGCTGATGCACATGCTTAGTGGTCAGAGTTATTCTCAAGAGATTATTGACCCCCATTGGAAAGGAAATTCAGGAACAAATTGCTTTAAGGGGGATATTGTAAGATCTCGTGTTTTTTCATGAGGTATGGATCTTTTTGTTTTCAGTTTAACTCTTTTTTTTTGCATTATGTGGGTGCATAATGAGATCATGGGAGTTTCGGGGGTGTCTGGGGCTTGTTTGGAGTCTGAAGGCTCGATTTTTGGAAAATTAAAGCAGGACTTACTGTCGGTATAAACCAGGTGGGACATGTCACATGGTTTGAGAAATCATGTGAGTGTCGGACAGTGGGATTCTTGAGGCAGCACTATTTGAGGAAACCATGCCGCTAAGGGTGCACACCTGTGTGAGGGGCTCTGTAATTTTTAGCAGAGGGTGTTGCACGGTTTGCACATGATTTGTGCATAGTTAGTCAAATCGTGCACATAAACTGTGCGAGGTGCCCCTCGAGATAGTGAAGGGCGCACGGTTTGGTCAACCATGCAGCAAAACTGTGTGACCCAATTAAAAGAGGGAAAATTATCATTTCTCCCTTAAAATGTTTTAAAACCTAAACCCTTTTCTATTTTCCTCCATTGGACAGCAGCTCACCTCTTGGGAGTTCCCTTTGAAGCCAAAGTGTAGGCTTGTCTCCCGTTTCTCTGTTTGGACTCGGATTCAAGCGTTGATCATCACGTTGGATCTGTGTTGGTAGGTACTATGTTCCTCTTGTGTCGTTCTTCATTTGACTTCATATCAATGAAATTATTTAGGTGCAAGATAATATGCCCTATTTTCATGCTTTTCATATGTTCTTCATTTTTCTTCCGATCTGGACAAAATCAAAGGTCGACATTGGATGAGTGCTCTACTACAGACCTATGGTAGATGGTCTATACCTTTTCCCACAAGTTTGGTGTTTTTATAAGCATAGTTTTCATTGTGTCACACACCGGACTTTCCGGTGTTGCTCCTAAATTGAATTGGATAATTGAGTTGAATAAATTGGAACTTGTTAAGGATTCCCACTAGTTCATTTGAGATTTTTGGAGGTTGTTGCCCCAACCTAGGCCACCCATGGGGTGTTCCCTTGTACCTGCTTATGTTGTACCACCCCATTGGGTGCATGTGATCTTGCCTTTCTAGAATGATTCTTTTAAAACTAAATGAGGATTGAATTGAATGTTAGGAGAGAGTTGATGTCTTCTTTTCTATGTGATAAAATGATGTGAATTGTTTTAATTGTTTTAATGGAATTATTATTTGAGTTGAATGAACTCATGGAATGTTTATGGAATGTGATTGAATTGAGATGATGAATTGAAATGGTAGTGGATGCCTTGGATGGACTCCTTGGATCCTAATTCCATTAGATGACATGGACGTTTCTTTCATGGATCTTGTTTATGGTAGTGGATGCCTTGGACTTGTTTTCTCCTTGGATCTTGATTCTATAGGATGTCTTGGGCCTTGCTACCCCTTGAATCTGGCTTGTTTGGGCTCGTGGGGGACATGGTCTGTTGACACACTCCTTGGACCCCACCCAAGTCTTTACAGAGTTTTCATCGAGATTCTCATGGGTCTTAATGTGGATGCACTACTATAAAATTGGGTTTATCCAACACTAGGTATTTAACAGGGCTAGCTAAAAGCGCTGTTAAAGATACCCTTTTTCAATGCT
Source organism: Viscum album (assembly GCA_963277665.1). NCBI lineage: Eukaryota > Viridiplantae > Streptophyta > Magnoliopsida > Santalales > Viscaceae > Viscum > Viscum album. The sequence goes on from OY728133.1 coordinate 1,130,176,279, forward strand.
AAAAAATGTTGTTAAAGGGGGTCTCTAACAACGTTTTTTTAGCACCGTTAAAGGGGTCTTTAACAGCGCTAAAAAAAGGCACTGTTAAAGGGGGCTCTTTATCTGTGCTAGTAAAAAAGCGCTGATAAAGACACACCATTTATCAGCACTAGTAAAAAAGCACTGATAAATGGTATATTTCAAAAAATAAATTTTATTAAAAATAATATGTTAATATATAAATATATTGATATTGATATAAATATAATATATATTTTTTAAATATGTTTTAGATAATGCTAAATTGGCGTTTACACTTAATATATAACATATTTAGTGAAAATGACTTATAAAATAATTAAAAATATATATTTTTAATTAATAATTTGCTAATTATTATCGAGTAATGGTCATTTTAACAACAATTTGAAGATAAAAATTCAAAAAATTAATAAAAGATCTAAAATAAGTTGAAAACGTAAGTCAAACTTCAAACAGTAATAACTGTTGATTCGGCTGTTTGTTTGGGCTTTACCACATATCAAATCGAAACATGTGATAAGCTCTACGCCCAAATGATTAAGGAGAACCCCCGATTAGATTTTTTGAGGCCAAAAAAGGTCCATATGGGTCCAAAACTGAGTTTTTAGTCGGGGTATCCCAATTTTTTAACATTCGATGAAATTTCAGCCTCGTTTAAGAAAGTCTTTTGTCTGTTTTCAGTGGGGACTGAATTTATTCCCAGGGATTACATTCATATTGATATTATGGTTTTGAAATTTTATCGTTTTTCATAATGTAGTTTTATTTATAATTAAATATATACATATTTTCTTATATTTACTTATAATAAATCACTTTTATAAATACATATATCAACATACTTACGTAAAAATGTATTTTTAAATATATAAAATAAATATTTATTATTGATTTTATTTAAAGTAAAAAAGTTATTCTTTTTATTTGCCTTATAAAAATGAAATAATATGTATATATAATTTTTATATATACATATGTATGTGTATTAATAAACATATATATATATATATATATTCTACCATATATAAATGAATATTAATATATAATATATTTAAATAAACATAATTGTATATATATATATATATGTGAAACATTTCAAAAATATATAAATAAATGAAAAATGCGTTGTTAAATATACAACAAAACATGCATGACATAGTGGTAAAGAGCATTAGCCGTATAAGGGATGTCCTGGGATCAAATCAAGGCGCATGCAGGTATTTGGGGTACCCTTCCAACACTGAGGAAGGGGGTGGGGTACGTGATGGCAGATGGGTAGTGGAAAGCACATAGAAATGAATTTGTAAGTGCTAAGAAGAGGGGATGTTGGGAGTGCGTGAAAAATTAATTTTTTTCAAATTTTTTAATAGCGCTAAAAAAAGCACTGTTCTGTTAAAGGTCGACTTTTAACATCGTTTGCAATATCAACGCATTTGAAGCGCTGATAAAACATTTTTACTAGCATTGTTAAAGGCCCGATTTGCAGTAGTGATGTCTTGGTCTTTTATACCTTGGATCCGGCCCTTCATGGTCTAACACTTTTGATTACACGACAAGGTTGTTGTGGATGATCTTAATTATATGTTGTGGTTGTGGTAAATGTTATACACTTGATTTATACGGCGTGGTCATGGTAAATGTTATACACTTTGATTATATGGCGTGGTCGTGGTAAGTATTATACATTGGATGATACATCGTGGCCATGATAGCTGTTTTACACTGGATTACACGACACAACCGTTGTCGATGGGTTTATTTATGCGTTTCAGCTGCCCTTGTTTATGGGAGCTTGACTGTTGTTTATAGGGAGCCTTTGTAGGTTGGATTGTACCATTTGACTTGCTCACATTACTTTCAATACATTTATACTTGTGATATACTACACACTGCTTTTTTTATATTACACGGACTGGATTTGTTATAGACATCGTTGGTGGTGACCTATTGAGTGATATCTCACACCCTGTTTGGACCGTCGTTGGGTACCCAGACAAACTTCATGGATGCATGTAGGAACCGGGGCAAATGCCCACAGTACGATGCTTGATTTGTGTTATGCTTAGGAGCAGGGGAGCACATTACCGAGCTATGCTCGTGATGCTAGCTGGGATAGTTCCTTTTTGGTCTTTTGGGTATTTCGTTACATGTATTGTACTGGATGTTTGTATATCTATTTTCCGATTTTGTAGAGACATAACATGACATATCATTTTGTATATGAGATTGCCTTTGACATTGCTTATTTATTAATGCATTGGGAGTTTATCTTATGTCTGGTTGATTTGCTGCTTCTGCTATTTATTGTTGATATTATACTGTTGTGTTACAGTCTGACATGAGGGCATAGTCTCCCCACAGACACACTCTAGGCCCTCGCTGTTGATCGACAGCCTCTGTCGTACGAGGAGGTGTGTTTGAGGCTATGTGACCCATCGACTCGGGGCACCGTTCAGTGGCACCCAGATTGGGACGTTACAGTGAGGAGGGAAGTAAAGAAGGGATTTGGGTAGGGATTTTGGTAGGGCTTGGTCGAACCAAAAGGCTTTAAAGATAGTGTGAAGATGAGAGAAGATATCCTGACTTTTTATAAGTAGGAGAGAGGACACACTTAGAATTTTTGAAAAGGTTATACCTACATTTTACACGTCGCAAGGCTTTAAAAGGGACCATTCTCGAGCCTTAGATGAGATAATGTCAAAATATGGCCAGCCAATAGAATTTAGACAAATGTTTAGGTCATTTTAATCTTTATCTTTTTAGTTTAACACTCAGTAAATTCATTTTAACTTTAAACACAGTTAAAGATTTTTATTGTTTTCACTATTTATTATGGCAAAAATTAAATTGACCTTACTATATAATTTAAATTATGTTGATCTTCAATTCATATATATATATATATATATATAATATATTTCATTTAAATCATTTCTTATTAGGGGTTATTTTAATTAATTAAAAATGAGAAACATTATGCACTTTTAAACAGTTTTCAAATAAATGCGTTTTTAAACCAAAATTAAACGTATACTAAAACCTAATATAAGAATGATTCATTTGTAATTAATTGGATTAAATATAACTAAAGAATACTTCTATTATTAGAAATCAAATTCAAAAGATAAAGAGACTTTTAAATTACTTAATTTATTGAAAATAAATGATAGTTTTACAAAAATTAATATTTTTCACTATTCATTAAAAAATCAATATTTTCTAAAAAATTCCAAAATCTCACCCTATTAATTTTGATATGCTAATTTCACAAATGAAGTTTATTTTATCAAATACATTTTCTAAAAGTTTGAGAAATTAATTATAATATTTGCGTATAAAAGCAATACAAACTATTTTTGAAAAAAAACATATTTTTGATGAATAAAATGACATAATTAAAAATTGAATGATTATTTACTAAGTATTTATCAATACATTTATATTGAGTAGAACATTTATATATATATCATAAAGTAGTTAATTCTATTCATACCTGTCAATTTAACGGTTAAATTATAACGATCATATATTTTGTACGTCGTTTAACCTCGATGTAGCATATCGTATATGCTATCGAACATAATGTTTTCTTTTAAAATCTCAGTGTCACAGGATATCAATGGATAAGAGGACAATGATAATCATTACATATCTTGATTATTTCACATCAATTCTTTTATTAAATGGCTATTTATAACTATGAATGAGATTTATAATTATTATAAAAATCATAAAATAAGGGTCACAAAACAAGTTCTAATGTTGTTTAAGTCCAAAAAGTTCATTGTTGGTTCAATTTAATTAGGAATAAATATTGAAGTAGATATTAAACAAATATTTTATCCTGATTTGGCATTGATTAATGCAAGAAATTTGGGAATTATTATCTTAGATAAAGGATTTCATCAAAGATGATAAAGATACCAAGATGTTCAATCCCAAATCCTATCATGTCTGAGATTTTTTACAGAATCATGTTTTAGACTGTACAAAATTACACAAAACACAACAAAGTCTTACAGCACACGATCAGATGACGAATTGCTCCACCGGCTCCTGGTGATCAAACGTTCCTCGGCTGCAAGTTGGCGCGAAAGAATTGAAGGATCTTCAGATGGGACACCTCTTCCTACAACCCAATAAATACGCACAGAACCCAATGATCATGCAATTCTTTGCTGCTCAGTGCTCACATGAGAAGGCAACAATGATAAAGAAAAGGATGGTATTCGATTTTGAAAAATGTGTATGGTTTCATTTTAAAAACATTTATTAAAAAATGTGCTAGAGATTATCAAAGATGGTAGAGGAAACCAATGTGATTTAACAATGATTGCATTTTCATTTTCCAAGATGTATGAATACAAGTTTTTTTCTCCCAAAAACCCTTCCATTTTTTATTTTCATCTTTTAAAAAATGTCTTCCATTTACATGATTCAATGCGTTTTTTTTTAAATGAAAACAGGAGACTTTTTTCACAACCAAACGCAGACTACATTTTCCCAACCTTAACAGTTTCTTCTAACTTGGAAGGAAAGTGGAAGCCCAACGAGCAGTTCTCCAACAGTTCTGGGCTTTTCATCCATGCCTTGTGTCCATCACCAGCTTTAAGTTTGAAATTGAGCACCTGAAAATGGTGACCACAGTAAATTTTGATGACTTTTCACTATTGGATGCATTTAAAAAAAAAACAGTATTAAAAACCTCAGAAAGAGGGAATGTGGGTCTCTCCAAACAATCTCCTCCCTTGAGCACACCAGTGCCTTGGCACTCTGGGCAGAACACCGAGAGAATCGGTATTACATTCCATCCAGTCCCACTGTATCTCAATGTTGTTTTTCTTTCAGTCCCGATCCTACTATTCTTCTGAGATTTATGCCCATCTTCAGGCTTGACTAGAACATCTGGAACTAAACAATTGCTAAATATCTCTGATTCACAGAGAAGAATCCATTTTATCAGGCAGGAAGTATGAAATACATGAAAGGCCTGCAATTAAAAATAAAAATAACAGTGTAATCACATTACATACATCTAGCAAAGTTATAATATGCCTTATAATATGGAATTGCAAAACAAACCAAAGTATATCACTGAAATTATCAGAGAAAACCATACCCCAGTAACGTTTCTACTACTGCAAACTAATCTTTCCGTCCTTATATTCACAAGAGCTGATACATCTTTACCTGGAAGCATTTGCTGTTGACAAATATCACACAACCTATCTTTTGCAAGCTGCTCTTGCTGCCTCAATTCCCGTCTCAAAGCCCTGTTTGACATATTGCGAAAGCGTGAGGATTGATCATTGCATTGGTCCAATGCTAATCTCAAAGGAGAACAATCAGCAGGCAAAGAAGGTTCCTCGGATGAATCATGCAGATTATTTAGTGACTCGCTAGAATCCTCTGGGTCAGAAAAACACTTTTTTTTCTTGATGCAGCTTTCAACATTCCCCATTCCTGGTGGCAATGATCTTTTTGCATTGACCACACTCTGCCTACCTAAATCATGGTCGTGAGAGAAAACAACAATGGCAAAGTCATGCTCTGGTGTTTCATAGAACTCCTCAGAGGAAAGGTCCTTCTTCCCCAACCATTCACACCATATCCTACTCATTTTCTTTGAAACCCCTTCCTCACGGAATCTAGCACCAATCTTTCCAAAACCAATAAATTTCAACCCTAAATCAGAAATTTTATCCATGAGAAGAACATCAGGAATCACCATATCACATTCCCCTCTATTACCAAGGGAGTGAGAACCTGGGATAAGAGAGTCAGAAAAATCTCCTACAGAGTCTGAATTCTCCGCAACAGATTCTGCATTTCCATTGTGACTGACAAAAGCAAGACTTTTATCATTGTAGCTATTCTGTAAAGACCTAACGGGGTTAGCATTCAAGTTAGTCAACCCATCATTACTAGCATTAGAAATGGTGAAAAAATGAACACCGTCATTAAATGGCCATGGGTTTGCTTTCAACAAAGTAACCTTGGCAGTGGCAAGCCTTTGAGAGTGTAGGTTGCCCTTTAGATGATCGAACAAGACTAAGTCACTGTAACATGGCGAGAGACAGAGCGTACAGAAGAAGACAAACCGCTTACCATCTTCACGGAGCTCCACATATGTGTGCCCCTGCATTCTAACACAGTGAAGAGTCGCTTTTGCTGCTCGTTCTCTCAGACTGGAAGAACTCGATTCCAGAAATCCTACTTGTTTTGTTCCCGCCATTCAAACTTTCAAAGATTCCTTCAAGAAAAGACACTCAAACCCAGAGGAAATCTAGAATTTCAAACTTTGAATGTAATACCTAACTTGACGTTATCAACAGAACACAGAACCCATGGTTCAAATGACTATAGGCAAATCTAAAAAGTTAAAGAACCCCGCGAAAGCACTAAATTTCATATCATGATCCGAATTCACCATTGAGCAAAAAGCCTCCAACGTTTCCTTTTTAAGTTCTCGAAACTCCGCATGAAATTCAATAAGATGCAAGAGAGTTCAACTCGGGGCCTTCGAATTAACAGAAGAAAGGATATGAAACAATCTTCAAACCCTAAACTTACAACTTTGTATCGGGAAGGGTATAGGCATTATCGGAAGCCGTGGAGTCTGCAGGAATCCTGCAAGCACTCGAAGAACAACGCAGAAAAGAACGCGCAAGCAAGGATCGCCCATTTCCATCTCCGCGGGTCGCAAAGATTTGGGCTTCGAAACGACCGAAGGGAGAGAGAGGGGGGGAACGACAAACTGAAAACTGTGAGGACCGGTATTATCAGTAAAAAGAGTCGGAGCGGACTCCCCGATGATTACCGTTAGATTTGCCGCATCAACCTCCCTAACCGTCGGATCGATACTACCGGATATATTGGGATTATTTAAATAAATATATTAATGACGAAATAAATAAGATTTTATTTTAATAATATTTATAATTGATCAACATCAACGAGATTTTGTATCCGCCAGCTAAAACCTATCAACCCTCCTTATCCTATTTTTGTCCCACCCACTTCAATTACAGCTCTTTATTCTTCTCCTCTATATTTTGCTGTGAAGCCCTACAAAATTTCTTTCTCAACAATTTTTTGCTGCTTTTAAGAAGGTAAAATTTCTATTTAAATTTTCAATTGTTTAATTGTGTTTATTTATTTCATTTGTATGATTTATTTATTTGATTTGTGATATGTAGAAATTAGTGTTTGTGTGTATGGTTTATTTATTTCATATGTATTGATGTGTAAATTAGTGTCTTTTGTATGATTTAATTTTTGAATGATGTGTTTGTTGTATGAATTCGTATTGAATGTTTAGGAAAATTAATTATGTCATGTCTAAAATGTTGTATGAATTCATATTGAATGTTTATGAAAATTAAATATGTTATAAAAAATGTTATTTTGAAAGTAATATTAATTTAAATTATAATATTTTATACACTGGTAATATAATTTGTGAATAATATATTAGTTATATGTATCATATTTAAATTTATTAAAAAATATATAAAAAACTTTTTTTATTAATGGTATAAAAACAATTTTGTATAAATAAATTTTTTAAATTATATTAGTTATAATTAAATTTATTAAATACAAAAGAGATGTAGATATTTAATATGTATTTCATCTAGTAATAGATATAATAAGTATACCCAAAAACATGGTAAGTTGTGTGATGACTGATCTTGAGATGATCAACCGATACATAATTGAAATTGCGTGTCTTGTTTTGTGAGTGTGGTTATTTAATTTGTAATAACCACATTTATTTTTCTGTAATGATGACATGTGAGTCATCTCTAACTGAGTATGTAAGGACCTGCGTGTCCGCTTAAAAAAAGTTATGTATTTTATACCCCTAGACCTCCTCACATGCCTAAATGACCCGAAGACCTTCATTTTTATTGATTTTTGATAACCCCCCTTTCAAGGGATAAGGGGGAACCCTTACAAGGCCTGTAGGCTCAGAGATTACATGACCCGTAGGCTTAGGAGATTACATGACTCAAAGGTCTTAGGGAATTCAACTAGACTATCTACAAGGAACTGCCCCTCCTCAGCATCTGCATCCTGATAGTAGCTCTCCACCTTTGCATGACCGCCTAGTTAAACTTCCCGTACAAACACAGGCTGGTACCGATGACATAATCATACCCTCTCATTCTGACAATCCATTTGGCTCTGCTCTGGTGAGTGCACCTGCTCTAAATCATCTTCTGGGGTTGCTCTTTTTTTGTAGTGTGTCTGGGGCCTGCATTCATGTGCCCCGAAGGCCTTGGGGTGGCCCTAAGGCCTTAAGGTGGCTCGAAGGCCTTAAGGTGGCCCGAAGACCTTGAGAATCAACTGGCCCGAAGGCCTTGGGTGGTCCGAAAGTCTTGCAGGACCCGATGACCAAATCAGTGGCCCGAAGGCCCATATGGATGAATAGTTCTGGCTACTACAGTACCGAACAGTGTCTGCTACAGTGCCTGCTACAGTACTGCTACATTGCCTGTCACGACCCGACCCTACCCGGGCTCGAGCTGCAACTACCCCAAGCCCGCCTCCATAGGCCAGGGGCTGGCGACTAACGCCGAAGGCACAACAACTCAGGGAGGCCTTTGCCTGAGTACCTGTACACACACACGCAGCACACTCAATGCAAAAGTGCAGAGTAAAAGAAAAGACAAGTAAAGTAAAAGGGCCACTGCTATATATAAACCACAATAGTGCATCGACCTCTAAACAGTACAAGTAAAGCAAGCTGAAGGTAAATAGAAAAGGAAAAAGGGCAAAACACGCGCCCAACCAAAAAAGTGTCACAACCTGGCAACAGGTAAACAAAAGAAAAACAGCTGGAAGTGGTCCCCCACCTGGAACCCGACTACGACCACCACACGCGGTCCAAGCTCCCGAATGCCTAAGCTCCTCTGAAGTCACGACCAACTTGTCCGCCATCTGCAAGGGCACACCAAGTGCGGGCAAAGCCCGAGCAGGGGTGAGTATAAAAAATACTCAGTAGGATACCCCGAAGGCTCGAGGGAGCAACAAAGGAGGTACCGAAGAGTGAGCAGTAGATCGAACAGGAGAAAGTAAAGGAGTACAACCAGGAGTGTAGTAAAGAGTACAGTAAAGAGTCCAGCTCAACCCAACAAGAGGAATGAAGGTAGACTTATCTAGACACAAGGAGCTGCAAATGGTGAGAAGATGAACTTTCCGTCGAGTTTTCGCTACCTATAGTAGGAGAGTAGACTCTTCCAACCATGAGAAGCTAGACACAGAAAGCACGTGGCATACCCCGCGCGTCTTCGCCTCTCCTGGAGGAGAGTAACCAAACCCAAGAAGTGAGTACTAGAACAAGGTATATACAAGTCCATATGCTCAACAAGAAGCCCGAACAAGGTCGTAAGGGGATCTCCATCCCGTAGCTCAGCCCAAAGAAAGAGTAGCCAACAGTCCCAGAAGAAAACACCATCGATGCCCAGCATCCCATGTTGAGTCAATAAGGTTTTCCTTATGACTTTTCCATTCCTTCTTGTTTTGAAAATCACAAACACCTTATCTTTAAGAAAAATTGCTTTTATAAGGAAAATTGCTTTTATAAGGAAAATCGCTTTTGTAAGAAAAATTATCCTTATCATATTTTCATCCATATATTTCTTAAGTATAATATTCGGATTCATTTTTATATTCTCGGAATCGTTTGAAACTTTGATATGAAGCATTCTGTTTTAGGTTCCGAATTCTGGATGAGAACTATAATGAAGTTTCACTCCGAATTCCAGATGAGAACTGTAATGAAGTTTCATTCCGAATTCCGGATACGAACTCTGATAAAGTTCTACTCCGAATTCTGGATATGAATTCTCATGAAGCTCGACATCGAATTCTCATTACGAATTCTGATGACGAATTCTCATTACGAATTCTGATGACGAATTCTCAGTACGAATTCTGATGACGAATTGTCATTACGAATTCTGATGACGAATTCTCATTCCGAATTCTCATTCCGAATTCACCTATTAAACAGAATCTGATTATCTTTGATTTATACACTCCGAATTTATTTAGACTCCGAATAATATTTTTGGTTAGACTTCGAACTTTCATTTTACTTACACTTTCATAATTTTTCTACTCTTTGACATTTTGTTTACACTCCGAACTTTCACTCCGAACTTTTGTGTTAGACTTAAAACGATGTCGTACATTCTGTTACACTTGTTTTATTATAAAATGATGTCGTCTATTCTGTTATAAACTAACCGTTGGTTAAGTGACATGTGTACAGATCCCTCCGAATTTTAAGGAAGATATGACCGTTGGAGGAGGGAGCTGACCTTACCTATAAATAGGATCTCATTTGAAAGAGCTCGATACTGAAAAAGAACAACTCTTTGACATTGTTCACACATGCTGTTGAAGTGATTTCTAGAGAGAGAGGCTCTTACTAACTCTCAAAGCTTCGTGCGACTCCGAATGTTGGTGATTACATTTGAGGACTTCTGGGGATAGGAAGACAGAGGTGCCGACTACCTTGAAGTTCGAGGGCTTCCTTGCTGAGGAAGACAGAGGTTGCTAACTACCTTGAAGTTGAGGGCTTGTGGGGATAGCAAGACTGAGATTCCAATATTCGTATCGAGGGCTTACCCTGGTGTGGGTAAGACAGACTTTCTTGAAAGTATAAATCAAGAGACCTTTATCCAAGGTTGTTGGATACCCTTCTCTTTGGGTTAAAAGACTTATATCTTGTTACTTATAGTTTCACTACTTGTTTATTTCCGCTGCATTTTGTATTGTAAGGAAAGTATAACTTTCTTATACTTCCTTACTTGTACTCTGTTTCATTTAGATTCTATACGCTTTAAGGTAGAATCTCATATTGTAATCTTTAGTTAAGTTTCAACTTCCGAAACCATATTTCCGGAGCCTACTTTCAGAATCTCTTTCTTATTTTAAGCAAGTTCATAGAACTTGAAATTTATAACTTCATTCTTTATTCCAAGTTTTTATTTGGTGTTAGAGGTGTTTTGAATTTTCTTAGTTTAACTTTGTTAAACTTAGCCCTTTACTTTGCTTAAGGAAAACATAGTTAATCGTAACTAACTTTAAAGGTTCCAAAGGAATTTTTAAAGTATACAATTCACCCCCCCTCTTGTATATTGAGCATCTACATCATTATTTCGATCCTACAATTGGTATCAGAACAAGGTCTCTGAAATACTTGTACTCACGTATAAGTTTTTCTTTCTCACTTTATCATTCCGAACTTTCCTATTCCGAACTTTCTCATTCTGAACTTTGTTATTATGACCTTTTTCTACTAACAAGTTTGTGTGCCAAATGTTATTTTAAGTATGGAAGGAATTAATGTTGGTTCCATTTATAATCTAAATCCTACAAGACCACCAATCTTTGATGGTAATGACTATGAGTACTGGAGAGATCGAATGAAGACTTTTGTTATCAATACTGGAGTGGACAACTTCGTTATGCTTACTGGTGATTATAAAATTCCTGATAAGGAAGTTAGAACTTTCACTAACCAGGAAAAACAAGAGTATAAACTCAATTATAAGGTACGCAATACTTTACTTTGTTCAATGACTAGAAATATATACAGCCAAATTTCTTCTTTTGAAGCAGCTAATTGTATCTGGAAGAAGTTAGAGGTTACACACTTTGGAACTTCTAAAGTGATTGAAACTAGGAGAGCTATGCTTAGAGCTAAATACCATGACTTCAATTTTCCTTATGGAGAACCAATATGTAAAGTTCAACAGAGGTTTATGACTATCATCAACAGTTTACAGTCTATGGGAGGAAAAGGGTTAGATGATGAAGCACTTGTGGATAAGATAATTGATATTATTCCCAATGAATGGGAATCCAAGAAAACTGTTATAGATGAGAACAGGAAGGTCACTCAAATTTCTCTTGATGAGTTATTTGGAACTCTTCTCCAACATGAAACCAGAATGAAAAGAGATGCTGATAATATCAAAAATAAAAATTGAAATGGTACTATTTCTTTTACAACAACATCAAATCATATGAAATTCAAGACTCCAGAGAGAGTAACCAGGTCCAAGTCTAAGAAAGTTATTTTCTAATCCGAATCTAGTGAGAGTGAAGTCTCTGAAAATGAGTTAGCAAATCTTGCTCGAAGGATGAACAAGATAGCTGGCCAGAGAAATTTCCAATCCAAGTATAAGAAAAAGGACATGAAAGATAAGAAAGATGGAGAAGTCACATGTTATGAATGCAAGAGATCTGGACATATTAGACAAGATTGCCCTTTGCTCAAAAAGAAAGAAAGGAAAGAAAGACATTCAGACAGGAACATGAAGAAGTATTATAAAGCCAAAGCTAAGAAAGTTCTGAAAGCTAATGATACCTGGAGTGCCAGTGGTGGTGACTCTTCAGATGAATCTTTTGATTATGAATCTCCAGGACAGAAGAATCTTGGTCTTATAACCAAACTACCTATTGACAATCATTGTTTTATGGCTAAGGTATGAAATGCTGAATCATTGACCAATGTATCTTTAAATTCTAATGATAGTAAGTATTATAATTCTTCAGATGAAGAATCCTCTTCTGATGAAGAAAATACATTACCTATTTATGAAGAAGTCTCTAGGTTTGCTGAAATTATTGAAATTGAGAATTCCAAACTCAATAAAAAACTTGATAAGGTAAACTCTAGGAATTCTATTCTTACGAAAGAGATATCAGATCTTTCTAAAGATCTTGATAAGAAAAATGCTGATTTTGAAAGTATTTCAAAAAATCTTGATGAAGTAAGTTCTGAGAAGAACCAACTTTCTAAAGAATTAGAAAAAGTAATTTCTAAGAAAAATGTTTTCGAGCCTAGCTCTAGTTCTAAAACTAATGATTTTGAGGATAAAAACTTGGTTATAAAACTCAAGTCCGAAATTTTTTCCTTAAAGAAGTGTTTATCAAACTTTACCCATGGTAAGGAAAATTTTGATAAAATGTATTCCCAAATACGACCTTTAAGAAATAAATCTGGATTTGGTTATACCCATGCAAAACCAATTTTTAGTAACAATTATTTTGTTCCTCAAAGTGCCCCATTTTGTACTAAGTGTCAATGTGGTGGTCACTGGGCAAAGAATTGTTCCTTAAACAAAACCCAATCTCTAGGATTTCACAAAGCTTACTTTTCTAAGAAGATGTGGATTCCTAAAATTTTATTATCTAGAAATCTCAGATCCAAAAAAGTTTGGATTCCAAAAGTCTAATTCTCTTTTTGATTTCAGGAAAATAAAGAGAGTACCAGCAACAATACATGGTACATGGATAGTGGATGTTCCCGGTACATGACTGGTAACAAAAGCTATTTTGAAAAGATTATCAAAACGAAAGGAGGAAAGGTAACTTTCGGAGATAATGCTAAGGGAGATATTATTGGTATTGGTAATATTGTTCTTCTAGGTAAAACCTTGATTTCAAATGTTCTTTTTTTAAGGGTCTTAAGCACAACCTCATTAGCATAAGTCAGTTATGTGATGAAGGTTACCTTGTGAATTTTAGGAATGATAAGTGCTTAGTTCACAATTCCAAGGAAGAATTTATTCTCTCAGCTAATAGGCAAGAGAATGTTTACACCTTAAATTTAGAAGACCTTAGGAGCCAAGATTTACCTTGCCTAAGTGAAATGGAAGATCATTCCTGGTTATGGCATAGAAGACTAGGTCACTGTAACCTTAGAAACTTATGTAAACTCTCTAAGAAGAAACTAGTTAAGGATCTACCAGAGTTTAGATTTGATTCTTCTAAAGTTTGTAATCCTTGTCAATATGGCAAGAAACATAAATCTAGTTTTAAATCAATCAGTGAAGTCTCAACAACTGATGCATTACAGATAGTGCACATGGATCTTTTTGGTCCAACACAAACTGCAAGTATTGGAGGAAAATACTATGTGTTTGTTCTAGTTGATGATTACACTAGATTTACTTGGGTTTATTTTCTAGCAAATAAGTCTGAAGCTTTTTCTTATTTCAAAAGTTTTAGAGCTCAAGTTAAAAATGAGAAAAACCTTCCATTGAAAACTATTCATAGTGATCATGGAGGAGAATTTCAAAATTCTGATTTTGAAACTTTTTGTAGTAGAAAAGGTATTACTCACAATTTTTCAGCACCTAGAACTCCTCAACAAAATGGTGTAGTTGAGAGAAGAAATAGAATTCTTCAAGAGATAACTAGAACCATGTTGAGTGAATATTCTATAGCTAGAAATTTCTGGGCTGAAGCTGTAAGTACTGCTTGCTATACTATAAATCGAGTTTTGATTAGACCTTTTCTTAATAAAACTCCTTATGAGTTATGGAATGGTAGAAAACCAAGACTATCCTACTTCAAGGTTTTTGGTTGCAAAGTATTCATTTTGAATACTAAAGATAACCTACATAAATTCACACCAAAATCTGATGAAGGAATTTTCTTAGGTTATTCCACAACTTCTAAGGCTTATAGAGTATTTAATAAAAATACTTGTACTGTTGAAGAAACAGTACATGTAAAATTTGATGAGTCTGATCCTTTTGTTTTTAAACAATCCCAACCTACATCCTCGGATGTGTTTTCAAAAACTGATTATCAACCTTTGATAGAAGATCCTTCTGATAAGGAAAATGTTCAAGAAGATACTTCTGAAACATTTACCCCAGAAGACTTTCTACCCTATGTTGATGAACAGGCTTTTCAAAACACAAATCAGGTGTTTCTTAAGAATCATCCCAGTGATAGTATCATCGGTGATGTAAATCAACCTGTAAAGACTAGAAGTTCCTTAAGGAATGAAGTAGAACATCTAGCATTTCTTTCCCAATTAGAACCTAAAATCACTGATGAAGCTTTAGGTGATGATGATTGGATCAAAGCCATGCAAGATGAACTAAATGAATTCGGAAGGAATAAAGTCTGGAACTTGGTTGAAAGACCTAAGGAAACTTCTGTTATTGGAGTAAAGTGGGTCTTCAGAAACAAATGTGATGAAAATGGAGTCATAGTAAGAAATAAAGCTAGACTTGTTGCTAAAGGCTATAATCAGCAAGAGGGAATAGACTATGAAGAAACCTATGCTCCAGTAGCTAGACTTGAATCTATCCGTATTCTACTTGCCTTTACAGCATTCTTTAATTTTAAACTTTTTCAGATGGATGTGAAATGTTCTTTTCTTAACGGTTATGTCCAAGAGGAAGTTTTTGTTGAACAACCTACTGGATTTGAAGATACAAAACATCTTGGTCATGTTTTTAGACTTACTAAAGCTCTGTATGGTCTTAAACAAGCCCCACGAACATGGTATGATAGACTCACTGGATTTTTGCTTCAAAATAACTATGTTAAGGGAAATGCAGATCCAACCCTTTCTATAAATAAAGATAAGAAAAATGTTTTGATTGTTCAAATTTATGTTGATGACATCATATTTGGTTCAACTCAGCAATCATTAACTGACTCTTTTGCAAGTCTAATGAAATCTGAGTTTGAAATGAGTATGATGGGTGAGTTAACTTTTTTCCTTGATTTTCAAATTTCTCAAAAACCAGAAGGAACCTACATATCTCAATATAAGTATATTAAATATCTTCTTAAAAATTATGGTTATGACAATACTAAGAGTATAAGTACTCCTATTGGTACCTCAAACTCTTTAGATCTTGATGAAGCTGGAAAACCAGTAGACCAAACATATTTTAGAGGTATGATAGGAAGTTTACTTTAATTAATAGCTAGTCGACCAAAATTAATGTTCTCAGTATGCTTATGTGCAAGATATCAATCCAATCCTAAATAATCTCACTTAAAGGAAGTAAAAATAATTTTTCGCTACCTTAAGGGAACCATGGATCTAGGATTATTTTATACTTCTGGAAATGATTTTGTTCTAAAAATCTTTTCTGATGCTGACTTTTGTGGATGTATAATGGATAGAAAAAGTAAATTTGGAACTTTTCATTTCTTAGTAGATTCATTAGTTTCTTGGTCCTGCAAGAAACAACATTCTGTAGCACTCTCCACTGCTGAAGCCGAATATGTAGTAGCTCGAAGTTTTTGTGCTCAAGTGTTGTGGATGCAACACACACTCACAGACTATGGCTTGAGTTTTACTAAAACTCAAATTTTGTGTGATAACACAAGTACCATTTCCCTTAGTAAGAACCCTGCACATCACTCTCGTTCAAAGCACATAGATATTAGGCATCACTTTCTTAGGGATCACACACAAAAAGGAGATATCATTCTTTAGTTTATCGGAACGCAAGATCAACTTGCTGATATTTTCACAAAATCTTTGCCTTCTGATAGATTTGAATACATTAAACAGAAGTTAGGAATGATAACCGTAAGGTAATCTTTCTTAATTAACTTTCTGTTGAAAAAATCTCCTTATAATAATAAACTCATTTTCATAGGGGGAGTACATTTGTTTGTTAGAGTAACTAAATTTTTCAAAGATAGTTTTTCAAACTTTTCGGAACTAAAATTCCGGAATGGAAATTTTCGGAACTAAAATTTTCAGAATGGATATTTTCGTATTGAAAAATTCTGGAATGGAAATTTTCGTATTGAAAACTTCCGGAATGAAACTTTCGTACTGGTATTCCCATAATGAGATTTTCGTACCGAGAATTTTATAATGAGTTTTTCGTTTTCAAACTTTTGTTATGAAATTTTTCATGCTGAAAATCTTGTAATGATTTTTCGTTTTCTTTGTTGAGTTTTTCGTAGTGATTTTTGCGAACTATGTCTTTTCGTAGTAATAAAGTTTTTTTGTAGTTAATTTTTCTTCAAAAAGAATATTACCCATTACGAATAATCCTCCTAAGCCAATCTGAAAGGTATGATTTCCTTACTCAAGTTTTCGTAATCATACTTTACTTGCTGATATTTTCTTATATTTTGTTTTCGAATTATAGTTTTCTTAAATCTTTATTTTAATAAAAACCTCAAAAGATCGGATTCAAGTTTTCTTGAGAATTGGTTTTCAACCGTCAGATCTAATCTCAGCTTGTTACAACCGTTCGATCAACTGAGGAAGATGAACCGTCATATCGTTTCCTATATAAAGGGGACCTCAAATGGTTGTCCCACATCGGTTTTCAAGCTCCAACGTCCCGAAGCTCTGCCTCTCTATTTTAAGGTCGTTCCGAACTTCATCAATCTTCGTTCCGAACTTCTCAGAGGTCTTCAGATCCGAATGTCTGTGGAAGTATCTTCTCAAGACATGTCTTCCTCTAAGCCGATTTCAAAGTGGTTAGTATATAGAGAAAGGTTTGTTCATCCTGATTTCTTCAACAAGTATGATTCTCTTATATCCAAGAACATTAAGATTAATGGATGGGAAGATGTTGCGGTGTCTAAGCCCGGAAATCAAGATGAAGTTTTTTCGGATTTTCTTATAGAATTCTATGAGACAGTTTCCTTCTATAAGGAAGATGACAGGGAAAAATTATCGTTTAAGTCTTATGGCAAGACTTATAAGCTTTCTTATGCCATGGCAGCCAGCTTGGTAGGGCTGAACAATGAAGGAGAATCCGAGTTCATTTCTCATGTTTTTCCGGATACAAAGGGAAGCTTCGACAAGGAAAAGGCATTGGAAACTCTCGGACTGTCAGATGATAAGGCTCCGAAGATTGCTTCTCTGTCTACAAATTTCTGGATTCTAGAATTATGGGTACAAGGTCTTATCGTACCGAGAAAGGGTGAAAAAGATAGTCTGAAGAAGAGTGAGATTTATATTCTAGATTTTTTGATAAATCTAAGGAAGTTTAATCTAATGAAACACATTCTTATTACCCTTGAGAATGTTAAGAAAGGGAATTTGAGAGCTCAGATCATAATGTATCCAGAAATCCTCTCAAAGTTGATAGTTCGGTGCCTTGAGTCTTTCAAGGAGGCTTGAAAGTCTAAGCCAAGAGTTTGCAAGATTATGTTGGTGAGTGATGGTACTCTCAAAAGGATGGATGTAGCCTTCGATAAGAAGACTGGTCAGTTTGTTGATTTACCTGCTCAAGAAGAAATGGTTCCGAAAGTTGCGGAACATGAATCCTCTAAGACAGTGAGGAAGAGAAAGTTAAAAGAAATTGAAGTTGAAGCAGAGAATCCCAAATATAAGGAAGTTCATTCCGCACCTCCTAAACCAAAGAAGAAGAAATCTTACCCTGATGAGGTAGTTTCTGAATGGAGGGAAATCAAAGAGAAGAGAGTGCAAGGGGAGCCTTAGTTTGGATTAGATCCTGCGGAAGCTAAGGCCTTGAAGGAAAGAACTGCAGATGAGCTAAAAAAACAAGTGAAAGAAAAGAATCTTAAGAAGAAGATGTCTGAAGCTGAGGTAGCTCAGACTTTGTTGAAGTTTAATGAGATGGTTTCAGCGAACATTCCCGTTCCGAGATCTTTTTCTTTGGAATCTCTACCTGAGACTCCAGGAAGAAACTTTGTCTCCCCGGAAGAGGCAGTTTCTAAGCATGTTGAGGAAGTAGAGTAGATTGAGCAAGTCAAAGAAGAAGAAGCAGTTGCTGAAGGTAGTGGTGACATTGGAGATGTTTTGAAGCAAGTAGATGATTATAAGGGGACACCTTCGGAACATTTGTCACTCCGAACTTCATAAGATGAATCATCGAAGTTAGACACTCCAGGAAAGGATGAGGAGGAAGGAGAACAAGAAGTAGCCTATCATGTAGAGGAAGAAAAACTTCTACATGATGTTGCTCAAATGGAGAACATAGAGGATGGCGCTCAAAAAGTTGCTGATGATGAAGACAATGTTGTTCAAGTTTCTGATAGTGAACAGAAGACTCCGGAACAACAATCCATTCCGAAAAAGGACAAGGGAAAGCAACTTGTTGTTGATACCCCGAGCTCAGTAGCTGTAAAGAGAAGGGAATTTGGTGATTCTTCTAAGAAGAAGGATGAGCAATTTGAATAAGAAAATTCTCCAAGAAAAGTCTCGGATTCAGAGTCATCTTCGTTGGGACATGACTTTGTTGTTTAGTCATTAAAGAAGTTGGTTGGTTCTATTCCGACTTTCTCAAGTATTGATTCAAGATGCCAAATGATCCAACATACTTTGAATCAGAAAAAAGACTTTATATCCATGGTTATGGATAAATGTGTTGAGATCCAGGCTCAGTTCAAAACTTTTTTTATCGGCTATGAATCCCACAAAAGTTCTTGTAAGAAAATGACTAGTTTGTCAAGGAAAACTGTAGAAGAGATGAGGCTCTTGGATGATTTCCAAGATAATGTTAAATATACTTTTGAGACAGAAGATAGGAAGATAAATGATCTTACTTCTTCCTTTAAAGAAAAGTTGACAGATGAAAAGAATTTCCAGATTCAAGAAGTCAGAGATCTGAATGGGAAGCTGAATTCTGTTGCTCAAAACTAGAGGAATGAAAGGGATCGTCAGAATGATATTGAAGAGAAGTTGTTAAAGCAAGAACAAGTTTTGAAAGCTTAGGAAGAAAAGCTTGAAGCCCAGGAAGAAAAGCTTGAAGCTCAAAGTGCAAGAATTGTTGTGTTAGAGAAGCAAGCCGAGGAAGACCATAAAGACTTGAAGAAGATAAAGACTATTCTCAAGGGTCTCATGGCGAAGGAAAAAGATCCCAAATAGACAGACCTGATCTTTTGTTGTATCTAAACTTCTTTGTTGTTGAGCTTTCAAACTTAAGGAAAATTGTGCTTGCTCATCTCTTTTGTTGTTGCTACTAATCTTTTCAGGTACTTTGTTATATTTTCCATTCCCTCGAATTCTTTTTGAAAATCACAAAGGGGGAGAAGGAAAAGAACCCTAAAAGGGGAAAAAGAATCTTAACAAAGGGTGAGAAAGAAAACAAACTCTAATAGATTTTATCTAAGGGGGAGTTTTTCATTAAAGAAGACTTTCTTATTCTTAATGAAATATCATTCCAGAAATCTAGAATACGATCCTTAGAGTTTCAAAGCCTAAGGGGGAGTTAGTCATATTCATCAACATTCATAAGCAAAGGGAGATAAGCATTAATGTTTTCTTTCTTCTTAGAATTTCTTTTTCGTAAGGATGTTTGTGCTTTCCAAAAAGGGGGAGATTGTTGAGTCAATAAGGTTTTCCTTATGACTTTTCCATTCCTTCTTGTTTTGAAAATCACAAACACCTTATCTTTAAGGAAAATTGCTTTTATAAGAAAAATTGCTTTTATAAGGAAAATTGCTTTTATAAGGAAAATTGCTTTTATAAGGAAAATCGATTTTATAAGGAAAATCGCTTTTGTAAGAAAAATTATCCTTAACATATTTTCATCCATATATTTCTTAAGTATAAGATTCGGATTCATTTCTATATTCTCAGAATCGTTTGAAACTTTTATATGAATCATTCTGTTTTAGGTTCCGAATTCTGGATGAGAACTGTAATGAAGTTTCACTCCAAATTCCAGATGAGAACTGTAATGAAGTTTCATTCCGAATTCCAGATACGAACTCTGATAAAGTTCTACTCCAAATTCTGGATGAGAACTGTAATGAAGTTTCACTCCGAATTCCAAATGAGAACTGTAATGAAGTTTCATTCCGAATTCTGGATACGAACTCTGATAAAGTTCTACTCTGAATTCTGGATATGAATTCTCATGAAGCTCGACATCGAATTCTCATTAAGAATTCTGATGACGAATTCTCATTACGAATTCTGATGACGAATTCTCAGTATGAATTCTGATGATGAATTCTCATTACGAATTCTGATGACGAATTCTCATTCCGAATTCACCTATTAAACAGAATCTGATTATATTTTCTTTATACACTCCGAATTTATTTATACTCCGAATAATATTTTTGGTTAGACTCTGAACTTTCATTTTGCTTACACTTTCATAATTTGTCTACTCTTTGACATTTTTTTTACACTCCGAACTTTCACTCTGAACTTTTGTGTTAGACTTAAAACGATGTCGTACATTCTGTTACACTTGTTTTGTTATAAAATGATGTCATTTATTCTGTTATAAACTAACCGTTGCTTAAGTGACACGTGTACAGGTCACTCCAAATTTTAAGGAAGATATGACCGTTGGAGGAGGGAGCCGACCTTACCTATAAATAGAAGCTCATTTGAAAGAGCTCGATACTGAAAAAGAACAACTCTTTGACATTGTTCACACATTCTGTTGAAGTGATTTCTAGAGAGAGAGGTTCTTACTAACTCTCAAAGCTTCATGCAACTCCGAATGTTGGTGATTACATTCGAGGACTTCCGGGGATAGGAAGACAGAGGTTCCGAATACCTTGAAGTTCGAGGGCTTCCTTGCTGAGGAAGACAGAGGTTGCCAACTACCTTGAAGTTGAGGGCTTGCGGGGATAACAAGACAGAGATTCTGATATTCATATCGAGGGCTTCCCTGGTGTGGGTAAGACAGACTTACTTGAAAGTATAAATCAAGATACCTTTATCCAAGGTTGTTGGATACCCTTCTCTTTGGGTTAAAAGACTTATATCTTGTTACTTGTAGTTTCACTACTTGTTTATTTCCACTGCATTTTGTATTGCAAGGAAAGTATAACTTTCTTATACTTCCTTACTTGTACTCTGTTTCATTTAGATTCTATACGCTTTAAGGTAGAATCTCATATTGTAATCTTTAGTTAAGTTTCAACTTCTGGAACCATATTTCCAGAACCTACTTTTGGAATCTCTTTCTTATTTTAAGAAAGTTCATAGAACTTGAAATTTATAACTTCATTATTTATTCCAAGTTTTTATTTGGTGTTAGAGGTGTTGTGAATTTGCTTAGTTTAACTTTGTTAAACTTAGCCCTTTTCTTTGCTTAAGGAAAACATAGTTAATCGTAACTAACTTTAAAGATTCCAAAGGAATTTTTAAAGTATACAATTCACCCCCCATCTTGTATATTGAGCATCTACATCATTATTTCGATCCTACATCCCACACGTCTGCCCCAAACTACAGGTCAAGGAGCTCAAACCACCGCACCTCGACACTATCCGATTTGGGCGGCACTGACTCACCCGCACGGTTTTAGGTCGCGTCACAAGGACGCGTCTCGGTGGGGGAAAAGCGCCCCTCGTACTTGAGAGTTCTGGGGGAATGTCAAACCCCACCTCGTCACTGCCCCACAATCGAGAGGTCTGCTCAAAGTCGACAGGCGACCCCCTGCCCAGCCCCGCTGGAGGGTCCCTGGAAGTCGATGGGTTCCCACTATAGGGAGACCCGACAAGAGTCGACGGGTGCCACACTGCCCAGTCCCGTAACCTGGTAATCCACTGGAGGGAGACCCAGCTAAAGTCGGCGATGGGACCACTGCCCAGCCCAGCTGGAGGTAAGCCCAACATCGGGGACCACTGCCCAGCCCAGCTGGAGGTAAGCCCGGCATCGGGGACCACTGCCCAGCCTTATTGGAGGTAAGCTCGGCATCAGGGACCACTGCCCAGCCCCACTGGAGGTAAACTCGGAACTGCTCTGGCCATCCCTACTGGATGGTACTGCTCGGTGAACACCGTTGTACTGGCCATCTCTGCTGGATTGTAACCCACTGGCGCCCTGCTCGAAACAACCTCAGCCCTACTGGTAACAACCTCAACCCTACTGGAAACAACCTCATCCCTGCTGGAAACAACTTCCTGGGTAGAGTATCGGTGCCCACATAAAGTGTTGGTCACACCGAATCCACAAGAACTCTACTAGGGGTCATGAAAGAACGGGAGAAACTCCACATGCCTCTCAAGGCGATCACGCTCCAATCCGCTGAGTCACTGTCGAAGAGGACTGAGACAACTCATCCCAGAAAGTGGGAAAACACCCATGTATTACGAGCACACGTAGTCGCAAACGGTGCCGTAGTCCGGTGAAAGTGCACGGCACTGAAACCCCTCACAGCTGAAGAAATAGAGGAAACGAACCATCTCTGTCGGCCAAACCATCGAGAAAAAAACTAGGGGGAGACCACTCAACCCTGCTGGTCAAACAAAAGAGCACCGGGCCAGGGGAAACTCCACCCTGCTGGTCAAACAAACGAGCACAGAGGGACCCTCTACGTCGCGAGAGGTCAAAAGTATATAAAGAAAAACACGACACGCACATGGGGCCCACACGACGTGTGGCCCCAAGTCAACCCCAACTGAGCGCACAAATTTCCTCAGGTACAAACAAACACATGTACCTCTAAGCATTCCCGTATACTCCCAGAGTATACCACGTTCCAGCCCAAAGGCTCTCGTACACACGACACCCAACGTCAACGCAAAGGCGCGACGTAATAACTCCAACCTGCCACCTCAATGGTTGAGGCACAGTCAACCATATCTCTTTAAACACCAACCTCACTCTCCCCATGAGTGCACACGATCACACGCCAAAGGCCTGCTACAAACACGGTAGAAGAACCGCCACCGGGGCACCTTTCACATTTCCACATTTAATAAGATCGCGCAAGAGGCTCCACACAACCAAACGGATCGCACCGTTGTAATCCTCACAGAAAAACACGCGAGTTAGACTACTTACTCGCCTCAAACAGATATCCTATGGAAAAGTCACCAACACCGTCTCATGCCCGAACAACGTCCCGTGATCTCGAACCTCGGCCCCGAAAACAGTCGGGCGCATCGCACCATTGCGATCCCCTCGGGAAAACACGTCAAAAAGACTGCTCACTTGAGCGCAACAGATATCCGGAGAAAAAGATGCATTCCGGCGCACCGCACATGAGCGACGCTTCGTGGGACCCGTATCTCGGTCCCGAAACACAATGAACAGATCACACCGTTGCGATCCTCTCGAAAAAGTACACAAGATGGACTATTCACTTGTCCAAAACAGTCGCCCAGTGATAGAGATGGAAAAATCACCATCAACGCCCCAACGACCCTCATGGGCCCCGCACCATCATGCCGAATTAGAGCGGGCAGATTGCACCATTTCAATCCCCTCGGAAAAACACCCAAAAACGACTGCTCGCACGCCCCGAACGGACGTCCGATGAAAAGGTCGTGAAACGCTGCATGCAGCTTGAAAGACTGGTCATGGGCCCCATGCCTCAACTCTGGATTCAACGTCTGAAACCACCCTGGAAAGCTTCGCCCTGGTGCCAGGGTCCCAACACCACTAACGACGCTCAAAACGGACATCAGACGCGTCCGCGCCGTCCAAAACAAGATCCCCCGAAGAAAACGTCAATTCACTTAAAGACGTGTCGTGCCTCCGAGGCCCCTATTTTATGGAATTAAAAATTCCCGAAACCATATAAAGAGGTCCGCCTTGACGCGAGGTCCGCTCTGCCACTGACGGCACGAAAAACGGACACCTGTAGCAAAAGTTACGGGCGTCGGAAAGTGAGGGGCAAAGCCCCTTGGGCTGGACCGGCCTGGACCGGCCGGTCCGCCCGGCCTGGGCCGGCCTGCACCGGCCCGCGGCTTGGCCGCGCGGGCCGGCCGTGGACCTGCAGTCCACGCGCAGACCGGCCATGAGGGCCGGTCGCGACAGCCGCGTGAAGACCCGCGTCCCGCGGGTCTTGTCGCCGCATGGGGGTCGCGCGCCGCGACCCCGCGGTCGCCGCTCCCTAGCGACCCGCCGCCGCGTCGAGGTGCTCCGCCTGGCCCCGACCTCCTCTACTGAAGCCTCGCCGCACCCCGGCCTCGCCTGGCCGTCCGCCGTTTCCGAAGCCACCGCCTCCTCCAGGACCGCCTGCCGCTCGCCAGACCGCCGCCCTGGCTCGCCGGAACGCCCCAAAACACTTGAAATTCCCGCAAGCTTCGCCGGACCACTGCGGGCAGCCCAGGACTCAGAATTCAAATCCAAAAGATGCGTCGGAAAGAGAATAAAGTCTAATACAATATTAAGGTCTTTGTTCTTGGATAAAACAAAAAATTTATTCATAGAATCGAACTCAAATAGGTGCAGGAATAAAAATTGAAACCACAACAAATCCTACCTCGATGGGCTTCACCCGAAGCTTCGCCGCGATCCGTCAGAGCCGCGCCTCGCCGGAGAGGAGGAGGTGATGGAGGAGAACTTCCTCCTTCGTTTTTGGGATCTGCTAGCGCCAGGGGAGAAGGGGGAGAGGACAGGGGTGGGTTAAGTGTTTAAATAGAAAACTCTTAACCACCCGTCCGTCGGCCCGAACCCGAACTCCCGACGAGGTCAGGATTAAGCCTCCCCTAGGGTAAATACCACCTCCTGAGAACAATGGAGGTCTCAGAATTTTAATCCGAGACCCCGTTCAAAAGTTATTAAACTTAGCGCCTGAGGCCGCCAAATTACGAAAACGCCCCTAGGGCCATTTTTCACAGACGTGCCGCGCCTGCAAAAATTACACCCCTCCTAGGGTAAACAGCACATTACGAAATCAACGGTGCCCTTAGTTTTCCAATCAAAGCCACCGTTTAATAGATACTTGTGTTTCACCATTAAACAAATTAATTAATTAATTTAATTATCCATTTAAGGTTCTGAAAGCGGGCGAGGGGTCCAAACGTCCTGCGACGACAAGTTTTATGTCGTTCCTAGGGTAAAAACCCCATTACGGACCCATCCGTACACTCGGATCTCTGATCCGGATCACCATTTAGAAGTTCTTGCATTTATTTGGCGTTTCCAGTGTGAACACACTGAAAATTTAATTCCGGCCACTCCGGGGCTCGGAATCGCACACTGTCTGAAGGCGCTGCTCTCGAATAACATCAAGAATATTCCAAAGTCCCTTTTAGCCAAAAACATGGTTCTTACATCATTCCCTCCTTCAAGATTTTCGTCCTTGAAAAGCAAAACAGGGAACAACTTAGGGTACCCAGCCCGCACCTGGCTCTCCCGTACCCAGAAGAACTCTTGCACAGTCTCGCGTCACCGCACACAGACCAAAGGATTTGATCTATTCACATGAGGTCGGACCTTGTCGATGAAGTGTATAGGATCAAGCACACTTCTCTTCAGGTAAACCACGCGGGAGAAATCGTGAACCCACTCCAGACGTTGGAGTTAGGGCAAGGCGATAGGGAGCCTCGCCATCCCTTTTCATGGTCTCAAATAGCCCGAAGGCTCTCAGGGGTAGCTCACCTCCCTGACTGAACCTCCACGTCGCACGCCACGACTGGAATCACCGCCCGTACCTGGAACAAGGCCCGATAATTACCTCCTTCAGAATATCCACATGGTGAAACACCCAAGGATATCTGGCCACACAAATTTCACAGTCGATGTCTCTCAACCAAGACTCTCTTACACGTTCGGAAGCAAAGGAGTCAACACCATCGACTAAAGAAAAAGGTCCCACGCCTTCTATCATACCAACACAGGGTTACACCGATGCCCCGTTCCACCCTGGTAACACCTCATGCAAGGAGCAGGGGGGGAAAGCATTTCACACACAGAGTCTAACAATTCTACTGCAAAAAGTAGAAAAGCTATAGAGCATACCCCTTATCGCCTCATGATCCACAGGATCATAGACATCCAAAGCTCGCGACTATCCGTGGTCCCAACTATCAGCTCCCGGAGCCTGACGTGGACCACCTAATGGTGATGGGAAGACCTCGTAAGGTCTTCCTCCACTACCATCTCCTCCCTCTCCTCTGCCAGCATCACCTCTTTAGGCACTAATCTGATCATGGCGCTGCCTCCGTCGTGGTGGTGCACCCGCTGCCTGCCCGAAGCTCTCTGCATGCCTGGTTGGGCAGTCCGATGCCAGGTGACCTCGCCCATCGCAAGCATAGCACCGACTCTCTCTGGGATGCACTGGTGCCCTCCGGTGCCACTGTGGTGTACGACCATGCCCCTGAGTCTGGTTGTCAGAATGCCACCTGTGTCGAGGTTCTGCTTGCCGATGCCCACTAGCTGCGGCAGACGTCTCGGCTCCAACGTGCCTGCTGCCACCACCAACTCTAGAACGTGACAAGAAGCTCTCTGTCACCAGCACCTGCTCTAGCACCCCGGCATATGTGGAAATACCCAAGGGTACTATGATAGCACAAATATCTCGACGGAGACCCTGCTCAAACTTCCGCACTCAGATGTTGTCGTCATGGACCAAGTCTAGGTAAAAGCGTGCACGGTCTGCGAAACTAGCCGCATACTCGGCCACCATCATCCCTCCCTGCTGAAACTGTAGGAGCTCTTGAATCCGAACGGAGCGCAACCAGGGGGGGAAAACTCCTCACGTAAAAACAACTGAAAGTCACCCCATGAAAGCAACGACTCGTTAACAAACTGAGTCACCAGACTCCACCAACGCCAAGTTACTCCACGAAAATGATTGGCTGCCAAAGCCACTATTTGATCTGCCGGCGAATGCATAATCCTGAAAAGGTGAACCACTGTCTTAAGCCTAGCCTCTACTTCCTGAGGGTCTGGCTCACCACTGAACCTCAGCGGTCTCTGCCGCTGGAACTCACAGAGCGCGCTCAACCTGCGCTCAAGCTCAGCCTGCTCTGCTGAAACTATCTACTGCTCAACAGGTGGGGGTGCTGCTACCGGCCCACCCAGAGAAAGGGTCTCACATGATGGGTCCTGGACTGTGGCCTCATATCTCATAGGGTCGTCATCACGAACCAAAGCTGGTATCCTGGCTGGCGGTCTTCGCGGAGACATCCTGAAAATTATCAAGGAGTTCCGCGGTCAGATGAGCATACATGTATATACCAATAAAAACAACACTGGGGAGCTGACTCAAGAAGGATAGTCAAGAATCAGTCCTATGTGATGCACAAACAAAATTTTCCCTGCAAAAAGTGTCTCAGCATGTCGAGTCGACAAGCGGGTTATCAAGGTCCTGGTGAATGAATACGTCAGCCGCCACACAATCACTGGACACCCTGGCCTGAGAGCCGCTCTTGAGACACGTTAACATTGTTACCCTAAATCCCAACCAATTCCTTTTATTTTAGGGATGTCCGAACAACGTCCCAAGGAATGAACCACCTCTTATACCACTTTGTCACGACCCGACCCTACCCGGGCTCGAGCTGCAACTACCCCAAGCCCGCCTCCATAGGCTAGGGGCTGGCAACTAGCGCCGAAGGCACAACAACTCGGGGAGGCCTTTGCCTAAGTACCTATACACACTCACACGCAGAACACTCAATGTAAAAGTGCAAAGTAAAAGAAAAGACAAGTAAAGTAAAAGGGAAACTTCTATATATAAACCACAATAGTGCATCGGCCTCTAAATAGTACAAGTAAAGCAAGATGAAGGTAAAAAGAAAAGAAAAAAGGTCAAAACACGCGCCCAACCAGAAAATTGCCACAACCCGGCAATAGGTAAACAAAAGAAAAATAGCTGGAAGGGGTCCCCCACCTGGAACCCGACTACAAACACCACACGAGGTCCAAGATCTTGAACGCCTAAGATCCTCTGAAGTCACGACCAACCTGTCCGTTGTCTGCAAGGTCACACCAAGTGCGAGCAAAGCCTGAGCAGGGGTGAGTATAAAAATACTCAATAGGATACCCCGAAGGCTCGAGGGAGCAAAAAAGGAGGTACCGAAGGGTGAGCAGTAGATCGAACAGGGGAATGTAAAGGAGTACAACCAGGAGTGTAGTAAAGAGTACAATAAAGAGTCCAGCTCAACCCAACAATAAGAAATAAGGTAGACTCATCCATACACAAGGAGATAGAAACAGTGAGAAGATGAACTTCCCATAGAGTCTTCGCTACCTATAGCAGGAGAGTAGACTCTTCCAACCATGAGAAGCTAGACACGGAAATCACGTGGCATACCCCACACGTCTTCGCCTCTCCTGGAAGGAGAGTAACCAAACCCAAGAAGTGGGTACTAGAACAAGGTATATACAAGTCCATATGCTCAACAAGAAGCCCGAACGAGGTCGTAAGGGGATCTCCATCCCGTATCTCAGCCCAAGGAAAGAGTATCCAACAGTCCCAGAGGAAAACACCATCGATTCCCAAAATCCCACACGTCTGCCCCAAACTATAGGTCAAGGGGCTCAAACCACCACACCTCGACACTCTCCACTTTGGGCGGCACTGACTCGCCCGCACGGTTTTAGGTCGCATCACAAGGACGTGTCTCGGTGGGGGAAAAGCACCCCTCGTACTTGAGAGTTATGGGGGAACGTCAAACCACACCTCGTCACTGCCCCGCAGTCGAGAGGTCTGCTCAAAGTCGACAGGCGACCCCCTACCCAGCCCTGCTGGAGGGTCCCTAGAAGTCGACGGGTTCCCACTACAGGGAGACCCGGCAAGAGTCGACGGGTGCCACACTGCCCAGTCCCGTAACAGGGTAATCCACTGGAGGGAGACCCGGCTAAAGTCGGTGACGAGACCACTGCCCAGCCCAGCTGGAGGTAAGCCCGACATCGGGGACCACTGCCCAGCCCAGCTGGAGGTAAGCCTGGCATCGGGGACCACTGCCCAGCCCTGCTGGAGGTAAGCCCGGCATTGGGGACCACTGCCCAGCCCCACTGGAGGTAAACCCGGAACTGCTCTGGCCATCCCTGCTGGATGGTACTGCTCAGTGAACACCGCTGTACTGGCCATCCCTGCTGGATGGTAACCCACTGGCGCCCTGCTCGAAACAACCCCAGCCCTGCTGGTAACAACCTCAGCCCTACTGGAAACAACCTCAGCCCTGCTGGAAACAACCTCCTGGGTAGAGGATCGGTGCCTGCGTAAAGTGTTGGTCACAACGAATCCACAAGAACTCTACCAGGGGTCACGAAAGAACGGGAGAAACTCCCCAGGCCTCTCAAGGCGATCACGCTCCAATCCGCTAAGTCAATGTCGAAGCAGACTGAGACAACGCATCCCAGAAAGTGGAAAAACACCCACGCAATACGAGCACACATAGTTTCAAACGGTGCCGCAATCCGGTGAAAGGGCACAGTACTGAAACCCCTCACAGCTGAAGAAATAGAGGAAACGAACTATATCTGTTGGCCAAACCATCGAGAACGAAACCAGGGGGAGACCACTCAACCCTGCTGGTCAAACAAAAGAGCACCGGGCCAGGGGAAGCTCCACCCTACTGGTCAAACAAATGAGCAAAGAGGGACCCTCTATGTCGCGAGAGGTCAAAAGTACGTAAATCAGAACACGACACGCATATGGGGCCCACACGACGTGTGACCCCAAGTCAACCCCAACTGAGCGCACAAACGTCCTCAGGTACAAACAACCACATGTACCTCTAAGCGTTCCCGTATACTCCCAGAGTATACCACATTCCAGCCCAAAGGCTATCGTGCACACGACACCCAACGTCAACGCAAAGGCGTGACGTAACAACTCCAACCTGCCACCTCAACGGCTGAGGCACAGTCAACCATATCTCTTTAAACACCAACCTCACTCTCCCAGGAGTGCATGAAATCACACGCCAAAGTCCCACTACAAACACGGTAGAAGAACCGCCACCGGGGCACCTTTCACATTTACACATTTAATAAGATCACACAAGAGGCTCCGCACAACCAAACGGATCACACCGTTGTAATCCTCGTGAAAAAACACGCGAGTTAGACTACTTACTCACCTCAAACGGATATATGACGGAAAAGTCACCAATACCGTCTCACGCCCGAACGACGTCCCGTGATCCCGAGCCTCGGCCCCAAAAACAGTCGGGCGCATCACACTATTACGATCCCCTCGGGAAAACATGTCAAAAAGACTGCTCACTTGAGCGCAACGGATATCCGGAGAAAAAGATGCATTCCGGCGCACCACACACGAGCGGAACTTCGTGGGACCCGCATCCCGATCCCGAAACACAACGAACGGATCACACCATTGCAATCCTCTCGAAAAAGTACATAAGATGGACTATTCACTTGTCCAAAACAGTCGCCCGGTGATAGAGATAGAAAAATCACCGTCAACGCCCAAACAGCCCTCATGGCCCCCGCACCATCGTGCCGAATTAGAGCGGGCGGATTGAACTGTTGCAATCCCCTCGGAAAAACACCCAAAAACGACTGCTCGCACGCCCCGAACGGATGTCTGATGAAAAAGTCGTGAAACGCTCCATGCAGCTCGAAAGACGGGCCGTGGGCCCCATGCCTCAACTCTGGCCTCAATGCCTGAAACCACCCTGGAAAGCTTCGCCCCGACGCCAGGGTCCCAACACCGCTGACGGCGCTCAAAACTGACGTCGGACGCGCCCGCACCGTCCAAAACAAGATCCCCCGAGGAAAATGTTAATTCACTTAAAGACGTTTCGCGCCTCCGAGGCCCCTCGTTTCAGGAATTAAAAATTCCTGAAACCATCTCAAAAGGTGCGCCTTGACGCGAGGTCCACGCTGCCGCTGACGGCACGCAAAACGGATGCCTGTAGCGAAAGTTACGGGCGTCAGAAACTGAGGGGCAAAGCCCCTTGGGCCGGACTGGCCTGGGCCGGCCTGCATCGGCCGGCCCGGCTCGCTGCGCCGGCCCGCGGCTTGGCCGCATGGGCTGGCCATGGACCTGCAGTCCACGCGCAGACCGTCCACAAGGGCCGGTCGTGGCAGCCGCGTGAAGACCCGCGTCTCGCGGGTCTTGTCGCCGCACGGGGGTCGCGCGCCGCGATCCTGGGATCGCCGCTCCCTGGCGACCCACCACCGCGCCGAGGCACTCCGCCTGGCCTCGGCCTCCTCTGCTGAAGGCTCGCCGCGCCCCCACCTCGCCTGGCCGTCTGCCGCTGCCGAAGCCACCGCCTCCTCCAGGACCGCCTGCCGCTCGCCGGACAGCCGCCCTGGCTCGCCGGAACGCCCCAAAACACCTGAAATTCCCGCAAGCTTCGCCGGACCACTGCGGGCAACTCGAGACTCGGAATTGAAATCCGAAAGATGCGTCGGAAAGAGAATAAAGTATAATACATGATTACGGAATTTTGTTGAGGATCAAACAAAAAATTTATGCATAGAATCGAACTCAAAGTAGGTGCAGGAATAAAAATTGAAACCGCAACAAATCCTACCTCGATGGGCTTCGCCCGAAGCTTCGCCGCGATCCGTCGGAGCCGCGCCTCGCCGTAGAGGAGGAGGTGATAGAGGAGAACTTCCTCCTTCATTTTTGGGAGCTTCTGGCACCAGGGGAGAAGGGGGAGAGGAGAGGGGTGGGTTAAGTGTTTAAATAGAAAACACTTAACCACCCGTCCATCGGCCCGAACCCGAACTCCCGACAGGGTCAGGATTAAGCCTCCCCTAGGGTAAACACCACCTCCCGAGCACAACGGAATTCTCAGAATTTTAATCTGATACTCCATTAAAAAGTTATTAAACTTAGCGCCCGAGGCTGCCAAATTACAAAAACGCCCCTGGGGACATTTTTCACAGACGGGCCGCGCCTGCAAAACTTACACCCCTCCTAGGGTAAACGGCACATTCCAAACTCAACAGTGCCCTCAGTTTTCCAATCCGAGCCACCGTTTAAGAGATACTTGCGTTTCCCCATTAAACGAATTAATTAATTAATTTAATTATCCATTTAACGTTCCGAAAGCAGGCGAGGGGTCCAAACGTCCTGCGCCGACAAGTTTTATGTCGTTCCTAGGGTAAACACCCCATTCCGGACCCATCTGTACACTTGGATCTCTGATCTGGGCCACTGTTTAGGAGTTATATCATTTATTTGGCGTTTCCAGTGTGAATGCACTAAAAATTTAATTCCAGCCACTCCGGGGCTCGGAATCACACGCCTTCTGAAGGCGCTGCTCTGGAATAACATCAAAAATATTCCAAAGTCCATTGTAGGCAAAAAATGGGTTCTTAAATTGCCTTCTACAGTACTGCGACAGTACTGCTACAATACTGGAAATATGTCTCCACGAGGATTTGATATCGGGTCTCTTGGATGCACCTAGAGAGTCCTCACATGCATGTGAGTAAATTTGTAATTAAAAGGAAATCAACAAGAGGCGTCCCCGGAGAGGTGTCCCCAAAGAGGCGTTCGAGAACAAGCGTTCGACATGAGGCGTTTCTGTTTGAAAGGAGACTAACGATTTCTGAAATATTTGATAATAGAAACTCCATGAGTCTACCCATAAGTTTTGGTTAGTTTATCAAATAATGATAAACTAATCGTAAGTCTCAAGATCAAGTCATGATTATTTATTCATAAGTAATTAAAATATATAACGTTATATTCCTCCTCTAATGGCTCTAAGACCTTCATTTTTTATTAATTTTGATAATCCACCTTTCAAGGGGTGAGGTGGAACCCTTACAAGTCCTATAGGCATAAGTATTACATGGCCCGTAGAACTTGGAGGAATTAATTGCCCGTAGGATTCAAAAATTACATACAACCCAGACTAACTACTTGGAACTGCTCCTCCCCAGCATCTTCATCGTGAAATCAGCTATCCACCTTCGCATGGTTGTTCGGCTAGGCTTTCCCATGCATGAACATGCTTATCCCGATGGCAGGTGTCATACCATCTCACTCTTGCAATATGTTTAGCTTCTGCTATATGGTGAAAGCTTCTTTCTCCTCCTCCTTCTGAAGTTTGTTCCTTGTAGGTTGTCTGGTTTGTATCTGCACTTAAGGTGGCCCGAAGGCCTTACTGACCCAAAGGCCTGGGTGGCCTGAAGGCCTTAAAGGACTCGGGGACCAAATCGGTGGCCTGAAGGCTCAAACGGGGGAATATTCTCGGCTGCTACAGTGCCAAACAGTGTCTACTACAGTTCCCGCTACAGTACCTGCTACAGTTCTGCATAGTCCCCTACTACAGTACTGCTACAGTCTTGCTACAATACCTGCTATAGTACTGCTACAGTACCCTCGGAAATTAGCCTCCGCTTGGATTTGATCCCTGGTCTCCTGGATGCATTTAAGGAGTCATCACCAACTGGGCTGAGGCTCATGTGCTTATATTAAATTTGCTTTGGTAATAATTTCATCACCACTATACCTCAATAGTGAAAAATCAATACATAAAAAGTCTCTAGATAAAGTCAATTATTCAAAACCAATTTAAATAATGTAAAATATTGATGTAGTATATAATATTTTATTAATTATTTTTTTATAGGTATTAATGTCTGCGCAAATATATTGCAATGGTGAGACCATTTATATGGAGCATGGATTTAGTTATAGTGTTCCACCTGTTAGAGTGGTAAATCTTCATGGTTGTATGGCATTGAATGCAGTTCGCAATAAGATTTATAATCAGTTAAAATTGAGGGTCGATCAATCCATTTCTTCATTCACATATCGACATCTATAACATCCTGAATGTTTCTAGCACATTGAGTACCCTTTGGTCGATGATGATAATTGGATGGATGCATCTTTCTTATTTAGACAGTGGTGTGCTAATGGTTTGATGGAGTTGTATGTGTTGATTTCTGATATAGATGTGGTGCAAGTGACTACTACAGAACTGTGTTTTGTGATATCTGTAGAAGTTGTTCCTTCACATCAGTCTTTTTCATTGACTCCTCATATGAATCCAGTAATAGAAGCAAATTATGAAGAAGATGATCAAAATTTGGAAGAAAATATAGATGAAATCCCTTTGCATTCTGATATAGTGAATGAAATTTTATCCGAGGAAGAAGAATCTGGGGAGCCATCAGGAGATGATGTGGGTGAGGGTGATGTGGGGAATGAACCTTCTGAGGTTCCTTTGAGAGATGTGGGTGAGGGTGATGTGGGCAATGGACCTTCTGAGGTTCCTTTGAGAGACATAAATCCTCGACATCCACCGGTTAATGGTAATCATCCTTCAGTATTGAGTTCCTTAGTTAAAGGAATGTATCGTGAACAACATTTTGATTGGGATTTTATTACACCGTCTTCTGAATTCCCTGGCATTAAAGGGAATATGTCTGCATCAAATGATAACACCATCTATGGCAGGTAGAAGTTTGAAAGTAAATTGGCCATGAAAAATATGATAAAGCAATACCACATTGAGCGACATTTCACATTTGTGGTTGATGAGTCAAAGAAGAAAAAATATATCATTCGTTGTGAAAAATATGTGCCAGAGTGTAAATTTCAATTAAGGGAAATATTTGATATTTTTTTGTATCTTGGAGGATAACCTAATTAGAAGGGCCACACACTTGTGTGCATCTAAGCTTGTCGCAGGATCACTCTTCCCTTGATTCAGAGTTTATATCAAATGTTATTTGTGAGATGATATGAACATGTTAGGATGTTCCTATTTCCCTTGTTCAGGAAATAATTCAACAGTTGTATAACTATAAGATATCATATACCAAAATATGGAATGCAAAACAGAAGACAATTGTAAAAGTGTGTGGTGATTGGGATGAATCTTATGCTATGTTGCCACAACTTATGGAATTGTTGTCTCTCAACAATCATATTGTTTATCAATTGAACACTGTTGAGTATGTATCCCCCAATCACCGAGTTGATTGAACAAAGGTGAAGTTCAATAGGCTTTTTCGGGCATTCAGGCCATGCATTGCTACCTTTCCCTATTGTAAACAATTTATTCAGGTCGATGACACTTTCCTGTATAGCAAGTATACAAGTATTCTACTCATTTCTGCCACACAGGATGGTAATCATGCTCCTCTATCACTTGCTTTTGCTATTGTTGAAAAGAAGAATTTTGAATGTTGGAATTGGTTTTTGGCATGTGTACATGTTCATGTTACACAAAACCATGGCGTGTGTCTGATATCTGATCTCCATCGAGCAATTATAGAGGCCGTGGTTAGTGATGGGGTTTCATGGACTGAGCTAAATGCTTATCATCGTTATTGTATTAGACATATTGCAAGTAATGTGCATAAACATTTCAAAGATGATTCCATCAAAAAGGCGATCCTCAAGTTGGGTATGTTTTTCTAAACTTACTTTTAAAAAAAAAAATTATTCTCCATTTTAATACATTATTCTCTTATGGTTTCAACATATGAGCCCCAACAAGAAAGGTTTGATCAATGCCTTGAAGAGATCCGAACTGCTAATGAAGATGTGTATGAATATATGATGCAGATTTCGAAGGAAAAATGGTCATTAGCATATGATGATGGTAGAAGATATAGCCATATGACCAATAATATAGTGGAATGCATAAATGGGGTTCTAAAGGGTGTGTGCAAACTCCTGATCACAAGGTTAGTGCAAGAGACATTTTATAAATGTTTTCACTATTTTGTTGACCGGTCCCAAAATACCTATCAGAGGATGGAAAACGGAATGCATTTTACGCAGAATTTCTAAAGTGATATTGATCAGATACTGAATGAGGCTTCAAGATGGACTGTTCTAGCCTTTGACAGGGAAAAGATGAGCTTTCAGGTAAGACCGTGCTACGATCGGGCTACATGCACTAGTGGTCCAGTGTTTGTAGTGATGTTAGATAATAGATACTGTGATTACGGCAACTTTTAGGCATTTAGATATCCATGTGCACATGTTATCACAGCTTGTGCTTCAGTAAATATATCATAGGATCCATATGTTGACCCGGTGTATCACATGAGCACTTTGGTTAATTGCTATAGTATAGCTTAGATGCCTGTTGGTGACTTTCATTCTATCTGATTGCCTGATGATCAACCGACCATCGTCCCTGATATTTACAGGTTTCATAATTTGGTTTTGTTTTTGTTTATCATTTTTTCAATGTCTATCATTTTTTAAATTATTGACTTCATACTACTAGGTTACGACCCTGAGGAAGACCAAAATCAAGTTGAATCAGAAATGAAATGGATTGGCCTCGACAGTGAGGAGAGAGAATACGATGTAGTATTTGTCATACAGAAGTACATACTCATAAGAGATGTCCCCAAGTGGTAGAACAGATCTCCACATCTCGTCATCCATGATCGAGTTTGTGTATTGTATCACTAATATGTATATTTTGTTTTTTATGTGAATGTTTCAGCATTGAATCCTTTTATTTCTAACTTTCTCCATTTGTAACATGTTTTAATTTTGGTTTGTCTTGTTTTTTGATTCTCTAATAAAAAATTTTGTGATACTCAAACTATTCAAGAAAACAACATAGAACGAAAATGAGCATACCATGTTTCCACATGTAACAAAGACACCCATCCACACACAACAAATCAAGTATAAATCGAAAATATTAATACAATCATTTTTCATTTGATTGTTCTAGATTTATTTAAATAACAATTGATTTTTTTATTGAATTCACTATAATAAATTAACAATTATATAATTTGTGATGATGGACGATTTTCCATTTCTCACATCTCAGGAAACTCATGTATCACGGCTTCTTTTAGAGGGATGTCCAATGCCTCCATTGAGTGTACGCAGATCTCACCATTTCCGTCATACCGCACCACCTCCTGCTATCATCCCTCATATTCGTCGCGCTGGATTCTATGGTGTAGCGATGTGTGACTTCATCTTTTTCGATCATCAGCTCATTGCTACACTTTTAGAGAGATAAAGGCCAGAGTCAGATATATTCCATTTTAGAGAGGGGAGATGACTATTACCCTGCAGGATGTGGCCATTATGTTCGGCCTCCCCATCGATGGTGCGACTCTGATAGGCTGAGTTGGAGAAGATTTTCCAGAGCTTGTTCATAGAATAATGGGCATAGAGGTCCCTAATAATGTTAGGACCATCATTGGTGGTAGATTACTCATTCCTTGGTTATACAAACACTTCACACAGTTATCAGAGGATGCTGATGAGATCACCGTACTGCGATTTGTACGTGCATATATTTTAAGGCTGATTAGTGGCACGCTTTTTGTTGATCACTCCACTACTTTTTTACATTTGATGTATTTATCCTTTTTGGAGGATTTGGATGAGGCAGACCAATATAGCTGGGGGTCTGCTTGTCTAGCATATATATATAGGGCACTATTCAGTGCACGTCACATTGATAAGATGTATATCACGGGATGCATGATTCTTTTATATATGTGGGTATAGGAGCACATCCCTCGTTTAGCTCCACATGCTCGTGTGCCATTATCAGCAGATATTGTATCAGAGGCTCCGCGTGGACGTTGATATGTTATTCCTTCCTTATACTATATAACTTAATTGTATAAATTTCTATTATAAAATGTAAATATAATAATATTATCTATAGGTGTATTCAGGCACATCAACATTCAGATTCCCCTAGACACGACGTCCACACCTACAGACTTATGTTGGACAGCATTCGACCACACGATGTAAGTGATTATTATTTATATTGTCAAATCTTTATTCTTTACTGTACATGTATTCATTTATTAATTGATTATTTATTTTTTCTTTCAGATTTTATGGATGCCATATATAGATGCTGTTATCCAGAGTCTTCCACCGTACTGTACGGTGATGCTTGCTATCGGCTCCTGTAGGGTTCCATTGATTCATTTTCATATAGTTGAGTGGCATCAGACCGACAAAGTTATGAGGCAGTTCAGATTCTTTTAGTCTGTTTCTAACCCGCCTAGTTAGTTAGATTCACTACATTCCCTGAAGATGTCAGGGAAGGGAAATTTTGATTGGAGGAGATATCATACCAGATATATTGATTTATGGGACAGATGATAGGAGTTCTAGTTCTGAGGGGTAGGGATGGTACATTTTCATTTGGTGGATTAGACAGATTACGCATCTTGGTACTATAGGTCCCCAGTCATATTTTTGGCATGACACAGACGAGGCTTTCATGAGCTGGTATACATAGTTTCTTCCACTGTTCAGTAGAATTTTTATTCATATTACTTAACAAAGGAATTTATTTTTGTAGGATGCTTGTATCTGTCATCTACTTCACATGTCTGATCTATTAGAGAGCACCGTATTTGACCCGACATATTTTTACAGCCTTGTCACATAGTTGCTTCCTTCGATGGACGAGATTTATGATGACATTTTCTTTGATCCACCACATGCTGAGGAGGCTGCGGAGCCTATTGATCCTGATGAGGCTCATATAGATGTACCATGGGGTGATGAACCTGTTATGGATCTTGTTGTTCTATATGAGGAGGATGTTCAGCTTGATCAGTCAGATGTTGGTCTTCCACATGAGGAGGGTGTTCAACATGATCAGTCATATGCTCCTCTATCTTCTCAGGTTCAACCACAAGTAGGTTCAGACATTGACTGGGTTGAGAAGGATTCTTTATTACAGACATCCACAACACAACATCCATCTTCTTTCCATGTTAGTGAGAGTTCTAGATAGCCTCTACTATCATTAGATGCAGGACAGGGTACATACGGTGAGATTGTACATCCACCGCCTGTCACATAGGAGGATTAGAGGTGGTTGCTGAGGATGATGTGCAGCGTACACTAGAGCGCAGATAGAGATAGACATGACATGGATGCATCCAGTATACACCTGGCTGTGGGACAGAGGAGCATCCACGCCAGAGGCATAGATTAGGTTGATTTTTGATTTATGATACATTATGTATGTGCATTACTATTATCATTTATAGAGTTCTACTTTTTTTAATAAGTGTGTTACTGTCATCAAATTATCTTCCAAAATTAATAATTTCTATTTGGTATTCATTAATAAATATTAATACTCTGGATGAAAAGATTTGTGAAAATTAATAAATCTTGAAAAATATTATTGATCTCAAAGATTTTAATCCAAAAATCATGGAACCATATTCTTTATTTAAAAAAATTAAATTTCATGAATAATAATTTCAATGAATAATGAATAATTGTGAAGAGTATATGATTATGATTGAAGAAAAAAAACCACAATATGAGATGTATGGAATTAGAAGTTCATTTGGCCAATTTTGAGAAAATACATATTCAAACTTTATAAAAGGACACATGTTCTATTGGTACACAATCTTCACTAGAGGATTTTACTATTAAAATACCTCCATCATGTGATAAAATTATGGAAATTATGAAAAATATTGATTTCATATTCTTCTAAAATAAGAAAAAATCCTTAAGAGGGTTAAGAATGTGTTAGCATATCCAAGAATAAGTATTGAAGAAGATCATCCATGGTGAAGTTATATAAGCTTTCAAAACTAATGTTTATGAGTGTTTCTCTTTAAGGGGAGGTAAATGAATAAATATTAAATTATTTAAAGATAAATGTTTTTCTAAATCTCTCTTCCTTTTTTAATAAAAAAATACCAAATAGAAAGGGGTTGTAATTGAATTAATCAAATATATAAGAAATATTTTTCTTCTAAAAAAATGATGATTTTTTAAACCTTTCTATAAGATAAGTGAAAGGGGTTCACACATCCTTTAGAAACTTTATTAAGGATGTGTGAACCGCATTCACGCATCTTTCACGTAGAGAGATGTGTGAACGGGGTTCACACATCCTTTATCAAATTTGCACAGGATGCATGAACCCTGTTCACGCATCTCTCCGCGCCAAAGATGCATGAACGAGGTTCACGCATCTGGAGGCCCATTTTTTAAATTTTTTAAAACCCTATCCCTTTTTTATAAAAAAATTAAAACCCATAAAAAAAACCCCCAATTACATCAACCACGCTATCATGTTTTTAATCGTATCATATTTATTTTTCTTATATTTTTTCATAATTTTATTAAAAACATTTATTTCAATCACATTCATCACTCTTATACTTTTATTTTATATTGATCATTATCTAATATTAATCATTTATCTAACCATATATAGTCATCATTAACCGTCTACTTTTAATTTTGAAAATGTTATTATAGATGATTAGAAATCTAATATATATTGATTTATTATTTATTATAATTTATGTCTATGGATAATATTTATATTTTTTATTTATAGTTATATTTAAAAAATAATATATATAATAATAATAATTTTAGTTCATTTTGAGAGGATTACAACAAATGAAGCAAACACAACACACCCTGAAGAGCTTCATTCCGACTTAGGTCATACACCTCCTCCTAATGGGTGGCCTACCCCGAATGGCCTGAAGGTCTTCTTTTTTATTTATTTGTGATAATCCCCCTTTAAAGGGATGAGAGGTAACCCTTATAAGGCCCATAGGCTTAAATATTACATGATTCGTAGGTCTCAACGGAATTATCCAGACTATAACTATATGGAATTGCTCATCCCCAGCTTCTACATCGTGATGTTATCTCTCCACCTTCGCATGGCTGATTGGCTAGGCTTCCCATGCATGCACAGGCTGGTCCTGATAGAAAATATCATACTCTCTCTTTCATATAAATTCATTAGCTTCTGATCTGGTGAATTCATCTGCTTTGAATCCTCATTTGTAGTCTGCTCCTTATAGAGTCAGTCTGGTCCATTAAGCACAATTACATGTGGCCCAAAAGTCTTAAGGTGGCCTAAAAGCCTTGAGGTGGCCCAACCCAAAGGATGAGCTTCCCACATGATCACACGCACCACCCACCATCTTCATCCCACACTTCCACTATCATATGCATCCCTTGCCCCGTTCAAGAGCCCTTGTTGTTTGTGTCCTACTTCAACCACTGACCTCTGCTGCTTGTGAGCCTTGCCAACTTCCACTTGCGACCATGTCCTGTTGTCTTCTATGTCCTTATTCAACCATCATCTAGCCTTTATAATCACTACTACATATATGCCTTTTAATATCACACAAAAAGGATATTAACAGCGCTAAAAAAGCGTTGATAAAGACCCCCTTTATCAGCGCTAGAAATAGCGCTCATAAAGGCCTAGATTTCTTTAGTGTGTTGTTTATATCAAAGCACACCTAGAAAAAACCTATAACATGTAAATACAAAATATATAATTTAACTTAAATAAATCTGACATTATTAATAAAAAACACTACTATATACATTTCAAACAATGTTTTATATAATTAAATTTATAATTATCCAAAAAACATTTAAAAACATTAATGTTTCATCTTTTGATGCCCACGATCCCCTCTGAAAAATGTCCGCCCATGGTATCATTTGCCGAATAAATCATCTCAACCTGAGAAAAATAATCCACCTATATAAGAAAACAAACCATATATTAGTAATACTATATGGAAATAAACTAAACATTAATATGAAAGAATACATTAATAAAAAATGAAACACTTAGAGTTATACCGGTCAAACTATGCATCATATTAAGGTGAGGTTGATTCCTATATGTCACAAGTTATGGATTTTTGTTCTAAAGTATCAAAACAATATGAATGCGTTTGTTCAGTTTTTAGTATGTCACTTGTTCTTTTTACTAAAATTAATTTCAATTTTAAATAATGATATAATTGGAGTTATACCGCTCACATCATGCATCAGATTGAGATACGGCCAATTCCTACATGTCACAAATTACTTATGGATCGTTGTCCTAAAGTATCAAAACAATATAAATGTGTTTGTTCAGTTTTTAGTACATCAGTTGTGTTTTTTTACTAAAATGTCCTTTTAATCTGGAAATGCACACTTTGAGTCATATCGGTCGCATCATGCATCAATTTGATATGATATTACTTCATACATATCACAAATGACTTATGAATCGTTGCCCTAAACTATCAAGATAATCGGAGTGTGTTTGTTTGGTTTTCAGTGAGTGACATGTTTTGAACTAAAATGTCAATTTTAAACTGACAACAGAAACTTTTAGTCATACTGGTCACACCGTGCGTTATATTGAGGTGAGTTTGATTCCAACATGTTAGAAATGACTTATGGATCATTTTCCTATAGTTTTAAAATAATCTGAGTGCATTTGCTTTCTTTTTAGTATATCACTTGTTCTTTTTACTAAAATTAATGTCAATTTTAAATAAATAGACACAATTTTAATCATATTGGTCACATTGTGAATCATATTGAGGTGCGGTTGATTCCTACATGTCAAAAATTATTTATGGATAATTTTCCTAAAGTATCAAAACAATCTGAATGTGTTTGCTCGATTTTCAGCATATCACTTGTTCTTTTTATTAAAATTAATGTCAATTTTAAATAAATAGACACACTTAGAGTTATAGAGGTCACACCATGCATCAAATTGATGTGTAGTTGATTCATACACTTCAAAAATGAATTATGGATCATTTTTCTAAAGTATAAAAAAACAATCCAAATGCGTTTTCTTGGTTTTCAATTTGTCACTTTCTCTTTTTACTAAAATTAATGTCAATTTTAAATAAATACACACACTTTTAATTATATTAGTCACATAATGCATCATATTTAGGTTTGGTTTATTCCTACATATCAAAAATTACTTATATATTATTGTTATAAAGTATCAAAACAATCTGAATGCGTTTGATCAGTTTTCACTATGTCACTTTGTTATTTTTATTAAAATTAATGTCAAATTTAAATAAAAAGACACCCTTGTAATTATACCAGTCACACTATGCATCATATTGAGGTGGGGTTGATTCATACACATTATAAATGAATTTTGGATCATTTTCATACAATATTAAAACAATCTGAATGCATTTTCTTGATTTTCAGTATGTCACTTGTTCTTTTTACTAAAATTAATGTCAATTTTAAATAAAAAGACACACTTGGAGTTATAGTGGTGAAATTGTGTGCTGGATTGAGGTGATGTTGATTCCTACATGTTATAAATGACTTATGAATCATTTTCCTAAAGTATCAAAACAATCCGAATGTGTTTTATCGATTTTCAGTATGTCACTTGTTCTTTTTACTAAAATTAATATAAAATTTAAATAAATACACACACTTTTAGTCAT
Source organism: Viscum album (assembly GCA_963277665.1). Lineage (NCBI taxonomy): Eukaryota > Viridiplantae > Streptophyta > Magnoliopsida > Santalales > Viscaceae > Viscum > Viscum album. The sequence goes on from OY728133.1 coordinate 1,130,219,912, forward strand.
ACCGGTCACACCGTGAATCATATTGAGATGCGGTTGATTCTTACACATCATAAATAACTTATGGACCATTGTCTTAAAGTATCAAAAAAACTCTAAATAGGTTTTTTTGGTTTTGAGTATGTCAGTTGTCTTTTTTACTTAGATTTATATCAATTTTAAATAGAAAGAAGCGCTTGGAGTCATACCGATCACACCGTGTGTCAAATTTAGATGAAACTGATTCCTACACATCCCAAAGTCTCAAGAAAATCCTTAACTCCCAATGTTATAATGATTTCCATTTCATTTATTTATCAAACTGTCAACACTTCATATTGAATTGATTTTTTTAGCTGAAAAACCTTTCTCATTGTTGAAATCACAAAGAGTATAGGAAGCTCATGTGACCATCATATCACGATAAGTCACTATAATGAGCACATTAACATCCTCTAATCTTCTATATTTCAAGGATAAAGGTTTTTATTCTAAGAAAATTGACTCTATGCAGTATTGGTAAGTAAAAAAAAAGCAATGGAAAGCGTAAAGATCTGTGAAAAAAACTAAATAATTATTAGATACAAATGATAAGGAAATTAAATTAAAAATAGTAAATAAAATTATGAAAAAATTAATTAAATAAGTATTATGAATTCATCTATTCATAATGGTTGTATACATTACCGACCCATTTTCTTGTTTTCATTATCTCAGTTGCAGCCTCGAAGTCCAATCTCTCATGAGCATGTGAAGCTTCAAACAAACCACCCCAACTTGAACAAAGGAATTCAAATTTATAAGAAAATAATTATTATGTGATTAATACTAAAAAGAATTAAATTAAATATAAATATGAAACAACCCACTACTTCTTTGGAAGTCACATTTTCATGCTATTTGTGTATATTCTGCCATCAATTATGCTTCCCATTCATTTCCAAGAAAATCTATATCATCCTATGAATATAAGTTTTTTCGATAGTCCAAGTAGTAATGAAAAAACATAAGTACACAAAGGATTAATAAAATTTTTAAATGAAATATTAATTATCTTTGAAAATACCTCTTCGGGGATACTATTTTGTTGATGGAATATGATCTCTCTCATAAATTTTCAAACATAATAACAACAATATTTTCCATTTTTTTATTCCGTACACTGAATAAACATTGATAAAAACAAGTAATTTGTTTTTATATGTGTTTGGATAGGGAAATATTATTATATATACCCTGATACTTTTCGATTTGCAGAACTTGTTGGGATCCTTTTTCTTAGTCCCTGTCCCCATTCCTTATTTTTCACGATATTGATACACTACCCTATCATAACATAATCCTCATTAAAACAAAATCTAAATTATATAAAATTAAGTTTAGTTCTAAAAAATTGGATGTAGTATATTACTTTTTAAAAAATTTCATCATGTGTGGTTGGTTTGTTGGGTATCCATGCAGTGAATCCAGGAAATAAATATTTAGAGCATCCAAATTGACCACAATGAGCATCCAATGTTTCTTAAAACACAAAAAGGAATAAGTAATGAAAGAAATGAAAATATATTTTATATGATTAAATTTTAGAGTTTTACCCCTACATCGTTGGTATTAATAAGAGTTTTCCATCCATAAGTTTTCTTTCAAACAATTTGACTAGGTCTGCCACTATTTCATCCATTTTTTTGGATTATGTTTTTTTGTTCTGTAGAGGTGGTGTGAGGACTAACGAGTCCAAAAAAAAATCATAGGGAAATCCATTAAATTGGTTTTGATATATACACCTTCCAAAAATATGAAATGTATTTATTCATGATTAACATAGTATATCATCTTTTAGAAAATCAAATCATGAAAACATACCTCACATATAGATTTAGAATTGAGGCTCCTAGACATTAATAGTTGTGGATTTAATTTAAATTCTCAATAGAAATATAGTCTATACCTTCCTCTCCGTATATATTTTCTTCAAAATCAACTACGTGACTACTACTATTTTGTAACTTTGTATCTGTATGAACCTTTAATGTTAGTAAATGAGGATATTGAATGGGTGGGGTAAAGGTGCTTTCAGAAGATATTTTTAATCGGTTGGTCAATACTTTAGATGGTTTCAAGTCAGTCTTTTGTTTCACCCCCTTATCTTTGTTTTTTTGTAATAACATTCATCGGTTCAAAACTTTTTTCATTAATTGTTAAAGGTTTAGCTTGAAAAATAAATTGGAAATGAATACCTCCTTATCACCATGTTTTTTTACAAGAGCTGAAGACTGTTTGATGAATGTTCCAACAACTTGGTAGACCATATGAATATCATCTTTATCAAGTGGAATAGATAGATCGATGATCGACTCATGAGCTATGCTAATTTCCACTCTCACATGATATGTTTGAAGTTGTCTGTTGTGTAGACAATTTTCTTGGATATTGAACACCGTATCCCTCACTACAAGGCGATGGGTGAGTGTTGATAGATATAAATCACAATCATTCTCACCTTGTAGAATATCTGTATAGGAAAGGTATTAGTGTCTGTCTAATTCACATTTCATAAGACAATTATTAGATTATTGATTACCTCAACTAAGATAACTCTTTGAGGGGAATGGATCACCTCAAAGCTGGTTGGGGGTGGGGGGATCTTCATGCAATGGTTGTTCTTGAGTTGTTTCTTCTATTTTATCCCCCATAACAGTTGCTAGAAACTCAGTCTTCCATTGGAATTTTTCTTCAAGGTAAGATAATCTTTCTTTAATCTCTTTAATTTCTTTATCTTTATTCTCATATTGTTTTTTTTTCTCAAAATATGTTCGGGGTGTCACCCCAAAACCCATACCTCTGATGTGACCATACTGTTCTAACCACTTCAAGGCCACTGATAGTAGGTGTTAATCTGGTATAAGTGTTGGTGATTCCTATGACTTTTTCAGATATAAAATATAAGAAAACGAGTAATCATTGTTATGTAATAGCTATTTAAATCAAAACAAATTTTTATTATGTCATATTTACACATGTTTCCCACACTTTTTATGTGTTTTTGTCTATTAATATCCCATATTTATTTACATGTTACTTATTCTATAACACATGGCATGGGATGGAAATAAATTTGGATTTGGATTCATTAATCTGCATACAAATAGAGGAACATAATTATGTTATTATTTCATGTCTCATAAAAGTATTACGGTAGATTTAAAATACGCACCATTTTTTTTTCAAGTGAAGCGTACCCTATCCTTTATTTACTGTAGGGGTGTGTTGGTTTTTATTTTCATTACATATTTTCATCACTCATCTTTTGTTTCATAAATAATTTTTTTTAATCAAAGTGATGAATACATGTATTTTCAAATAATGTATTTTCAACCACAATATACTTGAAAAGACACATATGCACGATGAAAAATTAATTCACCCCATACTTCTTGGGTTATTAGGTGTGTATACATAAGTGGTGGGTGTGGGTTTATTTTCCCTTCAGTATCTTTAAGATGATATCTCGTTAGAATTGTGTGAAAGCCTCTGTAAATCCTTTCAGCAAGCATTAATACATATTTATTATGGGATTAATCTAATATAAATGTACTCAACAAGGGATTATGAAGAGTAATTCAATGTTTCATTATTTTATTTTTTAGTAAAATAAATAAATGTCATCATAATGTTACCATAATATCTTCCAACATCAGTGTCTCAAGAGTGGAAAAAATAGTGACATAAATCTACATCAATTGGAACGCATTTATGAGTGATAATTTCAATGTAACTATTGAACATGACCTTTTTGGGGTTAACATTCTAGTCGTGAACATTCCATTTGACCTTGTATTTGATGTCTTTCCTTTTCACCTTAATGATTTTTGCTAACACCATCAAACTACGACGCTCATTTTTTTATGCATCATCGATCCTTTATTGCCTACCATTTCCTCAGATTCAACATCGTCAATATGTTTTTCCTTTGGATCGGTAGCATCAGCATGTGTAAAAGGTTGTTGTACCTCTGCACTAGGAACAACATTAGGTTAAAAAACCCACTGTTCCTCGCGATTGAGAGCCCCAACATGTGTATAAGGTCGTTGTACCTATACACTGCTGTTATCAACCCACATGAATTGAAAAATCATCACTTGGAATGTTGTATAATCCAACTCCCATATTTTTTTGATGATGCCTAAGTATGACATATTCATATAAATTGGATTTCTGTCCTTAGTTACAGAAACATGCATCTCTTCATCCACAAGTATAACTCCACTATTTTTTATGGTACTGTCTTCAAAATGTTCATTTTTATAGACTATATAACCATTAATTACATAAACATTGTAATATAATACATACACACTTGGTCCTCTGGCTATCCGTTGGAGTCATTCTAAAATTGAATCAGGATTTTCATTTGAATCCATAAAAATATGGTCCTAAAATCATCATATAAACTGTTTATTATGTATATTTGATATCCATATTTCAACCCTTGATGGATTTAAATGCCTAAGAATTTTTTTTGGGTTTCAATATATGGGTAAACCTACAAACTATTATGAAAAACGTAAAGGTGGGATGACTCCCGATCTATAATATTGATTGTGACAACATCTCTTCCAGAAATTCCTCCACCCACAAGCCACCTAGTGTGATGATATTTTGATAAACCAATGTTTTCCACACTATACAGGTAGTCAGTATAGAATTAAATGGTTTCCTCAATAATATATTTCTCCACAATACAACCCTCTGACTAACTTCGATTTTTGACATACCCTTTTTAAATCTTCATATACCATTCAATGGGGTGCATCCATCTATAGTGTATACGACCACATAGTGGAATATCTATCACTAAGTGTAGTGAACCATCATATCAAAGAATTCTAGTAGGAAGAACATTTACAATTCACATAATATAATAGAATTTTCTCTCTCCATAGTCAAAAATTTCTTAGGGTCTATAACCTTACTGCATATATCTTTGAAAAATAAACAGATTTTAGTTAATGTATGACGAAAATTCTTGGAAAAAATATAATGTAAAGCTATATTAATGATACCATGCATCAAAACATGGTAGTAATATGGTTTTAGACCCTTTAACTTTAAATCATCCATTGGCATGATATTCTTGATATTTGATGAATACCCCTCTAAAAACTTTACGTCATTCAAAAAGTTTCAAAACTGATATCTCTCCTGACTGGAAAGAGTGTAAGAAGCTGGAGGAAGACAAGTTCATTTTTCACCCTTCACTAGCACCAAATATTCCCATATTCCCATGTCAACCATGTCCAACCTAGCCTTAATTCCATCATTTGTTTTTAGGTGTATTTTGTAACATGACAATTACACTATCACATACATTTTTTTCAACATGCAAAACATCAAGAAAATGTCTGACGTACATATAATTATAGTATTATAATTCAAAAAAACTGATCTCTTTTTCCAACCAGTTTTCATAAGGTTTTTCAAAAATGGTTTACCAAAATCAATGTCCACATCTTTTTCTTTCTCAAATATTTGATCACCTGTTAGTGGAGACGGTGTTGTACATTCTTTTGAACTTCTATCTAATAATGTTATCCAAGATCGCCACTTATATCATCGGGGTAGAAATCTACGATGTCCTAGAAACACGGTCTTCGATGAATGTTTCAACTCAATTGACTGTGTACCTTGTTCGCAAACGGGACACCCTTAAGTTTCTTTAATGATATATCCTGAAAAATTTCCATTAGTAGGAAAGTCATTTATCATTCCGCACAACATGGTTCTCAATGTGAAATATTCATTCCTAAAATCATCATACAATATAACACTTAAATCCCATAATAATTTCAAATTCTAGATCAATGGATCCAAATAAACATCAATATCATTACCTAGTTGTTTTGGTCCTGATATAATCATAGATAACATGATGTATTTTTGTTTCATGCATAACCATGGTGGAAAATTATAATTTACCAACATAAACGACCATGTACTGTGAGTGATACTTTGAAAACCAAAAGGATTCACTCCATCTGTAGACAATTCAAGAAAAAGTTTCTCATATCATTTACAAATTCAGGATACTCATGATCAATTTTCTTCCACTGAGGAGAGTCTTCTAGGTGAAGAAGTTTCACATATTTATTTCTTGTATCTACGTGCCACGTCAATTTTCCTATAGTCTCCTCCCTTCCATATAGGTGCCTAAACCTTGGAATTATTGGAAAGTATCATACAACTTTCGTATGACCAGATTCATCTTTCTTATATCAAGAAGGTCCACACTTTGGAATTCTTTAAGTGATTTGCGGTCCTTACAAAACATGATACATTTATTTAGGAAGTCATGTATTCTTTTAGATATCATACCCATCAAACATAGCATTCATTTGGAATCGTATGTTCGGCTAGGGATCTCATTATCTTTGAGAAATTAGTTTAGTAAAACAAGTGTCACTCCATCCATTGACTACTTTAAAATTATATAGCTTCATCACAGCTGACAATACTGTATATTTAGTGCAATCAACATACAATGGTGTTATTGCAAAACTCTTTAACGTCTAAAATAATTTTGGACAATCACAAAGTTCATCTTCAATTGTCCTTATCATTTCCTCAATACGATATTCATCATCATTTATACTTGTAATCACATCCTTGATACAATCTTCTTTATTGAACACACTTGTAATCATATCACATGATCCATAAAATGCTACATTTCTAGTCACTAGATACATTTTCTTTTTCCCTGTATTTATTACAACATTTATAACTTCGATCAATTTTGTGATAGAACAAGTTCTCTTCCAAATCCTCTGGAATAATTAGTCTTTGATAATAACAACGTAAACAGAGACAAAGAATTTGAGAAGTTTCATATGCATGATCTTTTTCAAACTTGATGAACTCTATCACTCCATCTTCATACTATTTTATCATACAATTAACATCTATCCATTATTTATTCATATACATCCTATTTTATTTAGTAATATTAATATTTAACAAAATAAATACATAAAATATGTTCAAATAGGGTCACCATCCAACCATATATCCCTCTCATAAGATCCAAAGGAAGTGAAACAAGCCATAAAAAACCTGAAACTATAAATTATAGGCGTGATCTAATAGTCTAGTAGGTCACCACAACCTGAAAAATCTAAGAGATAACTTTCGTATTACATCCTAAAAATCTATTTTGAAATACATTATAAAAATAAAAAATTTATATAAATATTTACTAGATAAGTAGTAACACATAAAAGTGTGTTAAAAAACTTTTTCTAAGATTTCCATTAAATGAAAACAATCACTTGGAAAACATTTTTCCTTGGACAATACCTCTTGCTCAAATCACCTTTTTAAAATATGACTTATAAACACCCATTTTTGAAATATACATTTCAAAATGAAAAGGGATTTCTAACTATTATACAGTTTTCTAAAACATGTTTGAAAACCAACCACTTCCATAAAACTAGGCATGGTGGCCTAAAACCCCATTTTCAAAACTCACACATTCTTGGAGTTTCAAATACAAAACAATATAACTCTTATCATTTTAGAACACTTTTCAAACTCATTTTTAAAATAGTTTTAAAACAATTCAAAATCACGCTTTCCTTTTTTTTTTCATCTTAAAAAACCTTTCACAATCTATTTTCAAAAAACCTAAAAAGAAAACCATACAAAGAAGTAAGAAATCACACAGTCAAGAACCACTATGTCAAGTCTCACAACATGGGGAAAATGACAAAAAAATATATGCTAAAAAAATTATAAATAGCAGTGGATACAATAAAAGTAGAGAGATAAAACCCCTAAATGATCCTAAAAAAGATTATAGTGTCATGGGCATCATCACTAGGATATATTAATAAAAGGACTTGAACTGGAGATAAGGAAACTGGGTCATCAATACTAAACCTATCCACACCCCTAGAAGTCCTATCAAACTAGGTCATTAATAATAAACATCCCCACATGGGATCACAAGATACAATGGTCATACAATAATAAAAGGGTATTAAGAGGGTATCACACATTTTATGAAAACATATTTTTTACAAAATTTCAAATGGGAATTCTCTTTTCAAACCATGCTTCAACTTCCAAGCCATTTTTTCATTTATAAAAGCCATCCCAATATACTCTTCATGCCAATTTTATCAAAATGCCTTTGAAAATTAAATGGGGATTCACACTACCCTTTAAATGACAATTGAAAAATATTCAAAGACAGAATAAGTTTTAAAATCAAATCCACATGGGAAAACAAACCCTTTTGAAATAATCCATCTTATTTGGAAATCTTAAAAGCTTTAAACACCCCAAAATGTTGATATAAAAATTAACAAAGGCTAAAAAAGTTGTTTTAAATATAGATCACAAGGGTTAACTCACCACTTTAGAAATAAAACAACATTTTCCAACATTCTTAACACTTTAAAATCACCCAAACTCTTTGTTTGAAATCCAATTAACACAATAATAATTTTTAAAATATTAAGTTGGTGATTACCACTGATTTTAAAACACAAATCATTCTTTAACCATTTAGGCATTTTCTCAAACACTTGTCATCGAATATCATTCCATAACAAGGGATAAAACCACTTAGAAAACACCATTTATCCCCTAGAAGCACTCATATAAGCATAAGTATAATAAGGAAACACCTTCAAAACAACAATAATTTAAATACATGTAATATTAAGTGACCACAAAGAAACACCACTAGCCCTATACATAACCTATCAAAAATCAATGGCGAATGGTCTGTAAATTCAAATATAGGATGAATGGAGCTCAAAATTATGGTCCGTAAATTAAATTATCCATAGAGATTATTCCTAATAAATAACATTTGACCATAATAAATATTATCTAGAAATTCAAGCATGACCATGATATACCTGAGGGGAGTCCCCGATCTACCTGTGTGTGTGTGTGTTCATGGGAAGCACCAATGAGACTAACAAGGAAATGCAATTCAATTCGTTTATTGAAGAAAGAGATTAAACATGAAAAAAACCCACCAAAAACCAAATGAAAAAGGAAACCGACCTAAGAAATACTTCAAGGCCATAACACAATCATATGGAAGTATTATAAATTTAAAAGATTAATTGGACAATCAAGATATGCATGAAAAAAACTTTATGTAATTTTATCAAACACATGGCATACACCAATTCTCCTAAAAAGTAATGAATAAAATTACTCTTCTTGGTAATTGTTTTGGTAACTAACTCTAAACCATTATAAAATTAATTATTTTATAGGATAAACATTTAGGAATCTCATTCATATATATTTTGTGAAAAAAAAATTAAAGGCATGGAACTACCAGCATCAAACCATGAGAGGTTGGAATGAAACCTTTGTAAATGGGTAAAATAAGACTTAAGACATGATCTACAAACCTTAACCTCAATAATTAAAGAAAAAAAAAATCATAAATCCCCTATCTTAGCATTCTTCTAAGAGGGGAATAAGCCAACGAAAATAAAGATAACCAAAAATTATGGAAGGGGAGTGAAATAAAGGGCCTTACTTTTCAAGGAGTGATGCTGGGGAAAAGCGAAAATGGTAGGGAGCGATGACAACGGGAGAGACGACGGTAGGGTAGGGAGCAGTGGTGATGACGAAGGTGAAAGAGAAGGCAGGGAGTGAAGACAGCAGGGCAGGGAGCGATGATGGTGATGACAATAATACAGATCCACGAAAACTTTGAAGGCACGATGGAAGGAGACTATTAGTGTTATTTTTATAACATCGGGGGAATATTCTTATCAGTGCTTTTAAAAAAGAACTGATAAAGATATGTTTTATCAGTGCTAAAATAGAAAGCGCTGGTAAAACCTACCTTTGTCAACGCATTTTTAGCGTTGATAAAGATATAATGTTAATAATTTATTTATATTATTATATATATTTATAAATACATAAATATATATATATTTATAATTATAACTACAAATAGATATATATATATATTTATATATATATATAATAAATATATTTATATAATTATATATATTTATAAAATTATAAATATTATAAAGAAATATATTTATTATATTTATAATTATATATAATAAATATATTTATTATATATAATTATAAATATATAATATAGATATTTATTATAATTTTATAATTATTTAAATAAATAAATAATTATTTATATTTATAAGTATAAATTTATATATATATATTTAAATAATTATAAAATTATAATAAATGTATTTCTTATATTTCTAATTTTATAATTATTTAAATAAATATAAATTTGTTTATAATTATAACTACAAATAAATAAATATTTATTTATAATTACAAAATTATAATAAATATAAATTTATTTATAGTTATAATTACCAATGTATATATGTATATTTAAATAATTATAAAATTAAAATAAATATATTTATTATATTTATAATTTTATAAATATATATAATTAATATATTTATCAAAATTTTATAATTATTTAAATATATCTATATTTATTTATAATTATAATTATAAATATTTTTATATATTTATAAATATATTTATTTAATTATATATATTTTTAAAATTATAAGTATAATAAATATATTTATTATAATTTTATAACTATTTAAATAAATATATATTTATTTACAATTATAAGTATAAATAAATATATTTATAAATATTTTTATATAATTATATATATATATAAAATTATAATAGATGTATCTATTTCAGTTTTATAATTATTTAAGTATATATATATATTTATAATTATAATTATAAATATATATATTTAAAAATTATTTATATATAATTAAAATTTTATAATTATAAATATAATAAATATATTTATTATTTAAATATATTTATTGTAATTTTATAAGTATTTATGAGAACACAATAGATTCATGGGTATAACATGAATGAATCATATACCTAGTAAATTATAGATCATAAAAAATGAGTCATCACATATATAGACAACATAAATAATAATAAGGGTGTAATGCATAATGAACATTCATGATGAATACATAATATATGCATGCTTCAATTATACTCATGCATCAATATATTTATTAGCCAAATTCATTAGAGAAATATATTTTTTTAAATAAATAAATAAATATATATATTTACAATTATAATTATGAATATAAATATTTAAAAATATTTATATATAATTATAAATATATAATTATAAATATATAATTAAAAATATATTATTAAAAATATATAATTAAAAATATATAATTAAAAATATATAATTATAAATATAATAATATATATTTGGTGATTGGGGGTACAATTACAATTAAACACACATACACCTCACACACAGGCTAGAAAGGCAGACCATACCCCCCCCCAAGGGGATAACCCACCCATCAAGTCTTATTTATTCAATACATGGCCCGTAGGCCCAGTGGGAATGAAAGCTCATTACATGGCTCGTAGACCCATAATTTTTACCCAAAGACCCATCGGTTAATCATAAACATGTGTTTTTTTATTTAATGTATATAAATAAACATTAATTTTTAAAATAAACATAATAATTTTATATAAATTATTAATATTTTTTTATTAACAACTTTTATCAATGCTAAGAATAACACCGATAAATCTATCCTTAATCAGTGCTAAAAAATCACTAATAAAATTGACCTTTATCAATGGTTTTAGCTAGCACTGATAATGGTGAGGCTTTTATCAGTGCTTTTCTTCTCAGTGCTGATAAAAGACGTCGCCTCCCTTGCACTGATCTTTGGTAGTGAATAGTCTGCATCACTGCCCACCTATATGGAATCAAAACATCATAAACTCTTCCTGCCACTATTTGAATCCGCCCACTTATGTCGACAACCACTATCAGAGTTTTTTCACTAACTCCTTTTATCGTTTATGTTTATTTTTGGAGATTTATATTTATAAATTTAAATAGAATAATAATAATAATCATCATCATTATCATCGTTATCATTTATAAAATTTGAACTACCTGGGACCTATACCCTACCCTCTGCCCACCCAAAATCAATAGTACCAACACCAATACAAATAACAAAAACAACAACAACAACAACAACAACAATAAAAATAATAATAATAATTGAAAAATCTCAGGACTGAGTATGCTCAGTCCTAATTAATTATTAACTAAAAAGTAAAGTTGAGACGTTAAAAAGAGGGCTTACAAAAATGGGTCTGTGTGTCACCCTTAACATTCAAATCCACTAGGTGTGAGAAAGAGGATGAGATCACAAAAGACCAAATTGAGATGATATCAACAATCCCTTTTTTCAAAAGCTCATCCACCACTTGATTTTCTTCCTTGTATGTATGTGACACATTCACTTAAAATTTTTCAAAATCCCGTAGATAGTTAAGCCAATTTGGGAGGATTCTCCCATGTAATCTCTTCAGTTAGAACTCAAAGTTTCAATATTAATGCACTACTACAAAACTAAGTTTATCCAGCATTAGGGTTTTAACAACTCTAGCTAAAATCACCGTTAACAACCACCTTTGCTAGTGCTAGAAAAAGTGCTATTAAAAGGGGTATTTAACAACATTTTTTAGCAATTTTAGAGGGGGTATTTAACAGTGCTAAATAAAAAGTGCTATTAAAGGGAACCCTTTATCAGCGCTTATAAAAAAACTGATAAATGCCCCCTTTATTAGTGCTAGTAAACAAATACTGATAAAAAGAATCCTTTATCAACGTTTTTTACAAGTGCTAATAAAGGTTATATTTAAAAAATATTTCATTAAAAATAATATATTAATATATAAATAATATATATATATATATTAAATATGTTTTAGATAAGGCTAAATATGTATTTACACATAATATATAAGATATTTAGTGAAAATGACTTATAAAATAATTAAAAAAAATATTTTTAATTAATAATTTGTTAATGATTATTTAGTAATATTCTAATAACAATTTGAGGATAAAAAAATAATAAAACTAATAAAAGATCTAAAATAAGTTGAAAAAGTAACTCAAACTTCAAACAGACATAACTTTTGATCTGAGTGTCCATTTGGGCTCTACCACTTATCAAATTGAAGCATGTGATGATCACTACGTCATGTTGATTGAGGGACCTCATTCACTATTCTTTCAAGGCTAAAAAGGCCCAGAAGGCCTCCAAACCTGAGTTTTTAGTTGGGGTACCTAAATTTTTTAACATTCGATAGATTTTTAGGTACATTTGAGGAGGTCTTTTTTCCCTTTTTCAGTTGGGACTGAATTTATTCTCAGGGATTATATTCATATTGATATTATAGATTTTAAATTTTATCTTTTTTCACAATGTATTATTATTTTCAATCAAATATATAACAATATAAACATATTTTTTATATATTCACACATAAAAATTTAATTTATAAATAAATAATTAAGCATATTTACATATAAAATATATTTTTCAATATATAAACCTTATCTAAATAAAAAATAATATACATTTTATTTAAAATACAAATGTATTCATATTTATATACCTATTCAATTAATACATATATATATATAATGTTTATATATATATATATATATATATATTTGTGTGTGTGTATTGACAAAAAAAAATATTTATCTATATTTTCTAATATATGTATATAAATAGTAATATATAATATATTTAAATAAATATAAACATGTATAATTATATTTATATATGCACACACGCACACACATATATATTCAAATGATATATTTATGTTTGTATGTATTCATCAACACACACACACAAAACATATTTTATATATGTTTTTAAAAAAAATATATAATCATATATATAAACATGTGGATAAAAAAATGTAATGAAATATATATAAATATATAGATATATTATATAATGTAAAAAAACAATATTGGCAAGTACAAAAAGCGCTGATGTATAAGCTGGTGGTCTTAGGTTTGAAACTCCCTAGAGGTAGGGGAATGTGCAGGAGGGTGGGATTATCTAAAGCACTAATAAATGGGTGGGGGAAGCAATGATAAATGGGATGGGGGTGAAAAAAAAATATCCCCTTTATCAATGGGCCCTTTATCAATGTTTTTTAGCACCGTTAAAGGTTCCTTTAACAGTGCTAAAAAAACGTTGATAATGGTGATGTTTAAGAGCGCAAAAAAAGTGCTGATAAAGGCCCCTTTATCAGCAATTTTTTAGCAATGTTAAAGTCCACCTTTTTCAGTGCTTTTTACGAGCATTGTTAAAGATAACCCTTTAATATCGCTTACATTATGAACACTTCTATAACATCGATAAATCCCTTTTACTAGCATTGTTAGAGGCCCGATTTTCAATAGTGAAGGTTGAGTTAGATTGAACCCAAAGAAGACTTCAAACAAAATGGAACACATATTTGATTACATGGATGATTTCCAAGAGCTTTGCTTCATAAGAAAATCCATTTCCAATATATTGAGAAATGCATCCCTTGATGAATCCATAATGAGTTTGAAAGATGCCTTCGCAACCTGAGGGACCTAGTTCACCTGACATCGCACTATCGAGATTTAATTTTATCTATGATGAAATTAGCAGGATCCACCAAATCGATTTCATCATAAGGGGTTTCTTGGTCCTACTAGTCACACCAAGTAAGTGTATAGTAGTTAAATCAGAAATGAAATTCCCCATCGAACCTATTTGGATATTGAATGTTTTTTAGAATTCCCTATGTCTTTCCATGAAACCTACATATAGGGATGTAGGTTTATTTCCAAAAGTGTTTTTACTCCTTTCCTTCTATATAAAAGAAACCGTTGTTACTGATACAAAAATAAAAAAACAAGAAAACATCAAAAAACAAGGATAATGTCATTATGTGGAATCATTGACAAAAGTAAGGGTGTTAACAAATAAGAAGTGAGTTTAACCCTATTTTCCTAGATAATAAGGATATTAAATCTAATATATAACTTCAATAGGGTTAATGAATTGAAGAAAATAACTCAAAACCCCGTTAATTAAAATTTATACTTAAATCAATACATCAGAGCAAAAGCAATTAAGTATGCAAAAAAATCATGAAAAGAAAAACTACAATGACCAAAGTATTCAAGAGTGTCGTGACTCGACCCAATCGGGGATCAAGATGCAACTAACCCAAGCCTGCCTCTATAGGCTAGGGGGTGGTGACAAGCACTGAAAATCATAACCTAAATGGTAGGCCTTTTCCAAATGTACCTGTACTCACTTACTCGACCATATCAATACAGAAGTGCATAGGAATAATAATAAAAAGATATAATATCTATAATATAACCATGAATATTAAAACCATCAGGGTGTACAAGAGTACAAAAATGAAAATTTAAAGTAAAGGGGAAAAATACATGCCCAACGAGAAAGATGTACCAACTTGAGAAGACTAAAATGTAAATGTGATGAGAGAGCCAATGTCTTGATCTCCAAGCTCTAACCACCATATGTAGTTTAATGCACCAGGTATACCTAATCTCCTTTGTAGCCACTTCCGATCTATCTGTCATCTGTATAAGACATGACACTTTTGGGAAAATCCCATGCATGGGTGAATATATACATATATAGTAGGACGCCCCAAAATCTGAAGGTGGTGTAGTAAGAGACGTGATAAAAATAGATAGAAAATAAAAATATCAACCCAAATGAAGAGAGTAAATAAATCCAATGACATGGATATATATATATATATGTGTGTGTGTGTGTGTTCAAACCAAAGAAACACAAATGAGAGAGAAGGGGATCTCCATATCACAACTCAGTCCAAGAAAAAGAGTGTCATCAGTTCCAAAAGTCCATCAACACTACCCAACATCTCATGCGTATGCCCAGTAGAAAACATCTAAGTCAAGCCACACCTCACCACTGTGTCGCACAGTCAAGGGGAAACACTATCTAGGTATAGGAACCATGTATTGATATAATAGGAGGGTTCCAATCAGTAGATAGCTAGAGGACCCATGCCCTGACTCTACACGAGGGTGCCACTCAATAGTTAATATAGGACCCATTCCCATCCCATCTAGAGAGTTCCACTCTAGTAGTTGAGGACCTATGATCTGCCCAGTAGGAGGGTGCCACTAAGATATAAGATAAAGGAACCATGCCCTGCCTAATAGGAGGGTGCCACTCTAATAGTTGGTTGAGGACCCATACCCTTCCAAGTAGGAGGGTACCACTTGAAGAGTAGATAGAGGACCCATACCCAGCTAGACTAGAGAGTGCCAATCTATAAATAGGTAGAGGACCCATGCCCTATCCCAATAGGAGAGTGCCACTCTAAAAGCCTATTATGATCCTTACTAATCACTGTTATCATTGAGAATTTTCTAAAGAAGCATCCCACTCAGAGTATCTCACATCATACCCCCAAATCTACTATGGAGGCCAACATCATGTTCTATATGGAATAACATTAAGGATAGGTTACTTACGGGCCAAAATACACGTCCAAACAAATAAGATATGATATGTTGAAGTTTATTTATAAAGAAAGAAGTGGTACACAGTGTGTAAGAGGACCCATACGATGTGTGGTCCTACTCCATCGCATGGACGTGTCCATACCAGTACACAGATCATTTCCCATGTAGGGATACACGACATATCCGAGCCACTCAGGGTCCTTTCCCTGCTCCCTGGCTAGGTCTGCGTAAAGTTTCCCGTGTTTGTGTACTACAGTAGAGGACATTCCCTTATGCATGGGGTTCTATCGTGTCCCTGGCCGTGTTCATGTACATCGATACATGGAGTGTGCCTAGCCGTGACTATGCTTGTATACTCCTAGAGTACATGATGGGTCACATTCACAAGGTTCACATGGTGTGTGGGGGTCCCACATGGCATGTGATAATTTTCTCACTCGAAACCCTAGCCACCACAGCCAAGGCCCTCCATGCCATGTGTTTTGGACTACACATCATGTAGTTGACTTTTCGTTAGAATTTCTAGATCTTATCCAACATCCTAGATCTGGCCTCACTGCCTCGAATCTCACCTCCATGCCTCCCAAAATCGGTGGAAGGGGCCTCTATTCGTCGTTTTTGGCCATTTAGTGGCTGGAAATAGGTATCCGTCAACTTGTGGGGGTTAGTCACATGTCCCACATTCCTCCTTCTTCCATTGATCAGTTTCAAATCCAAATCCATGAGATTCATCGCCCATATCCCATAACACATCCTGATCTATCTTATGATCACTGATTCATTAGTTGAACACGATTCCTCTATGAATTTAGGTGTCTGATTGAACTCAATCCCTCCTGGAAACGTCGATCCGTGACCCCAAATCCCAATGGTGAAGAACATAAAGAAAAAATGGGAAAAGAACCAAAAAAATGTGGAAGATCATTGGTTAATCATTATTGTTCAACGAACATGATCAATGATATATAGGGTGATAAATAATTGAATAAATAATTTAAATATGTACTTGGACACATGTAAAAGTTACAATTGGCACAGATCAAAGGAAGAGAGTGATCTTTCTCAATAAATTTAATCAATAGGGGAAGAATCCACAAATTGATGAGTCCTACCTAGATATTGACCATTCTTCATCGAAGAATGCACTCACCAATGATTAAGAAAATTCTTTGCGTTTACTGCGCATTGATCTTCCTAGATACAGAGTCTTGTCATCATTGGATTTTGATTCACTAACGAAGAAGAGGAAGAACTTATCCCAATTATCCCAGGGTTTATGCGGATAACCCTAGAGAATAAATCCAAAAAGGTTAATTAGTTTATAAATAAAATTGATTAATTATTTAACCTGTTGAATCACCACTAACAACTGATTTTATTCGAATGCCCAGTTTCGACCTATTTTAGGTTTCACCTAGGATAAACATCACATTTTAGACGCAACCATTGTCTCATATTTCTGATCCAAGATTTTTTTAAGAGTTACCCCATTTTCTTTAAAAAACTGTGAGCATGTAATATAAAATATATTTAATATTTTTATAAAATTAATTTCGGGCACACTGGGCCTCAATGCTGTCTAAGTGTCCGGCCCTGAAAATATATGTAGAAATATTCCAAAGTCTTACAAGGAAAAAAGGGTCTTTACATCATTCCCTCTATAAATATTTTCATCCATTAAAATAAAAAACTAAACAAAAATCTCATGACACTAAGCTCGCATTTGGCTCTCCTTCTCCTAGGAGATCTCATACATGCTCCCATGATGCGACAACACACGAACTAAGAGAATGATTCGTCCATGTAGGGCCTTCTCCTATCGATCCTCAATCACCACTGGGTGCTCCACAAAAGTGGATCCATCCTTGATGTCTATCTCTCCCCAGTTAATAATGTGCAAGGGGTCATAATGAATACTAAAATTTGAATAAATTATATAAATATTAGATGAATGTGTTTATATAAGAGATTTCATTAATTACGTAAATATTTGTGTGTGTCTTATATATAAAAATTCATTAATTACACTTATATATGTGAAATCAGTATAAATCATTTTTCTGTGTTAAATTGAAAAATAAAAAGACATTCAATTATATCCATTACTCGATGCAATTAGTCATTATTTTTAATTCATATTAATTTTTAATTATAAACAATTCTTCATTAATATATGAATTATTTAATGTAAAGCATAAATATTTTTTATTATATAAATCACATATTTATATACATTCATATATATATATATTTAATATATACTATTTATTAATATTATCAATAATTATTTAATTAATAAAATGTTTAATATTTTTCTTAATTTACTTATTTTTAACTTTAATTTGTTAAATTATTTAATTTTATATACATCTATATATTTAATATATACTATTTATTAGTATTTATAATTTATATATCGTATATTAAATTTATTCATTTTTATCAATAATTATTTAATAAATAAATTTTTTAATGTTTTTTTAATAAAATCATTTTTTATTTATTTAATTATTTCATTTTATTCAAGAACTTTATTAGAATTGATAAAAGATCCCTTTATTAGTACTAAAAATAAAGCGCTGATAATGGGTACCCTTTATCAGTGCTAAAAATGAAGCACTCATAAATGGTACCTTTTATTAGTGCTAAAGAAAAGTGCTAATAAAGGTTAACCTTTATCAGTGCTAAAAAAGTATTGATAAAGGGTATCATTTATCAATGCTAAAAAAACCACTGATAAAAGGTACCCTTTATCAGTACTTATTTTAGCACTGATAAAGAGCACCTTTATCAGTTCTTTTTTACTAGTGTTGACAAAGGTTAGGACTATTAAAAACCTATTTGGTAGTATCACCCATTGTTTTATCCTATCTACAAGATTAATTTTAAATTAAATTCAGCCACTTATATAATTAGAATTTAGAAAAATAGATTCCATATTTGGAATCAACTTAATTTATAATGTCTAGTAAGGTTAATATAGTTTTTGACCAAAAAGATTAGTGAAAGTAATTAAAATAAATTATAGGGATTAAGGATAAAATGAGTTTACTTAGTGGTCAAACATTAATATTAAGGGATCAAATGATCTATGAACTAGTCTAAAACCCATTTGATGGCCATATTTTGACCATTTCCTCTCTTGGATTGAAAATAGACCATTATTGGAGGAATATGATGTAAGGGAGACCTCTCAATAGTGTTTACCTTTTTGCATTTACAAAAATTCCACTCCTCCTCTACTATATAAAGGCACTCAACACCTCTCACTTCTTCAAACCTTTAAAGACTTTTTACTAATCCAACCCCTTCCCAAATAAGCTCCCAAAGTCCCTCCTCTCATCCTAGAAGACTCACTTTGGATAACATTTTCAATGAGAACTTTTATTTTATTTATTTCTCCACCCTTTCAATTATTCTTATTCTATGCTTATATAATAACATCAATATCCTCAATATACTGATATTTTTTTATGTTAAGGCTTCTCCCTACACCTTTTTATAACCCATCCTAGAGGGGGCCATGCCGTGACTACCCCAATCATGCCTCCAATAAACTAGGGGATGACGACTAGCACTAAGTAGGCATATCCCAAAAATGAGAGGAATTTTCCTAAGTACCTATACACACACACATATCTAAGCCCAAAATGCTAAAATGATAAACACTAAGTAAACAATCATGAATACCACTAAGATACCAACAACAGAGTATGATAGTATAAAATTGGAATGTACATAGGGCTAGAATACAAGCCCACCAAAAAAGGGTCTGTAAAAGTGAAAGTACAAGTTCCTAAAACTCATCCCTATAAAACACTACCTGAAGGATAGGTATAGGGAAATATATTTGAATTCATAGGAGAAAACCTTGACTATTTGGTCTCTCTAAGCACCACCTGGTCCTGGTCCACCTAGGATTCTTTGAAAGCATCAATCGTCTGCATAAGACATGGTACATGTGGGAAAAGACCGTGCATGGGTGAGTAAAATAATGCTCAGTAGGACACCCTAAAACCACAAAGTAACAACACTAATAAATACATGAAGTATACCATAAGAAAATACACAAAGTATACTGAAAATAAATAAATGAAGTATAACACAAAGAAATACATGAAGTATACCACAAAGAAGATACATAGTTATCTCACACTAGTATTGGTCTATAGTACACAAAACAAAATTATCTAATGTAATCCAAAAAACACCCAGTATAGATAAGACATGTAGTCTTGATGAGTCATGTAGTCCCAGTAATACACTCATTCCATATGAGACACTCAGTCCTGATGAGACACTGAGTCCCGATGAGACACTCAGTCCTGATGAGACACTCAGTCCCGATGATACACCTAGTTTTGATGAGACACATAGTCCCAATAAGACACTCAGTACCAATGAGGCACTCAGTCCTGATGAGACACATAGTCTCGATAAGACACGTAGTCTCAGTAAGTCACGTAGTCTTAGAAAGTCACGTAGTCTCGAGGTCACAGAAATCCACAGGATTCAACTCACAGTATGCTCGTTCCAGGATAACTCACTCCTCAAGCCATTAGGTCATATTCAAACTTTCATAGAAACTCACTTAGAGTATCTCAAAAGAGATATCTCATTAAAAGGGTAAAAATTCCATAAATGTATCATCAAATAGACACACAATTTGAAAGTTACTATTGTTTTCGTAAAAAGGTCCGACCCTGGTTTGATCTGGGTCTGATTCGACCCACCAGACTTGGCCTGGCCCAGCCCGTTGGACCGTCGAAGCGGCCCAAATCTAATGTTTTGTCCCAAATTGTAGTTTGGATTGTGTGATAGATTCGGCCTACCCCGACTGCGTCCCACCTGGTCTATGCGGTCCGCCCCGACCATGTGCCGCCTTGGTCAACATACTCCATCCCAACTGCGTGCCTCCCCTTGGCCCCTTTGTCACCCTGTGTCCCACACGGTCCTTCCACTTTGCCATCCGCCCCATGGCCCACCATCATAGATAGCTACCCCATGGTCCACTTTCTCTACTAGTCACCAAGCAGTCTTCTGCCATACCCACATGTAGCAACCGCTGCGTGCCACTGTCAGTGCCGACACTCCGGTGGTCCCTTCTATGGACCATCGAGGCTCCCATGATACTTGGAAAATTATGCAGTCATAGATATGGCCTCGTCGTGTCCTTATCTACACTACTGAAACCTCTGCGGTCGGTTTTCCTCCGATCTAAGGGTCCGATCAAGTTTGGAGCCTCCCGGAAAGTCGAGCCGCGACCATGAGGGTCCAATGATGAAGAATTCCAAGAATAGGGGAAGAGAAGGGAACCAAGAACATATAAGTAATGAACCTCAAATTTTTTTCATTTTATCCTTGATTCATTTTCATTATAGGGATGAAAAAAGAGGGTAACGAAACTCCCATTAACAATTCCCAATACTGACCATCCTGCAAGAATGATCGAACCACAAATTAACCTATTCGTTGGTTGGTCCTCATTCTTTATTGATTTTAAGAATGAGGAAGAAATAAAAAAGAGATCAAATGCCCTACATATATTTGGACCATTCGCTGGTGAAGATCGATCATCATGTTGTCATCATTGGTGAGATCCTTAGAATCCAAGGTGTGTTACTGATTGTCCATCCATGCTCTGATCTCTGATCCATCGTCTCCATTGATATAACTTCCTTCTCCTTATCTTAGGGGAATCCTAGGGTTATGGTAATGACCCTGGATTCCTAAAAAACTCTAATAAAATGAAAATGAGTCACTACATTGAAATAAAATGTTTTTAATTAATATTTTATTACCGATACATCCAAAAAATACATTTCACAGCGGATACACACTGGTCAATGTTAGGTCCTACCTAAGGTAAAGTCGCTACTCTAAATGAAATAGTGCCCTCATATTTCTGATCTGGTCACTTTTTTAAGTGTTATTCCAATTTTTTAGGAAAAGTGCATGTGCGTGTTATTTCATATTTTTAATATTCTTCAAGCAATTGTTCTGGGCACACCAGGCCTCAAAATCACACTCCGTCTCAGAGCCTAGTCTTGGAATAATTCCATATAATATATAAAATAGTAAATGGAAATTCCAAGATGTTATATTCTCCCCACCTTATGGATTTACATTCCCGAAATCCAAAACAAAATTCTATAAAAACAAATGAGGTTACTAAGCATGAATTTGGGCCTCCCACTCCCATGTGCTCTTCTATAGATTCCCGTGATTCCACAAAAAATGTACCATAGTAATCGACCACCAACAAAATATCCTCTGCCATCGATCCTCGATCTCCATCGATACTTCGCAAAAGTCACCCCATCGTCAATGTACAACTTACCCTAGTCAATGACATGTGATGAATCATGCACGTATCTCCTCAGATGTGACATGTGGAAAATGTTGTGCACCCGCTCAAACTGCGGTAGTAGATTCAAGTGATACACCACCTCACCAACTCTATGTAATATCTGGAAAGGGCTGATTAACCTCAGAGATATCTTTCCACACCAGCTAAATCTCTATATTCCGCATTGAGGAGAGACCTAAAGGAACACATGGTCTCCCTCCTCGAACTCCAATGGCCTTTATTGATGGTTAGTATAATACTTATGATGGATCTATGTAGTCTTCATCCACTCCTGGATGACTTATACCCTCTCTGTAGTTGCCTGGACCAACTCTGGGCCCATGAGTGATGACTCTCCTGGGTCTGTCCAACAAAGTGGTGCCCTACAGGGTCACCCAAAGAAGGCCTTTAATGGTGTCATACCTATGGTGGAATGGTAGTTGTTGTTGTACGTAAACACCACTAGGGGTAGGTGATCCTCCCAAATACATCCAAAATATAGGATGCAAGCACATAACATGTCCTCTAGAACCTATATAGTCCACTCAGTCTAGCCGTCTGTCTATGGGTGAAAAGCTATGCTCAAGTGCAGTTGAGTCCCAAACACCTCCTGCAATCCCTTTTAAAACTGGGATGTAAAGAGAGTATCACGATATGGAACTATTTTTTATGGGACTCCATGGATTCAAACTATCTCCTATACATAGAGGAGTCCCAATATCTCTACTGAACTTTTCTCTTGAATTACTAGGAAGTAGACCGACTTTGTGAGTTGGCCAATGATCACCTAGATGGTATCTTTCCCCCTAGAAATACATGGTAAACCTATTATGAAGTCCATAAATATTCCATCCCACTCCCATTCCCTCAACTCAAGGGGTTGAGTCAAACTCGCGAGAACTTGGTGCTCAGCCTTCACTTACTGGCAAGTGAGGAATTTAGAAATAAACTCTACCACTGCTTTATTCATTCCCAACCACCAGAACTAATGTCAGAGGTTCTGGTACATCTTTTTCACACCTGGATGTACTTCTAATGGGGATGTATGGAACTCCATCAAGTCCACCTCCCATAATTCCACCGGTACCACCATGAGTCCTCTTAAAATAACAATGTTCTCTCCACCTTTCAAATCTCCATCAGGGGAATGCCCTGTGGAAATCTGAGCATATAAAGTCTCAGAGTCATTATCTCCGAGTTGTGCATCCCTAACTCGCTGTAAGAGTGGAGGGGTGAAAACCATTGACTAGAGGTAAGCTGTTCTATATCAATCCACAAAAGATATCTACAACGAGGCTAAATACTCAAATGCCGCATTCAACAACTGTGAACTCGACCTCCTACTGAGAGAATCTACCACCACATTCTCTTTCCCAGGAGTATAGAAAATCTCAAATTCATAGTCCTGGAGTAACTCTAGCCATATCCTCTTTCTTAAGTTTAGATAATTTTGAGAGAATATATACTTGAGACTCTTGTGGTCAATGTAGACAATAAATTTCTCGCACATTAGGTAATGTCGCCACATCTTCAATTCAAAGACTACCGCTGCTAACACAAGATAACGGGTCATGTAGTTCTTCTCATGTGGTATCAAATGTCTTAAACCATATAAAATAACCACTTTCCCTTGCATCAAGACACAACCAAGCCTGATTCCTGATGAATCACAGAATACTACGTACTCGACACCCTCCTCCAGAAATCTCTAGATAAGAGCGCTCGTCAATCTATGCCTTAGCTACTTAAAACTCTCCTAGAACTTATCCGTTCACATGAAAGGCTATCTCATTCATGTCAAAGCTATCAAGGGTTCTAATAATCTAGAAAAGTTGGGTATAAACTTCCAATAGTACCCAACTAAACCAAGAAAACTCCACACCTTGGTAATCCTCTTCGGTGGATCCCAAGCAAGCACTACCTCAATCTTTGCTGGATCCACCACAACTACAGCCTCTAAAATAATGTGTCCTAGAAAATGGACCTCTCATATACAGAACTGACACTTTGAGATATTACCTTAAAGTTGGTGCTCTCAGAGAGTTTCTAGGACCATAATTAAGTGTATTGCGTGATCCTCCTAGGACGTCGAGTACACTAGGATTTCATCAATGAATACCACCATGAACCGGTCTTAGTAAGGCTGGAAGATCCTGTTCATGAGTCCCATGAACACTACTGGGGCATTCATCATTCCAAAAAACATCACCAAGTACTCATAGTGTTTGTATCAACATCTGAAATACGTCTTCAGTATATCCTCATCCCATACTCGTAGTTGATGATAGCCAAATCTGAGGTCTATCTTCAAGAACCAACTTGCCCCTTTAAAATGATCAAATAGGTCATCGATCCTTGGTAGTGGATACTTTTTCTTCACAATAACCAAGTTTAGGTACCAGAATTCCACACATAACCTCAATCTCCCATTTTCCTTCTTGGAAAACAAAAGTGGGGCTTCCCATGGCGAAACACTAGGTCTCACGAATCCCTTCTTATGTAAGTCCTCAAATGGTACCCTCAAATCATGAATCTCTACAGGATCCATCTGATATGTAGGTTTAGATATCGGTGCCATATCGAGGTATAGATCAATGCATAATTCTACCTACCTATGAGGAGGTAATCCTGGAACATCCTCAGGAAATATGTCCTCATATTCCTCCACCACTGTAGGAAACTGGGGACTCATATCATCCACTACACCGAGGGTCAGGCTATCCAACTAATGTGTAATTAGATACACCCTCCTATATGTGAGTCTATCCTATGATGCATGCATTTAATTTTCACCAACAAAGGAAAACCTAATCCCATCACCATGGAAACACCACACTCTATGCCTAAAAGAGTCAATCTGAGCATGGACTGTGGATAACCAGTCCATAATGAGAATGAATTCATAAGGTGTTGATGCCACTACTAAGAGGTCCCAACTGAAAATCTCATCTCCAAGAGTAAATTCACAATTTTAGAATCAGTGTTTGATCATTGAATCCTTTTCTGTATAAGTCTCTAAGCATAAGGTTTGAGTCAACGGTTCCATCAGAATCTCTGAGTTTCAAATAAGGGTCATGGAAAGAAAAGAATTACTGGAACCATTGTCTATCAAAACTAAATATAAGGAATAAAATACAAAGATCATACCTATAACAATCCCTAGATCCATGGGGTCATAATCCTCCATCGCCTAAATCTGGCCTTGTCCCTGTCCACCAGCTCCCTCATCCTATCATGGACCACCTGGGGGTGGTGGTGGTAATACATCGAACCTCCACCCACCTCCTTCTGCCCTGCCTACTCCTTTGAAACTTTTTCAACCCTAAAAACCACTATTCTCCTACCTCTGTCTTTATCTCAATGGTCCCTCAAACATCTCCTGATTATTCGTACAATAGTTCAGGCAATCTTGAGTTATATGTCCCCGACCACCGCACGAGTAACACATCATGTCCTTCTACTGACTCACTCTGCCCTGGGAGCCCCGAAATGCTGATCCTATGTCATAGGGTCATCCCTTGGAGTTCCTGACCCAGTTGGATCCCTATGACTATTGTCAAATACCTACTATCGATGAATTAGCTACATGGTGCCTGATGGTATCTCCCATTACCGGTGTCTGATCCACTTGAAATATCTACACTACCAGAGATCATTTTAGTACCCCAGTATATATAAGAATGCTAAGAGATATCATGGATTCTCTAATATCCTAGTGTAATTCCTAATCAAAGGTCTTATCCCTAAAGGATGGGTCTCGTACCATATCCGTGGAGTAATAATAAAGATCATTAAATCTCTCTGAGTACTCCACCACTATCTAGCTACCCTGCTGTAGATGTAGAAGCTCATGTATATGCACTGAGTGTAACGTAGCCAGAAAGAACTCCTCTTTGAAGAGACACTCAAAGTATTCCTAAGATAGATTCATCTCATTATGTGTCTGGGTCACTAAGCTTCAGCATTGCCCTGCTATGCTCTGAAGAAGACTCATGACTAGGACTTCCATCTGGTTGGAATCCATCCTCACAAGGATAAAAACACATGTAACTACCCCCATAAAATCCTCAGCTACCAGGGGGTCTATCTCACCCCAAATTCTGGGAGGTCAATTCCTATGGAACTCATGAAATGCACTTATCCTGTGTGCATCCTCAACTGGTAGAGCTGGTAGTAACTGCTACTCGACGGGTGGTGGTATCACTGGTAAACCACCCATAGCTGGTATCTCCAGTACATGTCAATGTAATGATATCTCTTCTCTAAGAGTATTATCCCCATGACCATGAAATGGAATCCTGGATCACTATCTGCATGGAGGCATCCTAAAATAGAAAAATATTTACCATTTTCAATAGAGTATACCTAGTGAGATGACCCAATAAGGACATGATAACACACCCAAATCCTATATGATTCATGTACCATTGTTTTCCCTGCAATCAGTGTTTTCATGTGCTGAGTCGAAAATTAGAATTCAGAGTCCTAGTGTATGGATACGTCAAACATCATACCAATACTAGATTCCTTTTCCTAAAAGTTAAACTCGAAACACTTAACACTGTTTCCCCAAACCAATCTCACAGACTCTTGTTCCTTAGGTAGGACCGACTCCTCTGATACCACTATGTCATGAACCATCCAAGAGGGGCCCATGCTGTTACTACTCTAAGACCACCTATAATAGGACATGGGCTGGCGACTAGCACCGATTAGGCATATCCCACAAATGGGAGGAATTTTTTAAGTACTTGTACACAAACACACATCTCCAAGACCAAAATGCTGAAATGAAAAAAACTATGTAAACAAGCATGCATACCACTAAGATACCAACAACATAGTATGATAATAGAAAACTAGAAATTACATAGGTCCAGAATACAATCCCACCAAAGAAAGGGTCTGTAAAAGTGAAAATACAAGTTCCAAAACTCATTCGTAGAAAACCCTTCCTGAAGGGTAGGTATAGGGACATTCGTTTGAAGTCGTAGGCGCACACCTCTACTGTATGGTCTCTCTAAGCACCACCTGGTCCGGGTCCACCTAAGACTCCTTCAAAGCATCAATCATCTGTATAATACATGACACGTGTGGAAAAAGATCATCCAGGGGTGAGTAAAACAATACTCAGTAGGACACCCCAAAACCACAAAGTAATACCACTAAGAAATACATGAAGTTTAACATAAGGAAATACATGAATTATACCTTAAAGAATACACAAAGTATACCAAAAAGAAATATATTAATTATACCACAAGGAAGATACATAGTCAGCTCACATAGGTATAGGTCTATAGTACAAAAAATAGGATTATTTGACGTAATCCACAAAACACCCAGTATCGATAAGACACATAGTCTCGATGAGACACGTAGTCCCAGTAAGACAATCAGTCCTGATGAGACACTCAGTCCCAATGAGACACTCATTTACAATGAGACACTCAGTCCTGATGATACATGTAGTCTTGATAAGACATATAGTCTCAGTAAGTGACATAGTCTCAAGGTCACAGCCAGCCACATGATTCCACTCACAGTATGCTCATTCTGGGAGAACTCACTCCTAAAGTCATTAGGTTATACAATCACTTC
The DNA here is from genome assembly GCA_963277665.1 of Viscum album. Lineage (NCBI taxonomy): Eukaryota > Viridiplantae > Streptophyta > Magnoliopsida > Santalales > Viscaceae > Viscum > Viscum album. The sequence continues at coordinate 1,130,248,288 of OY728133.1, forward strand.
CACAAAAAACTCACTTAGAGTATTTAAAAAGTACCATCTCTTCACAAGGGTATCAATGTCACAAATGTCTCATCAAATATACAGACATTTTGAAAGTTATGGCTATTTTCGTTAAAAGGTATGACCCGGTTCCGATCCGGGTCCGATCCGACCCGCCAGACCCGAACCGACCCATTGGAAGACCTGAACCAGTCGGTCCGACCTGACCTGATCCAGCCAACCTAACCCAGCACAGCCCACTGGGCTGCTAGAGTGGCCAGACTCTATTGGTCCAACCCGTGCTGTGGGCTGGCTTATGCGCCAGATGCGGCCCACCTCAGCTTCATCCCACCTAGTCTACACAGTCCGCCCTGACCATGTATTTCCCTAATCCATGTGGTTTTTGCACGACCATGTACCTCCCCCTGGTCCCCATGTCACTGCGCATCCCATGCGGTACCGCCATCGCCACTATTCGCCTCATGGCCCGTTATCGCCGAAAGCCACCCCACCATCTTTTATCACACATGCACACAACCGCTATCGTCCGCTGGTGATGGTGATCTAGTGGTCCCTTCCATAGAACACTGGGGCTCCTTTGATGCCTGAAAAATTACACAGTCATAGATCTGGCCTCATCAGGTCTTGATCTACACTATTGTGGCCTCTGTGATCAATTTGCCTCTGATTTGGGGATCTGATCGCATTTGGAGCCTTTCGGAAAGTCATGTCATGACCATGAAGTTCCAATGATGAAGAATTCCAAGAATATGGGAAGATAAAGGCACTAATAACTTCTTAGGAATGAACCTCAAATTCTGTTTGTGTTAGCCTCAATTCATTCTCATTAGAGGGATGAACAAAGAGGGTAACAAAACTCCCATTAACAATTCCCAACACTAACCATCCCGCAAGAACGATCGAATCAAGGATCAACCTATTTATTGGTTGGTCTATGTTTATCATTGACTTTAAGAATGGGGAATAAATCAAAAAAAGATCAAATTCCATTTCTAGATTTGGACCACTTGCTGATGAAGATCGATCATCATGTCATCATCGTTGGTGAGATCCTTCAAATCTGAGGTGCTTTATTGATCATTGATCCACATTCTGATCTCTGATCTATTTTCACTATTGAGAGAAATTACTTCTCTTTATCTCAGGGGAATCCCAGGGTTATGGTGATGACCCTGGATTCTTGAAAAACTCTAATAAAAATAAAATGAGCTGTAGTGTCAAAATAAATTATTTTTATTAAATATTTTATTACCGATACGTCAAAAAACTAACTTTCACGGCCGACCCATTCTGGTCGATGTTAGGCCCCAATTAAGGTAATTTTTTTGCTCTAAACACAATGGTACCTTAATATTTCTGATTCAGACACTCATTTATAATTTATTCCACTTTTTCAAGAAAACTTCCTTCCAGTACTATTTAATATTTTTAATATTCTTCAAGCAATTGTTTCGGGCACACCGGGCCTTGGAATCACACATTGTCTCAACACCTAGTACTATAATAATTCCATATAATGTATAAAAATAATACATGAAAATTATGAGATGTTACAAACCTACATACGCATCCATCAAATGAGATACACAATCATCATTCATGTGTATGGTGAACTGTCGCCTCGTGAACTGATGTCATTCGTTCTTCCATTATCACCTATCAAGGTTGGGAATAATGATGAAATTAATTTTTTTATATGATATATGTGATATTTATGATGTATTTATTCTTATGTAATTATTATATAACACATAAATTTATTCTTTTCATTTTATGGTAATACGATAACATCATTTGTGGACGTGTGGACTACCGCCTCCTCAAAGCAATGTGATTCGTTCACGCTTTACATGGAATGTATTAAGGATTAGTTTATTAAAAATATGTGATATTTATAACATAATAATTGTATTAGAATGATAATATATATATATATATATATATATATATATAGACACACCATTTACGTTTCTTTGTTTCAACATGACAAGAAAATGGAAATATCGTTCATGCGTACGTACGACCTACCGTCTCCATGAACAATGTATTTCATTTCCTAATTATATATTTTATATATTATTATAAATACATATATAATGAATATATATGATATTAATATCATGGTTTAAATTTTTTAAATAAGTAAATCATGATCTAATTAAGAGGACTAAGAATGATAAGTCAAAACATATACGAAAAACAAAGTAATTATTACCCGAAACACGACATTAACAAGGAATTGTTAATAAATGGGTAGTATAAAGTCATAAGTAAATAATATATGGTAATATGTATATGAATATGGTTCTTTGATAGATTTATAAGAAACTTATATTTATTTTATAGGATGTTTGAACAATCATGATGAGAGCCAAAACTTAAGGTAAGGGAATTTCATCTCATTTTTTATATTCATGAGATGCATGCCATATTCAGCACTTGATTATTTTATGTGCTATATATACTACGCTAAAAAATTATATATAATTAATTTAATTTATTTCATGATATTGAAAGTTTATATTGATTTTATTCTTTCACAGGACTCACGATTCAAAAATTACTCAAGTAGTAAGGGATTTACGCCTCACTTTTTACTTATATGAGACCCATGCTATATTAACCACCTCGTTCTTATATGTGATATATATAATTCCCATGAATGCATTTTATGATATTTCCAATAAAATTTATTGGTATTTAAATATCCATTTTATTATATCTCTTTCATGGAGTTTATAGTTAAAATTTTACCAAAGCGATAAATGGATTTTTGTCTCAATTTACCTTCTTTGAGATGTACATTGTGTTATGCACCTATATTCTTTCAAGAGGTGTATATGCAGTCCCTTTGACCTATAATATCATGATTTTTTTATCCTGTTGATATTTTAAGTTTAATTTTATGTTATTACTTTATGGGGCTTATGATTCAAAGTTACCAAAGTGGTAAGAGTTTATTGCTACAATCTCATCGTTTATCGGGTTTGTTTACGATTATGCTTCCTTTAATGAAATATTATGATAAATCACTTAAGAATACTCATTATTTTTATTATCCTTTGGTTATTGATGATATCTTAAAGTAATGGTACCATTTTTCACTCTTTGATAGTTAAGATAATTATGAAAATGTTTTCAAGAAAATCTAACTTTATATCTCTCTTCAGTCAAAAATATGTGTTACTTCAAAACCATGTTTTCTAAAAATATTTTAAAAAATGTTATATTATTCTCCTATTATATTTAAAATATATTTTTACCCATGTTTTACCTTTTAAAAAATTGTTTTAAAAATGAATCTTATTATCATTTTCTGATCAAGGCACTTTTCTAAACTTTTTATGTTGAAAAATAAATGTTCAACATGTATGGATTTATCCACTCTCATGACCGTCATTTTTTTGAAGCTTAAATTACAAGTTTACAAGATTAAATTTTTTTAAGAATTTTTTCCTAATATTCAATATTTTTTTTTGTTTTTATTGTGGTTTTAAAATAAAAATGTTTTCAAAATTTTTTAATGTTCAAGAAGTGTTTTAAACACCTTTTAAATATTCCATTATAAGTTTTCAAGGTTATTTTAAAAGAAAAATGTTTTCAAGAATTTTTTTATGTTTAAAAGGTGTTTTAAATGATTTTTAATGATTTATTTATATATTTTCAGAGGTTATTTGCAAATAAGAGGATTTCAATGATTTCAAAGATTCCTTTGTAAGTTTTTAAATCCATTTTCAAAGAAAAAGGTTTTCAAAAGGTTTTATGTTCTAATTTTTTTTAATTTAAAAAGGATATTTTACTCAAGAAATGTTTTAAATTGTTTTTTAAAGTTTACTTCATAAGTTTTTAATGTTTTTTTCAAAGAAAAATATTCTTATTATATTTTATGTATCAAAAAAATTATTTTAAAAGAAAGGTGTTTTTTTATTAAGAAATGTTCCAAGTGATATTTCAAAATCCTTATCCATCTAAGATGACATCATTTGATATATTTTATGATTCACTAGAGATATAATCCAAGGAAACCATTCTTATTATTTATATGAATGGTTTATGTTTATGATGAAAAGTTATTTATGAATCCCATTTCTCTTCTACAGATTATACCATGATAAAACGCTTATGAAACTCACTTCCTTTCATAGGTTATTCTATGATGAAATGATTATGAAACCTATTTATTTTCCATAGTTTATGATATGATTAAATGTTTATGATACCAATTTCATTTCATGGGTTATGATATGATGTTTATGAAACTCATCTCTTTTTATAGGTCATGATATGATGAATGTTTTATTATATTGTGAAACACGTATGTATGATTTCATTATGTGATATGTGGGAACTATATCCACCTCCAATGAATTGGGTAAATATTTATATCTCATGATATAGACATGTATAAAATAGGGTGTGAACCTAGTTTAGTAAAGGAATTTTTCCTCTAAGATGGTCTTGGGAGTGAACCTTGACTACTAAGATGTTATTAGAAGTTAAACTTGACTACTAATATGGTCTTAGGAGTGAACCTTGACTACTAAGGTGGTTTGGGGATTGAACCCATTCCACTATAAGGAAAGTCTATGACTAGGGATGGTGGTGTGTCCGACGCAGTAGGTGAATCCCCCATAAAGTGCCCCGATAAGTTTTGACAATGAGCCTTGAGATACATGGAATGATTTTATATAATTATGTGTATGCCACAAGTCTATGAATTATGCCAATGATATGATCTCATGACCCATGTTATTTTATTTATTTATGAGTTATGTCTTATGAATCACCAATCTTTATACCATGATTTCTATTTATTTTCTTGATATAAAAGGTATGATTTTCCAATGTTATGCTCTTGTTATCATACCCTTATTCTTATGTTATGATTATGTATCTCCTTTATTTACCCTTACTGAGTATCTAAGCTCACCCTTTCTTATGTTTCCTTTCCCTAGGTCATGAAGTCAGGTTTTAGGTAGGAGTGTTAAATGGGAATATATTTGTGGGAAATATTGAAGATCTTTTACCAAGTTATAAGAATGTGTTCCAAGTTTCCAAAGACACTAAACTATTATAGTCCTCAAGAATTTACTTTAATAATGTGCTGAATATTCATCTAAAATGATGAAATATACATGTATGTTAAGACCCAGTCACTATATTCGGTATCAAAGGAAAGTTTTAGTCAACCTTTGGAAATAAGGATGAGAAAACTTTAGTGAGATCCCTAGGGATATTTCTAAGGATATGTTTAGGGTTGTCTCTAAGGATAAGTCTAAGAATGAGTTAAAGTATAGGAAAATGACCTGGAATTTTGTTAAAGGATAGATAGATTGGTTTCCTAGAAATGCATCTATATCTAGATACAATAAGTGGATGTGGCTCTGACACAGATGTATATAGGGGTAACAAATATAAACACACCGTATTGAGCTAGACTCAATCGGGAACTGGTTCATGATAATGAGCCTTGCTGCATACCTGGTTTGAAACTATGGGGGGATATTATTTGGAAATTCACAAACTCTTTATGAACCACTTTGATGGATTTAAATATAATATGACTATGAATAACTTAGGATAAATCTATGGTGTCATTGATTAAAAAGGGTGTCATGATTTAGAAATCCAATAAGTTATTTTTCATGAATATGTAGTTTTTATACTATGATTAGTGTTAATCACATTATGATTTTGGTTTTAGTCAATGGTTAGAACCAGAATAAATCATGTTAACATGGAATTTAATGTGAAATTCAGTGAATATTAAAAACCAAAGTGGATGATTAATAGAGAGAAATATATTTCGATTATTCCAAATCAGCTGTCACATTATATGATTAATAACATGAGCTTTAGTGAGATTCCTAATGCATAAAATAAGAGTAATATTGGATTTTATGAAAGTTCATAAGGGAATTAACATCAAGTAAATAATATCTGGCTTCATACATATCAAGAATAAGGAAAGAAGAACCTGGAGGAACACCTTAATTAGAGGGGAAGAATTTATCTATATGGAAAAAGGGTTATAGTGTGATAAATTGTTGAGGATTTCAATGTATTATCTATGGGGAATATGAGAATTACCAAAATCAATTCCATAACATAATAATTTACTTCTAAACCAAGGAAGAACCTATTCCATTCCAATCATTAAAGTGACAGGATTGAAGTATTTATGTATTTTGGATTTAAGATTTGTGAAATATATAAGTATTGTTCAATATAATTTTTTCATTAAGAATTTTAAAGAATATGTTGAATCGTATTGATGAACTAGAAAATTAATTTAATATAAAGGTTATATTTTTTATAAAATAAATGATTATGGGAATATACCCCATAATATGTTCCAAATGCTGAGAAATTGATGTTTAGTATGGATAAAGAGATGATTGATAAGGATAAAGTAAATTGGATAGTATCTATGAACTCATAAATGATAAATGATTTATTAACAAAGTGGTTTTTTCTATAATGGATAAAAGATTATGAGTTTTTTGGATTTAAGGAATACATATAATGATCCTTAGAATAATAAATCATGCATGTTTTTAATAATGATTTATGGTAATTCAAGTTATTACCATGTTTCAAGAGAATAAATGATGAAGTTATTCACATATTTAGAATGTTATAACCAATAAACTATTTATGATATATGGGGGATCAATGTTAAGCTTATTTTGAGAAATTTAGTGACCTTATTTCTAAAGTTTTGGATTTTTATATTTAAAAAGGGTTACAAGATTGACCATTTATAGAATGATTTAAGTTAAAATTTGGATGAGGTTTTAGAGATTAAAGTATTATATCTCCATATGAGGATTTATTCATATTTTATAACCTATGATAACCATTTTCTTGTGATGAAAACAAAATATATATAGAATGAGTTATCATTATACTTATGGATCTTATGATCCGTTAGTGCTTCAGGCACAACAAATTCACCTTCATTTTTAGAGTAAGAGATTAAGTGGTAATTGGTAAATACACAACCAAAGGGTGATATTGTGAATATGAAATGGAATTAAATCAGTAATTATATATCCCTGTGACAATTCTTCAACTTTAGGAAAAGGGTATTGAAATAAAATATTGTCCCGTTATCATAATTTTTGATGATATCAATGACCTTTTTCAATCTTATTTGGTTTATGGATCCATGATCGTTAACTTTATCCTGACCTTGTTCTCTCTCAATATCTATCAGAACTTGATAGTTAAATTTCTCTTCAATGTTCATGTTTTCACTTTCCACTTATGTTCGCCTAGGTGGAAGCCTAATTATGAGTTACTTTGGGTAACCATTATGTTTAGGAATTTTTTTTTAAAGTAAGTTTTAGTATTTGTTTTTATGATGTGTGTTTCTATAAAAGGAACTTTCAAGTATTAAAAATTTGATAACCTATATGAATTTTGAGTGTGAAATCCATTTTTAAGGGAGGTAGAATGTAACCTCCTGCGTTTTTATGAATTATTATTATTTTGAATAAATTAATATTCTTTGATGGCATGCATTGCCTGCTACAAAATGTTTAGATTGATTTATACACAACACCAATGTTATATTTCTATACATGAAACACTAAGTTTATGTTTTTATACACACAACACTATTTTTGGCTTGTGTTACACACAATACCAAGTTCCTTCAACGGCTTGTGTTACACGCAAGAACGAGTTTTACCAAACTATAATATATTATTAATAATATTATTAAAATATTATTATAGTTATCACCTAGAATTTGTAATATAATTTATGATTAATATTAATTAAATTATAAAAATATGTTTTACATATGTATATAAGATTAATTCTTTAGTGACCAATTAACTAGAAATGAAAATAAAAACCTATTGAAAATATTGGAAATAATTTGCTAGAAAAATATTTTTATAAATTAATTAAACCAATTTGATAATTTATTTTAATTATATATATATATATATATATATAGTATATTAAATATACTATTTAATGTTTATATTATGTGTTTTATACATAAGGGATAAAAATAGATCCAATTTTACGCATAAAGAGATTTATTTTTCTAAAAGATAATTTTACCGCCTTTTAATGATGTACCTATTTTAAATATAATTTTTTTTCACTTTTATAAATTATATTTGAAAAAATAAACTTCATTTTTGAAATATAAACATAAAAATTATCTTAGGATAAATTTTTGGTATTTTTCTAAGAAGTTTCATTTTTTGATGAATAGCAAAAAATACTGAATATTAATTGAAAACTGATTTTTCATTTAATTTATTTATATAGTTAAATTATATATATTTTTTAAATTATAATTTTTTAAATTATAAATAAATAAATACAATTTAGTTCATTGGAATAAATTTTACATTGAAATTAGATATAAAAACATTTCAAACTTTTCAAACTTTTTACTTTAAAAACCCATTGCTTCGTCTCGTCCATGAGATTAATTTTAAATTAAATTATGACACTTCTGTAATTGGAATTTGGAAAAATTGATTAATTTTTTTTAATAATAATAATTTATAATTTATATTAAGGTGAACATAGTTCTTGATCAAAAACATTAGTGAAAGTAATTAAAATTAATTATAGCGATTAAGGCAAAAACAAGTTTACTTAGTGGTTAAACTTTAATCTTAAGGAAACAAATGACCTAAAAACTTGTAAAAAACCCATTTTTAGATATATTTATAAAATTTAACCTATTTTATATAAAATTGACCATTATTTGAGGCACATTAGTTATATATCTCAATAGTTTTTACCTTTTTGTATTTACAAGAATGTCACTCCTCCTCCGTTATATAATGACACTCAATGCCCCTCACTTATTCACACCTATAAATAATTTTGGTTCATAAAAAACCTGATCAAATAAGATCCAAAAATCCCTCCTATAATCCTAGAATACTTACTGTGAGAATAAATCAAACTAAGGAAGTCCTTTAGTGCAAATAAAAAGGAGTTACTCAAAGAAGAGGTAACATTCTTCAACGAGCACTTTTGTTTTATTTCTTTCTTCACCCCTTAAATTATTATTATTAAATTATTATATAATAACAAAAATATCATAAATATACTTATATGTTATTATTTAATGAGTTATACCTACACCTACATACACTTACATCAAATGGGATACACAATCATCGTTCGTGTGTAAGACGGACTACCGCCTCACAAACTAATGTCGTTCGTTCTTCCATTATCACCTATCAAGGTTAGGAATAACGATTGAATTACTGTTTTTATATGATATATATGATATATATATATATATGATATTAATAAAATTTTTATTCTCTTTGAATTAGTATATAACACATACCTTTATGCTTTTTATTTTGTGGGAATATGATAACATCGTTTGTGGATGTGTAGACTACTGCCTCCTCAAAGCGATGTGATTCATTCACGCTTTACATATAATGTATTAAGGAAGTTTTTATTAAAAATATGTGATATTTATGACATAATAATTCTAATTTAATTATAATATATATATATATATCATTTAATTTTCTTTTTTCGATATGATAAGAAAATGGAAACATCATTCATGCATATGTACAGCTTACCGTCGCTATGAACGATGTATTTCATTTACTATTTATATATTTTATAGATTATTAGAAATAAATTTATACTGAATATATATGATATTAATATCATGTTCTACATTCATTAAATAATGAAATCACAATCTATGTAAGAGGACTAAGAATGAAAAATAAAAACATGTATGAAAAACAAAGCACTTATTACCCGAAACATAACATTAACATGGAATAGATAATAAAAAGGTGATATAAAGTCATAAGTTAATTATATATGGTATTGTGTATATTAATATGGTTCAGTGATATATTTATATTAAACTTTAATTTATTATACATGAGTTTTGAACAAGTACGACGAGAGTCTGACTTAAGGTAAGTGAATTTTATCTCACTTTCTATATTCGTGAGATATATGTCATATTCACCACTAAATTATTTTATATGGTGTATATACTAACCTATGACGTGATATATCTTGAATATATTTTTTTTAATGATATTAAAAGTTTCAATTTATGTTATTCTTTCACGGGTCTTATGATTCAAAAGTTACTCAAGTAGTAAGAGATTTACGTCTCACTTTTTACTTTTGTGAGACACATGCTATATTCACCACCTCTTTATTCTATGTGATGTATATAATTTTCATGAATGTATTTTATTATTTTTATAATAAAATTTATTGGTATTTAAATATATATTTTATGATATCTATTTCATGGGGTTTATGGTCAAAATGTTACCAAAGCGGTTAATGGATTTTTTTCTCAATTTACCTTCTTTAAGATGTACATTGTGTTATGCACCTATATTATTTAAATATGTGTATATATATACCCTTTGAACTATAATATCATGAAATTTTTTATCCTCATGATATTTTAAATTTCATTTTATGTTATTCTTCCATGAGTCTTATGATTCAAAGTTACCAAAGTGGTAAGAGTTTATTATTATAATCTCATTGTTTATCAATATCATTTACGATTATGATTCCATTGATGAAATATTATGATAAATATCTCAAGAATACTCATGAATTTTTTTATCCTCTTTATATTCATGATATATTCAAGTAATTTTAACATTTTCCACTCTTTGATACTTAATATAATTATGAAAACGTTTTTAAGAAAATCTGAATTTATCTCTCTCTTTGGTTGGAAATATGTGTTCTTTAAAAACCATGTTTTCTAAAAATGTTTTCAAAAATGTTCTAATATTATTCTATGATATTTAAAATACATTTTTTACCATGTTTTACCTTTTTAACAAAATTGTTTTTAAAAATGAATCTTCTTGTCATTTTCCGATCAAGGCACTTTTCTAAAATTTTTATATTGAAAAGGAATGTTAGAAATGTATGAATTTATCTGACATCATGAAAATAATTTATTTTAATATTACTTAGAAATTTTAGAAGATTAATTTTTTTTTTCAGAAAAATGTTTTTCCTAGTATTCTAGAAATTCATTTTTTTAACACAGTTTTCAAATAGAAATGTTTTCAAATTTTTGTTGTTGTTCAAGAAGTGTATTAAATGATTTTCAAACCTTCCTTTAAAAGTTTTCAAGGTTATTTTAAATGAAAAAGGTTTTCAAAAATTATTTATCTTTAAAAAGTGTTTTAAATTATTTTCAAAGCTTCCTTTATATTTTTCAAAGGTTATTTTCAAAGAAAAGTATTTCAATGATTTTAAATATTCCTTTATAAGTTTTAAAAACTATTTTCAAAGAAAAGGATTTTCAAAATGTTTTATGTTATAAGATTTTTTTATCGAAGAGAAAAGTATATTTTCCTCAAGAAATGTTTTAAATTATTTTTTTTAAGATTACTTCAAAATTTTTCAAAGTGGTTTTCAAAGAAAAGTATTTTTAAAATGTTTTTTGTCTTAAAAAATGATTTTCAAGGAAAGGTTATCTTCATTAATAAATGATCTAAGTGATCTTTCAAAATCCTTATCCATATAATATGAATTAATTTGATATATTTGATGCTTTAATAGGGATATTATCCAGGGACACCATTATTATTATTTATTTTAATGGTTTATGTTTAAGATGAAAAGTTATTTACAAAACCCGTTTATCTTCTACGTGTTATACCATGATAAAATTCTTATGAAACCTGATTCATTTCACGAGTTATTCTATGATGAAATGATTATTAAACCTATCTCTTTTAAACTAGTTATGATCTGATACAATGTTTATATAAGAACCTGACCTTAAACATTACATATTATAGTTATTTTAAACTAGAAATCACTTTATTTTGCCAAAGAAATTTTAGGTATAGAGTTTTAGAGAATTAGGAAAAAATATTACATATTAAACCCATACTTTACAAGTGGAAACTTATACTCATTATCAATTTTTTCATGAAGGGAACCCCTTTTTAAATAAAACATTTTTTTCTTTTCATGAAATATCTTCAAAATTTTCTTCATGACCTCATCCTTGTCCCTACTCTTTCTTAAACCATGTGAAAAAAGATTCAAAGCCTAGGATGATCATAATAGATCAGTAAGGGACATAAAACGAAATAAAACCATTAGTTCAGTAAAAACATTAAAACCCTTGAAAAACACTTTCCTTGGTAACATAAAATTTTACCCATAAAGGTAAAAATAATTACTTTATAAAGATAATTTATTTTACCTTTGAAAAAAATTATTCCCATAAAAAATAATTATAAATCATATAAAATTCATTTAGGTTTCTTATGAAATAATCACATAGAACCCTTACAGAATCCTTATAGAACCCTTAGAAATGGAATAATCATACGGTTTAATTCCATATTGAAAGTACCCAATGCATTAGAGCGCTATCTGGGCGCACCCATTATTTAAGCTATAATGGGCCCACCTAGTGCAATCTAGGGACACCCATCATTTATAATTTCCAAGAACCATAAAATGAAATAAAACATTTAATCATTTGAAAAACTATTTTAAACTCGTAGGAAAATTACTTTCAGATATTAAAATCCCATTATCTTTCAAAAGCCCATTTTCAACACAAAATATACCTTTATTATGAAAACAAATTCTCAATAAAAAAATATAAAAAAGCTAAAGAGGATTTTTAATGATAAATTAAATCTTGAAAAGGAAATAAAAAATAAAATAATTCTGATGGCAGTGAAAAATTCATTGTCTCCATGTACATTGAGAATAGAACATTCCTTTTGTCATTTTTCAAAACATTCAGCATAAAACATTTAAAAATATTACTTTTGAAAACCTTCGAATGAAATTAAAAATAGACATAAATTTTCCATTATAATAATTTTATATCCATATAAATAAATATGTAAAATTATATCAAGAATATTGACATGTAGAAAAAGATGTGATAACTAAATCTTTAAACATTCAAGGTGTCCCATACCACTTTTAACATTTAAATATTAATCAATATAAAAGAATAACATTTAACAAAAAATAAATAACATTATAATAAATTAATTAATTAAATGATATGTAAAATGGGTTTTATATACACCTAATAAAAGAAGGTGGGTGTATAACATCAAACTAAGCCTTAATGAAAGAAGATTGAGATGAAGTCCCTTACCTTGAGTCCAAATCATCACGTACAATATTTATCTTAACAAATAATAAAAATAGGTTAATTATTTAATTTCTTGAGGAACTTTTTCAATTTAATTATTTCTTTTATATCACTTATTATCATGTTATAACAATTACATAGTTATTTAAGTTTACGTCAGACGTTTTGATGATATTCGGTACTTGAGTCCAAAATGACTTTGGTATGATGTCTATATTCAAGGTGGTCATTATTAAATAATATCAATAATAATATTAATTAAATAATAATAAATTTTATTCATAAATTATACTTTTAAATCCATACATTATGTATGGATATGAAAAATGAACTATGTTACAATCATAGAGACAGTAAGCCGTATGTATGCATGAGTAACATTTCCATTTTTCAATGATCATTATAAAAAGAAGTTAAGTATTATTTTAACTTTCCACAATGATAATAATATCATTAATATAATATTAATCATTAAAATTTACTTATATATATATATATCATCTATGTTATGTGGTTATGAAAAACAAATCACATCGCTTCGTTGATGTGATAGTTCACATGTATCCACGAACAACGTTATCATTTTCCTATGCATGGAAAGGTAAGAACATAAATGGTTTATTATTTCTTTAATAATGATAAATATTTCATTAATATCATATATAAACATTAATTTCATCATTATAACCAGTATTGAGAGATTTTTATGAAAAATGAATTATATCGGTTCACGAGGCAGTAGTCTGTCGTACACACGCATGATTTATTATTATCCCATTTTATAGAAGTGAATATGGATTTAGGTTATGGTATTAACATAATATAATTTAATTATATTAAGGATACTGAATTTGTTGTTTCATAATGTTGGAATAATATTTTAAGGAAGTTTAAGAAGAAATAAATAGAAACACTTAATTAAAAATGATACCTCTCCTTCGCATGACCTCCTTTGATTAACAAATTAACACCTATAGGGAGGGTGTTATTCCTAAAATAATGACTATAGAATGCATGGAGGTATTCTAGGAAGGTATTTTTGTATAAATTGGTTGAACTAAATAGGTTTTGAAGTGTTAAGAGAAGAGAAGAAGGGGTGCCTTTTTATAATTGAGGTGAGGGACACTTCGGAAAATCCAAAAATATTAAAATATAATAAAGCTATTATAGAGACAAAGACATAAAGATGGTCTATAAATGAATAGGGTAAGATATTTTATACCATATATTATCCCATTTGTGATTATTTCACATTTTTTTATTTTTAAATAATTTATTAATTTATTAATTCAATAAAATATCATTATTGTCAAATTCAATACTATTAATTTAATTTGACTCCAAATAAATCAAGAATAAAGGTAATTAAGATATAAAGATTTCCAACATATATAATATATCTTATATATCTATAAAATTTATTATACATATTAACTCATCCAAAATTTATCAAATATAATATTATTAAAATTAATTATTTTATTTTCCCGTTAATTAAATAAATACTGTTTTAGTATTGAAGAATATTTTAAGGTAATTATGTAATTTATAAAAACACAAAAATAAGTTTCTATAATGAAAATAATTTCATTTAGATCAAAATATACATTTATGTTAGTTCATATCTTGATTTTTACCCTATGTGGACATATAAATGATATTAAATACAAAGAGAGTGACATTTTGTAACTATCTTTGACTTAAATAATATATATTTTATTTTTATGGAAAATTTTCCATAAAAAAACTCTAATTAGATATTAAGGTGATAAGGATTGAATAATATTCATCAAATAATTTTTGGATAAGTTTTTATTATTTTTTTAATCCTTATCTTTTTATTTTAACCCTTATTTAACCCTTTTAACTCTTATGATGTTATCATGTAATTTACACTTTTAGGTTAATATAATTACTATAACATGAAACAATACCAATAAATGATCCATTTATGAAATTTTAGGACTTATCTCAATTATTTGAGTGAATATTATATTTTTATAAATTTTATATCATTTAATAAAATATTTTTATATTTTAAAATACCCCTAGTGTAAATTTTGACACTATTCATTTCTTGACATTTTAAAAATATCATAAAATAAAGATAAATTAGAACCAATTCTTTTAAAACATAACTAACATGTCAAAGTCATCTAAAAAAATTATGGATGACATAAATCATCTCAAATTATATTTATTTTAGTATTTTTAATATCATTTATCTGATATTTCCTTTACTTAAACAATTTCTTGATCATCATTATGAAATCATTTAATTTAATTATTTATTCCCTAAAAATTAAAAATAAATTATCATGATAAATCTAAATGTTTTATCTTTAAAAATAATATTTATAGTGGATCATATCTCTTATATAACCCCAAATTAGAAATATTTCACTCGTTAAAAACGAAATTGTGAAAAAATTGAATTTTCTTTAAATATAATATTATAAATGTCAAACTCTCACCCAAGTGGTTTACAAAGGTTATATTTTGGCCCAAATATGATTTTATATAATGAAATTAGGACAAGTTTTTGGGTAATTTTTTAATATTTATAATATTATTTTTACCCTTAATTACTCGATTTACCTTTAACCATGGTAATAAAAATTATTACTAAAGTTACTATTCATATTATACAAAAATAAAATGGATATTTTCACATAATTTGGACCTTATGATTCCAAATATGGAATCAAATTTTCACAATTCAAAACACAGAAGTTGTAACATCTCAGACCTGGGTGCCACTGAACCGTGCCCTGAGCATGGTTGGTCACATGACCTTAAGCGCATCTACCTAAATTCCAGAGGCTACCAAATAGAAGAGAGAGACTAGGGTGTGTCTATGGAGATAATATTCCCTCATAGATCATAGTATACACAATAGTAAATAATAAAGGTAAATATCAGAAGCATATAAACAAGTATAAAGAAACAAGAGTAAAAGAATAAACCATGAAATATAAATAAATAGCTGACGGAGGTAGAATATAAATAATAGATACAATAATAAAGGTGGAATATCATTAAGATATACAAAATGAGAGTATAGGGAACATGGGTACAAGCATATACAACATTCTATAAAAACTAAACAAAACCAAAAACTTCAACTATAGCATCTCGAGCATAGGATCAGTTCTCTGCCACAAAAACTCCATCCTAAACAACAAATCAATCAAGCATCAGGATCAACACACTTTTGAGTCTCCAGTACTGCAATCATAAAGTCTACTCGGGTACCAAATAGTGCACAAGAATGGAATGTGATATAGATCTTAGTAGGCCCGCACCCATGGTATCTAGGCCTTTCTATTTCATGCAACGGATATATAAAAATGTTTCAGATATAATAAAGATAGAGCAATAATTAAATAAACATGTAAACATATGTCCGGGTTTCTAAGAGGACACCCATATCATACCACCTAATTTGGATTAAGCTGTAAACCTAAATAGAGTACCTGTATAGTGCATAACAGACACACACACACACACACATAAATTTACAAGAACCATGTAAACAAAGAATACCCCAAGATAGTGATTTGGCTTGGGGTCTCAATTTCCATGCCAACATAAAAGGGTGATAATAATCTAGGTAGTAGTATCAAAAGTTCATAAGCATGCTCAGACATTAATAATAAGGTAACAACTCATATGAGTAATAAAATAGTCAAAGCAACAATCAATTTAATCCAAACAATCCATCAAAACCAAGGTGGAGTTCCACTCCCATCCTTCGCGTTCATAATCTGAATCCCAAGGGTTATAATGGAAACATCCCATTTAATCCAATACCTTGAGTCTATCTAGAGAAACCCATAATACATCCCTTGTATCACTCAAGGTTGGTGACTCTGAGTCTATGCCAAATATCTCACATAGGAAATCAGGTCTCACCTGAGGCATGGTATAACCATCTTTCTAATAGGTCTATCTTCATTTTCTCCCCTAGGGAACCAACCTCACTCACGAGTTATCATAAACCACATGGTGATCCCATACCTGGAAATCTAAAGTGTCTCTACCAGCACGTCAATTCATAACCACTAGAGCATGACGATTCCATCCAGTAAATCCTTAACTCAGGATCCATGTTCTATCTTGACCCATGTCAAAAGATCCATAACAAATAAGGAATATATCACACTGAAATGGATTTATAATTACATTCCAGCACCTTATCATCTCAATACCACATGATCACCATTTTAATCAAGACATGTAATTCAATCCAACAACAAAGGCACTTCATATAACAAGTCATTAAGCACAAAACAAGGGAAATCATGGTATTATGCACAAGAAATAAGTCATAGCATGTAAACAAATAAACATAGCCAAGGCACATGGAATTTCCATGACTCTTACCAGACATGTAATCAATGAAATTTTTACATCCCAAGATTTCAATATTGACTAAGATACCATTCCAATTCAAGCCATTTACTTATAGAACAATGCGATAAACATTGGAAGTGTCATAGGGAATGAAGAACAAGTCATAACATGAAACAAGAAATGGCATAAATAATGGTATGAAAGCATTTAATTAAACTTTTACAAACCATTAACATATGGAACAAAGGAATCAACACTTTCATGAGCATTTTTTTATAAGGAAAATGATATTTAAATTGAAACCCCAAGAATCAAAATGGAATAAGGCATTACACAAGGTCCAATCAAGCATAATAAAGCATAGGCATTTCCATAAAAGGTTGGTCTCAAGGTTCAATACCCATGTTAAATCCATTTATCAATTAAAGGTATTAAACCAAGGTGAAACTCATTCCAAGGCATAAGGCATTTTAGGCCATTTGAGTTATCACAACCAAAGGGGTGTCCAAAGGAAAAACAAACACTATGGTTGGGTTTCTCTATAATCAAGTATCACTACAAGCATGGAAAACCATCCTGGTCAATTTAATAAGCAAGACTGAGGCATCTCCGGAAGGTTTCAACTAGCGGCACAACAACACAATTCCATAAAGTGATGAAAAAGAAGGGAAAAGGAGTATATTACCTACCTTATAGTCGTATTAATCCATACTTCCTATAACAAGGATTGATTCAACCTAAAATAGAAAAAAATAAAGAGTTTTAGAAAAAAACCCCAAATATGGAAAAGGTATATCACATGGAGATAGTGAAACAAGAAGGAGATGATCCTTGAAATAGAAGGGTTCATAAGGAAGATCTTATTGAGAGGAGTCTGTAGCTTCCAATGGTGAAAGAAATAGAGCATGAATGAAGAAGAAATCACAAAACCCCAATGGAGGATGATGGGTGAGTTTGTGCACCTAGAAGAGGGGTAAATCCAGAGTGGGAAGAGGAGGGGGATAGAAAATGTGTTTAAAACATTTAATTTTAAAAATAAAATTAAAATTTTAACCACACAGTAGGTGTTGCATGATTATCTAAACCGTGCACCAACTGTGTGGAAGGTTTTGCTTCACTAGAGCACTTTGTATGGTCTACCACATAGTTTGATTAATCATGTGAAAACAGAGTGGTAGGTCACTATCCAAGACCTACAACTAGCCACATGGCCATGCGACCTGGGTTGCGTGGCTTGTCAAACCGTACGACCCATCCTGTTTTCCTCTTTTTCGGTGCTCTGGGCTTCAAATGAGCCCCAGACGCCGCCATAACCTCATCTAACCTCCTTGGAATAATTTCAAGGGATGTTTTAAGGAATTAAACCAAAATTTTAAACAATTTATACCTTTGTATAAATTCTAGATATTACAATATCCCCACATTAGAGATTCTCATCCTTGATAAGCCTTCGGGAACAACGAAAACATCACCTGAATTATAAGGGTCACGAAGTCTCACTCAAATGGTCGTGTGGAATTTCCAAATTCCCAACACATCCATCACAACCAATAATGATCCAACTAGTGGTTCTCCACTGACCACACATGAAAAGAGAGAGAGGAATTCAAGTTGCACCATCCCTGGTCAACTATCCTTGAAGCACCCAGCTTAGAGGTCGATGAATTTCAAAAGATGGACCATATACTTTTAGATGAAGGCATTTAAGACTTCCTCTAACACACCCACTAAATATAGTAACCTGCTTCCATTGCCGAATCAAGATGATATGTCCATTTATCCATCATGCCCTAGAAAAAACATGGAACAACCTTCGATATGACACATTAGTACTGACAAGGTTAAAAGACCCCTTCCAAGCCTGATAAAGTCTAGGGTAACCTCAAAGTCAACAAATGGAACCCTAGGAACTCATCCAAGGAAAACTAGATTCATCCATTAAGTGAGACATCGGTACAATCTAAACATCCGGCCCCAAGAATATTTACTGAAACCAAAGTGAAATTTTTTTGGAATTCAAGTCAAGAGGAAAACTACTAATGTCCCTAAGTTTGTGCATGATGTTCCTACCAGGGAAACCAGGTATCACTCAGGATCAACCAAACCTCTAAAAAAAATAGGCTTCCAAAGTGAAACTTTGATCAAAACTACCATAAGAATACCAATGAATTTAAAAGATTAGCATGGAATAAGGGAAATTATCTCCCAGTATACGAATAAGACACCAAGATAGGGGACATGTTCACCTTTACCGAGAGTACACTAAGATTAAGAGGCTTTAAAAACTCAAAAAAAGATTCTTGAAAATTGAAAAAAGAAGATAAAGTGCTCCAAATAGTTTCAAACCAAACCTTTGAAAGTAAAAGGAAGGACTAGAAAACCATTTTGAATGGTCCTCTAGGTTGTTACCTTAATAGAATATTGAACGGTTAACACTGAACTCAACTGGTTTGATGTACCATTTAACAGGACGACGAGAACTGTGTATATATACGCTTACTACCTTAAGATTACATGAAAAAATACACATCCTTGATACTTTCCATAGGATTATCATCTATATGAATTCAATTATTGAGGGTTAACACCAAGGATTGACCCAAGAGTAAAATTACCCAAATATCACACCCGTAACGAGGGTCAAAACACCAATTCACCACCCATATTGACAAGGGTGTCACTTTTAAAGATTTAAGAGTCCTATGAGGGATGAAGGAACCCAAATAACACCAATCAAGAGAAAATAATTTTAATAACCAACATGAGCTTTAAGAGTCTAAGGGATCTACCCAAAATGGCTAGAACCTAACCAAAGAAAAAACATTGACCCAAAATGAGGTCACGCCTATGAAAGTTCACTAGCTCAAGAGCCTATATTAGGATCCAAAATCAGGAAGAAAGAGGCCCACAGAAAACTCACGCTTCGTTTCAAGGAAAAAATCATGAAAACACTAGTAGGATTTAAACTACCCACACCAAAGGGGTCAAAATAAGAACACCACTTAATAAGGGCAGAAAATGAAATAGAGGTTTCCAGGGTAATACCTCTAACCATAGATGGATCTGGAATCTACTCATTTGGAGCTAGCTACACTGTATATAGATGGTCTAAACCTTGTCCCTAAGGTGCAACTTGACTAGCCTGAGTAGATACACTCTACTGATGCAGATGCTTTAGGGCCTGACTTCCTAATACATGACTATTTCCCCCTTGGCCTGACCAACCAATAGAAGACCAACTACCAGCCTGATGTGGAATCACAGATCCCATTATTGATATAGGTGTCGATGAAGAACCCTTATCACTGGATGATGGAGGGAAAGAATGAAAAAAGTGTTGAATATGAACCATCTTACCGCAAGATCGATGTTCAACCAGGTTTCACTTACACCGGGGTTTCTTATGGCCTAACCCGTATCATTGATGAAACATTATAGGATCAGTACGTGTCATCTGGCTGGTATCGCCCCCCACATGCACCCCTGAATCAACATTTATTATTTCTAGAAGAACCATCAGCCTGGCGTGGAATAGAACTAGCCTTACTCACACTGCCAGCCTCTCCAATATTCCATTACATGATTAAATCTTGGTTCATGATCTCTATAATGGTTTTCAACCAAAATATGTTCACCTACGAGTGGAAAACATGTTCAATCCCATCCTCAAAACACATCACAATCATCAATTCGTCACCGGTAAGAGACAAAGAAAAATGATGGAGTTTGGTAAAATGAGATAAATACTCATGTACTATCATCAATACCTACTGAAGATGCAAGATCTCTATTGCTCAATCCACTCTCATGGTCTATGGAAAGAACTGATCACAGATAACTATTCATAATTATTCCCAAACCATGTCTTGGTAACACTTTGACTGAGAAATGACATCCCACCAATGATTGGTGGAGTCACGAAACATATAGTTAGAAAGATTAACCCTCCTCTCTATAGGTGTCTCATGGTGATAGAAGATAGATACCATAGATTCCAACCATGACTCTATAGTATAAGGACCACCATCCCCTAAGAAGGTGGGAGGATTTTGCTGCTAAAAGTCCTGAGTTGGCTCTACCATAGAAGGGGTAGGCCTGGGAACACCCTGAATAGTCTAGATAAAACAGAGGAAGCTCTCATAAAACTAATCATCAGTTCCTAGAAGAGGATCATCAGGATGTTCATTTGTTGGAACTTCAGGTGGTATAATGGGTGTCTCATGGCCCGACACCTCTGAAGTGTGCTAATCATCACTATCTGGGCGTACAACATGAGGACGTCATGGTATAATAACTCTATAATTTCCACCTCATACAGTGATCACATAACTTATAGGGAAATCACTTAGATAAAACATATAAGGAAGCAGGTAAAAGGCCTCCCTGATACATAACAGATAAGAAAAGTGATAAATAGGATAGGTACATGGATTTCCTCTGAGAACAATACACTAAAAACCCGCTCCTAGAGACAGGTCTAGATAAGAAGAAAATATGCCACAAGATCATAGAGACACACAGACTACAAGTAATTACCAAGGTAAAGGTAGAGGTCAAGGTATCACATTCTCATGTATAAAGTCCATTTCAATTTGATCTATTTTATAAATTAACTCCCTTTTAATTTTTATGAATTAGGTGGATCACTACTGTAACGTCCTGGTTCTGGGTGCCACACAACGGGTTCCCCGAACACGGTTCACCATGTAACCTCAAGCGCATTTCCCCAAACGCCATAGGCCGCCGACTAGTAGCGAGGGCCTAGGTCTGATAGTGGGAAAACTATTCCCTCATTTGTCAAAGTGTAGCGTAGCAGAATAATAAAACATACAACAAGAGCGGAAACAGTAAACCATACACAACTGAAATAAACAACTGCAGTAGATATAACCAACCAGATATATAGACATGATGCAACATGTTTCCAATTCTAAGAAAATATCCAGAACATGTTACATAGTAGTATAATACAATACAGAGTACAGGTACAGAAAAGAAAAAACAGAACAAATCAACCGGTAGCATCGCGAGCCAGAGCTCAGTCCCATGCTCCCCTACTCCTCAACAATAATCATGTACCTGTATAAGGACCCTTTCCCTTATCTACACCTTCAGAAACGTAATCTGTTTGGGCCGAAAAGAATGACCTAAACAGGGTGTGAGAAATAATTCCCAGTAGACACACACCAAAGGCCCGTGCTCAACTATGTGTAAACATGCAACAATAGTGTGCAGTAGTAAATGCAATAAACTAATCCATACTCAAAAGTAACTATCTTAACCAGTTATATTGCCATTTTAATTATTCATTTAACCATGTCATCTAGTAACATTCTGTTCTCAACAGCACCAAGCCCTCAGGCTAATGGAACCACGCCCTCAGGCTAATATAGTGAAACCACGCCCTCAGGCTATACAGAATCCTGCCCTTAGGCATTGCCCTCAGGCGAAGTAGAATCTCGCCCGTAGGCCAAACTAAAACAAAACCCTCAGGTGAATGGAATCTTCCCATCAGGCCTTACCCTCAGGCGGAATAGTAACCTTGCCCTCAGGCTATACAAACCGCGCCCTCAAGCTAATATAATAAAACCATGCCCTTAAGATAATATAATAAAACCACACCCTTAGGCTAATATAATAAAACCACGCCCTCAGGATAATATAATCGGGCCTAGCCCAACACATAAACATGAAATTTATACAATTCCTCTCAAGGAAAAAGTAATGCATAAAGTAAACATGGCATACCTTCGGGTATCCTGGCCAAACGGCTAAACAGAGGAACACACCCCCGGGGTGGTCCTGGATCCAAGCAGCGATCCCAAACAGCATTTTAATATCACATTTACTTACCTATACAATTCTAGGTATTTAAAATAGCCATGGCCTCATCCACATGACACCCCAAATATGGGTTCGTAGATCAAAAACACACAAAACACACGACAGTTGGAAAATAAACACCAATCCACCTACCTTAAACACCAACGAACGATATACGCAAACGATGCCTTTTGAAATGTCCAAGAACGCCATAGATATGAGGTAAAATAATTATCTCTTAAATTAAAATAACTCCAGTTAGGGAACGAATTGTCAATAATGGTCAAAGAAGAGTGGAGGGATTACCCGTGCGGTTCCAACGAGATCGTCCGAGGTGGAAACGGATTCCTGACGTGCGCTTGGCAGATCTCCGAAGCTCCGGCCTTCCTCTCCCAAGCCCTCTCCCTGTTCTAAGACTTCCTTGTGAACAGGGGAGGATACTGCCCATTTTAAGATAAAAAAACAAAGTACACGGTGTATACTTCCAAGTACACGGCGTGTACTTCCCATTTTTAAACTGTTCCTATGACGGCTTCCCACCAGTGCAGCACTGTTCACCTGCCGACATGACTACATGACGTGTCTTCATGAGTACACAGCATGTGTTGTCGCATAGCTGGCCTCCTCCTTATTATTCTCTTGTCGACTGACTACACGACGTGTAAAGGACCACTACACAGCATGTAGTTAGTTCCTACACCCCTCATTGCCGACATGGCCACACGCCCCGTGTACCCATACCACACGACCAGAAGTACATGGCGTGTAGAAAAGTACATGACGTGTACTTCCAAAATTTGGGATTTTCCCCCATTTTCCTTATTTTCTTAAAAACAATCAAGGAAAGGAGAAAAGAAGAAACCCGTACCTCAAAGATTAGAATCGGGTTCTTACAAAATTCCCCCCTTAAAGCAATTCATCCCCGAATTTCCCTTCCAAGGGTGGCGAAGATATAGCTCAGAGCAGCTCTAGCCACTGAGCATGTACGTCGGTCTCCCACTCCCAGGTTTCGTCCTGCACTCGGCCATGCTGCCATAGCACCCGTATGAGAGGAACTGACCGGCCTCGGAGAACCTTCGTGCTCCTTTCCATGATACGAATCAGATGATCCTCAAAGGACGCATCCATCTAAAGCTCAACCTCCTCTGGATGAAAAGTGTGAGACATGTCTGAATGATAGTAGCACAACTGAGATATATGGAAGACGTCGTGCTTGGCTCGGTACCTCTATGGAAACTGCAACCGATAGGCAACCAGCCCGACTCTCTCCAGAATCTCAAATGGTCCCACATACCTCGGTGAAAGTTTTCCCTATCTCCTGATCCGCCTGTGTCCCAGCCTCAGCAAAACATGTAAGAAAACCTGATCCCTGACCACGAACTCCAAAGGTCGTCTGCGGCGATCAACATAAGATTTCTGATGAGACTGCGCGGTAGCCATCCACTTCTGAATCAGCTGGACATGCTCAGAAGTCTCCTGCATGAGACGTGGTCCCAGTAAAGCTGCCTCACCTGCCTCTGACCAGCACAAAGGTGATCGGCATGGCCTACCATATAAAGCCTCTTAAGGTGCCATCTCAATAGTTGCCTGAAAACTATTGTTATAGGCAAACTCGACTAGGGGTATGTTCCTCTCCCAAGATCCCACAAAGTCTAGGATGAATGAATGAAGCATGTCCTCTAACACCTGTATCATACGCTCTGACTAGCCATCGGTATGAGGGTGGTAATCCGTGCTTAGAAGCACTTGTGTACCCAGTTTCCTCTGAAAACTCTTCCAGAAATGAGACGTAAAATGAGCACCCCTATATGAAACGATAGAACAAGGGACCCCATGAAGACGTACGATCTCTCGGATATACATCTTCTCGAGATCGTCAACACCGAAGGTCTCCTTGATCGGAAAAAAGTGAGCTACCATTGTGATTCTATCCATGACAATCCACACGGCATCATTGACTCTAGGTGACCTCGGCAACCCAGTCACGAAATCCATCGCGACATCATCCCATTTCCACTCTGTAATGGGTAACTACTGTAATAGCCCATCTGGTCTCTGATGCTTTTCCTTCACCTACTGACAGGTGGAACACCTCGTAACAAAACCAGCTACATCACTCTTCATACTCGGCCACCAGTACTGACGTCTCAAGTCACGGTACATCCTGGTAACCCCGGGATGAACTTCCCAAGCTGAAGCATGAAACTCCCGCATCATCTCCTCACGTTTATCCCATGGAACCCACATTCATCCATGGAAACACAATACCTCATCATCGCCTATCGTCCAACCAGGAGGAGGGTCCTCACTTGCCACCGACTCCCATAGAACTAGGCCTTTTGAACCAGATAACTGTCTCATCCTCACTCTATCCAGGAGGGTAGAAGTCACAGCTAAAGATGAAAGATAAGTTTTCCCCTGACCATCGTGCACCTCCAGATGCATCTCAGAGAACAAGGCCATGAGTTACCACTCATCACTGGCCTCCTGCACAGCCTGTATCTGAGTCTTCCTGCTCAGTGCTTCAACTACTGCATTACCTTTACCATGTGTATAGGAAAGCTCAAAATCGAAGGACTATAGGTATTAGACCCACCCTTGCTGCCTCAGATTCAAGTCACGCTGAGTAAAGATATACTTGAGGCTTTTGTGGTCGGTGAAAACCAAAATATTCTCTCCCAATAGATAATGTCTCCAACAGCGCAACACATGCACAACTGCAGCCAGCTCGAGATCATGCGTCGGGTAATTCCTCTCATGTAGCCTCAACTGTCGAGAACCATATGCAACAACTCGATCGCCCTGCATCAACACTGCTCCCAGCCCAATACCTAATGCGTCACAGTAAACTGTATAGCTCTTCCCCTGCTCTGGGAGTATCTGGAATGGTGCTGATGTCAACCTTCCTTTCAGTTCCTGAAAGGCTTCCTCGCAAGCTTCTGACCAAAGGAACTTCATGCCCTTCTTAGTCAGACCCGTCAACGGCGCTACTAAGCGGGATAAGTCCTGTAATAAGCGTCTGTAGTAACCAGCTAGCCCTAAGAAACTCCGTAACTCAAACACGTTCTTAGGATTCTCCCAGGAAACTACTGCTCTCACCTTCTCTAGGTCTACTGCAACTCCTGCATCTGAGATTATATGACCCAGGAAGTGAATCTGGTCCATCCAAAAGTGGCACTTTGAGAGCTTAGCATATAGCCGATGCTCTCCCAGTGTACTCAATATGATCTCAAGATGGGTGGCATGGTCATGTCGAGTACGAGAGTACACCGAGATTTCTTCCATGAATACTACCACAAAAAAATCAAGATACGAATGGAACACACGATTCATCAGATCCATGAAAACTTCTGGCACGTTCGTGAGTCCGAACGACATAACCAAGTACTTGTACAGACCATACTTGCTCCTGAAAGCTGTGAGAGGTATATCAGATGGTCTAACGCGCAACTAATGATATCTTGATCTCAATTCAATCTTCAAGAACACTTGTGATCCATGAAGTTGATAAAAAATATCATCAATCCTCGGCAAGGGATATCAGTTCTTGACCATCAACTGGTTCAGCTTCCGATAATCCACACAGAGTCTGAGGGTACCATCCAACTTCTTCGCAAAAAGGACCGGCGAACCCCATGGAGAAGTACTAGGTCAGATAAATCCCTTTGCCTATAACTCCTCTAACTACCTCTTGAGCTTCTGCAACTCAGGTGTAGCCATCCTATAAGGAGGAGTGGACATCGTTGTTGATCCTGGCACGAGATCAATAGATAAATCCACCTCTCGATCCGAAGGTAGACCTGAAAAGTCATCCAGGAAGACATCGCTGAAATGATCAACAACTGGAGGGAAATCCATCTGACAAGTCCCATGACCATCCAAATATAAGCTCGCAATCTAGGCTGTGACTCTACCTTTCCCATGATGCTCTGGTCTATCTTGACTCGCCTGAACATCCCTTTCGCCCTTGAATAGAAACTCTCCTCCCTCTGGTGATGTGAAACTCACCCTACGAAGGTATCAGTCTACAAAGGCTCGAAATGGAAACAACCAGTCCATCATGAGAATGACATCATAAGTTGTCATCTCTAATACATAGAGGTCCCAAAGAAAGTGACACCATCCAACCACTAGGGGGAACTCCCTACACCGACGCACACATGTCGTTCTCATTCCCAATGGCGTGTTTAGCGTCATAATATCAGAATAAGTAGAAACACAGAGCCCAAGGCTCTCCAAAATGGGAACAGATATGAAACTATGTGTAGCACCCATATCGAAAAGTAATGAAGATAAGATAGAAGTTACTAGAATAGTATCTCTGACTGTTGAAGGTCCGGGATCCTGATCCTGCTGGGTCTATTGCACTGTATATGCCTGCCCAGTGCCGTGGCCCTGTGACATAGCCTGGCTACCCTGAGCTGTCTCGCCCTGCTGCCTCTACGATCCTGGTGTCTGGCTACCACGACCACGACCACCATCTCTACCTACATGCCCTGACGTATTCCAGTTTCCCGACTGATAAGAAGATGCTGGTCCTGCTCCCACACGCAGAGTCTGCATAGAACCCCTCTCACTAGCCACGGGTAGAAATACCCTGCAAAAGCGCTGAAGATGACCCACCTTGCCGCAAGCTCGGCACTCCACTGGATCACGTATACACTGCGGTCTCTTGTGCCCCTCTTTACCACACTGGTAGCACCTGATCGGGCCACTTGAAAAAACTGCCTGGCTGGTACTGCCACCCTGAGAGAGATCCATCTGTCTCATCCTCTTGCCAGTAGAAATAGTACCAGTAACTGGTGCTGAACCGCCCTGGCCCATACCACTAGCTTCCCGCAAGTTCCTCTCTGAAATCAGCGCCTAGTTCACAATAGCATGTACTGAAGGCAACCTGAAAACATTCACCAGTGATCGGATGTCATAATGAAGACCATCCTCAAAGAGCCTGGCCCTCAACGTCTCATCACCCACCAGAATGGGTGAAAAACGCTGAAGCTCAGTAAAACAAGCAGAATAGTCCATCACCGACATAGCGCCATGCTGCAGATTCATGAACTCTCGAGCTCTATCTTTCCTCAGCATCTCTGGAAAAAAGAAGTCATAGAAGACTGCCTGGAAATATTCCCACGCCATGTCTCTATGATTCTCTGACTGGGTGGTAACATCCCACCACCTCTTGGAGGAATCACGCAACATATACATTGCGAGCTTGACCCTCCGCCCTGGAGGCGTCTCAAGATGCTCGAAAATAGTCTGCATCGACCCTAGCCAAGACTCCGCAGCCTGTGGTCCGCCATCCCTTGAAAACGTAGGCGGATTCTGCTGCTGGAAGATACGTGTTAGATCGTCCATAGATGTAGCAGCCTGCGGTGCTCCTTGAAAGGTCTGAATGAACCGCATAAAGCCTTCATGGAACTGCGCCTCTATCTAGTATAATAGCTGGCGTCGCATCAGGATCTACTGGAGGGTCTACTGGTAGCCCATGGCCCACCATCTCTGGAGTATAATCGTTGACACTCTCTTGGTGAACAATGCGCGATCGTCTAGACGGCATGGCACTACAAGGTCAAAACACGCCTTAGATCAAGATTTATCAAAGACAAAAGTGAGGGAACCACAAAGGGAACAAGAGAAAGAATGAATTTCAAGATTTTCAAAACAATACTAGATGACGTTTATACTAACTACATGGCATGTACTTGACTTCTCTTCCCCTGCTCGAGTCCTTCTACACAGCTAAGCCACATAGATCCCTTTAAACAAAACTACACGACGTGTATAATCTCTACATGGCGTGTATGGTGAAATTTTCCAACTACCTGTGTCATTTGTGACATGGCTGACTACTCGGCTTGACACTACATAGCGTGTGACACCCGAACATAGCGTGTACACCACCCCGTTCTCCATCCACATGACTAACTCCACATGGTCTATCCTCGGACAATACTACACGGCTTGTCCCACAGGTACACGACGTGTACTAGATGAGCTTCGCTAACCCGTGTTGTTCGTTACAAGGCCGGACACATGGCTCACACTACACGGTGTGTTCTAAAGACACACGGCGTGTATCTGAAAGGATCACACCGACCTGTGTTGTTAGTTACACGGCCGGGTCCCCAGGTCAGACTACATGGCATGTTCCATAATGGACACGGCGTGTATGTCTCAAGGTTTCCTCCTCCTGTGTTGTTAGTTACACGACAAACACCGGGTCAACACTACACAGCGTGTACAGCAGGTACACGATGTGTTTTACCCAAGCCTTTCCCTACCCCGTGTCGCCACCCACATGGTTTGTGACACGAGAAGAGACTACACGGCGTGTACTCTGGGTACACTGCGTGTACTCAAAAAGTTTATTTTTCTTCCCGAACTGAAGGCCATACACGACATGTTTAAGGATACTACACGGCGTGTATACTGGGTTTCTGAATATTATGCCTCAGAAACTCCCCCAGAACCCAGAAAACACTGAAAACAACACCTAAGTGTCAAATTCCGACCTGTGAGGGCCCATACTCCCCACGAATCAAAGTTTGACATCTTATCTGTGTTATAACAAAATAACTACAAATGATTCGCCAAATTCCTGTAGATGGGGACCCATACTCCCCAAAAACCAAGGTTTGGCGTCCATTATTTCAACAAGCTTATACAAAAATACCATATCACATAGTAGGTATTTATCAAGCATCTATCAAAACAACATGTTTTACTAGCACAACAACTATCACAACAACATGAAATTTCTAATACACCTACATGGCATGAAAACTATGCATGGAATGTGATTTCTAGCATGTTCCTACATGATTCATGAGATGGAATACCCTCATCTCATAGGGTTGCAACTAAATAAAACCCATAGATAAAATATAACAGCACAATCTCAAGTACGTCACCCAACGGTGAAATCAAATCAACTGTAAATTGAAAAATCAGTAAAATTGCAACACGAGGTAAATTGGATTTTCCCTGTACACGGGTTAGATACGCCCAGGAATAGCTTATTACCAACTACCGTTCAGTCCTATCCCTGACTAAGGATCCAAACAATAATTCAAATAAAAGAAACCCTTTGACACCACTTTGTAACATCCCGGTTCCGGGTGCCACTCAACGGGTGCCCCAAACCCGGTTCACCATGTGACCTCAAGCGCATTTCCCCAAATGCCAGAGGCTACCGACTAGCAGTGAGGGCCTAGGTCTGATAGTGGGGAAACTATACCCTCATTTGTCATAGTGTAGCACAGCGAAATAATAAACAATATAGAAACAGCGGAAACAGTAAACCATACACAAATGAAATAAACAACTGCAGTAGATATAACCAAATAGATATATAGACATGATGCAACAAGTTTCCAATTCTAAGAAAATATCCAGAACATGTTACATAGCAGTACAATACAATATAGAGCACAGGTATAGAAAAGAAAAAACAGAACAAATCAGCCGGTAGCATCGCGAGCCAGAGCTCGGTCCCATGCTCCCCTACTCCTCACCAAAAATCATGTACCTGTATAAGGACCCTTTCCCTTATCTACACCTGCAGAAACGTAATCTATTTGGGCCAAAAATCATGACCCAAATAGGGTGTAAGAAATAATTCCCAGTAGGCACCCACCAAAGGCCCGTGCTCAACTATGTGTAAACATGCAACAATAGTGTGCAGTAGTAAATGCAATAGACTAACCCGTACTCAAAAGTAACTATCTTAACCAGTTATATTTCCATTTTAATTATTCATTTAACCATGTAATCTAGTAACATTCTGTGATCAACAACACAAATCCCTTAGGCTAATGGAAACACGCCCTCAGGCTAATATAGTGAAACCACACCCTCAGGCTATACAGAATCCTGCCCTCAGGAATTTCCCTCAGGCAAAGTAGAATCTCGCCCACAGGACAAACTGAAACGAAACCCTCAGGAGGACAGAATCTTTCCCTCAGGCCTTTCCCTCGGGAGGAATAGTAACCTTGCCCTCAGGCTATACAAACCGCACCCTCAGGATAATATAATAAAACCACGCCCTCAGGATAATATAATAAGACCACGCCCTCAGGCTAATATAACAAAACCACGCCCTCAGGCTAATATAAACGGGCCGATCCCAACACATAAACATGAAATTTATACAATTCCTCTCAAGGAAAAAGTAATGCATAAAGTAAACATGTCATACCCTCGGGTATCCTGGCCAAATGGCTAAACAGAGTAACGCACCCCCGGGGTTGTCCTGGATCCAAGCATCGATCCCAAACAACATTTTAATATCACATTTACTTACCTATACAATTCTAGGTATTTAAAATATCCACGACCTCAGCCACACGACACCCCAAATATGGTTTCATAGCTCAAAAACACACAAAACACACGACAGTTGGAAAATAAACACCAAGCCACCTACCTTAAACACCAACGAATGATATACGCGAATGACGCCTTCTAAAACGTCCAAGAACGCCGTAGATATGAGGTAAAATAATTCTCTCTTAAACGCAAATAACTCCCGTTAGGGGAATAATTGTCAAGAACGATCAAAGAATAGTGGAGGGATTACCCGTGCGATTCCAATGAGATCGTCCGTGGTGTAAACAGATTCCTGACGTGCGCTCGGCGGATCTCCGAAGCTCCGGCCTCCCTCTCCTGAGACCTCTCCCCGTTCCAAGCCTTCCCTATGAACAGGAGAGGCTAATGCCCATTTTAAGCGAAAAAACAAAGTACACGACATGTACTTACAAGTACACGACGTGTACTTCCCATTTTTAAATTGTTCCTCTAACGACTTCCTGCCATCGCAACACTATTCACATTCCGACATGACTACACGACGTGTCTTCATGAGTACACGGTGTGTGCTATCGCACAGCTAGCCACTGCCTTAATATTCGCCTGCCGACTGACTACACGGCGTGTAAAGGACCACTACACGGCATGTAGTCAGTTCCTACACACTCATCGCCGACATGGCCACACACCCCATGTACCCATCCCACACGGCCAGAAGTACATGGCGTGTACTTCCAAAATTTGGGATTTTCCCCATTTTCCTTATTTTCTTAAAAACACTCAAGGAAAGGAGAAAATAAGAAACCCATACCTCAAAGATAAGAACCAGGTTCTTACAACTATTCCAATTCATAAGGTCCCATACACCTTATGAATTGAAATTAGGGTCCACTTAACCAAACCACAACATTATCCTATAAGTCATAACGACACATTTCATTTCAAAAAGGGAATTCACTTTGATTCATTTAAAAATTTGAATCTGTCTTAAACATATTGAATTAAGTGGATCTCCATTATAATTTATAAGGTCCCATAAACCTTATAAATTGAAGTTTGAGGTCTACATAATCTAATTTATAACATGATCCTACAATTAAAATGGTAATAATTAAATATTTATAAGAAAATAGGTAATACAAAATATATCAACTAGGCACAACAACAATCACATAAAAACAAACAGATGCATGTTGAAAGTAGATGTGGCATGACAATATGCTTGAAATTTAATTTTCTATGGTTCCTAGTATGATGCATGTAATGAAACACCCTTATATCATTAGACTGAAGTAATATAAATCACCATTTCAATAACACCAACATCAATAACAGCACAAGACAAGTGCATCACCCAATAGTGAAATTGTATCAACATTAAAATCATAACCAATAACACAATTCCTATCCCAGTCAATTTGGGTTTCCCCTGTACAGGGGTTAGTTATGTCCAAACATAGGGTAAGATACAAATTCCTATATCCTAGTCTCCTGTCTAAACCCAAATAGTAAGATAAAAGGAAAATAACCCTTCGATACCAATTTGGAACATCCCAGGCTTGGGTTCCACTGAACTGTGACCCATGCCCGGTTGGTCACATAACCTCAACCATATCTCAGCAAATTCTAAATGCTACCAACTAGTAGTGAGGGCCTAGGGTGTGTCTGTGGGGACATTATTCCCTCATGGATCGTAGTATTCACAACATCAAATAATAAAAGTAAATAATGGAATCATATACACATGTAGAAAGCAACAAGAGTAAAATAATGAACCATGAAATATAAATAAATAGATGGCAGAAGTAGAATATCAATATAATATACAATAATAAAGATGGAATGTCATGAACCTATACAAAATGAGAGTACAAGGAGTGTGGGTACAAGAATATACAACATGCTATCAAAACTACAAAAAAATAAAAATTTCCACTATAGAATCTTGATCATAGGATTAGTTCTATGCCCACAAATATCTATCCAAAACAACAAAATAATCAAGCATCAGGAGAATCACACTTCTGAGTATATGGTTCTATAATTATAAAGTCTAATTAGGTACCAAATAGTTCCTAATTAGGGTGTAAAATATAAATCTTAGTAGGTTGGCACCCACGATGTCTAGGCTTTTCCATTTTGTGTAAAAAATATATAAAAAAGTGACAAATATAATAAAGATAGAGAAATAATTAAATAAACATGTAAACCTAGGTCCAGGTTTCTAACCGGACACCCATCCCATACCACCTTCTTTGGCCTAAGCTGAAAACTTGAATAGAGTACCTGTATAGGGAAGAACACACACACACACACACACACATAAAAGAACCAAGTAAACAAGGCATACCCCAAACTGGTGATTTGGATTGGGGTCTCACTTTCCATGTCAACATACAAGGGTGATAATAAGCTAGGTAGTAGCATCACAAGTTCACAAGCATACTCAAATAATAATAATAATGAAACTAATCATATGAGTAAGAAGATAGTCAAAGCAATAATCAATTTAATCCAAACAATCCATCAAAACTGAGGTGGAGTTCCATGCCCATCCTTGGTGATCATAATCTAAATCCCAAGGGTTGCAAAGAAAGAATCCCATATAATCCAATAACTTTATTTTGTACAAGGAAACCCATACGATGTCCCTTGTATCACTCAAGGATGGTGACTATGAGTTCGTGCAAAATATCTCACATATGGGACTGAGTCTTGCATGAGGCATGGTATGACCATCTTTCCAATATGACTATCCTCAGTTTCTTCCCTAGGGAACTAGTCTCACTCATGTGTTATCATGAACCACTTGGTGAGCCCATACCTAGAAATCCAAATTGTCTCTCCCAACACGTTGAGTCATAACCACCCGAGCACGATGAGTCCTTCCAAAAAATCCTTAACTTGGGATTTATGTTCTCTCCTAAACCGTGTCAAAAGATCCATAACAAATAGGGAATATATCACATGGAAATGGATTTATAATTTCACACCAAAAATTTTTATTCTCAATACCACATGCTCACCATTTCAATCAAGACATGAAGTTAAATCCAACAACAAAGGAACTTCATATAACAAGGCATTAAGCACTAAACAATAGAAAGCATGGTATGAGGAACAAGCAATAAGGAATAGCATGGAAACAAATAAATATACCCAATCCACATGGCATTTCCATGCCTCTTACCATACATGTCATTAATGAAATTTCTACATCACAAGATTTCAATATTGACCAAGATTACCATTCCAATTCAATCCATGTACTTATGGCACAATGTAATAAATATTATAAGTGGCATAGGTCATGAAGCACAATTCATAGCATGAAGAAAACAATGGAATAAATAATGATATAAAATCATTTAATTCAACTTTCACAGGCCATTAAAATATGGAATAAAGGATTCAAAACTTGTATGTGCAATTTTCTATAAGTAAAATGGCATTTAAATTGAAACTGAAAGAATGAAAAGGGAATGAGGCATTATGAAAGGCCCAATCAAGAATAATAAAGCATAGAAATTTCCATAAAAGTTTGGTATCAAGGTTCAATACCCATGTTAAATCCATTTATCAATTAAAGGCATTAAACAAAGGTGAAAATCATTCCAAGGCATCAGTAATTTTAGACCATTTGAGTTGGCACACCCAAAGGGATTTTTAAAGGCAAAATGAATAACCATTCTTGGGTTTATCTATAAGAAAGGATCACTATGAGCATGAAAAACCATCTCGGTAAATTTAATAAGCATAATCGAGGCCTCACCAAAAATTTTAGACTAGAGGAACAATGATGTAATGCTATAAAGTGATGAAAAAGATGGGAAAAAGAGTATACTTCCTACCTCATAGTTATAGTACTCACTACATCTAGTAGTAAGTCTTGATTCAACCTAAAATGGAAGAAATAAAGAGATTTAGATAAAAACCCAAAATAGGGAAAAGGACCATCACATGGAGATAGTGCAATGAGAAGTGGAGGAAACTTGAAATCGAATGGTGTAGAAGGAAAATCTTACTGAGAGGAGTCCAAAGGTTCTGATGACGAAGGAAAAAGAGTATGAACGAAGAAGAAATCACAAAACCCTAATGAAGGAGGAGGGGTGAGTTTTTGAACCTAGAGTAGGGGTAAATCCAGAGTGGGAATAGGAGGGGGAGATAAAAGGTGTTTAAAACATTTCATTTTAAAAATGAAATCAAAATTTTAACCACAGAGTAGGTGTCACGTGGTTTGCACACGACTATCCAAACTATGCACCAACTGTACAGTAGGCTCTGCTTCACCGGGGTACTTCACATAGTCTACAATATAGTTTTACTAACCATGTGAAAACCATGCGGTATTTCATTTTCCAAGTCCTACAACTTGTTGCATGGCCTGTCAAACTATCTGACCCATCCTGTTTTCCTCTTTTTTGGTGCTATGGGCTTTAAACGAGCCCCATATGCCCCTAAAACCTCCTATAACCTCCTTAGAATCATTACAAGGAAAATTTCACGGAATAAAACAAAAATTTTAAATGGTCCATACTTTTGGATAAATCTAGGATGTTACATAAGTTTCTAAAATTAATTTAAAATTAATTCTGTTGACGGATCAAGAAAATGGGTTTTTAAAGAAAAAAAGCCCACAATGTTTTTTAATCTAATTTCAATGTAAAATTGATTAAAATTAAATAAATTGGATTAAATTATAAACAAATGATCTAATTTTACTTTCAAACCATTTAAATATGTAATTAAACTCTATAAATAATTTTTATGAAAAAACAATTTTTAATTAAAATGTTTTATTTTTTCACCATTCATCAAAACATGAAATTTATCAGAAAAATGCAAAAAAACTCAACCCAAGTAAATTTTTATATGTTTATTTCAAAGAATATTTTTTTGTCAAATATAAATTTTAAGTGTCAAAAACTATATTAAAAAAAGTGCACCATCAAAAGGTGACAAAATTTCTTTTTTTTTTTGAAAAATACTTCTTTTATGCCTAAAATTAGATTTGTTCTTATATCATGTCTAGAAAAAAACATAAAATGAATTTTAAACATTATATTTAATATATTATATATATTTCATAAATATAATTTAATAAGAGTGATTTATTTATTTATTTTTATAAAACATACTTGTGCATATTTAAATAGTTTTTTTAGAAAAAAATTTCATTTTATTTTAAAAAGGGTTTTACATTCATTTATAATTAATTGGTCACCAAAGAATTAATTATATATATATATATATATATGTATTTATAAACCATATTTTCATAATTCAGTTAATACTATTCATTCCTTCCATTCTAACAGTTAGGCTATAACAGTAACATTTAAATAAAAATATTATGTTTTTCACTTAAGCTCGATGTGACATATCATGTACGTTATCAAACATAGAGTTTCATTTTAAAAACACAGGATGTTATATTCTCCCCCTTTAATAAATTTCATCCTCACAATTTTAACTCAGGATCAAAAACTATGGGTTTTGACTTTTCAAAATACCTTTATTGAAGTCCCACATCAGAAAAATGATTAATGACACTTACACTTTAAAATGAAAAAAGGTAGTATGAAGGTCACATGAGATAACACATAACAGGGTTACATGTAGAAAAACATGGATATGTAAAAAAAACTAACTATCAAGTTCTGATAGAGAGTGATAGAGAACATGGTTATGAGAAAGTTAACCATCACAAAACCCTAAATCTATGATGGGTTAAAAGTTCATTGATTTACCAATAAGAAAGTAAGAGGATAACATTTTTGTTTGAAGATAATTTTTATATAGTTGAGTAATTATTTTACTACTTGTAATAATAACATAAGGAAACATACTTATTTGAAAAGTATAGCCTCATACTTTAATTAATTTCCACAAAAAACTCATCTTTTTCTCCAAATGCTGAGTATTCAAGATGATTTTTTTAATGTCTATAGCACTAGAATCAACTTCTAGGGAATCAAATAATCCATAAAATATTAACTTTATATTTATACTATCTCTATACATTAACCAAAAACAATTTTTTTAGTACAAGATAAGATAATTCCCCAAAAATAAGAAACCTTATATAATGAAAATCTACTTCAATCTCCAAAGTTCAACAGTGACACCCAAAGTTTAACATAGACCATTCAAAAAATAACTATCCTTAAAATTCCTCAAAGTAATTTAAACTAATATTGAAACCTAAAATTTATAAGGATTTGATAACATAGTCTTCCAAGATAATTTTAACACTTATCTCCAAATAACATCAATCACTCTTAATGTCTCATATCAAAAACGTAATTTTCTAATTCACATAATCTCTAGGATAGGCTAATTATATCCATAAATAACCAAAATTACCATAAGTGCACAATAAAATCATATATTATTCTAAAATATAATTAAACCTTTAATATTCAAATAAAATAACATAGTATTAAATTTACCTTAATCTTATAGGATTCCCAAAATAATGAACATCTTCCAAAACAACACTAATCACTTAATCACCAAATCATTTACCAATCCAAAGGTTATATATTTGATAAAACATATGTAAAAAAAATCAACTAATTATTATTAAATCAAATTAGTTAACTAAAAATAAAAAGTCATACTAACCGAGAATTCACGTAGGCTAGTGGTAGGCGATGCACCCTTGTTGCCCTTCAGTTGTGGGTTCAATTCCCACGACCTTTCTACATGTGATGATTTTTCACCCATTCTGTGGGTTTTCCTTTTTATAAAACTATGTAAGTCATATAAAATTCCAAAAATATGATAAATACCTCAAAAATAACCATAGAATGTTTTAAGATCAAGGTTTATCTCATACCTTTCATTTTGCATCCCAAAAAGTAATAACCCATAATTACCTCAATAATAAATGTCTCATAAAATACCATTAATCACCTTAAAATTACATAACTTAAAGCCCAAAAAGGGGTTTCTAAGACACTTAACTTATGATAAACCTTAAGATTATAAACCCATGATGATATCCCTAACTCTTATAAAAGATCCAAATCTACAAAGTTATCTAAACCCTATTTTGATAACAAATGTAAGGACTCAACCTTAAACATTACATATTATAGTTATTTAAACTAAAAATAACTTTATTTTCCCAAAGTTATTTTTGGTCTAGAGTTTTATATAATTAGAAACACTCTTACATAAAAAACCCATACTTTACTTTTGGACACTTATACTCAGTATCAATTTTTTTCATAAAGGGAAACCCTTTTAAAATATTTTTTTTCTTTTCAGTAAATATCATCATAGTTTTTTTTATGACCTCATCCTTGCCCCTGATATTCCTAAAATCCTGTGAAAAACATTTCAAAAATTGGGATGAGGATAAAATCTCAGTAAGGGACATAAAAATAATTGACACCATTAGTTCAGAAAAAACATGAAAACCCTTGAAAAACACTTTCCTTGGAAACATAACATTTTACCCACAAAGGTAAATATCATTAATTTAGAAAGATCATTTATTTTAGATTTGAAAAAAAACTCTTCCCAGAAAAACTCATTATAAATCATATAAAATTTATATAGGTGCCTTGGGACATCATCACATAGAACCCTTACAGAACCCTTACAAATTGAATAACCATACGGTCGAATTCCATCTCCAGAGTACCCAATGCATTAGAGCACTATCTCGGCGTACCTATTGTTTAAGCTATAACGAGCTCACCTGATGCAATATAGGGACACCCATAATTTATAATTTCCAAGAACCACAACATGTAATAAAACATTTCATCGTTTGAAAAACTCTTTTAAACTCGTAGTCAAATCACTTTCATATATTAAAATACCATTATATTTCAAATGCCCATTTTCATCACAAAATACACATTTATTTGGAAAAACCATTTTCAATACCAAAATAACCAAAATATAAATAGGGTTTTTAATTAAAAATTAAATATTTCAAAGGAAACCAAAAATAAAACAATGCCCATGGTGGAAGAAAAGTCATTATAACTCTGTATATTTAGAATATAACATTCATTTTTTTTCATTTGTCAAAACATTCTATATAAAATATGTAAAAATATTCCTTTTGAAAACCTTTGAATTAAATTAAAAATAGACATAAAATTTCAATTATAATTCTTATATATCCATATAAATAAATATGTAAAATAATATCAAGAATATTGATATGAAGAAAAATATGTGATAATTAAATATTTAAACATTCAAGGTGTCCCCTACCTCACTGAACATTTAAATCTTAATCCCCATAAAAGAATAAAATTTTAAAAAATATAAAATAAAATTATAATAAATTAATTAATGACATGATAAGTAAAAGGGGATATATATACACCTAATAAAAGATGGTGTGTGTATAACATCAAACTATGCCTCAATGAAAGGAGATTGAGATGAAGTCCCTTACCATGAGTCTGACTAGTCACGTACAATCTTTATCTTCATGAATAATAAATTTAGGTTAATTATTTACTTCTTGATTAAAATTTTCAAATTTATTATTCCTTTTATATCACTTATTATCATGTCATATCAATTACTTAATTATTTAAGTTCACGTTGGAATTTTTGATAATATTTGGTACTTGAGTCCAAAATAAATTTGGTATGATGTATATAGTCAAAGTGGTCATTAATAAATCATCTATAGAATAATATTAATGACATAATAATCACTTTTATACGTAAATTATACTTTTAAATCCATCCATTAGGTATGTATATTAAAAATGAACTACGTTACAATCCTGGAGACGGTAAGCTGTACGTATGCATGAGTAACATTTCCATTTTTCAATGATCATTATAAAAAGAAGGTAGGTATTATTTTATCTTTCTAGAATTATCATAATATCATTAATATCATATTAATCATTAAAATATATTTATATATATACCATCTATGTGATGTGGTGATGAAAAACAAATCACATCTCTTCATAGAGGTAATCTTTCACACTTACGCATGAACAACATTATAATTTTCATGTGCATATAAAGGTAAGGACATAAATGATTTATTATTGATTTAATAATGATAAATTTTTCACTAATATCATATATAAACACTAATTTTTTCATTATAACTAGTATTGAGATATGGTGATAGAAAACGAACTATATCAGTTCTTGAGGTGGTAGTCCGTCGTACGCACAAATGATTAATTAGTTTTACATTTGATGGATGTAACATCCCTGAACTGGGTTCCACTAAATCAGTTCCCCAGGTTAGGGAATCACATGATCTCAAGATCTTCTCCCTATATTCCAGAAGTTTCTGACTAGTAGTGAGGGTCTAGATTAGTTACACAGGGTGACTATACGCTCTTGGTCAGAGTAAGACACAATAGTAAACATATAAAACAATAGAGATAACATGAAATAATCAATGAACAATCATAAATAACCATTTCCCAAATGTCTACAAACCACAAACAACAGTAAATATGCCATGTCATGCTACAATTCCAAGTGAACAAAACCCAAAATAAGACAAAACATAGAAAACCCAAAATGGTCCTGAATCCATTATGGAACCTCATCCATGCATGTCCCATGTCCAACACAACTCCCTAACATAGAGACATTTCCCTTATCCTAACTTGAAAGCATGAAATCTACTCGGGTACCCAACGACGACCTGAGTAGGGTGTGAGTACAACTCAGTAGGCCACCGCCAAAGGTGTATACAAATATCCAGTCTAACAAATAGTGCATAAAAGTATAAATAAATAAAAATTAAAGGAAAAACAAGTCTGGGGACACTAGTTAAAAATCTCTACTTAGCTATTACTAACCAAGTTCCAATTCCTTATGTCTCTTTTATTACTATTTCATCATCAATCATGAAGTTCATAAGTTAGGCATTCACATAATTCACACAAGGTTCATGGAATTTTTCATTTTTCATAAGGGAATAAGTAAGTCCATAACTCAATAGGGATAACATATAACAACATCAAAATATACTCACCTCGAAGACACATTCTAGATGGAATTCAACCATTAGGGGAATAAAGCTCCATCCGCTTCCCTAACTCATGCATTATGGGTGGAGTTAAAGCATCATTCCAACTCGACCTATGGGAGGAGCCTCAATCCTTTATCCCACACCTCAAGACATTTTCACATGCGTATCCATCCATTTACCACAAAAACCATTTCAAAACCAAACACAACCAATAAATATAACAATCATACCATAACAAAACAAAAATAACCAATATCAACGGAAATAATAACCCACAACAATAAACATGGGAATTAATACTATGACATAACCCATTAATACATTTTCCATTTACATTTCAAAGCCCATTTGACTTAATTCCCATTCCCATTCCTTAACCCATTAAATATGTTCATATACTTCCACACCTTAACCAACATTCAAACATTACCATGTATTAACCCAATTAGCCTGTTTATCATTTCACAAGAATTTCCCACATATTCATTTCAAGTAAAAATCTTATATCACTTAGCACAAACACTTTATCACATTCAACCCATTAGGTGTACCTCATAATTCCCATGTATTTACCCATTACTCATATTAATCAATTCTATTATTCAAACCATTTACATGTTCTTCAATTCACAATACATTTCTAATTTAACACATTAATCATTTCACATAAACTAATTCTTTTTGGAAACTTCACTTGATTCATAACCCATTTTACACAATCTCCTTTAACCCAATTATCCCATTACTATGTCATTCCAAACAACCCCTTAATTAATTAGTAACCTAGGAATAAATATAAACATCCCATTTCCAATTCAACTAAACATATTAGCATGTTCAATAAAGGATCTATGTTATCACATGTCAATTTCACTCTTAACTTTACTAATTCCTAGGTCCGATAAGGTCGGTGCACCCAATGGGTGATCCTAAATATAAGGCCCTAGCCTTAAACCTTACTTAATCTTGAGTTATTACAATATTACACATTGAGGATCTTTTCAGGTTTAGAGTTTTAGAGAATTAGATCATGAAACTTGCATTACATTCCACATTTAAACAAAGTGGTTACATAAAAGATAGTATTCATTCTTCCCATCAACGGAAACATATTTAAAATAAAACATTGATAATTTTTGACACATCCTTGACACTATCGTCACATCATGTACCCTTCCCTTGACCTGTGAAAAACATTTCAAAAAAATGGGATGAGCATAAAAAGATCAGTAAGGGATATAAAAATATGGAAAGGAAACATGAGTACATGTATACATAAGAATGAAATCATACTTTACCCATAAAACATAATCACTTTAACATGACTCATAAAATCATGAATAAATCATAGAAATCATAAGACATAAAAGGTAACTTGAGGCATTCATAACATTCTTACGTAGGGAGTAACCCTCTTGGTTACGTTTGGAATACCCACCACAGTATATTCCCTAAATCTCTTCGGAGAAACCTTAACATTTCACTCCTTCGCGTTACCCAATGCATTGGAGAGCTATATCGGGCTCACCTTCCCTTAGTTTATCACGGAACCACCCGTTTTCCTAACAATGCCCAAGAACCATAACATAATCGTATCACATAAAACATGCATAAAGGAAACATAACATTTCCATATTTCAATATCAATAAAACACATTGATATGATAAAAACATTATGAAAACCATTTTCGATACCAAAATAAAAGAAATGTAAAACATGGTATTTATTTTTCTTTTTAAAAAAGGTATGTCTTGTAGGGGAAGCCGAAACTCAAATAATGGTCACGGCGGCAGAGAAGTTGTTGTCGCCACATACGTACGACAAAAACATTCCCTTTTGTCATTTAGTAAACGCTTCGTATAAAAAATATTCCTTTTGAATAAACGTAAAAGTCATAGGGGTTTATACACCATATAAAAGAAGGTTGTGTTTAAAACAAAATATGCCTCAATGAATGGAGATTGAGACGAAGTCCCTTACAAAGACGGTATCCTTGGTTTAAGGATAAATCAATTACATAATTATGTGTGACAAACGAATACACCAAATATAAGTGGATATTAAGTGTAAAATAATCAAAGGTAATTCACACATATTCAAAGGATTACATATTCAATAACTACATGTCGAACCCAAAGAAATCGAAATTGGGTTAAGAAGTTCCCTTGACAGCCTAACAGCGTCACATCAAAATGAGTTGATGAGAGATAAAAGAAAGGGTATCTCATCACTTGGACATAAAATTTACATCAATAAGGATATATGAGAACATATACCAATATAACAATATGTAAATTAAAATACCCAACAAAATAAGTCTTTTAAAAAGAGGAGGGTGAAAGGTTCCCTTACCGACATGGGTATCTTTCGAAACATACACCTCGTGAAAGAAGGACAATACAACATTGATGTAAATACTCATAAAAGAAAGTATATTATACAATGAGTAAAATAATGGGTAGTACATACACCACTCAAAGGAAATTGTGGCAAATGTAGCATAAATCTCACGGGAATAAAAGTGAGATGAAAAAT
Organism: Viscum album; assembly: GCA_963277665.1. Classification (NCBI taxonomy): domain Eukaryota; kingdom Viridiplantae; phylum Streptophyta; class Magnoliopsida; order Santalales; family Viscaceae; genus Viscum; species Viscum album. Next base: position 1,130,292,448 of record OY728133.1, read on the forward strand.
CCCTTACGAAAACTCGGCAGCCTAACAGCGCCACATAAAACTTCCAAAATGGATTGATGAGAGGAAATAGGGTCTCTAATCATATCAACATAAAGTTTACAGAAAGAGCAATACAAAATAACATCCCCCAAAATAACAAATAGGAGCTTAAAAGAAGTGACATAAAGGAGAGTACTTAAAAAGAAAGAGAGAGGTTAGATCTCCTATGAAAATTCGGCAGCCTAACGACGCCACTCAAAACATCCAAAATGGATTGATGAGAGAGAATAGGGTCTCTCATCATATTAACATAAAAATTATAGTAAGAGTAATAAAAAAGAACATCCCAATAACAAGAAAGATGAGATTTAAAAGGAATGACATAAAAGAGTGTACTTTAAAAGAAAGAGAGGAGTCAGATCCCTTACCTCAAGTCCAACTTGTCTTGTTCGTTTCTTTATATTCTTGAATAATAAACTTTGGTAAATTAATAATTGCCTAAGTACCTCCTTTATATATTATTATTCAGTTCATATCACATATTATAATTTTATAATAATTGTTTAATAATGTTAGTTCATATCAGGCGTTTTTGCCGATGTTTGGTACATGAGTCAAAAATGAACTTGTTCAAAAAAAGATTGCCCATGTAGTTATAAGTAAATAATTTCCAGAATAGTATTAATGATTAAAATATCATATATATCCAGTAAATATTCATTTTATACTATTCCATATCATTTGGAGATAAAAAACGAAAAGCAACATTCATGGAGACGGTAGGCCGTACGTACGCATGAACGCTACTTTCATTTTTTGTCATATTAATGGAATTAAAACAAAATGATAGAGATATATATATATGTTATAATTCCACAATGATATACATAATTTAGATGTAATATATTACATATATATCCATTATATATATGTATTTATAATACTACATAACATTTTGAGATAAGAAATGAAATGTACCGTTCATGGAGACGTTAAGCCGTACGTACGCATGAACGCTACTTCCATTTCTATTTCATATTTAATGGAATTAAAACATAATGATACATAATAGTATTTTAATTCCAGTATGTTATCATATATAATATCATTAAATATATCTTTTATACGTACCACATATGGTATTAACGAATCAAATCACTTTGAGGGGGCGGTAGTCCGCACTTCCTTAAATGAAGATATCGGGTTTACCCATAATGGAAACCATAAAGGTATGCCATAAATGAAAAATACCGAATATTAAGTAAAACATAAACATATTATATATCATACATAAATATATTTTCATCTTAATGGCCACCTTTGAAGGTGTTAGAAGAATGTTGAACAATCATCGTTTTGGGAGGCAGAAATTTTCCATCCATAGAAACAGTATGTTATTTAACCATTAGATGTAGATGTGTGTAAGTGTAGCTCAAATACTTATTATAAAAACATCCTAGTATATTGAAGATACTGGAGTTGTTACAAAATAAAATAATAAAAAGAGTTTAGGGGGTTGGATAAGTAAAATAAAACAAAAGGACTGAAGTGAAGACATTACCTTAAAATCGGGTAACTCCCTTTGGTTTGAGATAAAAGGCTTCCTTGGGAAGACTTCTGCCCAAAGTGAGGCTTCAAGGAGTAATAGAGGGAAGTGGAGAGACAAAATGTGCAGGGTTTGGCCGAGCCAAAGGCTTTGGGAGCGTGGGTAAGGAGGTAGAGGTGGGGGCCTTTTATAAGAGGAGAGGAGGGGCACTCTTGTAAAGTTACAAAATGTTACTTTATTTTCAAAAGATTTTCGGATTTTAAAGGTTCCACATTGATGTATTTCGAGGATAAGGTGATACGGGTTCGAAATCCACTCATGCAATAGGTTTTGGACATGTTTAGGTCTTAGATATTACATTATCTTTCCATTTTATTTAAATCGTTAAATAATGAGGTCATCGCTGCATCATCATGATGTCATAAATAATTTAATTTATTTAATGTCTAAAAATTATAAAAAAATACTATGATGTAGGAAATCTTTTTATATTTCCAATGAATATTTATAGTAAAAAATATGACATGTCTAACCCCATGTAAAAATTGTTTTAGTAAAACATCTCATGTTTGTGTCATTTTTACTTTAACATTAAATAAAAAGAAATTTATGTCATTTCCCAACCAAAGTGGCTCCATGGAGTCCCCAAGTTGACCCATGGATTTTATTGGTCGGCCATGACACATCCAATGAGGGTAGGACATGTGTCTCGGTCATTTAATTTTATTAAAACATTATTCTTACCATAAACTACACTAATTACCTCTAATCGCGATTAAAAACTTAATAAGTTACTATTCACCAAAAAATTATTTTTATCACATTGAACCACATTTTACTTATTAATGACAACCATGTATTTCATATTTTTGAAATTCAAAACATAAAGATGGAAAATTTTCATTTAAACGGAAAAATCAGTTTTTATAAGTACCACTTAGTGGTTTCACTATTCATCAAAAATTGAAGTTTTTCAGAAAAATCCCAAAAATTCACCCTAAGCTGTATTTGATATTCTGAATTAAAAAATGAAGTCTATTTTACAAAATTCAAAACATATAAGTCACATTAATTAATTTAGTAATTAATTCCCGCTGTCAGAGCAAATAGCGTGTTTTTATGAAACAATAAGTATCAAAAGATTGACACTAGTTTAAGTCTGATTTAAAATTGAAATTAATTCCAACGACCACTATTGGATTTAATGGTAAAAATATATTCTAATTTCTCTTTAAAACCAATTAAAAATATAATCAAATCATATAAATAAATTAGATTAAAAAGAGGTTTTGAATTAAAATACAACATTTTACACTATTCATTAAAAAATGAACTTTATCAGAAATATACAAAAAATTTACACAAAGTAAATTTTGATGTCCCAATTCTTAAGAAGAGTTTTATTTGGTCCAATATAATGTATAAGAGTGAACAAAACTATATTTAATGATGGTTCGCCATCAAAAGGCGATAAGTGAACCTTTAGTGAAAACTAGGGCATATACGCCTAAAATTGAATTCTTTCTGTATTTTAAGCCTTTATCTTTTATTGGATAAATGTAAAAACATTTAAAAAACATATATAATCATATTTTAGTTATTTCTATCCATTCCCGCCAATACAACGACTACATGTTAACTACCATTTAAAATAATATTATTTTATTATTAGAGTGCGACGTAAGATTCCCAAGAAACTCGTTGTTGCGTGTTGGGTACGCCATCGAGCATAGCGTCCCCTTTAAAGTCATATTAATATTTTATTCACAAATATGGATAAATATAAATATGTCATATTCTTTATTTACCTGGGGTGTTACATCCTTCCCCCCTTTTGGGAATTGCGTCCTCGTAATTTTTAAAATTGAGCTTGGAAACATCCTTGAAAGTCTCACATCGGAACAAGAGTTGGTAAAACAATCACTTTAAAATAAAGAAAGATAAGTAAAGAGGTCACCCGAGTTAACCCATACTAGGATTCCATTTAGAAAAACATGGACATGGAAGAAAAAGAAAAGGGTCATGTTCTTGAGGGAGAGTGATAGTAAACATGTCTAGGAGAAAGTTAACCATAAGAAAATCACAAACTTGTGATGGGTTAAACGGTATTCGATTCCCCAATAGGAAAAGTTAATAGACAACATTTTTGTTTTAAGTTACTTTTTATTGAGGAATTTATTCATAAGGAAACATAATCACTTATCATGTTGACTTTCAACTTTTACTAGATTCCTTAATCAAACTCATATTTTTTCCAAAAGATGAGTATTTAGGGAGACTTGTTCACATTAAGAGTACTATAATCAACTTCTAGAGAATCACCTAATCCACCAAAGAGAACTATATACTTCCCATGTCTTTAGGCTTTAACCAAAACCAAAACCAAAAAGGATAGTACAAGATCAGATAATCCAGAAAAGGATAACCCTTTATAAAAAGAAAATCTATTCTTAATCTCCAAAATTTGTCCAACAAAACCCAAAGTTAAAAAAGGACCATTCTATAATAAATTTGTCCATAAAATTCTTCAAAGTAAACCAAAATAAGATTTAAACCCAAATATTTTAAGGATTTAGTCACATAGTCTTCCAAGTTAAATCGTAACATTTATCTCCAAACAACATCAGTTGCTCCTAAAGTCTCGTATTGAAAAGTAATTAACCTAATCACATATCCTCCATGATAGGTTAATCATTTTCATAAATAACCCAAAATCAACTTAATCTTAACTCATAAAATCATATAACTAAAAAGAATCAGTCAAACTAACCAGAGACTTCACGTAGTCCAGTGGTAGGCGATAAATACCAGTCGCACTTTGGTTGTGGGTTCGATTCCCGCAGCTTTTTCCGACGCGACGGGTTGTCACACGGTCTGCGTGTTGTCCTTTTTCCAAAACTATATAATTCTTAAAACATTCCCCAAACTGAGATAAAATCTTCAAAAATGATCATAACATATTTTAACCTCAAGTTTATCTCATGCCTTTCATTTTCCATCATAACATATAATAACACATAATTTCCTAAAAAGTAAGGATCATATAAACTATAATGGTTACCTTTATAATTATTACCTAAACTTCCACATCGATTGGTCATCTCGTACATGATGCATTATAGAACGTACCAAGGTTCAAGTGGTTGATCATGACTCCTTGCTAGTTGGTTTAGAACAACCACAAGTTTCCTCATTTAATCCCCCATTTCATCCAGTCCCTTAATCAGAGAACCACCACAGTTTCCTTCAAACCTATTGTCGATCCATCCATTTACTAAAACAAAAAAGGTTAGTGTGAGTATATCAACAAAACCATCAAATACTAATGAGGAAGATAAACACCAAGATATACTTAGTCATTCACTTTATCTAAAACTAGGACTCTTTCTGATATCCTATCCATTATGGTACTGTCACTTATGCTTAGAGAATAACCTAACCTCTAAAGTTATCTAAACCGACCTTTGATACCAACTATAAGGCCCCGACCTTAAACCTTACTTAATCTTGAGTTATTACAAGATTACACATTGAGGATCTTTTTAGGTTTAGAGTTTTAGAGAATTAGATCATGAAACTTGCATTACATTCCACATTTAAACAAAGTGGTTACATAAAAGATAGTATTCATTCTTCCCATCAACGGAAACATATTTAAAATAAAACATGGATTCTTTCTTGACACATCCTTGACACTATCATCACATCATGTACCCTTCCCTTGACCTGTGAAAAACATTTCAAAAAAATGGGATGAGCATAAAAAGCTCAGTAAGGGATATAAAAATATGGAAAGGAAACATGAGTACATGTATACATAAGAATGAAATCATACTTTACCCATAAAACATAATCACTTTAACATGCCTCATAAAATCATGAATAAATCATAGAAATAATAAGACATAAAAGGTAACTTGAGGCATTCATAATATTCTTACGTAGGGAGTAACCCTATTGGTTACGTTTGGAATACCCACCACAGTATATTCCCTAAATCTCTTCAGAGAAACCTTAACGTTTCACTCCTTCACGTTACCCAATGCATTGGAGATCTATATCGGGCTCACCCGCCCTTAGTTTATCACGGAACCACCCGTTTTCATAACAATGCCCAAGAACCATAACATAATCGTATCACATAAAACATGCATAAAGGAAACATAACATTTCCATATTTCAATATCAATAAAACACATTGATATGATAAAAACATTATGAAAACCATTTTCGATACCAAAATAAAAGAAATGTAAAACATGGTATTTAATTTTCTTTTAGAAAAAAGGTTTGGCTTGTAGAGGAAGTCGAAACTCAAATAATGGTCACGACAGCAGAGAAGTCGTTGTCGCCGCATACGTACAACAAAAACATTCCCTTTTGTCATTTAGTAAACGCTTCGTATAAAAAATATTCCTTTTGAATAAATGTAAAAGTCATAGGGGTTTATACACCATATAAAAGAAGGTTGTGTTTAAAACAAAATATGCCTCAATGAATGGAGATTGAGACGAAGTCCCTTACAAAGACGGTATCCTTGGTTTAAGGATAAATCAATTACATAATTATGTGTGACAAACGAATACACCAAATATAAGTGGATATTAAGTGTAAAATAATCAAAGGTCATTCACACATATTCAAAGGATGACATATTCAATAACTACATGTCGAACCCAAAGAAATCGAAATTGGGTTAAGAAGTTCCCTTGACAGCCTAACGGCGTCACATCAAAATGAGTTGATGAGAGATAAAAGAAAGGGTATCTCATCACTTGGACATAAAATTTACATCAATAAGGATATATGAGAACATATCCCAACATAACAATATGTAAATTAAAAGACCCAACAAAATAAGTCTTTTAAAAAGAGGAGGGTGAAAGGTTCCCTTACCGACATGGGTATCTTTTGAAACATACACCTCGTGAAAGAAGGACAATACAACATTGATGTAAATACTCATAAAAGAAAGTATATTACACAATGAGTAAAATAATGGTCAGTACATACACCACTAAAAGGAAATTGTGGAAAATTTAGCATAAATCTCACGGGAATAAAAGTGAGATGAAAAATCCCTTACGAAAACTCGGCAGCCTAACGGCGCCACATAAAACTTCCAAAATGGATTGATGAGAGGAAATAAGGTCTCTCATCATATAAACATAAAGTTTACAGAAAGAGTAATACAAAATAACATCCCCCAACATAACAAAGAGGAGCTTAAAAGAAGTGACATAAAGGAGAGTACTTAAAAAGAAAGAGAGAGGTTAGATCTCTTACGAAAATTCGGCAGCCTAACGACGCCACTCAAAACATCCAAAATGGATTGATGAGAGAGAATAGGGTCTCTCATCATATGAACATAAAAATTACAGTAAGAGTAATATAAAATAACATCCCAATAACAAGAAATATTAGATTTAAAAGTAATGACATAAAAGAGTGTACTTTAAAAGAAAGAGAGGAGTCAGATCCCTTACCTCAAGTCCAACTTGTCTTGTTCGTTTCTTTATATTCTTGAATAATAAACTTTGGTCAATTAATAATTGCCTAAGTACCTCCTTTAGATATTATTATTCAGTTCATATCACATATTATAATGTTATAATAATTTTTTAATAATGTTAGTTCATATCAGACGTTTTTGCCGATGTTTGGTACATGAGTCAAAAATGAACTTGTTCGAAAAAAGATTGCCCATGTAGTTATAAGTAAATAATTTCCAGAATAGTATTAATGATTAAAATATCATATATAACCAGTAAATATTTATTTTATACTATTCCATATCATTTGGAGATAAAAAATGAAAAGCAACATTCATGGAGACGGTAGGCCGTACGTACGCATGAACGCTACTTTCATTTTTTGTCATATTAATGGAATTAAAACAAAATGAGAGAGATATATATATGTTATAATTCCAGAATGATATCCATAATTTAGATGTAATATATTACATATATATCCATTATATATATGTACTTATAATACTACATAACATTTTGAGATAAGAAATGAAATGTACCGTTCATGGAGACGTTAAGCCGTACGTACGCATGAACGCTACTTTCATTTATATTTCATATTTAATGGAATTAAAACATAATGATACATAATAGTATTTTAATTCCAGTATGGTATCATATATAATATCATTAAATATATTCTTTATACGTACCACATATGGTATTAACGAATCAAATCACTTTGAGGGGGCGGTAGTCCGTACTTCTTTAAATGAAGATATCGCGTTTACCCATAATGGAAACCATAAAGGTACGCCATAAATGAAAAATACCGAAGATTAAGTAAAACATAAACATATTAGATATCATATATAAATATATTGTCATCTTAATGTCCACCTTTGAAGGTTTTAGAAGAATGTTGAACAATCATCGTTTTGGGAGGCAGAAATTTTCCATCCACGGAAATAGTATGTTCTTTAACCATTAGATGTAGGTGTGTGTAACTGTAGCTAGAATCCTTATTATAAAAACATCCTAGTATATTGAAGATACTGTAGTTGTTAAAAAATAAAATAATAAAAAGAGTTTAGGGGGTTGGAGAAGTAAAATAAAACAAAAGGACTCAAGTGAAGACATTACCTTAAAATCGGGTAACTCCCTTTGGTTTGAGCTCAAAGGCTTCCTTGGGAAGACTTCTGCCCAAAGTGAGGCTTCAAGGAGTAAGAGAGGGAAGTGGAGAGACAAAATGTGCAGGGTTTGGCCGAGCCAAAGGCTTTGGGAGTGTGGGTAATGAGGTAGAGGTGGGGGCCTTTTATAAGAGGAGAGGAGGGGCACTCTTGTAAAGTTACAAAATGTTACTTTATTTTCAAAAGATTTTCGGATTTTAAATGTCCCACATTGATGTATTTAGAGGATAAGGTGATAAGGGTTAGAAATCCACTCATACAATAGGTTTTGGACATTTCTAGGTCTTAGATATTACATTATCTTTCCATTTTATTTAAATCGTTAAATAACGAGGTCATCGCTGCATCATCATGATGTCATAAATAATTTAATTTATTTAATGTCTAAAAATTATAAAAAAATACTATGATGTAGGAAATATTTTTATATTTCCAATGAATATTTATAGTCAAAAATATGACTTGTATAACCCCATGTAAAAATTATTTTATTAAAACATCTCATGTTTGTGTCATTTTTACTTTAACATTAAATAAAAATAAATTTATGTCATTTCCCAACCAAAGTGGATCCATGGGGTCCCCAAGTTGACCCATGGATTTTATTTGTCGTCCATGACACATCCAATGAGGGTAGGACATGTTTCTAGGTCATTTAATTTTATTAAAACATTATTCTTACCATAAACTAAACTAATTACCTCTAATCACGATTAAAAACTTAATAAGTTACTATTCACCAAAAATTTATTTTTATCCCATTGAACCACATTTTACTTCTTAATGACAACCATGTATGTCATATTTTTGAAAATTCAAAACACAAAGATGGAAAAATTTCATTTAAACGGAAAAATCAGTTTTTATAAGTACCACTTAGTGGTTTCACTATTCATAAAAAATTGAAGTTTTTCAGAAAAATCCCAAAAATTCACCCTAAGATATATTTGATATTCTGAATTCAAAAATCAAGTCTATTTTACAAAATTCAAAACATATAAGTCACATTAATTAATTTAATAATTAATTCCCGCTGTCAGAGCAAATAGCGTGTTTTTATGAAACAATAAGTATCAAAAGATTGACACTAGTTTAAGTCTGATTTCAAATTGAAATTAATTCCAACGACCACTATTGGATTTAATGGTAAAAATATATTCTAATTTCTCTTTAAAACCAATTCAAAAGATAATCTAATCATATAAATAAATTATATTAAAAAGAGGTTTTGAATTAAAATACAACATTTTACACTATTCATTAAAAAATGAACTTTATCGGAAAGATACAAAAAATTTACACAAAGTAAATTTTGATGTCACAATTCTTAAGAAGAGTTTTATTTGGTCCAATAGAATGTATAAGAGTGAATAAAACTATATTTAATGATGGTTCGCCATCAAAAGGTGATAAGTGAACCTTTAGTGAAAACTAGGGCATATACTCCTAAAATTGAATTCTTTCTGTATTTTAAGCCTTTATCTTTTATTGGATAAATGTAAAAACATTTAAAAAACATATATAATCATATTTTATTTATTTCTATCCATTCCCTCCAATACAATGACTACATGTTAACTACCATTTAAAATAATATTATTTTATAATTAGAGTGCGACGTAAGATTCCCAAGAAACTCGTTGTTGCGTGTTGGGTACGCCATCGAGCATAGCATCCCCTTTAAAGTCATATTAATATTTTATTCACAAATATGGATAAATATAAATATTTCATATTCTTTATTTACCTGGGGTGTTACACTAAAACATTCAATTAATCCTCGAAACATCCCATGGGGACCATTAGGGGTTATATTAATCATTTTGACACCATAATTACCAAATCATACTCAAGAAAACAAATTCAAAACATGAGGAAGGAAATATCTCAACACACATGCACAAATCTATAACAAAACTATGGGATATAACATGTATACCACATAACTTGAATATGATGATGAATAAACTCTTAAAATTAGTCTTAGATCCCGATCCAAATCCCCCTTTAAGTTCCAACCTAAGTTCCACCAGAAAAAAAGGGGTTTATAGCTTCGAAAGAAGATGAGAGAAAGTACAAAACATAATCCGGAAAAGAGAAGTAAGAGGAAGATTAGACTTACCCCGATCTTCATTTCTCAACCAATGACATCAAAAATGGCCTAGAAATGAGAGATATCAATCCTTGGAAGCTCTTGGAGGTCTTTATTTGTCACTAGGGTTGATAGGGGAATAAAGGAGGAAAATATTGAGTTAGGGTTTAAAATCCAATAATGGCATTTTTGTAAATTTCTTAACTTTATTGGGATGCACATTTTACCTGCACAGTTTTCCAAATTGTGCGCAAAACGTGTGAGAGATACTATCCCAAAATAACCCCTTCGCACAGTTTCCTAGGAATTCCACACAATTATCTTAACCGTGCGGTAACCGTGCGCAAGCCTCTGTCCAAGGCTGTACGGTTACCTAGGATTCTCCACACAATTTTCACTAACTGTGTGGAAACCGTGCAACATGCCCAGAAACTCATTTTTCCTCCTTTTTCATTCCCTAAACCCCCAAAACACCCCTGATCCTTCTCATGAACTTTGGGAAACACTTATTTGACCAAAATAAAGGACTTAAACTGAAACATAAACAAAAATATACCTTAAGAAATGAATCTTACAACCTCTCCACCTTATAATGGCTCATCCTCGAGCCGCTCTTCCCAAGAATCATGGAGCTTACATAACAAGAGTTTATTCCACTAGGCCCACCTATCCATTCCAATTCCCCACATTTTTCAGTGAATATTACAATGCTACCACAAAAAGTGAACCAAGGCACGATCATGACCCGCAAGACTTCCTCACCACAACCCCCAACATGAACTGGATACTCCTCAAGGTGGCATCAACTTCAACCACACCTAACCACTGGTACTTCATAGAGAAAAATTATGCAACAATGCCTAACTCATAACACATGTAAAATTTTTACACAACATTATATCATCATGGAGGAACCAATCGGCACCCCATTGGTTTGATCCCCTACACAACTCATGACTTGAATCACTTGGCATCATTTTCCTCTGTTTTCCAAAATATAATGGTGACCAAACCTAATATATTATGGAGGAAAACAAATGATCCTCCCAACCACATTTACCAAACTTCATCAATCCACCACTAATGTCCCAACGATCCAATTCCACAACCGTACATCGAAATGCAACCCAAACACTCTGGTACTCAACTGATTCAACCCATGCCAAAGCTCTATACTAGGGCCAACTCACCCAAATAGTGACCAATAAAGTCCCTCCAACTTGAATATATGATCATGTAATAAACCAACCATTTATCCACTATGTTTCTATCCACCCTCTTTGGTTACTTGGCACCTCCAATCTCAAATAAAGACCACCAGAATCTCAACTCGACTTTCACATCATACCTAATGTACCCACTGAAGTTATTCCATGAATTTTGGTAGAATCCATTTATCACAACACCACTTCCCTCCAAACCATCATTAGGATCCACTGTCTCAAACAAAATTCTCAATCACTAGCACCCATACCATTTATACACTATCTAATAAGGGATAAGTTTTCACTCATGACCATTCTGAAATTTGGGACACATTTATCTCTCTAAAGAATCCACCAAAGGTGATTTACCACCCTCCACATTTGTCCCTTGCTCAGAGTCAAGTTGAGTTTCCCTGGTTGAATCATACTGGAATGATTAGATTCACCATTGGAATGACACTATATCACACATACATGGTTCCTTCAAACTTCGAGGCATTCCAAAACCACTGAGGGACACTTACCCGAGTCTACTTTTGATTTCCATTGGAATTATATAACCCAACCTCTATTTCCACCAACCTATGTTACATCTAACCACAATATTTGATGAACAAATACAAGAATTTTGAATTTCATTCAGAACCACCCAGAGCCCAAAGAAAATGATTGGATCAATTAATCACCATAGTCAAGGACCACTTGGCCTCTCCAAGAGACCCAACATGCACCACACAAGTTACTTATTAGCATCCCAGTGCCGCTATATCAACTTAACGTTATCCTCCCCACATTCAGGACTGACTAATCACTCCCCACATTAGAAGTTTCATTACCATTGCTCTCCACATGAGATTCCAATCACTATGGATCACACCTAATCACAAGCTGAATTCCAAAATTTAGACATGGATGTCTAGGCTTATCCATAAAAAGATATTGAATGTCAAACCGTGCCTGCTCTTGGATTCCATGGGTAGTAACCATGACGTTCTTCAAAAACTGTCCCATCCCAAGGACCTAACCCAAAAAAATTTATGGTGTGCATTCCACCATCCCACTTCATATATACCACTCCCGGGACTGTAAAATTCATGATGTAATTCATCCCACCAAAAAACATTAAAGTTTCTAGGTGTAAAGCCAGATCTTCTCAACATACCTAGGATGATGTCAATATGTTGGGAATGATCATTGATAGCTAATGTGCGTTAATAATTTATCAAAGAACACCACCACTAACTTATTTATTTCTGATATCACATCACATAGTGGAACAACATGATCTGATAAGGATTTTAGGCTTCCCTGATGCACACCTCTTGCCATCATTTAAGCACCACCGCTCAAGCATGATTTCCAAATAAGACTCACCACCACCCTTTAACCATGTGTCAAGAAGTTGTGAACCAATGTTTTACTTGGTATTACTTCAACCAAACCACTCAAGTTCTTCTAGTATGTCCCTAATAATTAACAACATAACACTATAGTTTTCTATGAAAATAAAATGAGCAACTCCTCACATGACCATGCTTTATTCTTTGGTTTCATAAGAAACAAAAGGTGCCAATCCCATTTGAAATTGTGCCCTATCATTGGGTTCCCACATCTAGACCCCTCAGATCCCTCAAGGTTTCTCACTTTCCTTCGACTACTCTCATACCGAATTTAGTTTCCATAAGCCAACCACCACCTAGGCATATCCCAATTCCCACTTTCTCACCTAACCATGCCTCTTAGTTAGTCAGCCTCATGGGCCCCAAGGCATTCTCAATATCTCACCCAAAAACCAAAACATCCATAAAAGTAATCCCATCCATGTGATTCCACTTAAAAAATCTTAATGGTACTCATATACATCGATCCCTCCTTTGAAACATTCCCCAAGCCTACTATTTGGAAACACCCACATCACTGGGAAAACCTCCATTGAGGCTGCCCTTGATTTCTCCAAAACTACCAATGCATAACCATAACTCAAATCACATCACCAAATCATCAACCTTCCCACTTATCCATCTAGACTAACCCGAAATAGATGAGATCTTCCACATCCCACTATCAAGGTCTAACATCCACCCATATGGCACATACCCAAGAGCAATAGGAACCCCATCCGACCTCTCTTATAGGCGACATTGAAGGATGAGTGATTATGATTCCCTAAACTAAAGAAACGACAGACAAAACTCATTGATTCCCAAACACATCATGTTATTAATGAATCAAAGTTTGTGAATGGCACTCTCACCCCCATTCCAATACACACTGTGCCTAGTGCACGAAGAGACCATTTTCTCTAGTTTCCAAACCAAAGGTAATCGTACATATACATTGGCACCATGATCCAAAACCCACTCTATTGCCCAAGATACAACTCGCAAGGCCTGAACCCACATGGGTCACCACACCCACAACAACACCCATCTCTAATGACACTACAACCAAGACACTCATTCTTATGTCCATCTCACAATCCATGAAATCACAACCCATAAGGTTTACCAATTTTATATTGCCAAACCTCACCTTAATACCTCAAGTCCACCACCTAACTAAATACACAACGAGGAACACCCAAAGGTTTATGTTTTAGAACATTATACTTACCCAAATTCTCAAAATCCCTACATACTTGAATCCATATCCCCCAAACATTTTCATCAACAAAAATCTCAAAGGAAGTCCAATCGGTATAGACCAAAAAAAGGATAATTTACTACCTCCCATACTTAACCCACTCCAAATACACTATTCCAAAATATGTGTTCACATATCTACCACTACCCTCAACCCCTCTTATAACGGCTCATGGTCAACATGGGGTGAACCAAATTACCTAATCACAAACCATTCATCAAACATCCCTTTAAAATATTTACTCTTTTACACAAGAATATTTTATCTTAAGCACATTTCTCATCTCAAAACTTGTAATAACTATCATTTTAACTCATTTACACTTTTCATTAGGCAAAATTCATTAAATATTTCATCATCACCACATAAATATTTCTCTTTTAAACACCATTCATTATTTACAATTTACCACAACCCAAAACATCAACCCGATCATAATGTTTCTTTATACACAATATTCATTATCTATCCATTTAATTATTTTCATTTACCCACTTTCATTACCATTATTTGGCCCCATTTTCTTCAAATTTTACAAAGAAGTAAAATTAATTATACTCTATATGTCATGCACACCCATCTCATGTGTGCCTATCGAGATTCATGCCACCTATATCCTTAGGTGCCTAAAATGATGCATGAATGCACAACCTCACGCCATTCTGGCCATGAGAAAAATATCATAAATTAGTAAAATCACATGACATGTGCATCACCCAATGGTGAAATATCATTAAACTGTGACAATACACCTCCAGAACAATAATTCCCACCCTAGGTGACTTGGGTTTTCCCTCATATACGGGTTAGCTACTCCCAAGAACAATCTCATTACCATGGCCTGACAATGTCCTAATCTCTTATATACCATCCCCAAATAGTAATAATGAGAAAATAACTCCTTTGATACCACTTTTTAATGTCCCCAAACTAGGTTCCACTAAACCGGTACCCCAAGCTGGGTCGTCACATGACCTCAAGTGCACCTCCCCATCTACTAGAGGTTGTCTACTGTTAGCAAGGGTCTAGATTAGTCATGTGGGGAGAATATAACCTCTTGGTAAGAATAATCCACAAAGGAAAACATATATAATAAAGGAGATAATAAGAACTAATCAATGAACAAGCATAAATAACCATTTCCCAACTAGGTACAAACCACAACCAACAATAAATATGACATTTCATGCTACAATTCTAAGTGAACAAAACCCAAAATAATAAAAACAACGGAAATCCCAAAACGGTCCTGAATCCATGTTTGGAACCTCATCCATGCATGTACCATGTTCAAATCAACTCCTTAACCTAGGGAAATTTCCCTTGTCCGGACCTGCAAACATGAAATCTGTTTGGGTACCCAATGATGGCCTGAGTAGGGTGTGAGTACTACTTAGTAGGCCACCACCAATGGTGTCTAAGAATATCCAATCTAAAAAATAGTGCATGAAAGTATAAATAAATAAAAAGTAAAGTAAAGACAAGTTAGGGTCCACTAGTTAATGATCTCTACTTAGCTATTACTAACCAAGTTCCAATTCATTATGTCTCTTTTATTACTAGTTTATCATCAATCATGAAGTGCATAAGTTAGGCATTCACATCATTCACACAAGGTTCATGGAATTTTTCATTTTTAATAAGGGAATAAGTAAGTCCCTAAATCACTATAAATAACATATCACAAAATCACAATATCCTCACCTTGAAGCCTTAGTCCAGGTGGAATGAAACTGTTAGGGGAATAAATATCTGTCCCCTTCCCTAACCCGTGCATTGTGGGTGGAGTTAGATCATCTTTCCAACTTGACTTGTGGGAGGAGCCTCAATCCTTTATCCCACACCTCAAGCCATGTGCACATGATTATCCATCCATTTACCACACAAACCATATAACAACCAAACACAAACAATACATATAACAATCATACCATAAAAAAACAAACATAACCAATATCAATGCAAATAAAAATCCACAATAATAAACATAGGAATTAATACTATGCCATAACCCATTAATACATTTTCCATTTACATTTCAAATCCCATTTTACCCAATTCCCATTCCCATGACACAACCCATTAAGTATGTTCATAGATTTACACACCTTAACCAACATTCAACCATTACCATGTATTAACCCAATTATCATATTTATCATTTCACAAGCATTTCCCACATATTCATTTCAAGTAAAAATATTATATCACTTAGCAAAACCACTTTATCACATTCAACCCATTAGGTGTACCTCATAATTCCTACATATTTATCCATTTCTCATATTCATCAATTACCTTATGCAAATCATTTAAATTTTATTAAATTCACAAGCCATTTACAATTTAACACGTTCATTATTTCACATATACTAATTATTTTGGGAAACTCCACAAGATTCATAACCCTTTTTACAAAATATCCTTTAACCCAATTAACCCATTACTATGTCATTACAAACAACCCCTTAATTCATTACCAACCTAGGAATAACTATCAACATTCCATTTCCAATTCAACTAAACATATTAGCATGTTCAATAAGGGATCTATGTTATCACATGTCAATTTCACACTTTACCAATTCCTAGGTCCGATAAGGTCGGCGCACCCCATGGGTGACCCTAAAACATCCGATTAATACTAGAAATATCCCATAGGGATTGTGAGGGTTTCCGGTAATAATTTAGACACCCAACTTACAAAATCATACTCAAGGAAACAAATTCACAACAATAGGATGGAAAGATCTCAACACACATGCACAAATCCATAAAAAAACTATGGGATATAACTTGTAGACCACATACCTCGAATCCTACAATGAATGCACCCTTAAATGTAGCCTTATATCCCGATCCAAAACCCCTTTAAGTTCTAAGTTAATTTCCACCAAAAAATAGTGTTTTAGATATTTAGAAGAAGATGGGAGAAACTACAAACCCTAATCCAGAAAAGAGAAACAAGAGGAAGATAAAATTACCTGGATCTTTATTCCGCAACCAACAACATAAAAAATGGACTAGAAATGAGAGAGATTGATCCTTGTAAGATCTTTTAGGAAATGGTTCATAACTAGGGTTGATAGGGGAATAAAGAAGAAAAATCCTAAGTTGGGGTTTAAAATCCCGTAATGGCATTTTTGTAACTTTCTCAACTTTACTGGGCTGCACAGTTTACCCGCACGATTTGACAAACCGTGCACAAACCGTGTGAGAGATAATGAACCAAAATCACCCCTTCACATGGGTTACTGGGAATTATACACGGTTATATTAACCGTGCGATAACCGTGTACAAGCCTATGTCCAAGGATGCACGGTTATCTGGGATGCTCCGCATAGTTTTCACTAACCATGCACAAACTGTGCAACATACCCAGAAACTCATTTTTCCTTTTTTTTTTCATGCCCTAAACCCCTAGAACACCCCTTATTCTTCTCATGAACTTTTTAAACACTTATTTGACCAAAATAAAGGACTTAAATTGAAACACAAACAAAAACATACCTTAAGAAAAATCTTGGATCTTACAATGGAAGTGAAGATGGATTTAGGTGATGATATTAAAAATAATAACATCTAAATATATTTATGATACTAAAGTTATTATTTCATCATGGTTGAAGAATATTTTAAGTAAGTGAAAGTATAAATAAAGAGAAAAACTTAATTAAAAATGACACCTCTCTTTTGCATGACCTCCTTTGATTAACAACTTAGCACCTCTAAGGAGGGTTTTATGCCTAAAATAAGGCCTTTAGAATGTGTGGAGGGATTATTGGAAGGGATTTGGTCAGATATTGGTCACCCCAAAAAGGTTTTTAAGTGTGAAGAGAAGATAATAATGAAGTTCCTTCTATAATTGAGGCGAGGGGCACTTTGGGAAATCCAAAAATATTAAAATATAATAAGGCTATTATAGAGAAAATACTTCCAAATGGTCTATAAATGAATAGTTTAAGAAATTTTAGACCATATATTATCTCATTTTTTATTATTTAAAAGTTTTGTGTTTTTTTAATAATTTAATAATTTATTAATTCAATATAATATCATTACTGTCAAATTTGATATTATTCATTTAATTTGATTCCAAATACATCAAGACAAAAGGGTACTTCAAATCTAAAGCCTTCAAAAATATCTAATATATCTTATAGATCTAGAAAATTCTTTATACACATTAAATCATCCAAAATGTATCAAAATTAATATTATTAAGATCAATTATTTTATTTTTTAGTTAATTAAATAAATACCGTTTTAGCATTGAATAATATTTTAAGGTAGATATATATTTTCAAAAAATTTAAAAAATTTCTATAATGAGAATAATTTTATTTTTATCAAAATATAAATTTAGGTTTATTAATATCTTCATTTTTATCCTATGTGGACACATAAAAGATATTAAATATAAAGAGAGTGACATTTTGTAACTATCTTTGACTTAAATAATATATATGTTATTTTCATGGAAAAGTGTCCATTAAATAAATAAAATTTAATATTAAGGTGATAAGGGTTGAATAATCTTCATAAAATAATTTTTTGAACAATTTTTTTTTAATCCTTATCCTTTTTGTTTTAACCCTTATTTAATCCTTTTAACTCTTACCATGTTATCATGTAATTTACACTTTTAGGGTTAATATAATTACTATAACATGCTAAAAGACCAATAAATGATTAATTTATAAAATTTTAATACTTAAAAAAATTATTTGGCCAAATATTATATTTTTATAAATTTTATATCATTTAATAAAATATTTTATAATTTTAAAAACTATTAGTGTCAATTTTGACACTATTTATTTATTAACTTTTTAAAAATACCATAACAACAAGATAAAATCAAAACAATAGTTATAAAACATCACTAAAATTTCAATGTAATCTAAAAAAAATCCTTGAGTGACATTAATAATCTCAAATTATATTTATTTTAGTATTTCAATATCATTTATTTGATATTTCCTTTAATTAAAAAATTATTGTATCATCATTATGCAAGAATTTAATTTAATTATTTGTTCTCTAAAAATTAAAATTAAATTATCATAATAAATATAAACGTTTTAGATTTCAAAATACTATTTATAGTCGATCATATCCCTTATATAACCTCATATTAAAAATATTTCACTTGATAAAAACAAAAGTGTGACAAAATTGATTTTTCTTTGAATATAATATTATAAATGTCATACTCTCACCCAAGTGCCTTTCAAAGGTCATATTTTGGAACAAGGATGATTTTGGGCCAAAAATAAAACTCATAAAATGAAATTAGTATAAGTGTTAGGATAATTTTATAATATTTATAATATTATTTTTACCCATAATTACCTGATTTACCCTTAATCGTGGTAATAAAAATAATTACTAAAGTTACTATTCATATTTTCCAAAAATAAAAGAGAACCATATACATAATTTGGAACTTATGATTCCAAATTTGGAATCAATTTTTCACAATTAAAAACACATCAGTGTCTAAAATTAATTTAAAATTAATCCCAATGGTGGATCGAGAAAATGAGTTTTTAAGTAAAAACGTTCAAAAGTTCACAAAGTTATTATATCCAATTTTAATGATAAATTGAATAAAATGACCTAAATTGGATTAAATGATAAAAAATTATCTAATTATACTTTAAAACCATTCAAATATATAATTCAACTCTATAAATAAATTTGAAGAAAAAACAGCTTTTAATTAAAATGCAGTATTTTTTCACTATTCATAAAAACACGAAACTTATCAAAAAAATACCAAAAAACCAACCAAATTAAATTTTTATATTAAAATTTAAAATAAGAAGTTTTTTTCAAATATAATTTTTTAATGTGTCAAAAAATATATTTAAAATAAGTGAACCATAAAAAGGAGGTAAAACTATTTTTTTTGAAAAATACTTCTTTTATGCCTAAAATTGTATTTGTTCTTATATCATGTAAATAAAACTCATAAGATAAATTTAAAACATTATATTTAATTTATTATATGTATATATATATATATTTCATTAATATAATCTAATAATATATATTTGTTTATTTATTTTTATAGAACACACTTGTGCACATTTAAATAGTTTTTTAGAAAAACAATTACTTTTATTTTAAAAAGGGTTTTACATTCATTTATAATTAATTTTTCATCAAATAACTAATTATATATACATGTTTAAACAATATTTTCATAATTCATTTAATACTATTCATTCCCTTCATTCTAATGACTAGGTTATAATGGTAACATTTAAATAACAATATTCAATTGTTTGCTTAAGCTTGATGTAGAATATCATGTATGCTATTAAACATAGTGTTTATTTTCAGAAACTTGGGATGTTACAGTTTATGATTCCTATTTCATTTCATGGGTTATGTTATGATGTTTATGAAACCCATCTCTTTTTATAGGTCATGATATGATGAATATTTTATTATCTTGTGACACACGTATGTACGATTTCATTATGTAATGGTTAGGACCTATATCTATCTCCAATGCATTGGGTAAAGATTTATATCTCATGATATAGACATGAATGAGATGGGGAGTGAACCTAGTTTATTAAATAACTTTATCCAATATGATGGTCTTTGGAGTGAACCTTGATTACTAACATGGTCTTAGAAGTGAATCTTGACTACTAAGATGGTCTTGGGAGTGAACCTTGACTAATAAGTTAGTTAGGCGTGTGACCCCATTACACTATAAGGAAAGGGATGTGACTGGGGATGGTGGTGTGTCCCTCACAATAGGTGCACCCCCATGAACTTCCTTGATATGTTTTGACAAGGGTCCTTGACTTATAGGGAATGATTTTATTTGCTTATGTGTATTCAAAAAATTTATGTCTTATGAAAATGATATGATATCACGACTATTGTTCTTTTATTTCCTTATGATTCATGTATTATTAACTACCAATATTTATTCTATGATTCATGTTTATGTTCTTGATATACAAGGTAGGATTTTCCAATATTATGGTCATGTTCTCATTCCCTTATGCTTACATTATTCTTATATATCATGTTTATTTACACTTATTGAGAATATAAGATCACCCTTTATTATGTTTCCTTTCCCTAGGTTATAAAGAAATTTTTTAGTTAGGAGTAGTAAATGAAAATATATTTGTGGTAAACATTGAATATATTTCACTAAGTTAGTAGAACATGTTCCATGTTTTCAAAGACACTAAACTATTACAATCCACAAGTATGTAATTTTGTAATTTGCTGAATATTCATCTAAAATGAAGTAATATCCATGTATGTTAATCTTGGGTTTCTATAGTAAGTAGCCTCTACAATACTCTGTAATATCTCAAATGAACCAATGAACCTTAGGGATATCTTCCCCCCTTATAAAAATCTCCAAAATCCTCATTATGGGGAGAATCTTAGGAAAACATGGTCTATATACTTGAACTCAAAGGGTCTATGACGTCAATTTGTGCAAGATTTATTCCTAATTTAAGAAATCCTGATATGCTCATAGATGACTTGGACATTCTCGGTCATCACATTCACCATTGATGAGATGCTTTTCTGATCTCTTTTTAGCATAAGGGTGACCTGCAGGGTCTCCCGTACAGGGCCTCAAAAGGTTCCATGCCAATATTAGAGTGGGTTATATTTTTGTATGCAAACTATACCAAGGGAAAGTTATCCCCCTAGATCCAGATGAAGTATAACATGTAATCCCTTGGCATATCCTCCAACACCTGGATAGTGTGCTCAGTCTGCCCATCTGTATTGGGGTGAAAGGCTGTACTGTAACGTCCATAACTATTATAAATAAAATTCCCCCTTTTTATTTAATTAAATTTATTATTATGTATTATGGTTATAGAAAACACATGAAATTATTTTTATTTATTATATTGAATTTAAAATACCATTAATTATCATTTTCACTGATAATATAGCCATTGAAAAATGATCACACGATTAGTATAAATATAGGGTTTTAGCAAATCCAATTGACATAGAAAAAGGAAGTGATGACCTCACCTAGTAGAATTATACCCCATAAAGCCCATTTATCAGAGCTTATGAGGGAGACAACATCACTGGGATTTTCCCTTGAAAAATCCCAAGCTGAGATACAACAACTTAAGCATGAGTGAAACCATTTATGGGAGAAGTTCAAGCTTATCAATATCATAACCCAAACCATATTCATTGAACCACCCCATGAAAGACTCACCATCACGTACCTTAAACTTAGGGGGTTTACTGGTATATTAAAGGGATATGTATCAAGACCCTAGAAATATGTGTATGTAAATTATTTTATATAGAATAATAAATATATTTTCATCCTTTTATTTTTACTTTATAAATGTTTTTTATTTTGATATAATAAAACACAAATAATATTTTTGGGTAATATTTAAATTCAATTAATAAATTTATTTTTAATGAATTAATGTATCTTTAAATAATTTTTTTAATAAAATTTTATTATTAAATAAATTTTATTAAATATAAATGATCATATAATTTTTTTAAAGTCAATTGTAATTTTTATAAGGCTTCAAAAACAAATATTGTAAAAAAACTCAACATTTATTAATAAATATCAATTATTATTTTAAAAGTAAAAATTTAAATATTTATAAAATTATTTATATAAAATAAATATTAATTTTTTAATTAAAATTTCAAAATTATCCAATGGTGAATTTTTCATAATTTTTCAATACAGTCGAATTTTCAGGTAAAAATTAAATACCGTATAAATATATAGTGTATATTATGACATCATAATGACCCACAAGTGATGTAATAAATACTATAAAAGGTATACATGACCAAATATGAATTTTAACTTTAAAATAATGCCATTTTATGTTTATTTTATTAATTTTATAAATCTTTTGTGAACCTTCAAAAACCATTAATATATTTTAAGGTTTTAAAAATCGCTTCTTTAAGAGTATGACTCACTTACACATAAACAAGGGTATTATTTTATTAAATTTGGATATTTTCCTTATAAAATATTTAAAACCACTCCCATATTTCAGAAACCATGGGAAAAACATGGTAAGGTTTTTGGTTTTAGTTATTTTATTATAGAGTCCAAAACCTAAGTTTGAGAAATGATAAAGAATTCCCCACTCATTTCCTATATAAAACCACCCAAGATCCCATTTATCTTCACTAAAAATCCTTTCAACATGTCCTTAATCTTTAATCCCCTCTCTATAGTCCTCATAAGGTTCCCCCAAGCTCTCAAGAATCTCTTCCCAAGCATTTGGAATCACACACTAAAGTAAGGTATTTCTCTCTTCTCATTTAAATTAAAGCACCTATTTTATGTTGCGTCTCTCAATTTCAATTTTTTCTTGTTGGGATATGTTCTTACATATTTCCCTTAATTTCAATTTTATTTCTATATGATGAGATATCTCTTTCACTCTCATTAATCCCTCCCATGAACCTTTATGTACATATGTCACAATGCCAAAATTTAGTAAGGGTTCATTTCTTTCTCCTCTTTATTCAAGTTTCTTCATTATCTTATACCTTCTATTTCCAATTCATAATGTTGGTATTTGTTTTTCCATATACATATTACTTTAAATTTAATTTCAAAATGATGATATACCCCTTTCTCTCTCATAAAACCATTTTATGGATTTTTAAGTGATGTCGTTACACTACCGAAATTCCATCGTGATTTTTCATGCCAAACAATTGCGTAGTGAATACCCATACCCATTTAATATTAAGGGTGTTCACCTTTATACAATTATAACCCTTTTATCATGGACTTACTTGTATGTATTCCACACTCCTTTATCGTGGAATAAAATATTATTATGAATGAATCCATGCTGTATGATATATGCAGAACACTTAAGAATGAAAATAAAATGAATGTGATGGGTGCGCCCTAAATTATATAGAACTCCAATGCATTGGGTAATGTGTAGTCTCATGAGATGTCATGTTTAGATAAGGATTTAACCTAGTTCCTTTATGGTAATTTTTCAATCATGATGTCTTGGTAGTTATCCTTGTCCTATGTTTATGATGAAGTGTTTTAAGATGTTGCCACATTTCCCATGTTTCCTTTATGATTATCATGATATATCATACCTAATTATTCATGTTTATGATTCTCACTTCTTTTATTCACCTTTGATATCCCTATTTTATAACATGTATTACTTTATTCATGTTATTCCATGTTTATTACCTTACTTAGCTCTATATATCACCCATTTCTTATGTATGTCCCTAGGTTATCCCATGAAGTTTTAGGTACGAGCATATTAAGGAAGTTTTCAATAAATATGATGTTTTTACTATTTTATATTGTTATCTAATGTACCAAATTACCAAATACACTAGAATTATTGATATTCTAAGTTTTATTGTGTGTAATATTATATAATAAATCAATTATTAATGTTTAATAAAGATAATGATTGTCATAGTTGGTATTAATGGAAAAGTTTAATTATTTTTGGGATTAGGATTAGAAAACTCTAGAAAAATACTTAGAAATAATACCAAGTAAAAGAAAACATCCCTAAATTTTGGTAAGTATAAATTAAGTTGTTTATCAAGAAAAGACATCCCTATTTGGATACTACAGGTGGATGTGGATCTAGCACAGATGTACATAGGGGTAAAACCCAAAAACACCACATTAATCTAAACTCGACCAAGAACTGGTGTATGAAATCGAGCCTTGATGTACACCTAGTTTGAAAATACTAAGGGATATTATTTGGTAAATTTATAATCTCATTATGAACCACTATTAAGGGAACAAGAAATGTTCATGGGAGTATATGTTTGGAAATAGATCATGGATAACATAGATTGAAGCCTATAAATTCATAATTTTAAAAATAAATTTAATTTATAAGTTATACCTTTAATGTCACTAGATTACCCCATTTTGTGTTTAATATTTTAAAAATATTAACCCCTAATTTTTATTTTATTATAGCTAATGGTCTTAAATAGAAGGAATCGGGTAAATAATCAATGCAATGAGAAATGTGATGATTTCCCCAATGAGATACCCAACCCAATGAGATCAGGATTCATGAAATTTATGATGATAATCTATCAGATGTCTTAGGTTATGAATAGAAACATGGATTAGGATAAACTTCAAAATTTCCCTAATAAATAACAAGCTGCAATTGAGTCCTTTATGTGACAAAGGTCGATCCCTTAATTGCAGAACAATGGATCAACTCCATTAAGAAGATATTCTCCATACTTTAATGTTATGAGAAAGAGAAGGTTTCACGAACCAACCCAGGTTGGCCTTGAACCGGTCACCTGAGTCGATCCTTGGTAAGGCCCAAGAGGCATTCCTGATCCTCTTGGGCTGGCGAAAAGTTCTAAGGCATCAACAGAGAAAAACAGGGGAATGATTTCACCCAATAAAAATGAACTAAGCAGCATAAATAAAATAGAATCACGCCAAATAAATAAACAACAGGAAAGAGAAAGAATGGCCAAGATCAATTCACTAACCTAACCTCATCCAAACACCGGGTGACCCTGAGATTCAATCACCAATGCACAACCAAATCTTTCCCATGGAGATCAAGATCGGGTCTAACCTGCAACATAAACTAAAAATAGGAAAACACTATTGGAATGAGTATTAAAAATAAGTAGGCGTGCCAAAAAAAAACTATTCCCAAAGCACTACCTTTAAATAAAGAATTTATTAATTTCAGGTTTGA
Source organism: Viscum album (assembly GCA_963277665.1). Classification (NCBI taxonomy): domain Eukaryota; kingdom Viridiplantae; phylum Streptophyta; class Magnoliopsida; order Santalales; family Viscaceae; genus Viscum; species Viscum album. The sequence goes on from OY728133.1 coordinate 1,130,318,331, forward strand.
ACTAAATTATATAAAATATGGGTTTCCACACACACTTTCATTTCCAAAACAAGTAACATTTCATTTACCCTTTTAATTTTTAAAAAAGTTTAATGTTTGAAGGGAAAGGGTGCATTACATTTTAAAACATTTTTGCAAACAATTTAGAATCTAAAAATTTATTTGTTAGTCAAGAGTAAAACCACACACAACACACAACACACAATAAGGGGAATGGTAAAGTAGCAAAAATGGACCAACAATCGAACTAGTCCCTTCAATTATCCGCCACATACAAATAAGCACTAATGAAAACATGGGTCAAACCTAGGATATCATGAAAAATCAAGAACGTACTATACATGTGACTCATACTAAAGGCATGCCTACTCTGGATGATTTCATTACTCCCTAACGCTCGGTGTTTCCCTACCTGGCCTAACTGAGGGGCCCAATCCCCCAGCAGAGCAAAGTCCATACTAAGGGTCATTAGCTAGTGCATATTCTAAACTAGTGCAACAATCGTTCTCAGAAGATTCACTTACTATGCCAAGTTCCCATGACAACACGTGTAATAAAAATGGGTGAGTCAACAATGTCAAACAAACAAACAATTCCAATGCACAAACATCACGCACAACAACCAACAAAATCAAACTGCACAGCAAGGTCACCCCCCGAGTCACTCCAAAGAAGGTTTTCAAAATAATTTATTTTTATTAAAGTTCCAAATGGGCCTTAACCAAGTTTAAAGAAAAACATCATTTCTCAAGAGAAACCAAAACATTTTTTCACACGTCAGAAGAGAACATTAGAAATCAAACCAGAACCACATTTGAAAGTTTATGAATTATGTTCAAAGGACAAACAAGCATTCTTTCACTATTGTGCGTCAATTCATTAAGAAACTAATTTAGGTTCCATGCATAAAATAAAGAGATTTGTTTACATAAAATATTTATTCCAAAATAATTATCTAATATCATTTCTCATTTATCAAAAATCAATGAAATATCAAGCAATTAATAAATTTGAAATTTGAAAGGCGAGTGCAGTGGGGGACCTACCTCGACTTGTAGATCGATTAAGATGATGCGACACGTCTCACACTTTCACAAAAGTAAGCACAAGACGATGACTATAGTTTCACAGAATTACCTCGCCAATGCGATGCAACAAATGAAAAAAAAACTAAAACCCATAACCACTGACTTAAAATAACCCAAATGAACAAATGGTGCAAAAACCACCTCAACATGTTTTCAAAACATACTTCGCACAATACACACTATTTACTAAACCAATTTAAAATTTATAAAACAATTACAAAGAGTATCCAACAGCTTTACACATCCAAAAATCATTCAAAGAACACATTTTTGATCAAACGTGCACCCGCAACCTACTAAAACTGAATACACATAGCTTGCATAGTTAAATAAACTAGTTGCACAATTTATAAAAAGCGATTAAACAACTCATGATTGGTTTTCATAAAAAACACATCATAATTCACATGATCACACTATAAGATATAAAACACAACTAAGTTCATTTAAAAACTAAACTTCTCACCAAATTTATTAATCACAAAACATGCCAAATCGCTTAAGCAGGTAAAATAATTATCCAAACAAAAATTATCAACAATACCTCATAATTTATTCTAAAATAAATATACTCAAAACTAAAAATAATTAATTAATATTAAATGAATGTAATTCATGCAAGAATTCAAATACCACTAAATTTAAAGGGGCGTGGGTCGGCGTGGGGTGTGCTTGATTAACGGGGTCACACAAAAAAGGGAAAATGGTCGGCGCAGTGTTGCGTTGTGTGGGGAATATCACCAACATCATCAATGATGATGCGAAGACCGATGCAGTTGACGATGAATCTGGTCAGAACAATGGGGTTGGCTGCGATGCATTGCACAACAAATGGAAGATGGCAAGGGGTCGCGTGGGGATGGTGTGGCCAAAAGGAAAGTCCGTAGGGCAGCACAATACTGAATCAGAGGTGCACCGGGCCGAAGATGTGCGCAGTGGCCGTAAAGTGGACTAGCGGGTGCGTAGTGACTGGAAGGAGGTCCAACTGGATCTACTGTACATATAGAGGCTTCCTGGAAGAAGAGGTGCGGATGGGGGTTTGCTGTGGCCGAGTGGGGTGTGGTGATAGGATGGCGAACAGAGTTGGGGGCGCTACACTACTGCTAGCCAGATGGTGAGCCGACTAGAGGTCACATGACTAGTGAGTCAAAAGGGAGGTGCCGACGGATAGGGTGGTGCGGGCATCCAGTGCAAGGAGGCTGGATGGAGGGAGAGGAGAACGACTGAGGGTGGTGTGGGTAGGATGCAAAGGCGGCCTGAGGGAGGCAGGCCGAGGCACGTCTGGGGTGAGCTACAAGCAGAGGGGAGGTGTGCCGGTGTAGGAGGGGTGCGAGGTGGCTAGAAACACGACATGGAGTTTTACAGGTGGGTGGAGGCAGACTCAACAAGGAGAGAGGCCGATAAGAGGTACAACGAGTAGGTAAGGTGAGAGAGAGAGAGAAATGATGGCTATAGGTTGCGCGTAGGAGGAGGGGGGCCGAGGGATGAGGGTGCATTGTGCTGGACTACAGGGGGAGAGAAAAAAAAGAGTTAGGGTCAGGGGAAAGAGAGGAAAAGAAAAAAGAAAGAAAAAAAAGAAATAGAAATAAAATAAAATAAAAATAGTAATATCAATATCAATAATAATAATACACAGAATTCTAATAAGAATAAATTTAATAATAATCCAAAAATGATAAAAATAATAATTTTAATAATCACAATTCTTTAATAACAACATAATATTATTGTAAATGAAAAAATAATATTGTCATTACTACGGTGAGTTATCTATTTCACTAAATTTTTAATTTTTCAACCCATTTAATTCATTTTTTTTTGGAAAATTCAAAAACCGTAACCATGGGGTACCCGGGCTAACCGTACGGCTCCTGCTAGCTGTGCGGTTTCTGCGCACCGATCTATAATAATAATAATAATAATAATAATAATAAATTAAATTTATAATAATAATAATAATAAGTCCTTATTAATAATAACACTAATAAGAATAATAATATTCATACCGATTAAAATATAAATAATAAAAATATTCAGTTTACTTTAATAATAATAATAAAATTATTAACAACAATAAAAATTTAAATAGCACAATAAATTACAAAATTTTCTCAGTTTAATTTTCCGAAGGCAAGAGGATCATGTCGATGCTTGGGTACAACCATGCGGGGTTTCCAAAATGTGCTCCACCCGTGTGCCCAACGACGTCAACTCAAAAATGCACACTTTTTGACAACACTAAAAGTTTTTGTTCGGGACTCAACCCGAACCCTAACAAAATTTATTTAAGGCTAAATAAATAATAAAATAAAATAATTGAATAGGTTGGGGTGTGACAATTCTCCCCACCATAACACTTTCCATCCTCAGAAAGCCACAACAAGATCTAGACTCAACGAAGAATATCCTTAAGTGTTACCCACCTCCAAAAGTTTAAGCGCTTCGAGTTGATAAATCCAAACAGACATAAAAAACCCATGAAACACAATTCATACTTAAAACACGATCACCTTAAACATCACCAAGCAGAACTCAAACAACCCATTTCAACCAAGGAACGGACCTAAACCACTTCATATGTTTATTTCCATAATCTTAGTACAACAGAACCGTTGGGTATACTCCAATCTCAATGTTTACTCAAGAGGAAGAATTTAGGATTAGGTGGTTTCACATGAGACCACCCGACACCAAATGATACATAAAAATAAACTCTAATACTGACATGGGGAGGCTCGAACAGACTCCCCACCATAAGGATTGGGCTAACACTAAATTACTTCGGGCATAACTCTGTAAGACCCACTGTTGGTCTTCCCAAAATAAGAACTGACGAGGTTAACCGAACATGAAAACTTTCCACACGGACCAAAAACCCCCATCATGAGGGGAGATAAGGGAAGGGCCCAACTGATAGAGCATCAAAACTACCGTCATCTCCATATCAACAACATCACACCCTTAGAAGAACACAAACCATGTCACACTAAGGACAAAGATTAAACTAAAGCCCTTTTCACCACTGGGGTTCTCATAACTACCCGCCAACTTCACTCTAGGGACTATGGGTGGAGCTTCAATGATTTAAGCATCTCCTACCTTACAGTCAGGCTTTAGAAATTCCCAAACATAACACATGAACAAGAATTTCACCAAACACACTTCCAATAAAATAAAGGCTTCAAGGAGGTTCGACAAAACGATTCTTACGACTGAAGGAAAAGAAATACAAAAAAATTCTACCAGATATGACTACTACATCCAAGGAAAAATACAAAGAGAAAACCTCAAACTAATCCCCAAACATCACCCTACTCCTGCCGACGGGCTGAGGTGACCTTCGACGATCCATTTCTGGGTTTAGTGAGCTTCTTGGAAACACCTCAACAGAATTGTTTCAAGTGACCCAGATGTCCACAGGTGTGGTAGGGTCTTGGAGCACTCGGTCACATCAGCCTCTTGTGTCCCCGCTTATCACATTGGTTACATATCAAGGCATTACGCTATGAGGAAGATGACTGAAGGTCTGAAGGGATCTTAATTCCTCTATTAGAGCCACCAACATCAGGTCACTTCTCATTATTCCTATCTCCATCCTCTGCACTTATTCCCAAGGATGGGGGAGGATTCTCACCTTATTTCCTCCTTCTAACTCAACTTCATTCAGAAAGGCTTACCCCACAACATCCAAGAAGGTGGTTAGGTTGAGCTCTACCAATTTCGACTGCAGTTCTGGTTGGATTACAGACTCAAATTGCTGAGCCTTCCCGGGATCATTTGAAACAAACCATTGGTTGTATAGAACTAGGTCTAAGCTGCATTGATATAATTATAGTACCGATTCAATGCCCTATTGAACACAACACAACTCCATCCTCTTCCTCATCTTTGTGAACTCATAGAAATATTGTTGGATAAACGAAGACTTAAAGAACTGCCATGTGAGATCTGCTCGAGGCTTTCTTTGATACATGGACTTCCACCATTTTTAGGTTGGTCCTTCAAGCATAAATTTATCCAACTTTACCTTCAACGACTCAGGAAACCCAATGAAACTAAATTTCCTCTCAATCTTCTGCAACCACTACTCTGCCTCAAGAGGATTTGCTTGACCATGAAACAGGGGAGGGCTCAACTTCCGAAATTCCATAATAGAGTCTATAGGTTGATCATATGGAGGAATTTCTAAGGATGCACCACCCGAAGCTGCACCTTGGGTATTCATGAAACCGTCATGGGGGCGAACACTAAGGAACAAGGAAAAAAAGAACTTAATCAAAACATGTTCACTACCATTTCAAATTCAACTTTTCCCAATTTCCAAAATAAAAATTTTAAACAATTTTTAGAATTAAAGAAGATCTAAACAATTCATAAGGAAGAACTAGTGTCGATGGGTGACTCAGACATATGGTTGGAGGCCATATGCCAGTCACACCACCGTCACGAAGAGCAGTCTAGGGAAACTTCCCCAGCTTTACATGGTTTTCCAGGCCCTATGAGCTTATAGGGATACTTTACCAACTCCCTTTTCATTTCCCAACATAAAACAATTCAAAGGAACCAAAAAGATACCAACAACCTAGACATCCCATGCTAAGGTGAGGTTCAGAATGAGAAAGGGTTCATGACATCCTTCCTATTCTTACACCCCGAGTTCCGATAATCCTACTCCTTATACCATGAAAAACCCAAATAAAAATAGGCGCTCAGAAAAACAAGGTCCGATCAAGAGCCAACCTCCTTTGATACCATTTTGTCATGAACTAACCCAGGTCGACCCTTGACCGGTCACCCGAGCTGATCCGCAGAAAGTCCTGAGAGGTGTTCCCGATCCTCTTGGGCTGGCGACAAGCGCCAGGGAATCAAAAAAGAACAATAGGGGAACAATTTTGACCAATAAAAATGAATTAAGTAGTAGAAATAAAATAGAACCACTTAAAATAAATAAATGTCACGAAAGAGAAATAACGACAAAAAAAAAATCACTAACCTGACCTCATCCAAACACCACATGACCCTGAGAGTCACTCACTAATCCATAACCAACTCTTTCCTACGGCGAGAAAGATCGGGTCAAACCAGCAACAGAAACTAAAAACAAGAAAAACACTATAGGCATGGGTATTAAAACTCAGTAGGCATGCAAAAAAAATTATTCTCAAAGAACTACCTTTAAATAAAGAATTTATTAATTCCAGGTTTGAACTAAATTATATAAAATATGGGTTTCCACACACACTTTAATTTCAAAAACAAGTACCAGTCCACTGCCCTTTTTAATTTAAAAACAAGTTTAATGTTTGGTGGGAAAAGGTGCATTAAATTTTATAACATTTTTGCAAAAAATTTAGAATCTAAAAATTTAGTTTTTAGTCAAGAGAAAAACCACACACAACACACAACACACAATAAGGGAAATGGAAAAGTAGGAAATGGAGACCAACAACCTAACTATTCCCCTTAATTGTCCGCCACATACAAATAAGTACTAAAGAAAACATGGGTCGAACCTAGGAGCTCATGAAAAATCCAGAACGTACTATATGCGTGACTCATTTGGAAGGAATTCCCACTCTCGATGATGTCATAACGCCATAACGCTCACTGTCTCCCTACCTGGCCTAACCGAGGGGCCCAATCCCCTAGCAGAGCAAAGTCCATACTAAGGGCCACTTGCTAGTGCATATTCTAAACTAGTGAAACAATCATTCTCAGAAGATTCACTTACTATTCTAGGTTCCCATTTCAACACATCTAATAAAAAGGGGGGAATAAACAATGTCAAAAAAGAAACCAATTCCAATGCACAAATATTATGCACAACAACCCACAAAATCAATGTGTACAACAAGGTCACCCCCAAGTCACTCCAAATGGGGTTTTCAAAATATTTTTTTTATTAAAGTGCCAAACGGGCCTTAACCAACTTTAATGAAAAACATCATTTATCAAGAGAAACCAAAAAATTTGTTCACACATCAGAAGATAACATTTGAAATCAAACGAGAACCACATTTGAAAGTTTGTGAATTATGTTCAAAGGCCAAACAAGCATTATTTCATTATTATGCGTCAATTCATCAAGAAACTAATTTAAGTTCCATGAATAAAATAAATATCTATGTTTACATCAAATATTTATTCCAAAAATAATTATATAATATCATTTCTCATTTATCAAAAATCAATGAAATATCAAACAATTAATAAATTCTAAATTTAAAAGGTGAGTGCAGTGGAGGACCTACCTTGACTTGCAGCTCGATTATGAAAATGCAACACGTATCACACTTGTGCACAAGTACGCACAAGACGACGACTGCAGTATAACGGAATTACCTCTCCAATGCGCTACAACAAACCCACAACAACTAAAAACCCATAACCACTCACTTAAAACAACCCAAATGAAGAAACAGTTCAAAAACTAACTCGACATGTTTTCAAAACATACTTCGCATCATCTACACTATTTACTAAACCACTTTAAAATTTATAAAATAATTCTAAAGAGTATTCCATGGATTTACACACCCAAAACTCATTCAAAGAACACATTTTTGATTAAACTCACACCCACAACCTACTAAAACTGAATACACATCACTTTCATAGTTAGATAAACTAGTTGAACAATTTATAAAAAGAGATTAAAGAACTCATGGTTGGTTTTCATAAAAAACACATATTAATTCACATGAGAACGCTATAAGATATAAAATGCAACTAAGTTCATTTAAAAACTAAACCTCACACCAAACTTATTAATCAAAAAACCTGCCAAATTGCTTAAGCTGGTAAAATAATTATCCCAAAAAAATTATCTACAATACCACATAATTACTTATCAAATAAATATACTTGAAACTAAAAATAATTAATTAATATTAAATGAATGCAATTCATTCAAGAATCCAAATACCTATAAATTTAAAGGGACAGGGTTCGGCGTGGGGTGCGATCGATCAACAGGGTCACGCAAAAATGGGGAAATGGTCGGCGCGGTGGTGCGTTGTGCGAGGAAGATCACCAACATCATCAATGACAGCGTGATGATTGGAGTGGTTAACAATAGAGCTGGTCAGAATAATGGGGGTGGCCGCGATGCGTTGAAAAACAACCAGAAGACAACAAGGGGTCATGCAGGGATGGTGCGGCCAAACAGAAAGTCCACGAGGTGGCGTACTACCAAATCAGAGGCGCGCTAAGGTGGAGATGTGCGCAGAAGCCAGGAAGAGGACTAGTGGGTGTGCAGAGACCAGAAGGAGGTCCGACCAGAGATACTGCACACGAAGAGGCTATCGAACAAGGGAGGTGTGGCTGGGGGTGTGCTGCAGCTGAGCAGGGTGCAGTGACGGGAGGGCGGACAGAGCAGGGGGAGCTGCGCTGCTGCTGGCCAGACGGCGAGCCGGCTGTAGGTCACACGGATGGTAGGTCAAAGGGGAGGCTATGATAGATAGAGTGGTGCGGGAATCCGGTGCAAGGCATCTGGAAGGCGAGAGAGGAGAGCGGATGAGGGTGGTGCGGGTAGGAGGTAGAGTTGGCCTGAGGTGCGCTGCAAGCAGAGGGGAGGTGTGCCGGTGTAAGAGGGGTACGAGGCACCTAGAAACGCGGCAGGGGGTTCACCAAGCGGGTGGAGGTGGACTCAACAAGGGGCGAGGCCGACAGGAGGTGTGGCGAGCAGGCAAGGTGAGAGAGAGAGAGCTGGCGGCTGTAGGTTGCGCGCAGGAGGAGGGAGGTCGAGGGATGAGGGTGCGGCGCGCTGAAATACAAGGGGAGAGGGAAAAAAAGAGTTAGGGTCAGTGTCATGAGAGGAAAAGAAAAAAAAAAAGAAAAAAAGGAAAAAAAGATAAAAAATAAAATAAAATAATAATAATAATAATAATACACAAAATGCAAATAAGAACGACTTTAATAATAATCTAAAAATGATAAGAATAATAATTTTAATAATCAAAATTCTTTAGTAATAACATAATATTATTGTACATGACAAATTAATATTTTCATTACTACGGTGAGTTATCTATTTAGCTAATTTTTTAATTTTTCAACCCATTTAATTCATTTTTATTTGGCCGATTCAAAAACCGTAACCGTGTGGTACCCAAGCTGACCGCACAACTTTCGCTATCCGTGCGGTGCCTGTGTACCGGCCTAAAATAATAATAATAATAATAATAATAATGCCTTATTAATAATAACACTAATAATAATCATAATCATAATGATTAAAATTTATTTAATAAACATATTCAGTTCACTTTAATAATAATAAATAAATTATTGACAACAATAAAAATTTAAATAGCACAATAAATAACAAAAGTTTCTCATTTTAATTTTTTGAAGACAATAGGATCATACCGATGCTTGGGAAAAGCCACACAGGGTTTCCAAAATGCGCTCTGCCCATGCGCCCAACAACGTCAACTAAAAAACACACACTTTTTGACAACACTCAAAGTTTACATCTGAGACTCAACCCGAACCCCAAAAAAATTTATTTAAGGCCAAAGAAATAATAAAATAAAATAATTTAATAGGTCAGGGTGTGATAGAAGGTTATAATGGATGTTTATTATATGGAGGGAGAAGCTGATTAGTGTTGGACATTTATCAAGAATACAAAGCCCAAGGAAGAGATCTAAGTGATGGGGTGGAAGGAATTCCAAAAAATGTTATTTGATAAATATTTCCCTTAAAATCTATAACTTAAATTGTAAAGATATTTCCTTTCCCTTAAGAAAAAAGGTAATGAATCTATTGGGGTGTATGAGGTAAACTTCACATGTATTGCATGATATGCCTTCGGATTTGTTGTTACCCTTGAATGCAAGGTTGATCTTTCCTTTGGTGGGCTAAAATCTAGTCTACAAAAATCCTTGGCAATCTGAGACTTTGATAGCTATGAGGAAATTTTCCGATGTTCCCTCAAAGATGAAATAGAGATCAGAGAATCTTAAGGGTATCACAGGGATAGGAAGCGGAAAGTGGAGTTTAATTATGGTGGTCCAATGGAGAAATCTAACTGTACTAAGAAATTTCAACATCCCACTTGTCAAAGGTGTGGAAAGAAGCTCCCTGAAAATTTCCTAAGGGGAATGAGGAAATGATTTAGGTGTAGGAAGGACACCTAGATAACGATTTCTGAAAAAAGAAACCGACTAATGAGACAAAGGAAGGGAATGCTCCAGTCAACCCTCAGTGCATTGTTCATTGCTTAAACTACAAGGAACCATGACACTTTTCAAACCAATGCACTAAGCCAAGGGTTTTCGGAGACAACCAAAAACCTCCAAGGAAATAAGGGATAGAATTTTCTATCAAAACTTCTAAGGTACATCCCAAAAATGAAGTGGTGATAGGTATACTAGTAATTTGTTCAATAATAAGGAACATACTTTTTGATTCTGGTTCTACGCATTCCTTTATTTCATGAAAGTTTAATAGAACTATTCAAACACCACCAAAAATCATGGAAGTAGTGTTTTCGGGGAAAATGGAAAATGTAAAAATTATTACATCCCAAGTATATAACACCTCTCCTATCAAAATTTTTGGGATTAACTTCCTAGAAAACCTTTTCATACTCACTTTGGTGGAATTTGATGTAATTTTGGGAGTGGATTGACTTTCGTTATATAGAGCCAACATAAATTACTGTGAGAAGTAAATCACTCTTCGTATCGTGAATCAACCCCCGATTATGTACAAGTGTAAGGAGGATGATGAATCTTATTTAGAACCAAAATCTCAAGCATGGATATTATTTCCCTATGAGAAAAAATATCTAGCTAAAATGATTAATTCTAAGGAAAGAATCATCCTTGAGGACATGACCATTATGGGGGAATACACTGATGTGTTTCCCAAAGAATTTCCTGGTCTTCCTCATTATTGAGAGGTTGAATTTTCAATCAAGATTATACCTAAAAAATTAACATTATTCAAGAATCCATATGGAATGGCTGTTGTAGAACTCAAGGATTTGAAGAAACAACCATAGGAGAATATGTATAAAGGGTTAATACGCCCAAGTTTTCACCATAGAGTGCACCCGTCCACTTTGTCAAGAAGAAGGATGAGTCAATGTGCCTTTGCATTGATTACCATGAGCTCAACAAGATCATGATAAATAATAAGTATCCTCTACCACAGATTGATGACTTATTCTATTAGCTACGTGGAGCACAAAACTTCTCCAAGGTGGATATATAGTTAGGATATTACCAAGTTAAGGTGAAGAAGGAGGACATACCCAAGATTTATTTTTGTATAAGGTATGAGAACTATGAGTTTATATTAATTCCATTAAGACTCACTAATGATCTGAAAATATTCATGGACTTAATGAATAGAGCCTATTGAGTCAAAATCATCTTTTTAATTTTCTATTCATTTTTTTTGGAAATCACAAACTTTTTTTTAAATGAATTCATATGTTTCTTTATTGAATTTACTTTAACAATTTTTTTATACAAGTTTTTCATTACATTTTTTATTCTGCATAAGATAAATATTTTACACACTGTGAAATACAATCTGATTGTTTCTATATTTATCATAACAAGACTGAATATGATTTACATCATACTCACTAGATACAAGTTTTATCAATCATGCCGATTATGATTTTCATTGTACACACAATTCGGTATCATACCAAAAAAGATAAATTGTATTCACTATTTTATGATTAATCACTGTACTTATTTACTGTTCACATTTGTATTTTATCAAAAGATATATATTCTTTTCATACCCACTTTATCATCACCAGAATATAGTGTTATATTGAAAATAAAATATTTTTAATCAAAATGATTTCATTTATTCTATTTTTATATGCATGAAAAAATGTTGTCATTGTTTCAGTTACAAGATGAACATTGAAGTTCTAGATGTCCAAGTCCCTCTGATATTTCAGGAAGAAATCCGACCTTTAGAGGAAAAATATAACCATTGGGACAAGGCCTATAAATACCAGGTCATTTGGACAAGCTCAGAACTTTTGGATGATATTTTGAGGTGCTATTCGAGATCTTTATAAAAAATTGATTTGTGCGAAAGCCTTGAAGTAGTCAAGTTATGAACATCTTGTTCGATACACTTGTAATCTTAAATAGATTTGTTTTTCTTTGTGTGACACCGATCATTGGTGATTACAATTGAGGGATTATTTGAATAAGAAGTTAGACATGCCGATATTTTGAGGATCAAGGTCTTCCTGTGATAGGAAGACAGAGGTGCTAATTTCCTTTTTAATCGAGTGCTTGTGGGGATAACAAGATAGAAGATGGTCATTGTATCGAGGACTTACCCTGACATGGGTAAGATAGACTTGCTTGAAAGTATAAATCAAGGGACATCTATCCTAGTTTAAAGTATACCCTTATCTTTAGGTTAAAAGAATTGTATTATTTTACATTTCCACTGCATTGTAATAGAAAGAGAATTTAATTAGTTATTCAACTTTCTATTCTATATTTTGATTATCATAACCAATCTGATTACGATACTTTAGTAATACTCTGATTACTATCTTTTGTGATTAAAATATTTTGATTACTCAATACGATTCAATACAGTTTATGATTGAATTGTTTCATTATTTTATTATGATCATCATAACCATAGTTATTATGATCTTATACATGCTTACTCTATTTAAATCGTTTCAACTATGAATATAGTTAATTTCAATTATAACCTATGGAATAATTATCATAAATAACCTAATTAATATATTCTTTTTAGTAGAACCAGGGCCCATTCCAATTAATTATATTAATTACATTAATAGGTTTTGTGAATTGAATTAAATTAATTTCTTTTAAAATAAAACCTTTTAAGGAATACAAATGAAAGTTTTTAAACCTACAATTCACCCCCTCTTTTATTGTGCCATCAACATATACATCATGATCCAAAAATTGGCATCATAGTAGGTTTCTACTACTCATATATTTTCTTACATTACTTCTACAAGTTATTTATAGTACCCTTATAAATTTTTTGTTTATAAATATTTTTCTACACTAATGTGTATCGTGAAAAAAGAATTTTTTGTATTATCCTAAATATGGAAATATTTAATGTAGGATCAATAGATAATTTTAATCCTATAAGACCAAACTTTTTTGATGGTAATGACTATGAATACTCAAGATAAAAAAATGAAGATGTTTGTTATCAATACTGGTGCTAAAAATTTTGTAATGCTTACTGGAGATTACGAAATTTTTGATAATGAAGTTAGATTATTTTCAAATCAAGAGAGATTGGAATATCAACTTAACTATAAGGTACATGATACTTTACTTTGTTCAATTAATAAAAACATATACAATTAGATATCACCTTGTGAATCTTCAAATATCATTTGGAAGAAACTTTAGATTACTTATTTTGGTACGTCTGAAGTCAAAGAAATAAGAATATCCATGATTAGAGAAAATTATAATGCTTTTGTTTTTCTATATGGATAAACTATAACTAAATTTCAATAGAGTTTTATGAATATTATAAATAGATTAAAATCCATGGGATAAAAAGGTTTATAAGATGAAGTTCTTGTGGAAAATATTATAGACATCATGCTTAATGAATGAAAGTCAAAGAGAATAGTAGTTGATGAATCAAGAAAAGTTACAAATGTTACTCTTGATGAGTTATTTGGAACTATTATACAACATGAGAACAGATTGAAGAGATATGATGAAAAAGAAAATAAAAAATGTGGAAGTTTTTCTTTTACTACAAATTCAAATCAGATGAAATCTAAGACACCTGAGAAAATAGTAAGGTTAATAAAGAAAAAAGTGGTTATTCAATCAGACTCAAGTGAATCAAAAAATTCATAGAATGAGTTATCCAATCTTAATCAGAGGATTAATAAGATTGTTGGAAAAAGGATTTTCAATAAAGATATAAGAAAATTAATAAAGATAAGAAAGATATTAAGGTTACTTGTTATGAATGCAAGAAAGCTGGACATATCAGACCTTATTACCCAAATCTAAAAAGAAAGGATAGGAAAGAAAGAAATTTTGAGAGGAATACAAAAAAGTACTAAAATTAAAAATATAATAAATTATTAAAGTATAATGACTCTTGGAGTGCTAGTGGTAGAAATTATTTATAATAATCCTCAGATAATGAAAACTTCAGAAAAAAGAATATTATATTTATAGCTAGAATTCCTTTCGAGAATCAATGTTTCATGGAAAAGGTGCACACTGCTGAATCCTTAACCAATATTTCATTAAAAAAATTATCATGATGAAGAAAATTTAAATTATTCTAATGAATAATCTTCCTCATTAGAAGATAATTCATTACCTTCATTTGATTAAGCTTCTAGATTTTCCAAGTTACTTGAAAGTGAAAATTGAAAAATTAAAAATAAACTTGGAAAGAAAAATACTAAAATCAATGTTTTAACAACAGAAGTATTAGATAATTCTAAATATCTTGATGAAAAATCCTTTGAAATTTTTTCCATTACAAAAAATCTTGAGGAAGATAATTCTGTAAAGGATAAACTTTCAAAAGATTTAAAAAAAACTATTTCAGAGAAAAATGTTTTAGATTCAAAAATCAGTTCTGAATCTAGTACCAATATGGATAAGAATTTAGTTATAAGACTAATTTCTGAAATATTTTCTTTAATGAAACTTTTTACAAAATTTACCACTTGTAAATAAGGTTTTGATAAAGAGTATAAACAACTTCGTCCATAAGGTAATAGTTTAGGAATGAGATATACTCATTCAAAACAATTTTTTAGTAACAATTATTTTGTTCTAGAAAATGCACCTCTTTTCACCAAGTGTCAATGTTGAGGACATTGGAATAATTTTTTTCCTTAAATAAAATTAAATCTTTGGGATTCTAGAAATCCCATTTTTTCAAAACAAATTTGGGTTCCCAAAATTCTGTTTTTTTAAATTTATAGATCCAAGAAAGTTTGGATTCCGAAAACCTAATTATTTTTTTAGGAAAATAAATAAAGTACCAACAATAAGAATATATGGTACATGGATATTGGATGTTCATGGAATATTAATGGTAATAAAGACTTATTTGAAAATATTATTTAAATGAATGTTGGAAGATTTACCTTCATAGATAATGCTCAAGGAAATATTATTAGTATATGTAATATTGTTCTTCTTGAAAAATCTTTGATTTAAAATGTTTTATTTGTTAATGGTCTTAAGAAAAACCTTATAAGCATAATAAAATTATGTGATAAAGTTTACCTTGAGAATTTTAAAAATGATAAATGCATTGTACACAATTCTAAGGAATAATTCATTCTTTCTGCCAATCGATATGAGAATATTTACACACTAAACTTAGAAGACCTTAGTAGCCAAGACTTACTTTTACTTTTTGAAATAGAAGATCAATCTTGGTTATGGAATAGAATATTAGGACATTGTAATCTTAGGAACTTACATAAATTTTATAAGAAAAACTTGTTAAGGATATACCAGAACTAAGATTTTATTCTTCCAAAGTCTGTAAACCTTTTCAATATAGAAAGAAACATAATCCATGTTTTAAATCTATTAGTTAAGTCTCAACAATAGATTATTTATAGTTAGTTCACGTGGAATTATTTGGACCAACACAAACTAGAAGTGTTTGAGGCAAATACTATGTATTTGTTCTAGTTAATGATTACAATAGATATACATGGGTCTATTTTCTATCAAAGAAATATGATGCCTTTTATTATTTTAAAACTTTTTAAACAAAGTTAAAAATGAAAAAAATCTACCTTCGACAAATATTTATAGTGATCATTGTGTAGAATTTAAAAATTATTATTTTGAAACTTTTTTTAGTAAGAAAGGCATTACACCTAACTTTTCATCACCTAGAATTCCTCAAAAAAAATGATGTTATTGAAAGAAGAAATCATATTATTCAAGGAATAAAAAGAATCATGTTGAGTGAATATTCTATTACAAAACATTTTTGGGATGAAGTTGTGAGTAATTCTTGTTATACTATAAATTTAGTTTTAAATAGACCATTTCTTAATAAAACACCCTATGAATTACGGACTAGCTAAAAACCAAAAGTTTCATACTTCAAAGTATTTGAATGAAAAGTATTCATTTTGAATAAAAAAGATAATTTAAATAAATTCACACTCAAATATGATGAAGTTATTTTATTAGGATATTCCACTACTTATAATGATTATATAGTTTTTAATAAAAATTATTGTATTGTTGAGGAAACAGTATGTGTTAAATTTGATGAAACCAATCCTTTTGTTTTTAAACAACCTCAACCTACATATTCTGATGTGTTTTCCAAAACTGATTATTAAACTTTTTTAGAAGAATCTTATGATAAGGAAAACACTCAATAAATTGTTTTTGAAGTATTCAATCCCAAATAATTTTTATATTATGTTAATGAATCAGTTTTACAAAACCCAAATCAGTTGCTTCTTAAGAATAATCCTAGTGATAATATCATTAGTGATGTAATTCAACCTATAATGATTAGAAGTTCTTTGAGAAATAAAGTATAACATATAGAATTCCTTTCACAATTCAAACCTAAAAGTCCTCATGAGGCTTTAGGTGATGAATATTAGATAAAAGCAATGAAATATGAAAAAAATGAATTTGAAAAGAACAAAGTCTGGACCTTTTTTGAATGACCTAAAGAAACATCTATAATTGGAGTAAAATGGGTTTTCAAAAAAAATGTGATGAAAATATAATAATAATTATAAATAAAGAAAGTCTAGTTTCTAAAGATTATAATTAAAAATAGGGAATATATTATTAAGAAACCTATGATCTGATAGATAGACTTGAATCTATTTGGATATTATTATCCTTTGTAGCATTCTTTAATTTCAAACTATTTCAAATGGATGTAAAGTGTGATTTTCTTAATGGATATGTTCAAGAGGAAGTTTTTGTTGAGAAAAATATTGGTTTTGAAGACACAAAATATCCTAAATATGTTTTGAAACATACCAAATCTTTATATGGCCTTAAAGAATCCCCTAGAGCTTGGTATGATATATTAAAAGGTTTTTTTATTCAAAAAAAATTTGTTAATGGAATTTTTGATCCAAAACTTTTTATAAAGAAAAAAAAATGTTTTTATCATTAAAATTTATGTTGATGACATTATATTCAGAACAAATCCTTAATATTTAATAGATTCTTTTGTGAATCTTATGAAATATGATTTTGAGATGAGTATTATGGGTGAGTTAACATTCTTTATTGGTTTTAAAATATCTCAAAAAAAGGGAGTTATATATCCCAACATAAGTATATTAAATATATTATTAAAAAGTATGGATATGACAATAATAAAAGTATAGTACTCCAATCGGAACCTCAAATACTCTTGAAATTGATGAAGCTTGACAACCAGTAAATCAAACAAATTTTAGAGGGATGATATGAAGTCTACTGTACTTAATAGCTTGTTATCCAGACATAATGTTTTTAGTATGATTATGTGAAAGATATCAATAAAATACAAAATAATCCCACTTAAAATATGTGAAAATAATTTTCCACTATTTAAAGGGAACTATGGATTTGGGAATTTTTTATTCTTCCAGAAATGATTTTGGTTTAAAAAGTTTTTCAAATTCTAACTTTGGTGGTTGTAGAATTGATAAAAAAAGAACATCTAGAACTTGTCATTTCTTAGGTGATTCATTAGTTTCTTGGTCTTGTAATAAGAAACACTTAGTAGTAATTTACACTATTGAAACCGAATATGTGGTAGATAGAAGTTTTTGTGGTCAAGTATTATGGATGCAACACACACTCACTGATTATGGCATGAGTTTTACTAAAACTCAAATACTATGTGATAACACTAGTTCCATGGTATTAAGTAAAAGAATTTCACACCACTCAATTGAAAAACACATAGATATTAGGCATCAATTTATTAGGAATAACACACTAAAAGGAGATATCATTTTACAATTCATCAGAATGTAAGAACAACTTTCTGATATATTTACAAAACCACTAGCTTCTGATAGATTTGAATACATTAAATAGAATCTAGGAATGATCAATACAAAGAAATAATTCATATCTAATTATTATTTAAATAATATCCTTACATTAAGATAATTATTTTCATAGGGGGGTACATTTTTTTAAAAAAATTCTTTCAAAATTTTTATCAGTATTAAAATTTTAATCATCAACAAAAAAATTTATTGGCACTATAAAATTTATTGGCATCAAAATTTTCCATACTCATTTTTTTAGAAAATTTAATTTCATTTGAAAAATAATTTATTGAAACAAATACATCTAACTTGAAATTCCAAAAGGTATAATTCCTTTTATCTTTTCATTTTTTTCAATACATCTATGTTTTTGGTATTTGTTTTTGAAATCATTATCGGATTCACATTGAATATGATAGATTTTTTTTAAAAACCTCAAGAGTTAATTTTTTTCCAACTGTCAGATCTATTTGATCTAATCTGGACCATAGAATCCCAACGATCACTTATCCTCACCTATAAAAAGGTTACCCCTCCTCATCCCACATTGATTATCCTCAAATCTACAAATAAACCCTACTCCTCTTAAAATATCTGAGTATGAAGTTTTCCATACCCAGTGTATTTCAATTATTTCCATGTCTCAGTCATCAGCAACATATCTAAAAGAGATAGATCCAAAATATTTCCCCAAGATGAAATTGTTCCATGATATATTGATCAAAAGAGAATTATTTGACAAGTATGATTCATATCTTAAAATAATCATTCAATTTTAGGGCTAGGAATCATTATTTGTGGAGAAACCAAAATCTTAGGATCTGATTATCCCATATGAAGTGATTCAATTCTATCAGTCTGTGAATGTTGATGAGGAGAACCTAAAGTTATCCTTTCATGTCCATGATATTGAAATATATATGTCAACTAAGAAATCATCTTTCATTATAAATGTTCAATTGGAAGGAGATTCCTTTTATCCATCGCAAAAATTGCCAAAGAAAAATGGATCATTTATTAAAGAAAGGGATGAACAATCTCTATTTGAGGTTCATGAGTACAAAAGAAATAATACTCATATGTCAGCTGATAATAAGCTTATTTTACTCTAGATGAAAGGTTTAATAATACCTAGGAGTGTTGATAGAGAAACTCTTAAAGTATTAGATGTATTTACTCTTGACTATCTTATCAACATGAGGAATATCAACTTGATGGGTTATATTTTCAATACCATCAATAATTTCAAGTTCAGTGAAATCAAATAACATCTAATTATGTTTATAGATATCCTTTGTCTGTTCATTTTTGAAAGTTTAAAGTTTTTCAAGATTCCTCTAAATACAATGCTGAGGATTTTGAAATTTATTTGGATAAATGATGATACGGTTAGGAGGATGAAAATTATTTTTTATCTTGAATCCCGGAAGTTTATCAAGGATTCCAATAATGAATTTTCGAAAGATAAAACTACAGAGACTCAAGATATTACAAAATAATCGGAGTTGATTGTTTATAAGAAACAAAAGAAAGAGAAGTAAAATTATATTTTAAAATAAAATAATAAAAATAAAAGTGTTTATCCCGAATTAATGGCAGCTAAGTGGAGAAAATAACATGATGAAAGAAAATAGGGAGACCCTCAGTTTGGTCTCAACCCTAAAGAATCTTTAACCGAAAGAATTCAATCTGATGAAATTATCAAAGGAAAATAAAATTAAAAGAAATAGAATAAGATAAAGGTGAAAAACTTTGACATTGATTATTTGATGAAAGTTTTGAGAAATCCAATGCCAGTTTTAGTATAAGGGAACAAATTCTATAAGAAAAATACATCCCCTCTACTCAAGTAATTGAAAAAGGAAAAAATTAGTTAGTGAATCGGCACCACCAAAAGTATCTCAAGAAAATGTGTTAAAAGAACAATAGGATTATGAGATTTGAGAAATTGAAAATTATTCTAAAGAATAAGATACTAGAGGTGAAGATGAAAAATATCAATCTGATAAATTACCAGAAAGTTATTCAGAAGAAACTTCAAGTAAATTCCATTCCCCAGGATCTCAACCATAAAATAAAGTTCCTAAAGTGAATATAATTTATATTTCATATAAGGAGGAATATATCATATCCATTGAGAATCGGATTCAGAAATCAGATGATGAAGATGTTGGAAGTCATTCATCTAAACTTCTTGACTATGAAGAGGATACCGTTTCTGATCAGACTATCTATTTGAAAAGTGATCAATATTTTATTCAATAAATAAAAAGGATTGAAAAATATCTTCCACACCTACCAATAATTGAATGTAAAGTTGATTATGTTATGTAAAATCAAAATAAAAGTCTGGAATCAATCAATCTATTAAGAAAAAGGATAATCAAGCTCAAGCTAGATTTAAAAATTATGGATGAAAGCTCTAAGAAGCACAAAAAGTCTTGAAATAAATTTTTAAAATGACCACATAAGTATGATGAGAGTGTTAAGGTTCATAAAGACAAGATAAATGATATTATAAAACATGTGAATGAGCTTTTAGATGCTTTTAAGAAGTTACAAAGTGATATCACTCAGAGATTGAAAGTAATTGGAGTCCCAGATGAAAGTCAGTTTGGTGATTTCAAAATAATTGAAAAGAGGCTAGATGTCATTCAATAAAAGATATTTCTTTATTAGGATGAGATCATTAATCTAAAGAGTCAAAATTTCTTATTGTGAAATAGAGTTAAAATAAAAGAAAAGGTAACCAGAGTTCAGATAGAAAAATATCAAGCTATAGAAGAAAAGTTTAAGGATAAGGAAGAAAGAATTCAGTCTCTTGAAGAGAATCCAAAATATCAGGAATAAGGAATTCATAACCAAGAAAAGTTTTTTGAAGATCAGGAGCAACATATACTGTCTTAGAGAGAATATCTTAACAAGACCATGGAGGATAGAAATGAGTTCAATAATATGAAGATAGTGGTTCTAGATCTATTAAAGAAGAAGAAAGATAAGGAAAAGAAATGAATTTTTTGAACTCTTATTATTTTAAAACTTTAATAAAAGTGTTTGATATTTATATCATTTTGATTGAATGTTTTCCATTTTGGGTGAATGTTCTTTCAATCATTTTATATGATAAAATACTTAATTTCTTTGTATTGTTTGTTTCTATAACACATTTATAGGTAATAAAATATCTCTCCTATTCCTATTTTTAAACCACAAAGGGGGAAAATTTTTTACATTGGGGGAGAATGTTTTAAAAATGGAGAGAATAAGGGAAGAATAATTTCTAAAAGGGAGAATTTATTCGATAAGGAGAGAAATTAATAAAAGGTTATTTTTTTAATATGATCCTTAGGTTTCAATTATCCTAAGGGGGAGGTTAGTCATATTCAAAAAAAATTTAGAAGAGTTTTAAAACTCAAAGGGAGATAGGTATAAGTGTTCACTTCTGAATATGAAAATCTACCTACTTTTATAATCATTTATTTTTTTAACTTGTGGTTTGTTCTTTCAAAAAAGGGGGAGATTTTTGAGTAAAAATTCATCTTTTGAATTTTGTATTCCTTTTGTTTGGAAATCACAAAATTTATTTTTAAATAAATTAATATGCTGCTTTATTGTATTTAATTTAATAATTTTGTTATACAAGTTCTTCATTACATTTTTTATTCTTCAAACGATTAATATTGTGCACACCATGAAATACAGTCTGACTATTTCTATGTTTATCATAATGAGATTGAATATTATTTATAGTGTACTTACTAGATACAAGTTTTAATAATCATGAAAATTATGATTTTCATCATACACACAATTAAGTATCATTCTGATAAGATAAATCATATTCACTATTTTATCGTTAATCAACCTACTCATTTAATATTCACATTTTTATTTTATTGAAAGATACATATTCTTTTCAAACCCACTTTATCATAACCAGAAAAAAACATTATATTCAAAAGAAAATCTTTTTAATCAAAATTATTTCATGTATTCTATTTTGATATGCAGGATAAAACAATTTCATTGTTTCAGTTACAAGATGAATGCTGAAGTATCAGGTGTCCACGTCCCTCTGAGATTTCAGGAAGAAATATGACTGTTGGAGCTAAAATATGACCATTGGGACAAGGCCTATAAATACCATGTAATTTAGAAACGCTCATAAATTTTGGATAATATTTTGATACGCTATTCGAGTGCTCTGTCAAAAATTGAATTGTGATAAAGCCTTTAATTAGTCAAGTTTTGAATAGATTGTTCAACACACTTGTAATCATCAATATCTTTTTTTTGATTAGTGTGGAACCAATCATTAGTGATTACAATTGAGGGATTCCTTGAATAGGAAGAAAAACATGCTAATCATTTTCAGATCAAGGGATTCCAATGATAAGAAGACAGTGGTTCTGATTAATTTTGTAATTGAGGCCTTGTGGGGATTACAAGACCAAATCCGATCATCGTATCGAGGGATTACCATAGTGTGGGTAAGACAGACTTGATCGAAAGTATAAATCAAGGGACCTCTATCCTAGGTTAAATGATACCCCTCTCTTTGGGTTAAAAAAATTGTATTACTTTACATTTTCACTACATTATAATAGAAAGATAATTGTATTAGTTATTCATCTTTCTATTATATACATTGATTATCATAACCAATATGATTACAGTACTTTAGTAATACTATGCTTAATATATTTTGAGATTATAATATTTTGATTACTTAATATGATTCAATACACTTTACGATTGAATTGTTTCATTATTTTACTCTGATCATCATAGCCATAGTTATTATGATCTTATACACACTTACTCTGTTTAAATAATTTCAACTATGAATATGATTAATTTCAATTACGACTAGTGAAATACTTATCATAACCAACCTGATTAAGATATTCCTTTTCATCTGAACTAGGTCCCAATTCGATTAATTGTATTAATTGCATTAAGAGGTTTTATGAATTTAATTAGTTTAATTTCTTTTAAACTAAAAACTTTTAAGGGATAAAAATGTATGTTTTTAAACATACAATTCACCCCCTTTTGTATTGTTCCATCTGCATATACATTATGATCCAACAGAGTCTTTATGGATTAACTCAAAAAAATTTGTGGTAGTATTTATAGATGATATTCTCGTATACTCCAAAATAAAGTTGGATCATGAGGAGTATTTGATCACTATGATAAAGACCTTATGAAATGATAAGTTTATGTCAAGTACAAAAAATGTGAGTACAGGTTGAAGGCGGTCTCATTATTGGGGAATGTTATCAAAAGAAATGAGATATCTATAAACCCTTAAAAAATAGAAGCAATTGATGGATGCTCGAGGGACATATATGTGACAGATATCCATAGTTTCCTTGGGTTAGCTGGGTGTTATCACCAATTTGTTAGAAATTTATCATGATTGTGAAACCCTCTTACCAATATAACTCAAAAGGAATTCAATTTTTCTTAGAATGATTAATGTGAAGATAGCTTCAAGGAGTTGAAATGGAGGATCATCACTACACATGTACTCACACTACCCACAAGTGGAGAACTTTTTGTGGTATTCAATGATGCTTCAAAGAGGGGATTGGGATGTGTGTTAATGAAAAATGAAAAAGTGATATCCTATTCTTCAAGGAAGTAAAAAGTTAACGAATAGAACTACCCAATGCATGATCTGGAGTTAGATATAGTGATATTTGTGTTGAAAATATGGCAGAATTATATCTTTATTGAGAAGTGTGAAATATATACGAATAAAAAAATCCTCAAGTACATATTCACACAGAAAGAGAAGAATATGTGACAATAACAATGGTTAGATATGATCAAGGACTATTATTTCTCAATCCACCACTATTCTAGTAAGGAAAATAAAGTGAAATATTCTCTATATAGAAAGGACCCATCAATTCTATCATTGATGAGAATTGAGAGTGATCTGATCTTCTTATACTTGAAGATGATGGACATGAGAATCATAAAGGAAGGAAAATCATCAATCCTTTCACAAATGAATGCTCAACCATATCTTTTGTAAAGGATATAGGATGCTCAAAGAGATGATTTGAGAATTAATAAGAAAGTGGAAACTATAAGAAAAGGGAAATCCTCAGAGTTCAATGTTGATGAAGAAGGTGTTGTAAGATTTGGGTCACGACTATATGTACCAACCAATCAAGAGATAAAGATAGATCATCTGAATGACGCACATAGCTCAACATTCTCAATTCACCTGGGGAGAAGAAAGATGTATCGAGATCTCCTAGAGAACTATTGGTGGGAAAATATGAATAAGGAGATCACTAAATATACATCAAACTGCTTTGTATGCCAGCAAGTCAAGGTTGAAATGAAAAGTTTTAAGGGAATGATGCAACCATTACTCATACCAACATGGAAATGGGAAAACATCCCCATGGATTTTTTCAGCATACTTATAAAGACATATAGAGGGAAAAAGTCTATATGAGTTGTTATGGATCATCTTATAAAGGAAGCTCAATTTATCTCAATTCGAGAGGACTTATCACTGGACCAACTTGCATGGATATACATCAAAGAAGTGGTGAGGCTACATGGAGTAACACTATCTATTATATCCGATTGAGATCCAATATTTACCTCCAAGTTATGAAAAAGTATCCATAATGATCTAACCACTACACTAAACTTTAGTACGAACTATCATCCTCAAACCGATGGCTAGTCTGAGTGGACTATTCATACACTAGAAGACATATTAAGAGAAATTTCTATGGACTTCAAAGGAGTATGATATCAATATCTTCCTCTGGTCAATTTCTTATACAAAAAAAATTTCCACTCAAGAATCCAAATGGATCCCTATAAATACCTTTATGGGAAGAGGTGTAGAACAATTGCATGCTGGGATGAAGTTGGGGAACACAAACTGCTAGATCCTGAAATGGTCGAGGAAATGGTGGAAAAGTTCAAGACCATTCAGCAGCACATCAAGAATGCTCAGAGTTGAAAAAATAAATATGATGACAATATTTGATAAGAAATAGATTTTGATGTTGGAGACATGGTATTCCACCACATATCTCCATGGAAGAAAGTGATGAGACTGGGGAAGAAGGTAAATATTAGTCCAAGATACATTATCCCCTTTTAGATCCTTGATCGCATCAGAGCAGTGGCCTATCAACTAGTACTCCCACCTAACCTATCTCAAGTACATGACGTATTCCATGTATCCCTATAGAAGAAGTACATACCAAACCACTCACATGTACTCAATATAGAGGTGGTACCATTAGATAATGATCTCTCATATGAGGATTAGCTGGTGAAGATCTTAGATCATAGAGAAAAAGTTCTACAAAATAAGAAAATGCACCTGGTAAAAGTGCTGTGGAGAAATCACAAGTTTGAATAATAAATGTGTTAAATTGAGGAAGTGATGGAATAGAATTACCCTCATCTATTTTATCATGAGAAAAAAATTCAATGATTAAATTTCTTAAGGGATGAAGATTATAATGACTGGAACTGTTAAAAATAAAATTCCTCTTTTTGATTTAATTAAATGTATTTTTATGTATTATAGTTATATAAAAACATGAAATAATTTGGTTTTAATATATTATATTTAAAATACCATTAAGTATCGTTACCTTTGATAATATATCCATTGAATAGTGATCACATGATTAGTATAAATATAGGGTTTTAACAAATCTAATTGATACAGACAAAGGAAGTGATGAACTCAACTAGTAGGATCGTACCCTATGAAGCCCATTTATCAGAGCTTCCGAGGGAGATATAATCACTGGGATTTAACCTTGACCAATCCTCATATGAGATCCAATAAATTAATAATGAGAAAAACTATTTATGGGATAATTTCAAGCTCATCAAGATCACGACCCAAACCATGTTCACCGAACCACCCCATGAAAGTCTCACTGTCGTGCACCTTACTCTTAGGGTGTTTAATGGTGTATTAAAGGGATATGTATCAAGAACCAAGAAATATTATTATGTACATTTTTTATATAATAATTAATATATTTTCATAATATTATTTTTACTTTATAAATATTTTTTATTCTGATACAACAAAATAGAAATAATATTTTTTTGTAATATTCAAATTCAATAAAGAAATTTATTTTATTGAATTAATGTATTTTTGAAATAAATAATATTTTAATAATATTTTATTATTAAATATTTTTTATTAAATATAAATGATTATATAATTTTTTAAAATTCAAATGTAAATTTTATAAGGGTTCGAAAACAAATATTGTCAAAAAACTCAGAATTTCTTAATAAATGTCAATTCTTATTTAAAATTTTAAAATTAACATATTTAAAAAATTATTTAGATAAAATTATTATTATTTTTGTAATCATAAATTATAAATTATCTAATGGTAATTTTTTCATAATTTTTTGAGACAGTCAAATTTCTAGATAAAAATTAAATACCGTATAAATATACAACATGTATTATGACTTCACAATGACCCAAAATTGATTTAATAAATACTCTAAATGGTATAAATGAACAAATATATATTTTAAATTTAAAATAAAGTAATTTTATGTTTATTTTATTAATTTACAAAGCTATTTTGAATCCTCCAAAACCATTAATATATTTTAAGGTTTTAAAAACCATTTCTTTAAGAGTATGACTCAATTCCACATAATAATGGGTATTATTTTATTAATTACAGCCATTTTAA
The DNA here is from genome assembly GCA_963277665.1 of Viscum album. Lineage (NCBI taxonomy): Eukaryota > Viridiplantae > Streptophyta > Magnoliopsida > Santalales > Viscaceae > Viscum > Viscum album. Next base: position 1,130,345,183 of record OY728133.1, read on the forward strand.
TTATAAAATAATGAAACCACTCCCATTTTCAAGAAAAAATGGGAAAAACTATTGGAATGTTTGTGGTTTTGGTTATTTTATTATAGAGTCCAAAACCAAAGTTTGAGAAATGATAAAGAGTTCCCCACTAATTTCCTATATAAACCCATCCAATATCCCATTTAAATTCAATAAAAATCCTTTTATAACATCCTTAATCTGAAATACCTGATATAGAGTCCTCCCAAAATTCCCCCAAACTCTAAATAAGCTCTTCCCAAGCATTTAGAGTCACATACTCAAGTAAGGGATTTTTCTCTTCTCATTTTAAATTCAAGCACTTATTTTATGTTATGTATCTCAATTTAAATTTCTTCATGTTGGGATTTGTTATTCCATATTCCCCTTAATGTAAATTTTATTTCTATATAATGATATACCCCTTTCACTCTCATTAATACCTCCCATGAACCTTTATGTACACCCGTTACCATGTTGAAATTTAATAAGGGTTCCTTTCTTTCTCCTCTTTATTCAAGTTTCTTCATTATCTTATTTCTTCTATTTAAAATTCCTAATGTTGGGATTTTTTTCCATATACATATTACTATCCATTTAATGTAAAAACTATTAGAGACCCATTTATCTCTCATCAACCCATTTTATGAATTTTTAAGTGATGCTGTTATTCTGCCAAAATTTCATTGTGATTTTCCTTGCCAAACAATTGTGTAGTGAATACCTATACCCATTTCCTATAAAGGGTGTTCAACTTTATAAACTTATACTCATTTTATTGGTTAATTAAATTTATGTATTCCTCACTCCTTGATTGTGAAATAAAATATTATTATGAATGAATCCATGTTGTATGATCTATGTGGCACACTTAAGCATGAAAATGAAATGAATGTGACAGGTGTGCCCAAAATTATATAGAACTCCAATTAATTGGGTAATTTTTAGTATCACGAGACATTAAATTGGGACAAGGAGTTAACCTAATTACTCTATGAGACTTTTTACATCATTATGTCTTGAAATTTATCCTTAACCTATGTTTATGATGTTGTGTTTTAAGATGTTGCAACATTTCCCATGTTTACTTTATGATTATCATGATATTTCATGCCTCATTGTTCATGTTTATTATTATTACTCCTTATATGACCCATTTATATGCATATTTTCTAACATGTATTACTTTATTCATGTTATTCCATGTTTATTCCCTTACTAGGCTTTATAACTCATCACTTTATTATGTATGTCTCCAAGTCATCCCATGCAGTTTTAAGTACAAGAATAATAAGGAAGTTTTCAATAAAGATGATGTATTTCCTATTTTAAGTTGTTATGTAATGTACCTAATTCCCAAAGAAACTAGAATTATTGATATTACAGGTTGTAATATGCGTAATCTTATGTAATAAATCAAGTATTAATGTGTAATAAAGAGAAGGGTTGTCATATGTACTCATCCTTATCTGGGTTCTGAATGCCTCCCATAGGCATCTTCATAATCATAAAATGAACCACGCATCATGATCAAAGATAATAGTCAAGGGAGCCCCATGAAGGAAAAATATATCCCATACGTACATCTACCCCAAAATTTCCACTAAACTCTAATTCCTGATAGAAAATAAGTGTGTCGACTTCATGAGTTGGTCAAATATCACCCATATTGAATCATGGACCTTCACTTTCAGCAAAAGCCCTATCATGAAGTCCATGGATATTCCATCCCATTTCCACTCCTGGATATCAAGGGGCCACAACAAATATACTAAAACATGGTGCTCAACCTTCACTTACTAAAAGGTGAGGCATCATGAAACAAACTCAGCCATGCTTCATCTCATGCTAGCCCACAAAAAACTACCACTAAAGGTCTCTGTACATAACCCCCACACTAGGATGTACAACCAAAGGAGAAGTGTGAAACTCCCTCATCACCACCTCTCACATTATTACTGGGACCACTATCCATACCTAGAAAAGAATGATGTGATTCCCTCCTTCAGAAAATTCATTGAGTGAATATACTGTGTATATCTGGTAATGAAATACCTCATAGCTGGTACATATCGGCTATAATTCTCTCACATTCCAAAGGATAAGAGTAGTCAACACCATTGAATGAAGAAAATCTGCACCCTTTTGCTCAACCAGGGTCAGTAGAAAGGATAATAACTGATCAGAAGCCTCCTACACCAAAATATCATGGGAATTACTTATAAGGAAATCTACTACACATTTCCCTTCTCCAAAGTATAGATTATATCCAAGTCATAGTCTTACAAGAACTCTAACTAGAACCACTATCTCAGGTTCAATTCTCTATTTGTGAAGACATACCTAATACTTTGACGGTCTGAGTAAACCATAAAGCACTATCTAAGAATATATTGCCTCCATATCCTCAGAGTAAAGACTACCACTTCCATCTTTAGGTCATGAGTTGCCTAGGTCTACTCATGGGGTCTCAATTACCTCAACCTATATGTGATAACCACCTGCCTCTACATCAATAAGAAACTGATCCTAGCTACCAAGTAATTTTAATATGCTATTTACTCCATGACCTCCTCTGGTAGTCTCAAAACAAGAGCACTTGTTAGCCTCATCCTCAAATCCTCGAATGATCTCTAACACTGCTCAATCTAGGTAAATGGATTCCCTTTCTACATCAGGGCGGTCAAAGGGGATGAAATCCTAAATAATTCTTCCAAAAACCTTTGGTAGTACCCCACTAATCCAAGAAAACTCTCTACATCTAACACGCTCTTGTGTGGATCCCATGTAATCACTATATTTATCTTCACTGGTTCTATGGATAAACTATACTTAGATATGACATGCACTAAAAAGTAAACCTTGTGAATCTAGAACTATCACTTTAAGAGATTTCAATAAAGCTGGTGCTCCTGAAGTAAATCTAGGACCATCCTCAAGTTATCTACATGCTCCTTCTATGACGTAGAGTATATGAGTATGTCATTAATGAAGATATCCACAAAGTTGTCCAATTACATCTATAAATACATTTTCATCAAACCCATACACATGTTGGGGGAATTCGTTACACCAAAGGGCATCACCATGAACTCATAGTGTCTATAGTGACATCATAATTCCATCTTCATAATATCAACCTTGAAAACTCTCAACTGGTGGTATCCTGACTTGAGATAAATCTTCGAGAACCATCTCATGCCTCACAACTGGTCAAATAGGTCATCAATCCCCAGTAGGGGTTACTTGTTCTTTATTGTGGCCTGGTATAGGTGATGATAGTCCATGAAAATCTATAATGTCCCATCCACATTTTTCATGAACAATACTTAAGATTCCTAGGGGGACACACTGGCCCTGATAAAACCCTTCTCATAATGGTCATCCAACTATAACCACAAATATTGGAGCTCGGTAGGGGCCATATGATATTCCATAGAAGATATTAGAGTGGTCCTGGGATGCAAGTTGATACAAAACTTCATCTCCCTCCTCAAAGGTAGTCTCAAAATGTCCTCAGGGAAGGAATCTATATAATACTCCATGTTTTAAGAAATCCATATACCTGAAGAGCCTATTGCATTAAGGGATACACTCACCAACATATGGGTGATGGGATACAACCTCCTCATAAAACCCACTTATCCCTCCATGAGATCTCTATCATCTATAAAGGATAATCTCATCCCATCAGCTTGAAGACATCTAAATCATCTACAGTGGGATCAGACCCTAAAAAAATAATACATACCCAAGATGATGTCATAGGGTTCCATCATGATGGCTAAAAGTTCCCATGTGAACCTCTCTCTACCAAGAGATAGCTCATACTATCGGAAAATAAAATATACAAAAGAATCATTCCCTATAGGAACCTTAAGATAAAGATACTGGGCTAGAGCCTCAACTAGGAGCTCTAACTCTCACAAAATAAGTAAATATATGAAGGAATAACTCACACCTCTATCTACTAATGCTGAAGCAAGATTAGAATAAACATAGATTGTAGCTATGATCATCTCATGCACCGCTGGGTCATAAGCCTCCATAGCCTATAGTTGTCTATGACCAAGACTGAAAACTCCCTAAGCATAACTTGGTCCACCCAGTAGTGGATGTGAAAGGATATCACAATGTTTTACAACACCCACAAATCCTCCTCTTGGAGATCCACCTTCTTCTCTTCTAGCTCTACCTTCCTAGGGCCACCCTGACTTAACCTAGGATATCCTGAATCATGGTGTTGCCTCTTCCATGGTGGTTCATAAACTATCTTCCTATGATTCTAAAAATTCTTGGTTGGGAAATAAGATGCCATGTGACCTCTCCCATCACAAGCATAACAACTCCCCTATCTGGACTTTGAGGGTCCTCTACGCTGTCTTTGACCACACACCTGAGTCTAATCCTAGGAATATCTCCTGCACTGATATCCAATTGACTTATTTCTTCTAGATTCTATAGATGAATCAACCCTGTGACACCCACTTCCAGCTCCAAATACCTGGCATCCCTCTAAAAATAATCTCTCCATCACCAGTTCTTGCTTCAACACCCAAACATAGGTGGGAATTCACAAGGGTACCACACTGGCACAAATATCTTTATAGAGTCTCTTCTCAAACTTTCATATTAGAAAGTATCCATTATAGATCATATTAAGGTAGTACTGCATAAGGTTTGTGAACCTCACTGGAAACTCAACCACTATCATCTATCCTTACTTAATCTCAAAAAGCTCTTGAAACTTAATTAAACACAAGTAGGAGGGGGTAGTACTCCTCATGGAATAACTGATGGAAGTCGGGCCATGAGAGTGTCGACTCATCGTGCATCTTGGTAACAAGACTCCACCATCACCCGAATTCTCCATGGAAAAGGCTAGATTATAGCACAAAAACTTGATCCATAACTATCTAGATAATATTGAAAACATGTACTATTGACTCTATCCAATCTTCTAATGCATGGGGATCTGGCTCTCTAAAAAACCACAACATCCTCTGGAACTAGAACTCATGAAGTGTGATAATCCTACAAAAATCCTCAGCATGTCATACTGGTATGATCTACTGCTCAATAGTTGGGGGTTCTTCAACCTATCCACCTAGAGGAAGAATCTCATTTTATGGTTCCTGAATTGAGGCCTCATCACTAATCGAATCATTGTTATGATCCAGAACTGGTAACCTGGATAGCTGTCATCACAGAGGCATCCTAAAAATTTAACCAAGACATACCGTGGTAAGATGAGCTTATATATATATATACACATATATAATTAGGATCTAACTCAAGAAGGTAAGTAAAATACTAAATCCTATATTATGCATGTACCACTGATCCCGGAAACCAATGTCTCACTATGTTGTGTCAATAAGAAGGCAGTCAAGGTCCTGGTGAATGGATACATCAACTGCCTATACCATTATTGGGTTCCCTAGTTTGAGATCCACACTTGAGACACTTTGACACTATTTCTATAAATCCCAACTAAATCCACTTAAGGGGACTACACCAAACACCGTCCCAAGTAATGAACTGCTCTGATATCAATCTATCATAACCTGACCCAACCAGGGCTCGAGCCATAACTACCCAAATGTTTCTCCATAGGCCAGGGGTGGTGACAAGCGCCAAAAGGAATAACATAAATGGGAGGAATTTGAATAATGTACCTGTAAGAACACACCTGATCATCTCAATGTATAAGTACATGAGAATAATAATAAAAATATGAAATATTTAGAATATTACCATGCATATGAGAACATCTAGGGTGTAAAAGAGTACGAAAGTGCAAAATGAAAGTAAAGGGGAAAAATATAATCCATAACATAAATATATACTAACCTGATAAGACTGTAAAGTATATGTTTTGAGAGAGACCAACTCCTGATCTCCAAGATTCAACTACCATACACATTCTAATGCATTAGGAATCCCTAAGATCCTCTGTAATCACTACCAATATATCCATTGTCTTTATAATATGTGACACATGTGGGAAAATCCAATGCAGGGGTAAGTATATAGGTACCTAGTAGGATTACCCAAAATCTTAAGGGAGAGCAGTAAGAGACATGATAAGAACAGATAGATAGTAGACAACTCAACCCAAAGAAAAAGAGTAAACAAATCCATTGACATGGATACAAATATATATATATGTTCATACCAAATAAAACTAAACAAGAGAGAATGGGATCTCTATATCATAGCCCAGCCCAGGAAAAATAGTGCCATAAGTTCCATAATTCCATCAACAATGACCAACATCTCATGTGTCTACCCAGTAAAAAAATCTAAGTTATGCCATACCTCATCATTGTGACATACAATCAAGGGGAAAAAATCTATAGGTATAGGAATCATTCCTTAATACAATATGAGGGTTCCACATAGTAGATAGCTAGAGAAACCATGAATTGACTCCGTAGGAGGGTGCTACTCTAATGGTCAAGGACTCATACCCTGACTCCACAGGAGGGTACCAATCAATAGTTGATAGAGGACCCATTCCCAACTCGGTTGGAGGGTTCCACTCTAGTAGTCTTTAGAGGACCCATGCCTAGCCCGACTAGAGAGTGCCACTCTAGTAGCTGAGGACCCATACCCTGCCTAGTGGGAGGGTTCCACTCATATAATAGATATAAGACCCATTCCCTACCCAGAAGAAGGGTTCCACTCTAATAGTCAGTCAAGGATCCATACCCTACCCAACATATGGGTTCAACTAAAAGATTAGATAAAGGACCCATTCTTATCCCAATTGGAGGGTGCCAGTCTATAGATAGGTAAAAGACCCATGCCCTATCCCGCTAGCAGGGTTCCACTCTAAAATCCTATGGTGATCCTGCCTAATAACTTACATTGTCGATCATCACCTAAATAGACATCCCACTTGGAAAATCTTGCATCATACAATAAAAGACACTATGGAGGAAACCATCACATTCTATATGAAAAAAGCTCAGGATATTCTACTTGAGGTCCAAAATCTGAGTCCAAACAAAGAAGATACAAGATGTTGAAGTTTTATCAGAAGGAAAGAAGGGGTGAAAAACAGGTAAGGGGACCCACATGGCTTGTTTTCCCACTCTATCACATGGCCTTGTACCTATCGGTATATAGATTGCTTCCTTTATAGGGCTACACAACATGTATAGGGTTTACACGAAGTGTATGAGACAATCAAGGTCCTAACCATGCTCCTTGGTCATGTCGTTGTAAAGATACTTATGTCTGTGTACTATGGTACACGGTGTTTCCTACCACATGGGGTTGAAACCATGTCCCTGGCCATTTTTGTGTACATCAGTACATGGTGTGTGCCTTTCTGTGCCCATGTTTGTGTACTCACGGATTACACTTCAAGTTTCCATCATAAGGGTCACATAGTGTGTGAGGGTCCCACACACCATGTGATACTTTTCATGCTTGAATACCTAGCCACCAAAGCCAGGGTCCTACATGCCGTGTGTTTGTTGGAATACACGACGCGTAGTCAGGTTTTTAGTATAATTTACAAATCTACTCTAGCCTCCCAGATCTAGCCAGACCACATCTGATCATACCTCTTGGCCTCTCGAAATCAATAGAAGAGCCCTCCATTTTTCATTTTTGGACATCCAGTGGCTGGAAATCGATATCAGTCAACCCATAGGGGTTCGTCGCATGCCCTGTGCACCTCCTTCCATCATTGATTGGTTTCAGATCAAAATCCTTGGGATTCATCATCCATATTCTACAACACATCCCGATATGTCCTCTGAGCATCAAGTCATTCATTTCATGAGATTCCACTGTAAACCCGAGGGTATGATCAGTCTCGATATCACCTAGAAACATTGATATTTGGTCTCAAATCCCAATATAGAATATCACAAAGAAAAAATGTGGAAAAGAACAAAAAAAATGTGAACAATAATTGGAAAAAGGTTATTGTCCAACATACATGATTAAGGATATCTAGAGTGATAAATAATTGAATAAACAATTTAAATCTTTACTTGAGAGCATGGATAGGCTATAATTGTCACAGATCAAAGGAATATGGTGATATTTATCAATAAATTTAATAAATAGAGGAATAATCCAAAAATTAATGAGTTTTACCCATAGATTGGATCATTATTTGTTGAAGAATGTGATCTCCAATGATTGAGAGAAGTCATTTCATTTGATGCACCTTGATCTGTCTGGATTTGGAGTCTCGTCATCGTCAGATTTTGATTTTCCAATGAACGAGATGAAGAACATCTATCAATTATCATAGGGTTTACACAACTAACCCTAGAGAATTTCCACAATAGTGTATTTAAAAAAATCCAAAAAGTTTAATTATTTTATTAATTAAATCAATTATTTATTTAACATACTGAATTCACTGCTAGTGGTTTATTTTATCCAAAATCCATGTGCATACCTATTTTAGGTTGCTCTTAGGGTAAAAATCACAATCCGGACTGAACCATGGTCCCATATTTATGATCATATATTTCTTTTAATAGTTATCCCATTTTCTTTAAAAACATTTGTGCATGGAGGATAAAATATATTTAATATTTTTATAAAATTAATTATGGGAACACTGGGCCTTGGAATCACATGTCGTCTGAGCTCCTGGCTCCAAAAATATATGTATACATATTCTTAAGTCTTACAAGGAAAAAATAGAGTCTCTACAAAGTGAAGTAAATTTGGTCTATTTTTTTCATAACTATACTGTTTTGGAGTGTTCAAGGTTGCGAGGGTGGGATGGGGGGTTGTCAGTGTAAGTTAGGAGTTGAGTTTTGGGAAGTCATCCTAAGATCATGGTTGAAATTCTACAGTAGGTAGAAGAAAAAAAAATTAAATGAAGGGTATTATATCATGGAAAGTGATTAAGTAAGAATAGATTTTTTGGGTTGTTTAAGGGTTATACCACAACCAAAGGAATTATTTCATGGAGGTTATTTTTGTTAGAGTATAAAATTTTTGGTACAACATTAATTTTTTTGGATTGGTAGCTAATCACACCGTAGAGAGTGAGGTTTTACCATGAAGCCTTGGCCCAGGTAAAGTGTTGCGACATGATGAGGGGGGATCATGCTATAAAATGACCCTGGGCAGGGGAGTCAGGTTTCTAGGTTGGCTTTGGAGAAGATTTGATGTTCCATAACCCAAAGGGCCACACTGTGTGTGGTTTTAGAAAAGTCATTACGTAATGAACCATAGGGCCACACTACAATGGGCCTTCACTCTAATTTTTTATTTTTAATCAGCTAGCTTTAATAATTAGTTAAATGAGGGGTTAGTATCATTTTTGAGCCAACAAGAAGGGAGCTCACATTTTCTCTCTATCATTTCCTCTTATATTCTAAAGTGGGATCTTTATTGTTTGTAGTTCATTTGACGATCCATCTACCATATAGTGTCATTTTGGGTAAGTATAGCTATCCCTGTGTGAAAGTTTTCTCATTTTCTCATCATTTATCCAATCTTCATTATTTGTTCCCTAAATTTTGGGTTTTCTTGGGGTTTATGATTTCTTCCAATCAAGTTAATATGGTCAATTATAATTAATTATTGGAGTCCAAATAACACTAGGAAGGTGGTTCCTAGAAAATTCCTCTATTATATGTGTGTAATGCATCATATGATTTATGGGTGTGGGAAGGGTTTTTTGTGCAACTGGGATGAAAAAAACTTACTGTTTTTGTTGTTAGTTGAGGTTATGATGGGTAGTATCATATGGTTAATGATGGGATAGGCCATGTATGTCTTGTTATTTCTGGGCTGGGGACTTGGTTCTTTATCGGAAAGCTGTTGAATGTTGTAAAGTGATCGTTCTTATGATGTGTTACTTGATGTGGTTCCTTGGGAACATGATAGGTGCGACCCATGTGACTATATAGAGATGTGATTCATCAAAATGTGAGATAGTGATATCCCATTCACTGATGCTGGTTCAAGAGAGGTTTTCTAGGTTATAGCTGTAAGAGTTTGGTGATTCCACTTATCATGGGGATGAGGCTGTTGGGGTTGTTTGCACATAGGAAAGGTCTCCTAAGGTGGTGTTGACCACATGATTTTCGGCAGTATCCTCTACAGTCAAGTGGCCTAGGGTAATGGTGTTGGATATCAAATAGGAGGAGGGATATTTCATAGGTGGACCCATGAACTAAGGGGTGATTGAGATCACTGATTTGGAGTAGTATTATCCCTATACATGGAATTATATGGGTCTGTTGAGCTAGAAAATGTGAAGACTTGCTTAGTTGATTATGTTTGGTGATGTATTGTTTACTAGGTGACCATGGGTATGGAATTGATCATTTTCTTGGATATGAGGCAATGAATGATGCATTTTTCTCCCTTAGAGTGTGTTCATATCATAGGTAAATCATCACACTTTGACATTAGCCAAAGCAGGTAAAGTGATCACTTGTGACTGGTCAAGCATAGTGTGGAGTTGGTTGTTTGACAAAATTGGTTTTCAAACACATCACTATTCATGAACTCATATATGAATGAATATTATATAGGTACACTATTAGTGGAGACCTACTAAGTTCATACTCACACATCATAGAGACCTTAAGGATTCATGTAGACATTATGTTTTGTGATGCATGGAAGGGAAATGGATTTATATTTAGAGATTAATAGCTAACAGTTTTGCAGATGCACAGGCAGAGTGTTGATGGATTCAGGCTAGACTAGATGGATCCTTAGAACTGATCTAGGTTATATTTTGTTATTTTAGACCTGTTTGTATACGATAAACCTATGAGTGATCCTGGTTGCTTTTGTATGATCGTTGTGACTTTATACAATTTTATTATGCATACCATGTGTTATATTTTGGGTTATGCTTCCATTGTTTGTCATATTGACTATTTATTACTTTTATTTCATTTTTGTAGTAGTTTTATATGTCGAGGGTATAGTCTCTTTACTGTCACCTCCTAGATGCTTGCTACCAGCCCACCTTTAGTGTATGGGGAGACACGCCTGTGGTCAACGACTCACTATCTTGGGTGATGTTTGGGTGATTTGAGTTAGAAATGTCACAAAGTGGCATCAGAGTGGATCAGAGTAAAGTTTCTATAATTTTGTACCCAATAGTCATTTTTTATTGGGTATTGGTAGATGTAGTGTTAGTGTTGTGTCATAAGAATGGATAAATATCATATTTTGTGCCAATCTAGCACAAGTATGGGATAAAGTCCAATTTTATAGGGGAACTGGGGTTGAATTTTGGTTTTTGTGATTATGGTTGAGTTTTTTGATTTGGATAGAGATATAATTTGATGTTCTTGACTTATGGTTTTGGACTCTTGGCCATGAGAGGTAATATGTGGAACTCATGAATCATTTTAGGCATGTAGGACTCACATGACATGCATGTACCTACTTGTGACCACTATTCTCATTATGAAAAGAGTGTTTGGCTATTTTAAATGTCAAAAAATACCTATATGGTGTTTTCCCATATAACTTATTCATAAAATTATACTTAGTTAAATGAAGTTCATGATTCATAGTGTTATTAGGTATTCGAATCTTGCGTGTGTGTGATGTATATGGTACTTGACCATGGAATGGGTAAATGAGGTGGTGATTCCTGATGATACAAGATTTGGGTATGGGTAGTGTAGTGTACAAGATAGTGAGATGCACAACTTGTTATAGTTTTCTCTATTTAAGATAATTAGGTTGTTATATATGTTTTGAGCATGGTATTTGGTTCTCAGTGATATTCCACCTTGATGGACACCATTACAGCCTTATGAGGTTGGGGATGTTGTTCTACTGAGGCATAAACTAGTTAGGACCCTCTGAGGCTGGAGATGAGCATGAGATGCATGTAGAGGTTCCAATGTAGGTAGGTTGACCATAAAAATGGAGGATCTAGGGGTAGTGGATTGTTGATAAACTCATGGAAAGTTTGGTATGGGCTAATCAAAGTATTGATCAGGGAGCTTAGGGAGTTGACCCATCCATGGTATTTGAAAAGGGAGTTTGGTTTCAACATCCTCCCTTATTCTAGGGAGAGGGAAGACCCCTGATAACAAAGTTCTAGATCAAGTCATTTTAGATGATCTTCAACCAGATTGAGATACTTCCAAGGAAGAGGGTGTAACTTCCTAACCTAACTCACTCTAACTAGTAACTAAACTTGTTCAATACATGAACTTAGGAACGCCTCCCCATATACTAGATAATTCAAACTAGTAGTGAGGGTATAATGAGAAACATGGGGAGACTATACCATCTTTATTAGGGTAAAGAAATAATATAAATTATAAGAAACAATGAGAAGAAATATCCATCATTAACCATACATCATATGACAAGATCCAAAAACTAGGTAAATTCCCAAAAACCAATATAGTAAATATGCCATGTCATAATAGTGTCATGTGTCAAAGGAAACCCAAAAGTAAAGACTCACTAAAAATCATAAAAATGGGTCATGATATCATGTCTGTTCCCCTTGTCCATATGCAATCCCAAATCCTAAATTAGCCACCTAACACAGACACTTATTCCTTATCCAGACTTGCAATGATGAAATTTTCTCGGGTACCAACGGCGACCTGAGAAGGGTGTGATTACAACTCAGTAGGCCACCACCAATGATGTCTAAATTAATATTCAGTCTAATAATAATAATTTATGTAGATGTTCCAAGGTTATAATAAATAGAATAATAAAGATAACAAATTTCATAAATAAATAGTAATTCAATTAACCACATTGACCCTCAGGTTCCAGGTGACACCCAATCCAATCAAACTTACTTTGACCCATGCTGGTCAGCTAAACAATATTTCATATGGGTCACCTTTTTAATCAAGGGGCATTGGTTTAAGTATTCAACCCAAGATACATAGCGCCATGTCCAATAATCCCAACTGATGATGTGGAATGCCATGTACAACATCCAAAACCAATGGGAATGGAGCATCAAGTCCAATAAACCCAATTAATGACGTGGATGGTCTGTTTAACATCCTCAACCATGGGTGTGTAGTGCCATGTTTAACACCTTTTACCATTTTATTAACAACCAATTTCCATGGTCTAATATACATGAACTTTCAACATATATAAAACAAAAAGGTGTGCACCTATTTCAACACTCATTATTCCCATGGTCCATTACATACATCACATTTTAACCCAATTTCCCAATCAAACCATTTAACTATTTACTCATTCATCCTGATCACTAAATGGTCTTCGATTTTTTTAACAATTTAATAATCCCTTTTTAGACCATTTACCTTTTTATCTATTTATCATGTCATAACCCATTTAATTTTTCAAGTTAAACCGAATAGCCCCTTATGTCATTTTAACATGGAAGACAAAAAGTGAACCCGATTTAATTTAATAAACCCCCCATTTCATCATTTACAACCCACTTTACCATTTTAAATGGATTGGAATACCCCATGGGTGGCCATAGGCTCGGTCTAATATTCTTCGATGGACCCAATGAGATATGTGAAGGGTCTAACACAACATTTAAAAGCCTAATTTATTATTCTTAAACAAGGAATGGATGCACAACATGATAGTACAATGGGACATACCACATATTCATGAACAAGATCAAGACTATGGGAAATATCCTTTTGACCACTTACCTTATAGTTGTATACAACCACTCATCCAACCCTCACTACGAGAAAAATGGATATTTGCGACGGGTCAAGGGCCTGTCGCAAATAACCCGTCAAAAGGGGTTATTTGCGACGGGCAAATTATCCCATCGCAAATAACCATTATTTGCGACGGGTACTTACCGCCCATCGCAAAAGGTTTGGCGCAAAATACGTGCCAAACCACGGGTAAGAGTATTTGCGACGGGTTCCTATTCTGGTCGCAAATAACCGACGTCAATTTTTAGTATTTGGGACGGAATACTTGCCCCGTCACAAATGCTTTGTCGGCAGGTACCATTTGCAACGGGACCCATCGTAAACAACTTTTTAACAGCCCATCGCAATTAATGCGGGCAGAGTTATTTACGACGGGGCTCATCGCAAATACCCCCTTCACAGTTAATCTAACCTATATATACCCCATCCGTTTTCCTCTCATTTCACTCTTTACTCAACTTCTCTCTCTATCTTTACTAAAAAAATTTGTTCTAAATTTTTTCATAGTTTAAACTTTTAAATCAGAGCATTATTTGCATCTTTAATACTCCGAAATCTTCAGTTTCAAGGAATTTATATTTTTTTTATTGTTTAGTCAATTTCATTTATTTTAAATTATTTATAATTTTTGTTAATTAGATGTAAATTAATTAAATTAGAATTAGATATTTGTTTTTGAGTATTTATTTTTATGAATAGTTATATCTAAGTGTTAATTAGCAATAAATTGCAATAATTAATAATAATTTTAAATAATTTGTAATAATTAGTAATAACTAGTATGAATTATTAATAACCAGTAATAAATTGTATTAACTAGTAATAAATTATATTAACTAGTAATAATTAGAAATAATTTGTAATAATTAGAAAAAATTTGTAGTAATTAGAAAAAATTTGTAATAATTAGAAAACATTTGAAATAATTATAAATAATTATGAATAATTAGTAATAAATTGCAATAATTAGTAATAAATTGGATTAATTAGTAATAATTAGGATTAATTAGTAATAATTAGTAATAAATTTTAATAATTAGAAATAAATTGTAATAATTAGTAATAATTAGTTATAGATTGGAATAAATAGTAATAAATAGTAATAAATAGTAATAAATAGTAATAAATAGTAATAAATAGTAATAATTAGTAATAATTAGCAATAAATTTTAATAATTAGAAATAGATTGTAATAATTAGTAATAATTAGTAATAATTAGTAATAAATTGTAGTAAATATTAATAAATTGTAATAAATAGTAATAAATAGTAATAAATAGTAATAAATAGTAATAAATAGTAATAAATAGTAATAATGAGTAATAAATAGTAATAAATAGTAATAAATAGTAATAATTAGTAAAAATTTGTAATAAATCCTAATAATTAGTAATAAATCCTAATAATTAATAATAAATAGTAATAAATAGTAATAAATCCTAATAATTAGAAATAATTAGAAATAATTAGTAATAATTAGTAATAAATCTTAATAATTAGTAATTAATAGTAATAAATCCGAATAATTAGCAATAAATAGTAATAAATAGTAATAAATAGTAATAATTAGTAATAAATCCAAATAATTAGTAATTAATAGTAATAATCATAATGATTAGTAATAAATAGTAATAATTAGAAATAATTAGTAATGAATAGTAATAAATCATAAAAATTTGCAATGAATAGTAATAAATAGTAATAATTAGTAATAATTAGTAATAAATCCTAATAATTAGTAATAAATAGCAATAAATAGCAATAATTTGTAATAATTAGTAATAATTAGTAATAAATCCTAACAATTAGTAATAATTAGTAATAATTAGTAATAAATAGAAATAATTAGTAATAAATTGTAATAATTAGTAATAATTAGTAATAATTAGTAATAATTAGTAATAAATCCTATTAATTAGTAATAAATCCTAATAATTAGTAATAAATCATAATAATTAATAATAAATCCTAATAATTAGTAATTATTCCTAATAAATAGTAATAATTATTAATAATTAGAAATAATTAGGAATAATTAATAATAATTAAGAATAATTAAGAATAATTAGGAATAATTAGGAATAATTAGAAATAATTTGGAATAATTAGGAATAATTAGGATTAATTAGAAATATTTTGGAATAATTAGGAATAATGAGGAATAATTAGGATTAATTAGGAATAACTAGGAATAATTAGGAATAATTGGGAATAATTAGGAATAATTAGGAATAATTAAGATAAATTAGGATAAATTAGGATTAATTAGTAATAATTAGGATCAATTAGTAATAATTAGGATTAGTTAGTAATAATTAGTAATAATTAGTAATAATTGGTAATTATTAGTAATAATTAGTAATAATTGGTAATCAACTGTTTACTAACAATAATCATTTCATGTTTCAGATGGTTGATGATCTGTATCATATGTTATAAGAGGCTAATCTACCTTTAGATGAGTAAGAGGTCGGATCAGCCGACCCTCACACTGTTGGTAGTTCAGGGAGAACTTGAAGGGGGCGTGGTAATTCTTGACTGATGATTCTCGACCCTATACCCGAGTGACGTCCACATATTGGGTTCATTCCATGCACGTAGATGTATGTTTACCTGTAAATTTTAGTTAATTTTCATTAATTTATTTATATTCTAATTGTTTGATTAATTATTATTTTTTTTCACAACTTTACACATATAGCTGTTGGATAGGGGAGAACTATATTGTGTAATTATTTTTTTGATGCATGAATGTTATGGGATCAAATTCCCTTTGATGTTCAACAACGCATGTTCAAGCATTGGCTGGTACGTAAATAAATAATACTTATTTTGAAATTAATTTAATTAATAACTTGATATAATAAATTATTTGTAGGGTTTAGGGTATTCCATTAAGGATAGAATGCGTGAGGATATTTAGAAGGAATGATAGAGAGCTATGCATCCACATTGCAATCAGTTTTTTCCCAATTTGAAAAGAAAAGAAATGGATACAGTAGAAGTGTAGGAGTTTGATGAGGCATTTTGTGTCCACCGACCTGATTATATTTCATCTTAGGTTTGGGATGAATTATGTACACACTAGTTGAGTAGGTGGTTTCAAAGTAGATCATAAATAGGTCAGAAAAATCATGGGAGATAGGAGGTGACACATTGAGCTGGCAGTCATACGTTCAGTATGCATAGGTAGCACATGGTAAGTACATTTTTCTAAATATTATATATAACTTTAAATGTAAACAATTTATTTTATATTCATATAGCCAGTCACACAACACGCTATTATGGAGTAAAACATTTATTGAAGGATATAGAGTGATCCAACCACTGAGGATATTAGAGGTACTCACCAGCATCAGATTGTGGTCAATATAAGTTCTTTTGGGTTTTAAATTTAACTAAAAATAATATTTTAACTATTTTAATTTTAAATTGAAATTAAAGGAGTCATATGGAGATGCGGAGTCTCAGAAAGATGTTGAGAGTTAGGATGAGACTGATGGTTAGAATAGTGAGCCCCGATTTGATGAGGCAGTATGGATGCATGCGACCCAGTATGGCTTCGAGAAAGGCCGAGTTGTTGGTATCGGCTCTCGAGTGACCCATGGGGGTTTTTATGGAACCTATGAAATGTAGGCATCCAGCCAAAGAGGAGATAACAGAGATTAAACATCATCTCATGCATAGTATCAGGAGCAGCTATGAGCTTAGAGTGAGCTTATAGAGACTATGCGTAAGGAGCAGAAGGAGATGCATCAGTGGAAGCAACAACAACAGGAAGAGTTCCTCTGACAGTAGTAGCAGCAGCAACAGATATAGGATGAGATGCATCGATGACAGTAGGAGTAGGAGCATGATATGGAGTACATGCGACGTCTAACTGACAGTTTAGGAATGAAGTTCCCTCTACCTCCACCAGAAGACCCTCCCCCTCAGTGATGTATTTTTATTTTATGATGAAACATTTGAAGGTATTTTTATAATATTAAATATTTAATGTTTTAAATAGTGTGTGTTTTATATTGTCTCTAAAATTACAGTTTATTATTATTTATTTAATTTTTTATTATATTGATTATTTTATTAATTAATATATTATTATATTTATGTGAATAATCAGGTTTTTATTATATTACTAATATTATTATTTCATTAATATTAATAATCATATTATTATATCAATTAATTATTCTATAATTAATTTTATTTTACAAATATTAATATTATGATTTTATTTATATTAATATTATATTATTATTAATATTTTTTTATTTTTTTAAAATTTTTAACTATTTGCGATGGGCCGTCACAAAATGGTTTATTTTTTTTATATTTTGAGGAGTAATTGAGATAGTTCATCACAATTACTAATTGTGATGGCCAGTCACAAAAGAGTAAAAACCAGAAAACTATTTGTGATGGGTCGCTGGTCTGTCGTAAATAGTTTTTAAAAAAAATCGCCGAATGTTTTTTGCGACGGGTCTACTACCCATTGCAAATAATAAGTTTTTGTGATAGCCCATTATAAAAATTAATATTTACAATTCCATTTTCCAAAACAATTCATTTGCGATGAGGCCCCGTCGAAAAAGACTATTTGCGACAGGATCCCGTCACAAATGACCCATCACAATAATCCATTTTTCCAGTAGTGCCTGACCCTTGATTCAAGATAAAATGACCACAACCACTAAAGAGAAGAACTCCTTGGAAATAGGGAGCATGAGGCTTAGAAGAAGAGGAATCAACAAGCTATGAATCATCTATAAAATAAAAGGAAACAGACTTGTAGACTTACCTAGGGATTCAAATCGCAAGAAATGACACTTTAAATTCCTTATAATCGATGGAGATCCACCATCGGGAGAGGAGGGAGGATTTGGTTTGCACATTAGGCTATTGGGAGTGAAATATAGGGAAACAATTAGGGGATATTGATATAATCATAGGAGGTAAAAATCATAAAATTTACTATTTTAGAAGGTGCATAATCTGGCTACACCATTTTCCAAACCATGCACCAACTATGTAACCTACTATGTCCAAGGAAATAATAAATCATATGATATCCTAAGACACCCGTACAGTTTGAAAAACCATGGGGAATCCATGTTAATAGATATAGACCAACTTCACATAGTTTCTAGGCCACCTCTCATGGTTTGTAAACCATGCTCTTCCCATTCTTCATGCTGTAAGGTTACAGTTCACGGTTATCACTAACTAGGCGCTAACCATGCTATGCACATTGTAAGTTCCATTTCCTACCTTTTTTCATGTCCTGAACACCTGGGACACTATTAATACCTTCCATACTCCCAAGAATCACTCCACATTCCTTTTAAAAGGAGTTTAACATAAATTAAAATTGAAACATACCTTGTTAAAGGGTTGGGATCTTACAATATCCCCACTATATAACGATTCATTATTGATATGAACTCCCTAATGTCATTAATCCTCTATGGAAAACGGTCATTCTACTAGGACCACACATTAGATTCACTCTCCCAATTTTGATCCTAAACATAACCATGCTTCCACAACACTTATACCAATGACATGGTCTTACCACAAATAATTTTCTCACCGTGATCCATAATATGTATCAGATACACCTCAAAGGACACATCAGCCCTAAGCTCAACATTATAAACATAACCACATGGTAAGGTTCAGGGTGATACTTTCTAATATATGACACATGAAAAATTTCATGCATAACACCATACCATTGTGGAAGATCTAATCAATATGTTATCAGACCGATCCTCTCCACAATCTCAAACAACCTGATATACCTATGCACCGACTTATCGTGATTTTGAATATGATGGTGAACTATTCATGAAGAAACTTGAAGAAACACATGGTCATCAACTATAAAATCAAGAGGTTCATAAATTCAAATAACTTATGACTTCTATTTACTCTGGCCATATCCATATGCTTCTGGATGAACTGGACCTACTCCGACATCGCCTTCATGAGACTCAACCCCAACAACCCTGACTGTCCTACTTATATACAACAAAAAAGTGATCTATATGGCCCACCAAAGAGTGCCTCACATGGTTCCTTTTAAATAGCTTCATGATAATTATTTATATAGATGATCTCAACAAATGATAAGGGACTCTCCTAATTTCCACAAAAATCTAGGATGCATACTCTCATCATGTCATATAACACATGGATAGTATGTTCCATTTTCCCATCTGCCTATGGGTGGTAACTTTTACTCAAAAACACCAGAGTACCAAGTGAATTTTGGAACCCTTTCCAGAAGAATAAATTAAAACATGGATCACTATTTGAAATAATAATATAAGGAATCCCATGTAAATGTACTATATCCCAAAAATATAATTCACTCAATTGATTGATAGTGAAAGAATCCATAATCGATAATAAATGATCTACCATTTTCAACTAATACACAGTAAACAAAATAACATATCTCTTTTGAGGTTTTCTCGATAAAACCATCACAAAATCTATGGTAACATCATCCCAATTCCATTATGGAATGGGAAAAGGATGTAAAAGACCATGATGCCACTGATGGTTAGACTTTTCTAGCTAACTGGTATAGAATCATGTCAAAAAACATGAAACTTCCTTCTTCATTCATGGACACAAATACTATCTACAATGATCATGGTACATTTTGGTCAAACTAGGGTGTACCTCCCACTTTGAAGAATAAAATTCACACAGAATCTATTATCGTATACAATTAGGATTTCATAAAACACCATGAACATGAATAATCTCATCACTATAGATGTTCTAGTTGGGAGGTAGTTACCCACCATCAAAGTTGTCCCTCAATGTCAGGTACTATGGATCCTCATACCACCTCTTACTAATCTAATTTATAATATAGGGAACAATAGATAAATACATGAGTATCATATAATCCTTATCCTCTTGAACACCAATATTAATCTTAGAAAAAAGGCCATCAAATTTTACTCAGAACTCAACTACTGAACCACCCTTGTCTATGTATTTGGAATCAAAGAATCAGCAACATTGTTTCCCTTCCCTTATGTATACGCTAGATCGAAGTCAAAAGACTATATATACTCAACCCATCTTAGCTAATAAATATTTAGATCATGATGAGAAAATATATACTTATGGCTCTTATGATTAGTATAAACTGTAAACTTATCACCTAGGAGATAGTACAACCAACACATTAAGGTGCGAACTACCAAGTCTAACTCAATATCATGTGTAGGATAATTCCATTCCTATGGACTCAACTATCATGGTCTATATTCCATGAATCGATGTACTTATTTCAAAACTACCCCAAGTTTGATCTCTGATGTATCAAAATAAAAAGTGTACTCTTTATCAGATTCAGATAATATTAGAATTGGCGTGGTAGTCAAATGACTCTTTAGTTATTGGAAATAATTCTAACATTCTTCAACTAAAACATTATTACCTTCCTGGTTAGGCCTAAAACAAGTGCTTTAAAGTGAGAAAAGTCTCTGATGAACCTTCAGTAGTAACCTTATAAATAGAAAAAATATTGAGATATTGAAAAAAATTCTTGGGATTCTTCTATGAAAAAACACTTAGACCTTCTTAGGGTCCACTAACACACCTTCTTCTAAGATTATGTGACCTAATAAGTTCACCTTATCAATCTAGAAATGACACATAGATATATTTTCATATAGTCGATGGTCTTTCAGTGTAATAAGGATGCTCTAAAGATGTTTGGAATGATCGTTTCAAGTATGGTAGAACACTAATATGTAATTAAAAAATACAACCAAAAATTGATCCAAGTATGGGTAAAAGATTCAATTCATCAAGGCCATAGACATAGTGGGAGCATTTTTTAGTCCAAACAATATCATGCTGAACTCATAAAATCCATATCTACTTTTAAAAGCCATATATGGTATATCAAATGGTATCATCCTCAGCTTATGATATTATGATCTCAAATCAATATTGCACTACTAGAAATTCAGGCTATATCCACGATTTTATACCATGGATATAGGTCCTCAAACTATGGATATAGGTAATAGTCATGGTTTTAGGAACTATGAATAAGTTTGGCATGGCTATAGGCCTAGACCTATAGACACGGTTTGGAACTGTGGCTATATGTCTATAGTCACGGTTCTAACCGTGGATATAGGTATACAACCACAGTTCAAACCGTGGCTCTAGACCTATAGCCATGGTTCTAAACCATGGCTATACTAGAGGACAAACACAATTTATTTCCATAGATTCTAACTGTGGCATTATACCTATAGCTACAATTAAAAACCATGGAAATAGACCTATATCCACGGTTAGAAACCATGGTTATGGGGTCTGAAAATCCATAAAAAATATCCCCCACCCCCTGTACACCCCATACTCCCCTTGAAGTATCCCACCCCCTACAACCACTCTCCCCCCTACATATCCCCCACACCCCCTTGCAGTAGCCACCCCCCTACAGCCCCCTACCACTGTAAATCCCCACCGGACAACCTCCCTCCCCCTATAAAGCCCCCAATGGACAACCCCCCCTCCTGGACAGCCCCCCTCCCCCCAAAAAAATTCTCCCACCCTCTCCCCTGAACAGCCCCACAAAATATCCCCCACCCTCTCCCCTACACAGCCCCCCTGTAGTAGCCCACCCCCTACAAAGCCTCCCCTAGACAACCCCTTCCCCCCCAAAAAAATATCCCCCACCCTCTCCCATGGGAAACCCCTTTCCTGAACATCCCCCCTCCACCCCCAAAAATATCCCCCACCCTATCCCCTACACAGACCCCCCTTCAGTAGACCACCCCTGAAAATCCTCCCCTGGACAGCCCCCACCCCCCTGGACAACCCCCCTGTAGCCCCTACCCCCCTGCAAAGCCCCCCTCCTGGACAACCACCCTCTTAGAGACCCCTCCATCCTGGACACCCACTCCACCTACAGAACCCTCCATCCTAGACACCCCTCCCTCATGGAAACCGAACACCACCACCCTACATAAACCCCCTCCCCTCCCCTGGAAATCCCCCTCCCCCCTGTAAAGCCCCCCATAGACAGTCCCCCCTACAGTCACCCTTCCTCCCTACAAATCCCCCTCCTACAGACCCCTCCTTCCTGGACACCCCCTCCCCATGTAGAAACCTTACTCCTGGACACCCCCTCCCTCCTAGAAACCGAACACCCCCACCCTACATAAACCCCCCTCCCCTAGATAGCCCCTCCCCTTGAAAATCCCCCTATACAACCCCCCTGTAGCCCCCTTTCCCCCCTGAAAATCCCCCCTCCCAGACAACCCCCCTCCTGCAGAACCCTCCCTCCTGGACACCCCCTCCTCCCTACAAACCCATACCTACTAGACACCCACTCTTGGACATTGAACACCCCCAACCTACATAAACCCCCTCCCCCCTGGACACCCCCACCCTCCCTCCTCAACACCACACCCTCGCCCCTCCCCACCAGCACCCACCCACCCCTTCCCCTTACCCCTACACACCAACTTCCCTCCCCCCTACCCCTCCCTCCTGGACCCCCTTGAAATAACCTATGCATTCCAGAAAAAATAGGTCTCCAGCATATTCATGTTAGGACCAATAGGGGCCTATATACCCTAAGAGGGGGGGGGGGTGAATCAGGGTATGGATATTCTTTTCAAAATTCTTCCTACCCCACTGGATCTTGACCTCTTTATTACAAGGGTCACTTTGTTTTCACTTGTGTGGTTACTGTGATCACTTATTTCCTTCTTTATCTTATGATGATGCTTTAAATGAAATGCAGGGAAGTAAGCAAACAGACACATAGATTTTTACTTGGTTCACCCTCACTGGGCTATGTCCAAGGAGCATACTCCGACAAGTTGCCAGTCGTACCAAATTCCACTATTCTTCACTAGATGTGGATACAATGGTTCGGGGATAGTCACTCTGTCCCAGGCTCATTGCCTTTACAAGGTTTAGGGTCAGATCACTGCTTTCCCAAGGGTCACTCCCTATTTCTCTCTCTCTGGCTCACTGTCAGTGGAGAGGATCACCTTTTCCCTCTTCCTATGCTCACTGCACTTGGAAGGGATCCACTCACAGTTTATAGATCTGTAGGTCTCTTCACTTGCATGAATGCACGCATCCTCAAATGTTGATAGATGCTCTGTTAAAGTCCAACTTTCATCCACTGATGAATACCCCTTTTCCTCTTAACCACTGGGTAATTCCTTTGGAAACACCTTCACAAAGCACCCTACTTCGCGAGGCTCCCAATTTCACGAAGCTCAAACAAGCCTCTGTGAAGCTCCTGACTTTTCGCGAAGCACTCTCATGAAGCACTATCGCGAATCACTACCGCGAAGCTCAAGTCTTTGCAGAGTAACTTCCCTCGCAAAGCTCACTGAGCCAACGTGGAGCTCGCACCTTTCGCAGAGCTACAATAGCCACCGCGAAGCTCTTTTTTCGCGAAGCACACAGGCTACGCGAACTACCTTCGCGAACCGAGAGCAAATGTTTTTCTATGAAAATTCTCTCTACTTATCCCAAGGGGGTCGGCCTCTATTTATAGGAAATTCCATCGACCCTCGACTCTTCTGCGTGAAGTCAGCGCCACGCCATTTCTTATCGCAAAGCTCCAAAGTTTCCGCCGGAATTCTGTCCAAATCGTGAAGTACCGCGAAATTTTTTCGATCGAGGATCTCATCGTAATCGTGGATCATCACTATCAACATTCCTTCGCACCTTCTCCGTGAAGCTCCCTCGCAAAGCCCTTCACCGCCACAATGCGCTTCAACTCTGCCATTTGTGAAGCGTTGACGTAATCGCGAAGCATCACCACCTCCATTTTTCTGGTCTTCGCGAAATCTAATCCATGAATCCTCTCTTCGTGAAATTTATCCCTTTTCCATATTAAAATATGATATTCAAGGATATCCTATTTTCGTGATGCTCACCAAACTCCAAATTTTGGACCCCAAAAATTTGGTAAACACTGGGAAACAACGCCACCTTGTACTGCTCTTTTGTACTGTCTCCAGATCATCCTTTCCTTTGTCATTGTTCTTTTTCAACATGGATTGTCAAAAAATTATCTGGAACTCAAAAATTATCCATGGAAACCTGCTTTGTCAACAAACAAAATCAACCCAAAAATAATGCAATGTTACCTTGAGGGATTTTTCCCCAACAATCTCCCCCTTTGGGTTTGTTGAAAATTCTTCATAACTCTTCTCAGAATGATTTTCTGCATGATGATACCTCACTGATTCTTCTTCCAGCCACTACCACCATTAACCTCTTTAGATTCTGATAGCGTTCAAGGATTCACTTAACACGTACTCTAAGCCCACATGAGCAATGCTCAGCGTGAGAAACAAGAGTAGTATAAAAATTTCATCAATGAGTCACTTCATGTCAAACACCAATTGTCGATTCCAACCTGATACCAATTCTTAAATTGATACCAATTGTTGAACCACACTGATCCCAATGGGTGATAGCTAGAAACCTTCTCTCCCCAGTCCAACACTCCTGTTCTGCTTTTATCACAATCCTCAGCTGTCGTGATGTCTATGCTTTGATCGATCACTTCTAGCATCTTCACATTCAATACTCTCCCACTATCTCATTGCACTCCCCCTATCTGGATGCTCCACATGTTAGCTTCTCCCCATATCATTCATGATTTATCAAATCTCCACACTGTATCCCCCTTGAACAATCACTATTTTCTCCCCCTTTGTCAACGAACCCAAAGGTCACTCCTTTGTAGTCTGTAACTGAGTAGAGAACACATCATCATATTAGGGAAAAACACATCATACCTCGGGGAGAGGGGGGTGTCCGCATCCACACTATTTCAAGTGTGGGGAGTCTAATGAACTCCTAGAGCCAGTCGATGTCTCTCAAAATCTTCCTTGGGTAAGGCCTTTGTTATAATTTCTGCAACCTGTAGCTCACTAATCATAGACATTTCAAACTCATGTTTCTTGAATTTAGAATATTGTCTCCACTAGGATTCATCTGATCTTAAAAATATTATGTCTTCTTCCTAGACCAGTCTCATCATCCTTTGATTACTGTTATTGTTAAAATACAGATTGTAATCAAATCCCCCTCGCTAAAAACCAATCTTCTTCAAATACTGATATAGCCTTCAGTACCATGCTCTTGGTGCTTGTTTCATCCCATATAACGCCTTCTTCATCCTGTAAACTTTGTTCTCATCCTCATGAATGAGAAAACCATATGGCTGCTCAATTTAAACCTCTTCTTCCAAAAACCCATTTAGAAATGCAGACTTGACATCCATCTGGAACACTTTGAACTTTCTTTGCACTATAACGGCTAGGAATAATCTGATTGTCTCCAGCCTTGAAACTGGTGAAAATGTCTCATCAACATCAGTACCCTCTCTTTGGGAGTATTATTTTCACACCAGTCGTTCTTTGTTTCGAATCATTGTGCCATATTAGTTCATCTTATTGTGAAATATCTATTTAGTCCCGATGACATTTTTATTTGCTAACCTCGAAACAATCTCCCATGTCAAATTCTTTTCTGAATTGGCATCAATCACTTATGCTCTCCCTTTGCTGCTTTCTTCCTCAACACATTCATCAGGAATTTGCTCACTGATTAATTTTTCGGTGGCTTCATTTCTTTCACCTGAAAACTTTTCACTGTGTCATTGTTCAATGATGTCATTTCTTTGAACTTCTTCTCTCAGATTTTTGTTGAAACACCTTTTATTTTCCCTCGTATCTTCTTGGTATCCAGAAAGAAGTCAGTTGATACCACATTGTTAGATCAAAAAAGATAAGCATGAGATGCATGATTATTGCTGCTTCTCCCTGTGTTTCATTCTTCCCTCAATAGACAACACCTGAGCTCAGTCATCCAATTATTGCTTTCATGGCTCTTGCATCTGATTTTGTTATTAAATGCTCCCCCTATGTTATGAAACATTTCCTGGGGTTAGGCCCATAAAAATTCTTTTTCTCTTGCACCATATATTCTCAGTTTCCACCTGAATCATTTATACCAGTATGGCACTCAACATTGAGCTATTAACAAAATCTCTAAGCCTAATGAGTTGGAACTCGGTGTAGGAAACAAGAGATAAAGTTAATAACACAATAATTTCTTATTATGCTCTGTTTCTCCCTTTCTTCTTCGACTTTGGAACCTGATTTGAGTCAATTGAAACTCTGAAGCATATCACCTTTCCACTTTTCATCTTTAGATGCCACTTCCCCTTGGATAATATCTCCCTAAAACCTGAAACATTTGAATCATCAGTTAATAGAATTTATATACATTGGGATATGGGTACTTCTGGAATCCTCAGGATGAGGATTGTGGTTGGTCCTGATGGGTCAACCCTTTGATTCTTTACTACAGATATTCAAACTAAATCCTTGCTTCTTCTAGCTGCCTAGCCAACTTCAACTGCTCTGGCCATATGACTAAGCATTCATTACTCACATGCTGAGTCTTTTTCTGATATGAAGATTCTTCAGGCCTGGAATTTTTCACAATATGGGGTTTAAACCCACTTGTACACACTTCTGTCTTAGATGTACTACCAATATGCCATCTCCCTTGATTCTTACTCTGAGCAGGAATATCATTTCTTTCCATCTTCCCTTGCTTCTTCCACCATTGCAAGGATCTTGCACCTTCCTCCACTTTTCGCCATGGAACACGACATATGAATTTTTCATTACATTTTTTGTTCATCTTTCTCTTATCATATGTCTGAGTCACCACACTCTTTTTCACTGGTGGTGAGTCCTCCATTGAACGTTTATTCTTCTTTATCACAAATGGAGTAGATCTCCCCTTAATCTTCCAGGTTTGTTCACATTCTCTCCTTGAGAGCTGTTTTGAGTGTGACATAGGAGGTGACTGATACACCTTTTGTTCAGCTCCATGTGATTCCCCTGAGGCTCTAAGCCTATTATTCTCCTTACCAATTTGTCTCTTAGTGTGGAATTTCTCATCATGCATCATTGGAGTCGAGAATCTCATTTCGAGTTCCCTTTCCTTTCTTGCGTTCTTCTTTCTGCAATTTCTTGCCAAATGCCCATAATCTGAACATATAAAACATTTTCCATCAAAGGCATACCTCGTTTCGTCATTTCTATGTCAAGATGCTGATACACCTTGAGTTCTTCTGACACGGGGCTCTTGAGCTTCCTGACACATACTCATGGTGTGTCCCATTCTTCCACAGTAATAGCATCTAACGAATGCTTTCCTATGAGAGACTTTTCTCTCTGATTTCTCATGATGCTTCTTCTTATTCTCAGATTTGGTAATTTTTCTATTTTCACTAAATGAAATGTATTCCAGAGCCTCTGAACAGAAGCTTGATGTATATCCATGAATCCCGCAGAAATAGCACATGTCATCACTACTTTTTGTAACTGCCCTCTTATGCCTATCTCCAGCACCTGTAGGATTTCTTTCACATCTAGAACTATTCACATATCTCTTTTTATCTTGCAGGGGGGGATTCATCAAATCTGATACCAGTTGTTCCCAGACTGTATGGTCTTTGAGCTGAGAAAATTTGTTCTTGCCTCTTTTCAGAAATAGAAATTTTTTTTTTCACTTCATCATCACCTACCGAAGGATAATCAAATAGAAAGTGTAAGAAATCCTTCATTTTAGTATTTCCTTTAGCATTGGATTTCTCTACTTCCTTATTCACTGATTATATATCTTCTTCCAAATTTTGAATCTTCATATCCCTTGATTCAATTTGGGCATTGAGTTCCCTTATGAGATTATTTCCGCAACTCATTTCATATTCCAGTTCTCGTGTGATCTTTTCTACCATGTCACCTTGATTAATTACTTTCAATTTTTCCTCAGAAACAAATTTAGAGACGGATTCATTCTCTTGTTGTATCCTTTTATAATTCTGAACTTCTTCTTACAACTGTGTTGCTAGATCTTCATTTCTAGCTTTCAGATTCTGAACTTCAT
Source organism: Viscum album (assembly GCA_963277665.1). Classification (NCBI taxonomy): domain Eukaryota; kingdom Viridiplantae; phylum Streptophyta; class Magnoliopsida; order Santalales; family Viscaceae; genus Viscum; species Viscum album. Next base: position 1,130,373,832 of record OY728133.1, read on the forward strand.
CTGGATTTTGATCCTCTTTATAATCACCAGCCTTTTGTTTTCCTTTTATTTTATCCATATTTTGTATTTCTTCATTTTGAGAATCATTATTCTCCTTTAGTTCAGTAGCCACATCAATAAGACTTCGATTTAATCCTCTTATCTTATTGACCTCAATCTCCAATACTTTGATCCAGATATCTTTATATTTGACTTCTTCATCCAATTTCCGGTCCATTTCCTTTGTCATGTTGACAACATCTATTGGTGGAATCCTTCTTGAAACTTCTTCTTTATTAGTTGTTTCAGCATCAATTTGATGTTTAGGTACTTCACTCATTCCTACTTCATGATTGAGTGAATCAATATTTTCCCTATCAGATTCATCCAGGCCTTCTTTCAGTAAGCTGTTTGATTCTTTTAGTTGAATCAAACTTTTTCCATAAACACTTCCACATTGAGGAATACCACCTGAATTCTGATTCTTCTTTGATGTTTTTCCCTTTGCCATGGAACACCGATATAAGAGCTAACTAATTTGACCACACAAATTGACTACACCAAGTCGAATCAAACAAGTCTGATAAAAGAAACCTTCCCTCTAATACCAATTGTTAGGACCAATAGGGTCCTATATACCCTGAGAGGGGAGGTGAATCAGGGTATGGATATTATTTTCAAAATTCTTCTTACCCCATTGGATCTTGACCTCTTTATTACAAGGGTCACTTTTTTTGCACTTGTGTGGTTACTGTGATCACTTATTTCCTTCTTTATCTAATGATGATGCTTTAAATGCAATGCAGGGAAGTAAGAAGGCAGACACAGATATTTTTACTTGGTTCACCCTCACTAGGCTACATCCAAGGAGCATACACCGAAAAGTTTCCGGTCGTACCAAATTCCACTATTCTTCACTATATGTGGATACAATGGTTCGGGAACAGTCACTCTATCCCAGGCTCACTGCCTTTACAAGGTTTAGGGTCAGCTCACGGTTTTCCCATGGGTCACTCCCTATTTCTCTCTCTCTAGCTCACTACCGGTGGAGAGGATCACCTTTTTCCTCTTCCTATGCTCACTGCACTTGGAAGGGATCCACTCACAGTTTATAGACCTGTAGGTCTCTTCACTTGCATGAATGCACACATCCTCAACTGTTGATAGATGTTCTATTAAAGTCCAACTTTCATCCACAGATGAATACCCCTTTGCCTCTTAACCACTGGACAATTCCTTTGGAAACACCTTCGCAAAGCACCCTACTTCGCGAGGCTCCCAATTTCGCGAAGCTCAAACAAGCCTCCGTGAAGCTCCTGAATTTTCGCGAATCACTCTCGCGAAGCACTATCGTGAAGCACTACCGCGAATCTCAAGTCATTGTAGAGAAACTTCCCTCGCGAAGCTCACTGAGCCAACATGGAGCTCGCACCTTTCACGGAGCTACAATAGCCACCGCGAAGCTCTTCTTTCGCGAAGCACAAAGGCTACGTGAACTACCTTCGCGAACCGAGAGAAAATGATTTTCTCTGAAAATTCTCTCTACTTCTCCCGAGGGGGTCGACCTCTATTTATAGGCAATTCCACCGACCCTCGACTCTTCCGTGTGAAGTCAGTGCCACGTCATTGCTTATCGCGAAGCTCCAAAGTTTCCCCCGGAATTCTGTCCAAATCACGAAGTACCACGACAATTTTCCGATCGCGGAGCTTATCGTAATCGCGGAGCATCACCATCAACATTCCTTCGCACCTTCGCCGCGAAGCTCCCTCGCAAATCCCTTCACCACCATGATGCGCTTCAACTCTTCCATTCGCAAAGCGTTGACGTAATCACGAAGCATCACCGCCTCCATTTTTCTGGTCTTCGGGAAATCCAATCCATGCATCCTCTCGTCGCGAAATTCATGACTTTTCCATATTAAAATATGATCTTCAAGGATATCCTATTTTCGCGATGCTCACCAAACTCCAAATTTTGGACCCCAAAAATTTGGAAAACACTGGGAAATGGTGCCACCTTATACTGCTCTTTTGTACCGCCTCCAGATCGTCATTTCCTTTGTCATCGTTCTTTGTCAACATGGATTGTCAACAAATTCTCTAGAACTCAAAAATTCTCTATGGAAACCTGATTAGTCAACAAACATAATCAACCCAAAAATACTGCAATGTTACCTTGAGGGATTTTTTCCCAACAATTCAAATCCTTTCCAGCAAAAAAATACAAAATTCCTGCAGAAATGAGAGGAAGTGTCGGGGTGGAACACCCAACTCATCACCTGCCCAAGTTGGGTGCTAGTGTTTTGGGTCATGTTAGAATGGTATAAATGTAGTCTGAGTCCGAGGTATGTAGTTTAGAGTTTATGTTTATATTAGGATTGGTTTGGGAAACTGAAGGCAATGGTGTTAAGGGTTTAATTATTGGTTTATCAGCCTAGAGGACCCAATAATGGTTTGATGGACAATGTATCCATTCACACTTCCTGCCCTCTTCTTCCAGCACACCCCTTCCCCCTTGACCCCACATTCACACCCACCCCCTTCCCCCAGCACACCCCCTTCCCCAAACCTGCACACCCCTCCCCATGCCCCCTGCCCCCTCCCCCTGCCCTCTCCCCCTGCCCCCATCACACCCCCTGCCCCCAACACACACCCATTCCCCTACCCCCACATTTTCACCCACCCCCACCCCATGAACCCCCTAAAGGAGTTCAACATGAATAAAAAATTATTGAGACAACTATTCTTATTCTTGAAAAAAGGCCCATTGTGACTACGCATAGTGTTTAAACTGCAGAAGGAAGAGCTAAACTAGAGGTGGAGCATTAGTCAATGGATCTAATTATCCTTATATCACTTCATGATGGAGATTAAACTGATGATGTGGTTATAGAAACTTTTGAACATTATCATACACCACCTATACCATCCCCACCTCCTATTGTGCATGAGGAATCACCCTCTATTAGTAAGATCTCATAAAGTTATAAAATGTAATCCTTTTACTATGATATTCTAAACAAGTTTAATAATATTTGAGAAGATTATAATGATTTTAAATAGGAGTTAAAATATACTAATGATGATATTAGAGAAATTAAGAAGTCCTCTATTCCCAAGGTTGATTTTGAAAAGTTGGTTGGGTTAATGAATACCCAAACAAAGTTGATTAGAAATCTACATTAATTCCCTCTTATTAATTTTTTTTTCTGAAGTACGTTTCAAAGAGCTTAAGGATGTGAATGCTCTAGTTAGATATTTGAAGTATGTTTATACTTACATGTCTGAGTTTAATGATATTGGTGTTATGGTTATATCTCAAAGGTACATGTTTTAAAATCTTTAAATGGTTAAATCAGACATGTCTCAAGATGTTCTTTATGAGGTTAAGTCTTTTAGGACTGAAATGAAGGGAATTATACACACTTTATAAAGTGTTGTATTAATATATTTTGAGTTCATAAAAATGTTTTAACCATATATAACTTCCACCTAAGAACCTTTAGTTGTTCCAGTTTTTTAGAGTGGAGTTGATCAATTTCTCTCAAAACTGAATTATATATTCTTACAGATTCAGTCCCTATAGTGTGATATGTTCACACCATTCCTTATGAAATATTTTAAGAGGAATATTTTGGGTGAGTTCCATGATACCAGAGAAGATGTCAGGAATCTTGGTATTGGAACTAATAGATCCATAAAATTAAGTAGTGATATTTTATGATGAATTTGATGGGAATTTGAATGAGAACATGAATGTCTCTAAGGATGATCAATGTATGGTTTTTAGATCTCTTGTTCTAGTATTTAGAAACTACTAGAAATTGTTAACCTCTTTGAACAAGGTCTATAAATAAGTTCAAGGGCTATATTCATATTCTTCCTTGACAAAGCTAGTGGTTATTAGAATTTTTTTTAAACAATAAATAAATTATGGTAACAAGTTTTTAAAATAATCAGGAAATTATAGAATTCAAATTAAAGGTTTAAGTAGAGGGAACCTACCTCAAACTCAAGGTGAATTTATTTTGATGACAACAACTCGAATCTTCCTTTTTTTCTGCTTGCATGAATATGAAACTTCACATATATATAAGGAAACCTATCCCCTATGTACATATTTTCATGGCCAAATATCCACAAGGGGGTCCTTAGATATATGTTTATACTTGCATATACCCCTTTACACTTACACATGTATGCATTTTTGATATCTATATATAAGCACACCTAGCCCCAATATATATATTCATATTACCATGAGTGAATATATATAAAGGGGGAACTTATATATATATGAATACCAATGCATACACATGTAAGCCTTCGTCAATGGTGACTCAAATCCACCTCAATGAAATCCAAAATGCACTACAAAAATATAAGGAACCCAAAAATCACAAATTCCCAAATTAAAATTAGTCCAAAGAATAAAAACATAATAAACCTTACCCAAATCCGACATTGAAATCACTGTCATCGATGGTGGTGGATAGAACCAACCTTATCATAAGAAACCACCTATAAGAAAATAGTGGAAAAAATGAGATATAACGACTACTTATATATATGTGATCAGTGTGTCAACTATACATGATAAATGATACATGAATCCATAACCAACAATGAATAAATAATATTAAGATTGATATGTACATCCCAATACTAAATAATATGATCATTAATAAACATCTTTATTTTTCAAACATCACCTTCAATTTCCTATTAAAAAATCAAAAATCACCAAAATATGGGAATAAAGTAAAATTTCATTAGCACTTAAATGTGAGAAATTAGGATTAGACATTGTTGATAACCTAGAAAATCCATTCCTTGAATGTATAAAATACCTAAAACTCTTCATGCATATATACTTATTTATTTTATAGATTGAAACCTCATTTTTTATAATGTTATTCCTTCGGAATTCACCTTTATTATTAGTTTATATAGGTTTATAAATTTTATTAAATAGAGAATTTTCCTTCTTTTATTCTCATTAAATCCTATTAGATTTTTCAAACTAATTTTCTAATATGATTAGACAATATTTTGGTGCATGATATTCCTTATTCTTGATTTTGTATTCCTTCTTTGTTGAAACTATTTCTGAACATGTGATAATTGGTTTTTTCATTTTATCTTTCAACTATTATTATTGTTATGGAATATATTTCATAAATAATTTTAAATAATATCTTTTAAAATAACCCTTATTAAATCACAATGAACCTTACAGAACTTATGTAGCATTCATTCCTTTTCAAATATTTAGTTCAATGATAATCCTTATATAACTTGGATGACTCTTATGGATTTAACAATGACTCCTATAAAGAGTCCAATGACTCTTATTGTTTTTAACATGACTCTAATGGAAGGTTGAAATGATACTAACACAATAGAAAGGACACTTATAACATTTTTAAACCTTTGATGATTCTATATTTCAAAACTAAAATTAATCTTATGATCCTCATGGGTATTTATGAATATTACAAATATCACCACTCATTAGTATGAAAATTAATATTAGGGAATCAGACTTAGGTAATTTCCACTGATACGTAGTTTCTAGAATTGAACCAACAATATTCAACAATTAAATTGGGTAATTTAGGAGTACATTATACTTATTGAATATCATTTGTATACACATGAGTTTCAAGTATAAAATTTTCTCATTATAATCCATTTATAAGTGATCATGTAGTAATGGGAAATACAATTATATGCAATAGATGTAGCTATTCATTTTTAATAATGAACATTACACATCATTGTGTTCTTATTTTGTGTATTGGTATGGAAAAGGATTCACCATTGATGAATAATAAAAAACAATTTTTCACCTATTAACCACTCTCTAGATGAATAATTATAATAGGGACTCAATATTATTGGTGTTATTTTCATCTATACTAATTCAAGGAGAATAAGTATATGATTTATTCCCCAAATGTTAATGATACTGGGAGATATATCATAGAATTTTAGAATCTCTATAGGACTCAATAATTATATAGAAGTTGTTTCATATCTTTCTAAACAAGTTTGATTATAAATTTTCAACTTTTTAAGATCATGATTTTAATGGGAAGACTTATAATGTGGTTAAGTATGAAAGTAAAGATTCATATTTGGATAGAGATGTTGAGGTGTAGTCTGATAAGACAACGTCACTTATCATAAGAAGTTCCCAAAAGGGAAAAGGTAGATATAATAGTAAATTTACTTTTAAGTGTTTCTGTTATTGATTAATTAGACAATTTTGTATATATTTTCCAATTTTACAGGAAGAGGAGAATGAATATGAAGATATGTCATCAAATAAGTTCTATTGGATGAAGAATTTAGAATTCAGTAATAATATGTAACCTTATTAGGGAAATGAAAATATATTTTTAAAGATTAAGAAGATGTGTTATCTTTTAAATGATGTTTGAATAAGATTATTATGACACTAAAAGTGAAGATAACTGATTTCCATGGGAACATAGTGAGAATTTTGAGATTTCTGATGTGAAAAAAGAAAATATCTCTATCAAAGGAGATAAAGAAGAAATAGAAATGAAGTTAATTTTGAAATTTAGATGGAGTGAATTATTAAAATCTCAACTAGAGAAGGATAATAATAAATTGGTTAATACGTTATCAGTGCTATGGGGTTTATGGGAATGAGAAAATGAATTTCTATATGAATGAATTATATTAAAAAAATATATATCAATTTTAATCTAGAAATTTAGGTGGTAGATAACCCACTAAAAAATGTTCAGAAAGTGGTTAAAAATTTTAGAGTTTAAACAATAAATTAGTTCCATGTTTTGAATGAAATATATTGAATATATGATCAACTTGGTTCATAGGTTAGAAACTAACTTCCATAATAGAGGTGTAATCCAAACATAAAGTATAAGTCACCCCTTCCCCCTGTACTAGCCTCCCCCCAAACCAGCCCCCTACCCTCCCCCTCCCCCCTGAACCATCCCCCCAATCCCCACCCCTACACCAGCCCCCTAACCCCCACCCTTGTACCATCCTCTAAATCCATTCACCTAACCCCCTATACTAGCCTCCCTCAAACCAATCCCCCCCCCAAAAACCATCCCCTAACCCCCCTACACCACCCCCAACCCCCTAGCCTGCACCAACCCCCCAAATCTAGCCTTCACCAGCCCCAACCCCCACCCCTACACCAACACCCAAATCTCCCTACACCACCCCACCCCTTCCCCTATACTAGCCTCCCCCCAAACCAGTCTCTCCCCACACTACAACATTAATATCTTTTTGCGACGGGTTTTTAGAAGTGGTTTACTAAACTGACGCTAGATTTTTTATTAATGATTTCATGGTGGTTTTTTATAAACCACCACTAAAACCTTTTTTTTCAACCCTGAAACTTCCCCCACCCCCTAATACCCCCCTTCTCTCCCTGACCCCTATGATACCCCCCACCCCCGTCGACCCCTAAAACCCTAGCCTCTCACCTTCTCACCGCCTCACCGCCTCGCCGCCTCGTTAATTCTCAACTTAGGTAGCCTTTTGTCCTTAACATTTATTTGAAATAGATCAAACAATCCTAATGGTATGTTTAATTATTAATAATGTGTAGTATAAATTTTTTTCCAGTACAATGTTTACATTAATTAATTGAATGATTAATGATTAGAAATCATGGGTGGGATTATTCCTTGGATCCCTTTAGATTAAATGCTATTTTGGATGAACTTGTGGCTACTCATGGGTGTGGATATCATTGATTAATAATGAATTGAAAATTTATTAAAGTGTGTTTATCATGATATAAAAACCTAGGTAATTTCATGATATAACATGAATTTGGTAATAGATTATTGTTAATAGAAATTAATGGAATTTTTTTTATGAAAATGAATATTAAATTGGAAGAGATATGGTAATTTTTAGAATTAATCATTGAGTATTATGATATAATATTGTGATATACTTACTGTTTTTACCTATTTTGAGTTTCATTTTGTAATTATTATATACAAGGCTAGGCACAAATTCACTCTTTAATGCCTGTATAGAGAGATTGGCCCACTTTAATGCTGTAATGATTATATACGGGGATTGGATGAATTTCCTATTATAATGATTATATAAAGGGATATGACTAGATACCATACTTATTATAGAGATGGATATTTTTGGGATGGTGAAATGATTATCTAGAGGGATTAGACATGATGTTGAAATTCATATATAATGATATTTTCTCAGTCATTTTATCATTCCATGGTTCTATGATGATGGTTGGAATGGGTTTCATAATTTATGAAAGATATTTTGTTAGATGGTTCTTTTATTTGTATTACATTTAGTTTTCCATTTTGATAAATTTTATCATGCAATTAAATGATTTATTATTAATTTCTTATTGGTTCATCCTTTTTCTTCCAAGTAGTATGTCATACTCTTTCATCTGTTTCCATTAAAATGATATTTATTTATATTGTTTATTTCCACTATATTGTAACTATACATAAAGGGGTATAGTATCCATGATATATCATCACACCCTTGCATCTAGTTAGAAGAATATGTAATATGAGGATGCACTCTTGATGTCCCATAAGTGATTTGATTTCACTACATGAGAGAGTTCCAGATCACGTAACAATACAGGATAAATACTATAATAATTATGTGTCTAATATTATCAATTTATATCATGAAATTAGAAAAATTAGGATCCATACATTCTGATATCAAGTGTTAATTATTTAATTATTATTTTAATAATTGTTCTAGATTAGCATAACCTCTAACATTGCCATGGATTTTCTGATGGTATTTATATTATGGTCAATTGTGCCCAATATTTTTCTTCCTCTACTCAGAAGTGAGAAATTAAATTTTGATCTATCAGTAAATTAAAACATGGGGAAATGGTATAAAAAAATTCTTTATTATTACTAATTTTATTCACCCATGAATAGATTATCTTGAATATCCACAAATAATAATACATCAATTTGAGAAGAAAACAAAACAATGAAGTAAATTTCTCAATTTGGAATCCTTTATTGAATTAATATGGAGTTGTTAATCATGAATAGTTAAAACATAGTACTCTATATAGGATATTAATTTTATATTCTAAAACAATAAAATATAACATTTGTTCTGAATATAAAACCATATCACGTTAGTTTTATATTTCTTATACAGTATGTGTCTCTGTATAATTATATTTATGTAACATCTTATGAAAAATAGTTAATTTCCTTGGGGATTTTTATTGAATGGATATATTTTTCCACTCAAATAACATAGAAAATATAATCATCAAATAATTTGATGGTATTTTGGTAGGAATTTTATACAAACAACATTAAATAAAAAAAAAGGGCCTACTGAGTATACTACCCAAAATGGGTGTCTTATACTTATAAATACACAATGTGCACGTCTATATTGAACCATGTATTTTTATAGATATTACTCTAGTTAATAAAATGGTTATGTTAACCTAAAATTTTATTTAGAACCCCATGATAATATAAATTATCCTTACTAGTGATGGATCAATACATTTGATTCTTGTTTCATTCTTACATAACTAATATAAGGCGGGTTTACAAATTTATAATTTTAATTGGGTGATTTTTCTAACATATGAAAAAATATTCTATATCTTTCTCCCTATATTAATTCCTCTAGCTCCACCTATGACACTTTCCCGTCATCCCAACATCTATTTCCCTTCCTCCATGATTCCTCCATCTGTATCTTTTATCACACATGCTTATCTTCAAAAATATAATATGTCTATATTTTATCCACCTCATTCTTATTTATTTTTATTTATCTATTCATCCATGAAATATGTGATCTACATAGAAACCCTATAATATGCCACTTAGGCAGGTTATCTAGGTTGGTTTGTGATAAATTGGTATCAAAGGAATTATGTCTCTTTTTTTAAATTTCTATATATTTTGGGATGTCTAGGTAGACATGAGATAGTATTTTTGAGACTTAATAGGAATATTATGAGAAAGTTCTTGGCCAGATATCATCTTAAAGTTCCTTAAGTTACCATGGGCTATTGGGAAAAAGTGTTTTTAGGGATTTTTTTTGATCTAATCCTCAACTTTTTCCAAATATTTAACATATTTATATATTTTTTCAACTAGTATATAAGAATTTCTTTCCCTATTTATTAATAGTTATGTGTTTTAATTTTTTTTAATATTATGTAGGCACATTATGATATACATGGATAAAAGCTGGATCACATTACTGAGGAACACACCTTAGTATGTTAAGGGTTTGGATGAGTTTTTAGATTTTGAAATTTCCAATCGATCCATTGAATGGAGAATAATATGTCCATGTCCTAAATGTAAATTTAAAAGATGTTTGAAGAGAGATAAAGTTTATGAGCATTTAATATTGAAGCAATTCTCTAATCAATATTTTTGTTGGATTTGGTATGGAGAATCGAACGTTAGAGAAAGGTTGAGCACAGATGTAAATCCACAAAATGAGCTCCCAATTTTATTAACAATGGGAAATGAAATGAAAAACCTTATAAATGATGCATTTGGCACCGCAAGACACCACCATAAACATCAAAACATATCAAAACAACCAGATGAGGGTGATACAAATAACAATGTGACAAGTGATGTTTTTGAGACTTTAAGACAACCAGATGAGGATTGTAACATATCAGTGGATCCTCCTCTTAATTATATAGAGAATAATGTAAGAGAAAACTTCACTAAGGAAAATAAGTTTCATGATTTAGTTAACGATGGAAATCAAGAGTTGTATAGTGAATGTTTGAAATATTCAAAACTTTCTTTTTTTCTAATGTTGTACTATATCAAATGTCTATGTGGAATTACAAATAAGGAAATGCCCATGATATTGGAATTGTTACATGATGCATTTACTGAAGAAAAAATCCCCGATTATTTTTATGATATGAAAAAAGTTGTTAACAGGCTTGGTTTGAATTATACAAAAATACATGCATGTCCCAATGATTGTATGCTTTATTGGAGAGAGGATTCAAGGAAAAAGGATTAAAAAAAAGTTCTTCTTCTAGATGGCAGTCAATGGGTGATGTAGGAAGTCTGAATCAACATAATACCATGAAGAAGAAGAAAAGGAACACACCTGCAAAGGTTTTGCATTATATTCCTTTAAAGCCTCAATTTCAAAGAATATTCATGTCATCGAAAACCACTGAACACATGAAGTGGCATTCTGTAGATAATAACAATGATGGGTTAATGTGACATCCACAAGATTCACAATCATGGAAGACATTTAATTCATTACATCTATATTTCTTAGCTGATCCTAGGAATGTTTGATTGGGATTGGCTGCCAATGTATTCAACCCATTTGGGACTTTGAGTACCAGTTATAGTATTTGGACGGTTGTTTTGATCCCTTACAATATGCCTTCGTGGATATGTATGCAAAAATGTATTTTATCATTTTGATGATTATTCCTAGAAAACAAATGCCTAGAAATGATATTTATGTATACTCTCATCCTTTAATTGAATAATTACAAGAGTTATGGAGCAATGATGTTGAGACATTTGATGATTCTTCTAAAACAATGTTCAAAATGCATGCTACTTTAATGTGGACCATTAGTGACTTCCTTGGGATTGGGAATTTATCTGGTTGGAATACTTACATAGTTTTAGCTTTTCCTGTTTGTAACTTTGATTTTGAGCCCAAACGGCTACCTCACAGTAGAAAATATTGCTTCTTGTTCCATACAATATTTCTCGATGCATCTCATATATTTGGGATGAACATATCAAAATTTAATAGTTTCATTGATCGTAGACCACCTCCAAAGTTGTTAACTAGTTATAAAATATTGAAACAACTTGTAAAAGTTGAAGAATAATTTGGGAAGGTTTATCATTTGAATGATAGTGGGAAACAAGTTCTAAGTGCATCATCAAGTGAAATCAGAATGCAACAATGGAAGAAAAAAAGTATATTCTTCAAACTTCTGTATTGGGAATTTAATTTGTTGTGGCATAATCTTGATGTGATGCATATTGAGAAGAATGTTTGTGACAAATTGATCTTCAAATTTCTTAATGAGTATGGAAAGTCAAAGAATCATCTCAATTATCATAAAGACTTATAAGTAATGAACATAAAACATGATCTCTATCCAGATGAGAATGAAAAGTATGCTATAGAAATTTTTGCAATGAAAAATAGGGATAAAGATACATTCCTTCGAATTTTATAGCATGTGAAAGTATCTGATGGGTATTCAAGTAATATCTCAAGGTGTGTTGACTAAAATAATCATAATTTACATGGGTTAAAAAGTCACGATTTACATATTTTGTTACATCAATTACTACCATTGGCATTTCGTACATTATTACCTAAAAATATTACTGCTGTTGTATTTTAATTATGCACATTTTTCAGGCAACTATGTGAGAAATCACTACATCTATTTGAGCTTGACAACCTTTAGGATAGGTTTGTATTGACACTTTTTGCAAAGGAGATGATCTTTCCTCCATCGTTTTTTACTTTCATGATGAATTTAACTGTGCATTTGGTTGAGGAAGATAAATTAAGAGGCCCCATTCATTATCGATGGATGTATCCAATTGAGAGTTACTTTATTTATATGTTTTTTAGTTAAGTAAACAATTTTTAGAACTTAATTAAATGCATAATTATGTTTGTTTTTTTATTTGATAGATATCTTGGGCATTTGAAATCATACATGAGAAATAAAGATCAACCAGAAGGATCTATTTCTAAAAGATATTTATAAGAAGAGTGTCTTACCTTTTGTTCTAGATACTTGAATAATATTGAGACAAGATTTAATCGAGTTGGATGTGTTGACGACACATCGACTCAATCTCAAATACATGGGGAATCAAACATATTTCCTGCTATTGGCCAATCAGTTGGGAGGACCTCAAATGTTACGCCAACAGAAATTAAATTATTATAGGGACATAGATAGGTGCTTCTAAATAGTGAAATTGCAGATCCATTTATTGAAGAGTTGAGGATACAAACAAAGAGATGAATGAGAGGATGAACACAAAATGTGAAAGATATAATGAAAGCTGTTAATAAATATCTTGTAGAATGGTTTGCATGACGTGTATATCAATAAATATTTCAATAAATATGAATAATAGGTTGACACATATATTTTGTAATTCTAATAAAAAATATTTCTTTTTTCAGATCATGAATACCGATACTTGTACAGAGTTGTCAAAATATTTGAAGTTTCTTGCTTGAGGTCCTCTAAAAAAAGTTATAAAGTTCGATGCTTATAACGTGAATGGATTTAGATTTCATATAGTCAATCAAGAAGAAGGCTTGAAAACATAGAATAGTGGTATATTTATATTTTTTGAAGTGGGATACTATGGAAAGATAACTGATATTATTAAATTAAACTACCACATGAATTTTTCAGTTGTTTTATTCAAATGAAATTGGGTTGATATCATTAAAGGTGCTAAAAGAGATTCTTTTCAATTTACTTCTGTGAACTTCTCTCGCTTGATAGATGTTGGTGATCATGAACTGCATGATCCATATATCTTATCATCTCAAGAAAAAATTGTATATTATGTGAATGATGTTGTGGATGAAGGGTGGAGTGTTTTTGCTCACATAAAACAAAGATATTTGTATGATATGGGTGATGAAGTGGAAGATTTGACCTATGACATTGAATCTTATAAACAAAAAGAATCGAAATTATTTGTCCACCATGATATTGTAAATATTAGTCTAGAAAGTATGAATGAAGTGGATGAAGTAATGGAGCAAGAAACTGACATGATTGAAGGAAAAAATTATTGTATGTACAATTATGTATTCATTTAGAAACCACTTATTTAATTTGTGAAATCATTCATTATCATTGTTATGTATATTTTTTTATTAGTATTGTGCATATATTATATTTTTTAAATTTTTTCTGCATAATTTTTTTGAAATATATGCTCTGAACTAATTTTATTTGATTCAATGACAGGAATGCCAAGGAGGAAGCGATATACTATTTCATCGACCACTACGACAGATGACGATCCATCTGTCTCCCTCCCTACGACATCTGAGCCACCATCTGCCAGTCCCCCTGCACCATCTATCACACAGTCTATGAGAGTCCCTTCAGCAACTCAGTCATCACCTCGTGCTTCAAGAGCCTCAGCCGTGGGGGAGCGGCGTGCCACTTCTAGTTCTTCGCAAGGATACTGGAGGGTGACTATTATAGGTAAAAATTTTAATATGAATAAATTTATTGCAATTTTTTATACTAACTATTTGTTCATTAAAGGTGGAAACAATGAAACTGTAGAGAAAAATATAAAAAGTTCAGATATATGGAATCTGACCAGAGAGAAGATAGTTATCCCATTTGATTCATATGGGGTCCCTATGGATGACCCCATAGTATTACTTTGCCATATTTTAGTCCAGCTTGCCGCAGATCCCATTTCCCTTCCTATTTCATATGATGAATGGAGAAATATTCTTGCAAGTTGGAAAAATAAAGTTTTTTATTCCTAAATAAAGGTAATTTTAATACATTATGGTGTAATTGAATGTCATGTTATTAATATTTTCAAAATTAATTTCTATGTATAGATATTTTTCCACTTTACGGTTGTTGATGTGATAGCACAAAAGTGGAAATTGAAAAATCTTGGCAAAAAATGGAAAGAATTTTAATGAATACTGTGGGGTGATGTCAATGATACTTTGTTGACCACCCAACATATGTATGAAAAGCTACCCAATGGGGTAACCAAAGAGCAATGGAAAGTTTTTGTTGACAAACATCATGATGAGAAGCAGATGGTATTTAAATATATATTACTATAATAGTATCATTTTACATTTATACATGTATATGAAGAGGAGATGAAATTTAATACACTAATATTAAATTTCATTTTATTTATTTCAGGATCTTTCAAGAAAGAATGCATCAAGCTGGGCTAAGCAGGTCATCCCTCACACTGCGGGGTCAAAGATTTTTTCTAGAATTCAATTTACACTGGTAATCTTTTCATTAGTTTAAATATTTATAAGAAAATATTATTTGTTTAATATATTAAATTGTTTATTTTTGATTGTTTAATGCATTCATAGAGTTTATGGTACGAAGCATCTCAAAAAGAAGTGTGGTTGTATGTTCACAAAAAATATAATAGAAGTTTTGTTAATGAGCCTGACAAAGAAGATGGGGTATGAACTAATTTTTCATTATAATAACTTATTATCAGTTGTTACTATGTTAATATATATTGATTCTAATATTAATTTTATTTTAATTAAAGTTAAAAATTAAAGAACTCTGGGATGATAATCCTACACAGTCCTACTTAGTCTCCCAGGATGACCTGATTGCTAAAGTCCTTGGGAAGGATCATCCTTGTAGAGTGCGCGGTATGGGTTTGGGACTCGTACCATCTGAGGTCTTTAGTTGGACACTGGGGATTGCAGTTGCATCTACTTCTGGTTGTAGTCAGTCCATACCTCGAGATACTCAGAGAGAGATTGTTTCTCTGCGAAACACAGTTCACGACCAGGGGGCTTAAATATCCGCTTTTCAGAAAGCGTTGAATGATTTATATCAGACGATGAACAAATCTTCCCTCGGTGGTATTGCATCGATTGGTGGTGAGTAGTTAAATCACAAAAATTCAAAATCATTTAGTTTTCAAAGTTTTATTGGTTTTAAGTTTAAATATAAATATACAACAATATTTAATTTTCAATATAATGTTCTTTCAGGTGGTAGCAAGAAGTAGAGATGGAGGTGGAGAGGGTGACGAGATTTGTTCATCATCAGACCATGATTAGTTTTTTTGTTGATATGTTGGAAAAATATGGTAACATTCAGTTTTTATATGTTTCATGTGTGGCACATAGTTTCCACCAAACATTTTCATGACCTAAAATTTTGTTGATTTCTAATGTTTCCTTTTATGAATTTTATTGATTTATGATGTTTCCTTTTATGTATTTATTTCTTGAGTGTGGTATCCACCATACATGTCGATTATTTTTTGTCATGAGTCATTTTTTATGATTAAATTTTCCTAAATTTATTAGTTTTGTTACCCAAGGATGAATGATCAAAAAATATCATATAGTAACAGAAATCAATCCATTCATAGTTCTTGGAAAAGGTCCTCTATATAAAATTTTATTGTATATACGAGGAGAAGGATGAGTTGTATGTGAAACATTATGTGAGAAAGAAATAAACAAATTGATGTGAATGAGGAAGGGTCTCACATTTAGGGTATAACCAGTGTGATTATAATTTTCACCAAGGCCTATTATAGGAGATCCCAACATCATTACATATATTGAAACATCATGAATAAATCCACATATAGTTTTTATATAATACCCCTATGCATATTAGGCTCTTTCCTAGGGTAAGATTCATTTTTTTTCATAATATAGGTTTATGGACAAAGAAACACATGCTAAGGATCCTTATGTAGATTTGGATAATATGTAGAGGAAGATAGGTCTTACTAGGTTGACTGCTCTAAGAAGTTTCAAGTCTTACAAGATGGACCATGCATCACATAGTCTAACATCATGTGAAAATGAATAAAATAATCTGTAGTTTAAGATCATATAAAAAATACCTTATTATATGATGTGTAATATAGTTTAAACTGATGTTTACAATGAAATGAACTTGTCTTGATTCCAACCCTATGGATGGAAAACCAATGTGAATGAAGAAACCCAATCACTAAGATTAAGTGGGGGATTGATATCGGTTTTTTGGTTGGGTTTGAGATAGGATATCTAGGAATCACTATGTATCCCATGAAAATAGGAATCAATCCACACATAGTTCTTTTAATTTTGGGGAAGATATGATCACCTTGACTTAGAATTGAGAAATAATAGGGAAACAAAAATAAATAGAATGAGTGTAATGGTACATACCCTTTATGAACTTCCCTTTTTTGTATTATCAAGTCTTGGGGATGTTTAGGGAGAGTTTTGTGGTGATTTTGAGGTTTGAGGTGGTGTTTTAGCCCTTTTAAGGCCACCACGGCTTGTGCAATGACTTGAATGGATATGAAGGAGGTTGTTTTATGTTGGGAATGCTCTTATGTAAAATGGGATATATAATTATGAATTGGGGATGACATGGTGATATGCGTGTTGTCCTAGTGGTTTTCCTATGCACCATGAGAATCTTGAAATGCCCTTGCGTGGGCATGGAATTTCGGAGGACCACCTGTCCAAAATAGGAAACCCAAGCTCACCACACTGTAGCCTTGGGAATGGTGAGGGTAAAATGGTTAGGAAATGAGAACTAGTTCATGTATTCTATACATGGAAGAACATATAAGAACCACTATGGCTTAGAACACTCCATGTTCTAAGATTTGGAAATATCATGATTTTGTATTTCTTTGGTTAAACGGTACATATAATCTTAATAAAGATAATGAACAAGCTTAATTGAATTTTAAGGGTAAGGAAGAAATCACATGATTTTTACTTATTCTAGTTATTTATTCTTATATGGCCACACTTACTTGGTTTTCCAATTATGACTTATTTTGAGATAGTGTGTTGTTTTTGTTTTTATAAAACTTTCTATGTATGTTTGTATAAACTCACCACATATGAAAAATATTAAGAATATATATCAAACTATTAAATTGTTTTCCCATTCAATATTGTATTTTTTTTGTGAATACCCTTCATAATAATTTAGTAATTATGATAAAAGCCCTTATTGAAACTAAATTATGCATGGTGGTTATGATGTGTAGTGGTTATGATGTGTGGTGGTGGTGATGTGGGGTGGTTGTGATGTGGGGTGGTTGCGATGTGTTGTGGTTATGATGTGTTATATGTTATATCAATTAGAATGATTTTTAGGGACTTGGTAATGGGCCTACAGTATCAGCTGCATATTTTTTTGTGTAAATCTTTCTTTAGCGGTAGTTTTAATCGCCACTACAATAAAGGTACTTTGCTATCCGCGACAGTTAGAACTATCACTACAGACAATAATTTAGCAGTAGTTTTAAATTCCCTTACATGGTTTCATATTCATTTATTATTCCATAATGGTTTTTATGGATTTAATGGCGGTTTTTCCCAGCGAAACTGATATTTTTTAGGGGCGGTTATAATCGTCGCTAAAAAATATCAGTTTCGAGGGGAAAAACCACCGTTAAATCCATAAAACCGCTAGGTAATGCACCCAATACGACAGTTACCATAAACCTCCACTAAATTGAGGAAACCACTGCATGTTTTATCCTGACACACACTTTAGCGACAATTTTTGGAAATCACCACAGAATCATATGGTGGCAGTTTAAACTGCCCCCATTTCCAAAAAAACTTCCGTGAAATGGTCATTTACCTATAGTTCCCGAAAACCAATTCCCCCCTCCCCAACCCCCTCCCCCTGCACCACCCCCATCCCCCTTACCCCCTGCACCACCCCCACCTCTCCCTGTACTATCCTCCCCCCAAACTAGTCCCCTCCCCCATGAACCAGCCCTCCAACCCCCACCCCTGAACCAGCCCCCCGTACCCCCCTGCACCACTACCCCCACCCCCTATACTAGACTCCCCCCAAACAAGTCCCCTCCCACACAACCATCCCCTAACCCCCTCCCCTTATCCTGCACCAGCCCCCAACCCCTAGCCTGCCCCATCCCCCCAAACCCCCATCCCTGCACAAACCCCCCTAACCCCACTACACCACCCTCACCCCTTCCCATGTACTAGCCTCCCCCCAAACTAGTCCCTCCCCCCAAAACTAGTCCCCTACCCCTCCCCTAACCCCCTCCCCCTACACCACTCCCATCCCCCTATCCTTCACTAGCCCCCCAACCCCCTAGCCTGCACCAACCCCCCCAATTCTCTATACTTATATTATGCTATAAATATAAATGTGCGATAACTTGTTATTCTTTATAGTGGTATATGATTTAATTTATTTGGGGATTACCTACTCAGTTTTATACTCACCTCTTACTTGGGAACTTTGGTTCCTTTGCAGATGTTGTGTACCGAGATATATGTAAGGGCATGGTGTCATACTTCTCTAGTGATGCATCTTAATGTTGTAGGCTTGGAACTTGGAGTTGGATCTTGGTGCTTGTTTAGGGTGATGCCTATGTTGATGCCATATTAGTTTCATTGATTTATTTATTTTTTCATGTCTGTGTAGCATCTTTTATTTTATTCCATCCTCTACTATGATATTACATCTAGTTTGGGTTATATTGTATTTTATTAAGTGCATCATATAGAACTGGTTGTCTTTGTTTCATATTCATTAGGTTATTATAATCTCTAGGAAAATCATCCCCCAGTGATCTAGTATTCCCATGGAACATATTTATAGACTTTGATGTTTTGGGGATTCCACCTAAGGTTAATAACACCTCTTCCCATTCCCAATCCAATAGGTAAAGGTAAGGATGTTACACCGATGGGAGGAAACTTTATTACACATATGAAAGATAACCTCATCATATTTGAGGCCTCAATACCACTATCATCCTTGTTCCAATTATATTTGACTGACTTTCATCTTTTACTTATGTTGTTCCTATTTATATTGATCAAGAAATAGTATGAGTGGGCACCCGAGTATGTTGTTATTGAGAGTGAGGATCTATCTCTAGGAACTTTAGGATATAGAATCACCCAGAAAGAGACTATAAAGGGGTATCTATTTCTGAAGAATAAGTATATTCACCCACCCACACTTTAGAGGTTTGGTTTCACTACTTGGATGCCTCTATCCAGTTCTATATCAATCAACTTCATATTCTATTATAGGGTGTGGGTTATTATTCACCGAGCCACTTGTCCACCCATTTTATCTCCATAAGACCTCCTTGGCCTTGTAGCTTTACTCTTCCATTGACATATCAACCCCTATACCTATTCTGACTGAAATCAGTGGCCTGACAAGCCGACACTATTTTCAAATTCTTGTTGATATCAGTAGCGCGATAGCCTAACATGAGTACTTTCTGGCTTACCAAAGTAAGGGGAAGGGACATGCCACTAAAAAAGGTGAAGTGAACTCCTTTTTTTAACCATAATACCCAAACCAGAACATATTTTTAGATTATAAAGGTACTTAATTAGTAGCCCTCAAAACAAACTCTGACATAGACCACGACTATTGTGTAGAGTTCCTTAGTAGTATATGATTAGGCTACACCCAGTACCCCAAATTAGACTCCTCTTATTTTAGACCAACCCATTCTAGATGGGTAGCCAGTTTCCACCTTGGTTTCACATTATCCATAATAGGTAACTATTTAGTCTATTTATAATACCAACAATCTTAAGTATCTCTCTCTCGATGAGAAGAACATTCATATGGAAGACACCAGGAGGGAGCCTGTGGATGTAAACCTAGAGTCTTAGGATCTTCCTACTCCCCAATTTTTATCTATTTTGAACTTTACTTGTGTGGGATATGTATTTATTTACACTTGTGTTTATTGTTTTTCTATTTTATATGCCTTCAATGAATATATTGGCTAATTTTTTGACCACCTCTTCTTTTTATGCATCATTTTTTATCTTTTTTGACCTCACCACTTTAAAGTAAAAGAATTTTGTGATTGTGGACTCGCATCCCCTTAATCATAACTGAAAAGAGGTTTCCAACCACACCATATTCATTTTCTATTCAAAACTTCATTTTTAAGGGGGTTTTCTTGTATTTTTCTTATTTATTTTTCTATGAACAACTTCTTTTTCATTACAAAACTTCCACCTTCACCTCTATGGATCTCACCACAAGCCCTACATATCCTAGGAATCCATAAATAGAAATATGAACATTATGGAGTGAGAATCTCAGAACAGATAAACCAAATTAAGTGAAAACTAATGAACACCCAAAGGGTCATATCAATTGGAAGCTAACTTAAAGATTAAAATATCTAAAATCATGAACTAATCCCCAAAACTGACAAACACCTGAAAACATAAGAATATTGGCCCTCACTAGAACAGTTCAAAAAATTTAACTTCAATCATCTAAAAATGGTCAACAATTTACTCTCCTCTATGAAAATTAGCAAGATCCATGAATAATAAAATGACTAACCTTGAATTTAAACACTCCCCTTTAACTCGATACCTTCTTGGGAGGCATGCTTTAATCAAATAAAAACATATACCACACTTTTTCATGTTTATAAAATAACATCAAATGGTCCCAACATGTAGGATGGGGAAAAACCCATAAAGCACAAGAAAACAAGGTAAACCATATTACAAAAATCACATTTATTTAAAAAACACTACATTCACACATAAAAAATCCATTTTCTAATAACTCCAATTTTTTTAGAAGCAAAAAACCATTTGAAAAAAAATTATTTCTTTTAAAATTAAACTTTTAGTAGGGAGTTCCAAAAAATTTTATCCTGATTTTAAAAGCCACTATTTCTCTTACAAAATAAGAATCTACTCAAATGATCAAATACCATTATCCAAACCATTTTCAAAAAATATTCACCCACAATTATTTTTTGTTTTAAATATTAATCGCATCATCATCCAATTAAAACAAAAAATGTTTTTTGGAACAAAGCCCAAGGTATCTAAAATTATCATAAAATTATATATCCAATGATTTTTATAAATAAAAAATTTTCTAGATTCCATAACCAAATCAACCAATATAAAAAAAGAAACAAAAATTGCAAAAATAAATTCTATTTTATAAATAAAAAAATGGAGTAACCCCCAAACCAAAAATATTTCATGAAATTCAAAACCATTTTGTAGACAATATTAAATTCTTCATTTCAAACTGAAATAACTTTCAATAAAAAACTCACATTTTATAAAAAATGGTTTGAAAAAACACATGAAAATGGGGGAACAAAACAAATCCATGTAAAAACCAATTTACATCATCAAAATATAATAATACCAACCTTGACTGAACTATGTGTGCATTAAATTTCTAAAGGGTAGTCTAAACATCTAATGAAATAGGATACACAACCATGTTTTACTGATCCATGTAGTTAGATAGTTTATGGGAAATTTATCTAACATTCCCTATAATGTCATTAAGGTTGAGTGTTTGTTCACTACCCTATTTATCTGACTACGCGAACTTACATAATTCCATCTAACAAATTTTTTCCCATCACAAAATTTAATCTGAGCCCTAAGGTAACTCACACAATACAAATGAGTATTTTCACATCATCAAAAAAAAATCAATTGAAATTCCAAATTCATAACTCAAACCCCACTAATCGGGGAAACTTATGTGTCATTATGAAGGGTGATGACTAAGAACCCACTCATGACTAACCACTAAGTCCTGATGATAATACCAACTAAATCACACCCAATTTTCCCAAATAACAAGATATGGTTTGGAGAAGCATGGTCCCTATACTAAATCCTAGGATCAAATACCATTTACAATGAACTTTCATGGAGATACCATCTTAATAGACACATAAACTAACCCAACAATAGCCCAAAGGGGGTTCCTAATACCTCCAATCTAGAAACTAGTACATGGGTATTGAGAAAACCCTTTTGGGAATGATTTATACCATGAATATTAATGTAAAAATAAATAAACAATGTAAAAAAGAATTAAAAATACTTACAAAAATATTATAAGAAAATATCCATAAAAGGATATAGATTCAACTGAAGTAAAACAATGTGGAAGAAGATACATCTATATAATAGGATAAAAAAGCCCGATACAACAATAAAAAATGAAAATATATAGAGAAACAAAACCAAAAGAGATCCGATAAAACAACCTTTGAAATTTGACCACTCATAACTTCACACTCGTCTATTCATAAATAAACCCAAACCAATGAACTTAAATAGACGGCCAATTTCACCCAAAATTTCTAGAAACACTAAAAAATCCATAATGAAATATACCTAAAGTAAAATAATAAACTATGCCTAGAAGAGGAGAGCTCAATCGCAAAGAGGGGAAATTTGATCATGATGAGGATGGGGAATTTGATCCTGAAGAGGGAAAATACCGGCCGATGCACCGAAAGTAGGAGGAATGCCCGAAGAAGGGTATGGAGGAGGGAAGGAATGTGTAAGGGATGGAGGAACTGAGAATGGAGAAGCCGATGAGGGATGGTGGAACCGCAAAGGAGAAGCCGATGAGGATCTGACGAGGGAGAATCGATTAGGTGAATATCTTCTATGAATAAGGGTTTTGGGATAGGAAACCTTAGTGCGAGGGTGGGAGAGGAAACCCAAGCATGAGGGTGGAGGAGAAAAATTAGAGGAAGCTATTTCCATGGGGGACTATCTCCCCGTGGATTTATCTTACCTATAGCCATAAACAAATTAAACTATGGCTATTGATGTGTGTCTATATGTCATTTTTCTAGTAGTGTTAGAGAATACATAGGAACCCCTAATCTAGTCAAAAATATCATCAATACATGGAATAGGGTATCGGTTATTTACTGTCATCCATTTCAAATTTTAGTAATCGACACATAAGCATAATGTTCCACCATACTTCTTAGAAAATAGATCTGGGGATACTCAAGGTGACATTATTGTATGGATGAAACCTTTAGCTTCCTACTCCTTCAGCTGATTCTTATTCTCTTGAAGCTCCACTGGTTCCATTATATAAGGTGGAATATAAACTGGCTCAGTTAGAGGCATCAAATCAATAGTAAACTCAATTTATTTCTTAGGTAGAAACCCTAAAAAATCCTTAGGAAACATATCTTGAAACTGACCCACTAAAGGAGTGAATAAATCCTTCTCCACTACCCCATCATCTTTCACAAGACTTGAAACCTAGGCTATGACATCACCTAGTTTCTAATGAACTAGCCCTATATGGCCTGCCTAGATACCCCACTCCCTGTGGTGATCATAAATTTCACCCTCAAAAGATGTGAAATTCATTATACTATAGTAAAAATCAATGTGATATTGATATTAAACCAATAATAAATACCCAATATCAAGTCAAAACCTATAATCTCAAGTAAAGATAAGTCCAAAAGAAAATGGTACTCACTAACCTCGAGGTTACACCCCTTACAAAGATAGATGCCCTCTGATTGCACCCCTAATGAAATCTTGATCGACATAACCCCAAACAGGAACTCCACAACCAGACCCAAACCGTTCAAAAACAAAGAAGATAAAAAAGAATGTGGATCTCCTATGTCAAATAAAGGATTATCAAGCATATTAACTACAATAATCATACCTTGGATCATCGAAGACCCATCCTCTCCATCGACAGGTTAATGCCGAACTATATGTAGCTGACTTATCCCTCTACCTTGATCTCTTATATGAGTCCCATGAACTGCACTACTCTATTGATATAACTATTCTTGTTTTGGAGTAACTCATCCCCCAACCCAACCAGTATAGATAGTAGAACTCTAACTTCTGAAATGATATGAGGAAAAAGATATCCTTCTATTAATTTTCATTATCCTAGGTACTCTATCACTACTCATATATTAGGGGTTCTTATAGAACTTTTATATGTGTCCCATCCTTCCACAAGCTCGAAATTCTACTGGTGATCGAGGACACTGACCACACATTTTACCAGGCTTTCCACATTGAGAATAGATCGCTAAATTAATTCCCTGAGAGGATGATACTCTCTCTTGGATACTATTCCTATAACCACCTTAGATAAAGTTATTATAATGATTATTACTACCATCTAAGGATACATTTGTAGATCACCCAACTAATACTACCTGTCCACCAATAGAAGACTACTTTAGGTTCCCCTTAGAAATGAGAGTCTAATTCATCACCTCAATGAACTTATTCAATTGAATGATATTTACCAATGAATTGATCCCACATCCAAGTCTATCTTGAAAAAGATTGGATCTAACTACCTCATACAGTTCCATTTTTTAGGTAAAATGTTGTAATTCAATGAAGCGAACTACATAATCTAGCATTGAAATATTTACCTGGGTCAAATGCATAAACTATATAGCTCTCTCCTGTCTCGGAGTTTTTGGGAAAAAATGCTTCAATAATATCTCAAAATCCATTCAAATCCATTTACTCTAGATTCTCATCCTAGACCTAAATATCCCACTAGTGTTTTTATGGTCCTTACAATATATAATATTCCAACTTAACCCTTTTCTCTAGAGGAGTCTCCAAGTGATCCATAATCATCTAGATAAACTCAATCTAGAACTTCTCTACCTCATGTCCACCCTCTCCAACAAAATTAATAGGATGATACAACTAGAAATACCAAGTCAATCCAAACATACATGATATAGACTACATAAGTTCTCTATATAAAAACTAGATGAAATGGGTGAAATTCATGCAGAACTACTCTTCTGACCTGTCACCCAACACTAAAGGGGGCTCTGTATCTACTATCATAGGTGTATTATCAACAATGTCCTCATGTATTTCTACAAGAAAAAATAATCATAGAGGAATCCCTCTATAATTTAAAAAACATGTATCAGGTTACATAACATATAATTTTCATATTTACACAAAATAAGGGTCACAATAATTCATAAACAAGCTACCCCACATAAACTACCACAATGGTAAAAAAAACATGGTCACTACAACCAAACATCCCAATCCAAGTCCACTAGATAACTCAGACTAAACCAATATTCCAAACTATAATATTTTCATTTGAGACTTTTTTTAACCATTTGGATTAACATATTTCAATTTAAAATAGTTTCAACCTCTTTATTAGGCATAATTTATTAAAATCCACAAAAGAACCTGAAAAGAATTTCATTTTCCACAACTCAATCATAACATGATTTCCTGTGTGTGCTGAATATGAAACTTATTACATAAACTAAAATGATGCATGAATACATAGATATCATTCCATGCTAACCCATGAGTAAAATATTAGAAAATAATAACATCACATGATGAGTGTATTAACTAAGGTTAAATAGCATTTGAACTATAAATAATCAACAATAAGAACTGTAATCCCACCCTAGGAACTTGGGTTTTAACCTGCACATGGGTTAGAAACACCCATTCATGATCTCTTTACCAAGGAAAGTCACATCCTAGTGTCTTGTTTACCTTCCCAAAATAGTAAAGAAACATAAAATAACCACTTTAAGACCAATTTTTAATGTCCTGACCAAAATCACTCTAAACAGTAGTCAAACTGGTTCATCATATGACCTCAGGCACACCTCCCCGTATGCTAGAGAATGCTGAATAGAAGTGAGGGTCTAATGAGGACTATATGGAGACTATAACCTCTTTACCAGAGTAAAGAAACAATAGAAATAATAATAAAAAATTAGAAACAATATACAACAATAAACACACATTACATAACAAGATCTAAAAATTGGGTAAATGACCATAAGCCAATAAAGTAAACCTTCTATGTCATAATGGTATCATGTGTTAAAGAAATCATAAAAGTAAAGAAAAACCAAAAATCTAGAAAATGGGTCCTAGCATCAAGTCTTCCCCCCTCATCCATTATCCATACTAAATCCCAAATCAACCATCTAACATAAGGGATTTACTCTTATCAAGACCTGGAACCATGAAATCTACTTGGGTACCAGCAGTGGATCGAGCAGGGTGTGAGTGAAACTCAATAGGCCACCACTAAAAGTTTATAAAATAATATATAATCTGATAAAAATGGTTTATGTATATATTCCAAGGTGATAATAGATATTAAAATAATGATAACCTATTTCATAAATAAATAATAATTTAACTAACCACATTAAACCTTGGGTTTTATGTGACACCAGATCCAATTAAACTTTCTTTGGTCCATACTGATCATTCGAACAATATTCCATAGGGTTACCACATTTTAATCAAGGAACATCAGTCCAAGTATTCAACCCGAGATATAGAGTTCCATGTTCGATAATCCTAATTGATGATGTGGAGCACCATGTCCAACATCCCAAAACAAGGCCGTGTATAACAAACCCAATCAACGATGTGGAACACCATGCCCAACATCCTAAACCATGGGTGTGGTGCACTGTTTCCAACACTTTTTTACTATTTAATTAGAAAAAAATTTACTAGGTCTAATATAATTTATATTTTAAAATATTTAAAACAAAAATGGTGAACCTCTTTTAAGACTCATTATTCCCATGGTCCATTATATTCAACATATTTTAACCCAATCTATCAATCAAACCATTTCACTAGTTACTCATTTATATTGAATGATAAATCTACATCATAACCATTTAATAACTTAATAATCCATTTTTTATCCATTTACCCTTTCATCTCTTTATTATTTCACAACCCATTTAATTTTCCAAGTTAATCTAAACAACCCATTATGTCATGATAACATGCCAAAAAATAAGTGAAACTAGTTTAATTTAAAAAAAACACTCTATTTTTTCATTTAAAAACCACTTTACCATTTTCATGGGATTGAATCCAAATCTCATAGTCATAAATAGACCCAATGGGATCTGTGAAGGGTCTAACATAACAATTAAATTCCCAATTCATTATTCTTAAACAAGGATTGAATTCGTAACATGAAGACATGATGGCACATACCATATACACATGAATAACATTAATATTATGGGAAATTACTTGTATAACACCTACCTTATGCTTGTAGACAACCACTCATACAACATGACCCTTGATTCAAGTTAAATAACCACAACCACTAAAGAGAAGAACTACTTGGAAAGAGGGATTATGAGACTTGGAAGAAGAGGAATCACCAAGTTATGAATCATCTAGAAAATAGAAGGAAACAAACTTTTAGACTTACCTAGGGTATTGAATCACAATAAAAGGCACTTAAAATGACTTATAATTGAAGAAGATATACTATTGGGAGATGAGGGTGGTTTTAATTTTCACCTTTGGATGTTGGGTGTGAAATGAGGGGAAATAATTATAGAAGATATATATATGTAGATAAAATCCTAAAATCGCCTCTTTTAAAGAGGTTCATGGTTTGGCCACATGGTTTTAAAAACCATGAACCAACTGTGTGACCTCCTCTATCCAATGAAAGCATGGGTAACATGGTCTCCTGGGACACCCAAATAGTTTGAAAAATAGTGAAGAATCCATGTTAACATATTTGGATCAAGGATGCATGGTTTCTATGCTACCTCACATGGTTTATAAACTATTCTCTTCCCTTGACCCATGCAGAATAGTCATGGGTATTAGTTATCACTAATCGTACACTAACCATGCACCATGCACTTTAAGCTCCATTTTCACCTTTTTTCAAGTTCTCAACCCCCTAGGATACTCCTGAGACCTTCTCTACTCCTAGGAATAATTCCACATGACATTTAATAGTATTTTAACCAAAATTAAACTATAAATGTACCTCATCAAAGTGTTGGGATCTTAAAATCTACTCATTGTATAACAACTCATCCTTGAGCTATACTCCCTAGTTTCATTAAGACTCCAAGGTAAAAATGCCGGGCCACTGGACCCACACATCAACTTCCCTATCTAAAGTTTCCTAAAAAAATGGCTATTCTTCCATAGTACTCAGAATAATGGAACAGTCTTACCATGAATATTTTTCTCAACATGATTCACAATATGAATTAGATACTCCTCAAAGGATGCATCAAACTAAAGCTCAAAAACATCAATATAAATTACATGAAAATGTTTAGGGTGATTCTGTCAAAGATGTGAAACATGAAAAACATCATGAAAATACCATACCACTTTGGAAGATCCAATCGATATGCTACTGGAGAGATCTTCTCCATAATATCAAATGACCTAATATACCTAGGTGATAACTTAACCCACTTCTGAATATGATGATGGACCAATCTTGATGACACTCAAAGAAACACCTTTTCACCCACTATAAACTCAAGTGGCTAACAACATCGATCATCATATAAATTTTGTCTACACTAGGCCATAACCACATGCTTCTGGATTAATTGGACATTCTCTCACATCTCCTTAATGAGACTTGTACTTAATAGCCCTAATTCTATAACTTCCATCCAACATAAAGTTGATCCGCACTTCCCACCATAGTGTGCCTCATATAGTGTCATCTGAGTGGTCACTTGACAATTTCTATTATAGGAGAACTCAAAAAGCACTACATTCTTCTAATTTTTTCCCAAAAAACTAGGACACATGCTCTCATAATGTCCTCTAACACCTAGATATTGCATTTTGATTTAAAATCCATCTATGAGTGGTAATATGTACTAAAAAAATGACTAACAAGCACCTTCCATAACCCTTTATAAAAGTATAAAGTAAAACATGGATCATGATATGAAATAATGCTATGAGGAAACCTGTTCAAACATAATATCTCTTGAACACATAATTCACCTAACTAATTGACTATGAAAGTCTCCTAAAGTAGTAATAAATGGGATACCATTGTCAACTGATCCACAATCAATCATATTGGATCTATTTTTCAAGGTTTCCTCAATATAACCAATATGAAATCCATGATAACATTGTCCCACTTATATTTCAGAATAGAAAAGGGTTGTAAAAAACCAGTAGGGCATTGATACTTGGCCTTCACCTACTGAAAGGTGTAACATCATGTCAGAAACCTATAACTTCATTCTTCATTACTAACCACCAATTCTATCTATGAATATCATAGTACATTGTAGTCAAACTAGGGTATACCTTCCACTTAGAAGCATGGAACTCACACATCAGCTCTTCTCACACACAAGTAGGAACACAAATATGACCATGAACATGAATAATCTCATCACTATCAATGGTTTAGATGGGAGGTATCTATCCTACATTAAATATATCCCTCAACTATAGAAACTATAGATAATCATACTACCTCATCTTGATCTAGTTCAGAAGAGAGGGCACAACATATAAAGACATGAGTTTAATTTGTTCCTGATCCTCTTCAACACCTATATGAATCTCAGTAAACAAGGACATAATCTTCCATTCATAACTTGACTCTTGAATTGTTTGAGTCTATGTATTCTAGCTCAAATCATCAAAAACACTATTTACCTTCCCCATTGTATAAGCTAGCTCAAAGTAAAAAGACTACAAATACTCAAACATATTAACTGAATAAGATTTATATCATGCTGAGAAAAGATATAATTAAGTCCCTTATAGTCATTATAAACTATAAACTAATCACATAGGAAATAGTTCCACCAAAACATTAAGGTGTGAATTATTGATACAAACTCGAGATTGTATGTATGATATTTCTGTTCATGTGGCCTCAATTTTCATGATCTATACTCCAAGACTCGATCCACCTACACCAACACTACCCTAAGTATAATCTTGGATGCATCACAATACAGAGTGTACTCTTTACCCAATTTAGATAAGATCATAAATTGTACCATGGTAAAACATATATTTAGTTCCTATAAATCATTATCACAAGATTCAAACCACTCAAACTTTATGCCTTTGTTGGTTAGTCTGAAAATCATCATTTCCAAGAGATAAAATTCCATGAAAAACCTTTGGTAGTAACCCACCAAACCCAAAAAACTTTGGATATAAATTTTTTTATTTGGATTATCATAAGAAACTATATATTACACCTTGTTGGGGTCCAATAACACACCTTATTCTGAGATTATGTGACCCAAGAAGTTCAAATTATCAATCTAGAAATGAAACATAGATACCTTGAAATACAAATGATGCTCTCCCAGTGTAATCAGGATGATGTCAAGATGTTTTCATGATTTTATCAAGTCTAGTAGTACAATAATATGTCATCAACAAAGATAACCAAAAATGATCCAATTACGAGTGAAATATTTGGTTCATCAAGGACATAAATAGATAAGGAGAGTTCATTAGCCCATATGAAATTACAATGAACTCATACAAGCCATATCTTCTTCTAAAAGCTACCATGATATATAATAAGGTATCACTCTTAGTTGATGATAAACTAATCTCAAATAAATCTAATAGAATGCACATCCACCCCTTATAAGGTAAAAAATATCATTAATACGCAGAAGAGGATACCGGTTATTGATTGACATTTGGTTTAACTTATGGTAATTGACATATAAGCATAAAATTCCATAATCCTTCTTAGAAAATAGATTCGAAGACCCCTAAGGTGATTTACTCAAATGTATGAACCCTTTATCTTCCCTATCCTCTATTCGATTACTAAGCACTTGAATCTCTTCTGGTGCCATTATATAAAGTAGAATATAAATTGGCTCAACTTTAGGCATCAAATCGATATTAAACTCAATTTATATCTCAGGTGGAAACCCAAAAAATACTCAGGAAACACATCCTAAAACTAATCCACCATAGGAGGGAAGACATCCTGCTCTACTCCCCCATAATATAGCATAATAATTTCAACCTAGGATCTGATATGACCTTGTTGCTGATGAACTAGCCTTGCACTACTTTCCTGGATATCCCAATCCCCATGGTGAACATACATTCCACCCTCATGAGATGTGAAAGTCACTGTCCTATGATAATAATAAATATGAACCTAATATGAAACCAACCAGTCCATACCTAGTATCAAGTTAAAACCTAACATATCAAGCATTAAAAAATACCAAATAAAATGTCACTCACGAATATTAAAGGAATTCCCATTATAAAGACAGATTCCCTCTGATTTCACCCCCAATGGTGTGCTGATCAACATAAAACAAAACAAAAACTCCACAGACTTACCTAAACCATTCAAAAATCGAGAATATTTAAAATAATGTGAAACTACTCTGTCAAATAAATCACTAGAAAGAATATAATCTACACGAATCATAACTATGACTATAAAAAACCTAATACCACTATCGATGGGTGTAGGATGAACTACATTTATTTGACCTATCCA
Source organism: Viscum album (assembly GCA_963277665.1). Taxonomy (NCBI): domain Eukaryota; kingdom Viridiplantae; phylum Streptophyta; class Magnoliopsida; order Santalales; family Viscaceae; genus Viscum; species Viscum album. The sequence continues at coordinate 1,130,405,771 of OY728133.1, forward strand.
TATACCTTAAACTTCTATATGAGTCTCATGCACAACACTAATTTTCTGATATGTCCATTCCTATCCTAGAGTACCAAATCCCTTACCTTGATTGATATTTCTAGTAGGACTCCAACTGCTATAATGATATTTGGTAGATGATCCCCTTCCAGTTCTATATATCAACCTAAGTCCTCCATTACTACCCATATGTTGAGGGTTCCTACATAACCTCTATATGTGTCCCATCCTGACCTAATATTGACATTCCATTGATTTTCAAGGACACTAACCACACATGTGAATAGGCTTTCAACACTAATAACATATCACTAAATCACTTCCCTGAGAGTATTATACTCTCCCTTGGCTACTCTTCCTACCACCACCTCAGTGAAAGTTCACATAATAATGATTCTTAATAACTTAGGATTCACCACTAGATCATCCAACTGATACTAGTTATCTACCACTATAATCCTCATTCAAGTTCCCCTCATAAATGAAAACCAGATTCATCACCTCATTGAACTTATTAAAATGAAATATATTTACCAATGAATTGATATCACATTTAAGTCAATTATGAAAAAATTTCTCTCTAAATACCTCTTCTACTATCAACATTGGGGTAAAATTATATAGGTCAATAAAGAAAATACTATAATATTTCACTAACATATTTATCTAGGTCAAATGGATAATCTTTTTATCTCTATACCATCTTATATTTTCTAGGTAGAAATTCTCCAAGAACTTCTCCTAGAAGTCCTTCCAATCCATTTACTCTTGCTTCTCATCTTAGACCTAAATATCCCACTAGCAGTTCAATAGTCCTCACAAAATATAAGTTACCAATTTAACCATATTCTCTAGAGGAGTCCCATAGTGGTCCAAAATAATCTAGATAGACTCAATCCAAAACTTAGATACCAATGGTCCACCCTATTTGGAAAATTTCATAGGATGCTATAGTGAGTTCAATCATACTCGACACAACCTGTATGTGATCTCTCCCCATAAATTTCCCCAAAGGGGATAAAATTCATGTATAACTACTCCTCCTCTCTATCAAACAGAACCAAAGGGGCTCTAGTTCCACTACTAAGGGTGAATTCTCAAAAATGTCCTCCTATCTTCCTATCATAAAATTTCATCATAGCGGCATCCCTATATAATGATAAACAGATGTATCTAGGCACATAACATATATTTGTCATATTTACACAAAATAGGGGTCACAATAATCCATAAAAAATATACCCCACATACACTTTCACAATGGTCATAACCCTAACACTGTCACTACAACAAAAAATCCCTATCTTAGGCCATTGGCTAGCTCAAGGTAAAACCATTTTCCACATTATAAGATTTTAATTTGACACCATTTTAACCATTTTGATCAAAATATTTCAATTTAAAATTGTTATAACTTCTTTATTAGAAACTATTTCTTTAAAACCACAAAAGAATCAGAAAAAATTTCAATTCTAGCAACTCAACCATAACATGATTTCCCATGTGTGCTGAATATCATGCATGTTACATAATTCCCATAGAACCTATAATGATGCTTGAATACATATACATCATCTTATTTTTTCCCATTATTAAAATATTAGAATAAATAACCTCACACAAAAAGTGTTTCATCTAAGGAAAAATAACATTTCAACTATAAAAAGTGAACAAAAAGAACCGAAATTCCAACCTGGGAACTTGGGTTTTCCTCCACACATGGGTAAGCTACACCCACATACGAGTTCATTACCAAGGCCTTACACAACCTAGTCTCTTTTATACATTTTTGAAATATTAAAGAAACAAAACATAACTGCTCTGATATTAATTTCTAATCTCTTGTACTGAATCACTATAACTAGTAGCCAAAATGGTTCACCACATGGCCTTAGGTGTGGCTTCCCATATTCCAAAGGATACTAAATAGAAGTAGGAATCTAATGAGTAATGTGGGAAGACTATAAACTCTTTAAAAAAGTAAATTAACAATATAAATATTAATAATCAATGGGAAAAAATATCCAACAATAACCATACATCACACAACAAGATCCCAAAACTGGGTAAATAATCACAAACCGATACAGCAAAAATTACATGTCATAGTAGTGTCATGTTTCAAAAGAAACCCAAAAGTAAATACAGAATGAAAATCCTAAAAATGGTCCCTAAAATAAAGTCCATTCCCCTCACCTATAATCCATCAAAAATACCAAATAATAAAACTAACAATGGGAATTACCCTTATACCGACCTGAAACCATGAAATTTTCTTCAGTACCAACGACGAACCAAGAAGGGTGTGAGTAAAACTCAAAGGCCACCACTAAAAGAGACTAATGAAATATCAAATATAATAATATAAGTTTATGTAGATGTTCCCGGGTGATAATAGATAGGAAAGTAATGATAACATATTTCTTAAATATATAGTAATTCAATTTTCCACACTGAACCTCAGGTTCTGGGTGACACTCGAGCCAATCAACCCTACTTTGGCCCATGTCGGTCATCTAAGCAATATTTCATAGGGGTACATGTTTTAATTAAGGTGCATCAGCATAAGTATTAAACCAAGGATATGGAGTGCCATGTCCAATAATCCCTACCGATGATTTGGAGTGCCATGTTCAATATCCCAAACCAGGGGCATGGATAATCACGTATAAAAAAATAAATCAATGATGTAGAGAAACATGAACAAAATCCACAACCATGGGTTTGGAGCACCATGTGCAACAAATTTTACCATTTTATTAAGTAACAATTTCCTAGTTCCAACATACTTGACCTTTTAACATATTTAAAATAAAAAGGGTTCACCAATTTCAATAATAATTATTAATATGGCCCATTAAATTCAACACATTTTATCCAAATCTCCCAATCAAACCATTTTAATATTTACTCATTCATCCCGATTGTTAAATTTTCTTCAAAACCATTTAACAACTTAATAAGACCATTTTTAACCATTTACCCTTTCATCACTTTATCATGTTACAACCAATTTAATTTTCCAAGTTAATCCAAATAGCCCCTTATGCCATGCTAACATGCCAAATAACAAGTGTGACTCATTTAATCTCATAAAACCTATATTTAGTCATTTAAAACCCACTTTATCATTTTCAAGGTATTGGAACACCCCATGAGTGGACATAGTCCTGGTCTAATAGTTTTGAATGGAACCAATGGGAACTATGAAGGGTCCAACACAACATTTAAAAGCCTAATTTATTATTCTAAAATAAGTAATTAATTCATAGTATGATGAAGTAATGAAATATACCACATATTTATGAACAACATCAAGGTTATGGTAAATATATTATAGACCACCTACCTTCTTATTGAAGACAACCACTCATCCAACCCCATCCCTTGATTTAAGGTAAAAAAGGCACAACCACTAAATAGAAGAACTCAATGGAAATAGGGCTCATGAGACTTGGAAGAAGAATAATAAAAAATCTATGAATCATCCATAAAATATAAGAAAAAAAACTATTAGTCTTACCTAGGGATTAAAATAATAAGAAAAAACACTTAAAACACCTTATAATTGAAGGATATTCACTATTTGGAGAGGTGGGAGGATTTTGTTCACACATTAGGCCACTCCAAACAACATACCTCCTCTATCCAAGGTAATAACGAGTCACATGGTCTCTTAGGACACTGAAAAATGTTGTAAAACCATGAGGAAGCCATGGGAATTTCTTTATACCAACACCACATGGTTTCTAGGCCACCTCACACGGGTTGTAAACCATGATCCTCTCCTGAACTATGCTGCATAGTCATGGTGCATGGTTAGAACTAACTATGCCCTGTAATAACCAATTCCACATTTTTTCAAGTCCCAAACCCACAAGATACTTATGAGACCCTCCCTAATCCTAGTTATTATTCCATATTCCATTTTAAATAAGTTTAAACAAAATTTAAATAGATTTATACCACATCAAAGGGTCTGGATCTTACTGATGGTGAAGTTAGATACATACATTCTTAGGGGACCAACAAAAAATTGGTGGAATGTGTAGGTTCAGGATGAAAAACATGAGAGGATGATATACACGGATTGTTTGGTATGTTTCTTTGATAAATTTTACCATGATACATAAAGGGTGGAAAAATATGCATTTGGTATCGGAGGGAGGTATGTTGGTTGGAGTGGAAATGGAAAGAGTGGAGTGAATTTACTTTTAAAAAATAAATCTATAAAATTATATGGAAAATTTAAAATAAAATGATTTTGATAGGATAAAAATATAAATTGATAATTTAGATCCATATTAAATAAAACATTAATGTTAAATAAGTGATTAAGAATATCAAAAATTAAACTAATCAAATTTATGGTCATTATGTGTATCGATATATGAATGGTGAAATTTATTAAATGAATGAAAAAAGAACTTAATAAATAAAAATAAGAAAAAAATTTTGTATGGAAGTTTGAAAATAAATCAAGAAGAGACCCTATGTCTACCACCTCAATTTATTGATAATTTAATTTATTAATCCCTTGTATTTATTGGTATCCAAGATACCAAAACTCCCTTAAATTTTATTTTATATAAATAGATTATAAATATAATCAAAACTAGATTTTTAATGGATATAAATAGAAACCTAAAAGATAAAGTCCCTTAACTTTTAATGGTTATGATAAGAAAACCTGAGTCCCTCACATTAAAGTTAGTGAGAAATAATAATAGAATATAATGAAAGAATGGAGATGTTTTATTAAAATAAATCACATTTTAGTATAGTCTTGATTCTATAAAAATAATATAAAGAAACATTAGGTGATAATGAGAAAAGGGTGAGAGTTAGATGATATTACAATAATCACAAAATCTTTATTGGAGAAGAGAAGATTTAGACAATGAGAGCATTAGAGAGAGAATTGGAAATTATAGCATGTTGGAATTAGAGAATTATTGTTAAGATAAGATTCTAAGTCCACCAAGGGGTATATTTATGAATAAAAAACCTTCAAGAATATTTTGGAATTCAACAGGTTTAATGAATCCATTTAAGTCCAATTTTAATTAATTTTTACTACTATTCAATAAAACCTTGGATCTTTGATCTCAATGCCACCAGTTACTCATTTTCCTCCACCGAGTTTCCAATGGAAAACTTGGAGTTCACCGAACCTAGAAATCATCCACCATATAGTTAGTGATCCTCTATTTGGAAGTTGGGTGGAACTCATATAGTTAGGGGTTCTTCTTCCTTCACCACTAACTGGATAGTGAAATCTTGCTGGTTGAGGAAGGTTCTGTCCATTACATCAACTTGCTGGTGGAACTACATCAACTAGATGGTGCTACCTACAATTTGGAGAACACCACCTTGTCCCTATAGATTCATTAAAATTAATTATATGTATATTTTAACTTACTTTTATATTGTTAACTTATAGTGACCCTATCCTTTTACACATATCATTACACGATTTTAAGCACAATTAAACATCAAATTAAATTCCAAGGATCATAAAGTCTAGTGTCTTAGAAGGCTAGGTACATAAAAATGAAAACATGGGACTAAATAAAAAATTTCTTTATTTATCATCCATTATGAGCTCATAACTTACTTTGAGGACTTAAATATGAATAGGATAACATGGGGATAACATGAATAAAGGGATGATCTAAAAACCCTGGTAAGGGAACAAACATTAAAATAAATCTTAGCACATGGGTTAGAAGTCATTACATAATGATAAAAAGGTATAGAACATGATTAAACATAAGAGATAATAACATAGAGATAATGAGAACATATAATCATGGAATCATAGTAATTTGGAAGAAACACAAAACATGACTTTATCATGTGTCAAGACTTATTGCACGTGGAGGATCAAGAGTCAAGGATAACCACCAAGACCGTTGCACATGGAGCACGCGTCAAGGCTAACCACCACGACCGTTGCACATAAAGTTTCATGAGACTAAAAATTACCCAATGCATTGGAGTAATCTGGGAACACCCATCATAACATGTTCATGAATATTTTTACCACCTAAATAATCATACATAATCAATTAAACATAAACATAAGGGTTACCCATGGAAAGAATTGGGTATTATAATCATGTCAAAATTATAATAAATTGGAGTATCATAAAAGTGTACATGAAATAAAGGACTTAAATCATAAATGGACATTAATAAAGGATAATATTCATGGATCATGATTAGTGATGTCAAAATGGAGTGATAACATGTAAAAATAGTATTTAAGAAAGTTTAAAATTAAAACATTTTAGTGCGGTTTAAGGAAAATGTTAAAGAGAATTCAAAGAAGAAAAGGGAATAATATTTTATATAAAACAAGAAGTGAAAAAATAAAGTTTCCATAAAAAATGAGTGATTTAGAAAAAATAACTGTGGCTTAAAACATATTATAGAGTGCACTTGAAATTGGATAATAATTCGGGAAGTTCCCATAAACCGAGCTTGCTTATCAGGAAGAATTGAGTAGGGAACCTTTTAAAAACACATATATCAATGAAAAATAAGGATGAATGGATATTGAAACATTATTTTGGAATACATACACAACATTTATAATTTTTACATAAAAATAAAATAGAATTTCATTTGGGTAAAAAGAGATAAAGAGTAACCCGAAGGAATAATGGATGTTCAAGTAGTTACCCTTACCTTAAGTCCAAAGGTGTTCTTCACTTGATCTTAATGCATAATCATAAAATAAAATTAATAAATAAATAAATAAATAAATTTTTATATATTTATTTTATTTATTATAACTTTATTAAGTTCATTTATGGCCTTTTTGATGAGTTAAGATGTTCAATTTCATTTTTCAGGAGCACTGGTTTGCTTGGTTTTCATGATCAGTTTACTTGTATACATGTATGAAAGGTCATATAAAGTGGGAGTAATTATCCATAATTGAACATATATATTATTAATTATATTAATAGTTTAAATTGGACTTATATATCATTTTTTATGGAATAGGTATTAATCATTGGATAAATAGTTAATGATAATCATTTGGGTTTATTTTGGCGGTTTTCGATCACAATGAACTCATTTTGTTTTATAAATTAATATAATGTGTTAAAAATGATTCTATAAAATTACATAATATATAATAAATATATTATAATCTGGTTTAACCATAAAAATGGTTTCATGACTATCCTTGAATATGGTAATTGAAATTGAAAACTTCATCGTCCTTAAATGTGATAAATTAACACATCACATATGATATTTTAATTTTTAGTATAAAAGGATGGGGAAATAGAGATGATGATGAATTATTAAATTAGAATAAAAAATTAGAGTATATGTAAGGTAATGGATTTATCATACCATTTTGATGAGTGGAGGTGAGGTGAGAAAAATAAAATAAAGGAACTTGAAAAGAAATTAAAAGAAAAGAAAGAGTGTTTTACCTCTTGATTCCTTCTTCTTGAGAACCTCCTTAGGGGATTAATTTTGGTCTTTTATTAAGACAAAAAGCTCATGGAATTGGGAAAGGGGATTTGTAGGATATTTGAGTAGAATTTTTATAGGGATCAAGTCTTGATAGGTGTGAGGAGAAGTGATGGCGAGGGGTGATATTTATAGTGGAGGAGGGGGGAGTGTTTTCTCATTATTTAATTCCTTAATTTATTATTTTTATCAGGACAAAAAATAGTGTTGATTATTGATAATAAAAATATAAATTATATCATGTGAGTTCCAACCAATGGTGCTTATATTATCCATGAATCAAGGAATAGTGTATTTAACTTATAATGTATATATACCGTAAATTACCATATTTTATTATTCACCAAAAACTCAAGTATTTCAGAAAAATCCCAAAAATTAACACTAAATTTTTATATTTATTTAAAATTATAAAATGAACTATATTTTATGAAAATAAATTTCTAAATATGAGAAATTTATTTTTTAATTAAAATCATCATTTACTTGGAAAATACAAATTTTAAAATTAAAACTCATTTTCTAACACTTTGAAAAATTAATAAAGGTCTCATAAAATTATCTCATAATAATAATTCATCAAAATATTAATTTATGAATACATTATATGAAAACAAATTTTCTTTTAAATTATTAAATAATCAAAAAAATTATAATTAAATATTTTTGACCTATAAAATTACCAACACTTAATTAATAATTTTTAAAATATTTATTTACTCATAATATGATGTAATTATATCATATTTTTACTTATAAGATGAATAAAATTTATTTATACTATCATTGGTGAGGTTACTATTCAATTTGCTGGTTTACTATTCATAAGGGTCAAATTACTATTCCAAATATCAAGTTACTATTTCATTGGTATAGGTTTCTTAACTTATATTAATACTTATCATTTCATTCATTAATCATTTATAAAGATTTTATTGTGTTCTCTATGTGTTTATACCATATGAAAGAATTAAAATAAGGAAATTTATTTTGATAAAACTTTGGGTCGTTACATTCTTCCACCCTTATGAAATTTCACCCCCATAATTTTATTTTATACTATATGTTGAAAATATGTTTGGGCACTTTTCCTTTATCACTTCCTATGGTTTCCATGTTGCCTCTTTTTGCTTACAGTTATTCCATAGTACTTTAATTGTGTGAGTAGTCTTGTTGCGTAAAACTTTATCTCTACAATCCAAGATCTTCACTGTATGCTCCTCGTATGAGAGATAATTTTACAACTATACCACCTATGAATTTAGTACATGTGAGGGATTTGGTATGTACTTATTTAAGAGGGATACATGGAATACATTGTGTACTTGAAACATAGTTTGTGGAAGTGCTAGTCGATAGGCCACAACTCCAACATGATCAAGGATCTCAAAGGGGATGATAGATCTGGGACTTAGCTTCCCTTTATTACCAAATATCATGGTCTTATTACATGGTGATATGCAGAGGAATACCATGTTTCTAACCTTAAACTCAATATCCCATCGATGATTGTCTGCATAGCTCTTTTGTTGAATTTGGGCTGCCTTGATGTGCTATTGAATGGTTTTCACCTTCTCCACCAGTTCTTCAACCATTTCACTTACTAGTAGCTTATGTTCACCAACTCCATCCTAGAATTCTAATGTTTTAAAACTTTTCTCATAAAGGGATTCATATGGATACATTCGAATGATTTAGTAAAAAATATTATTCTAAGAGAACTCAACTAGAAGGATATGTTGGTCATATCCTCCTTTCAAGTCTATATAATATGATCTCAACATGTCTTCTTGTGTCTTAATAGTTCTCTTATATTGGACAATAGTTTGAGGATGATAGTCCATACAAAAGTTCCACTCAGTTCTTAGAGAATATTGGAGACTTTTCCAGAACATTGAGGTGAATCTGGATACAATAGATAGTGGTACTCCATTAATCCTTATCACTTCTTTATTATATATCTATGAAACTTGATCCAGTGAGAAGTACTATCAAATTTAAATAATGTGATATTTCTTTTTTAGATGATCTAAAATAACCCATATAGCATTTTCCCCTCTGTATGACTTTGGAATTACAGTGAAAAAGTCCATGGTGATTTTTTCCCATTTCCATATTGGTATGGGTAATGGTTGCATCAAACCTTATACTTTTTTCCTTTCATCATTCAGTTACTGACATACTAGGAACTTTGATGTATATTTAAAAATCTACTTCTTCATATTGTCCCACCAATATTTCTCTTAGACATCTCATTACATCTTCATGCTCCTTGGGTGAATAGAGAAGGTTGATCTATGTGCGTCATTTAGAAGCTCCTTTTTTATCTATGGATCAGATGGTACCCATAATCATGACCCAAATCTCATGAATCATTATTCATCCATTTGGAACTTGGAGTATTTCTCATTTATGAAAGCTTTCACCTTTTTCTTAATTTCCAAATAATTTATTTTATCATCCTTTATTTTCTCCATAAGGGATGGTTGAGAAATCATTTGAGAAAGGATTGATGATGTTCCTTCATTAATAATTCCCATGTCCAACCTTTTTAGGTTTAAAAATATTAGATTCTTATCTAATATCATCATTTATAAAGATGCATGATTCTTTATACTTAGATCATACTCCACCTTATTTTCCTTAATATAATTGTAGTGGAATGAGAATTCATAATACTTTATGAGCTCTAACCATTTTCCCTGGTGCATATTAATCTCCTTCTATGTGAATATATATTTGTGACTCTTTTGATCAGTATATATCTCAAACTTCTCCCCATAGAGATAATGCCACCATATTTTCAATGAAAATATCATATCTTCCAACTCTAGATCATATATGGGATAGTTTTACTCATGAATTTTAAACTACCTTGAGGTGTAGGATATCAATTTATCATTTTAAATCAGTACACAACCTAATACCTTTTCAAAACATCGATGTACACCACAAAGTGTTCTATAATTGTTAAGAGTGTGAGAAATGATGATGTGATAAGCCTATTTTTGAGCTACTTAAAACATTCCTCACATTCTTGAGTCCAGAATAACTTCAATCCCTTTTGTGTCAGTGTAGTTATTGGATTTTCAAAATATTGAGAAGTTCTTGAAAAATCATCGGTAATACCCGGCTAGACCAAGAAAGCAATAGATCTCCATTAAAAATGTTGTCCTAGTCCACTCTTTGTTTTCCTTTATCTTGGAAGGGTTCATATATATTCCTTTACTAGTGATAACATACCCTAAGAATGATACTTCTTCTATCAAGAAATAAAATTTACTATACTTTTCATATAGTTTTTCCCTTCATAAAGTTTTTAGCATAGTATTAAAATGCTTCTAATGTTCCTCCTTGATCTTGAAGTATATCAGAATATCATCAATAAAGGATACCAAAAATTTTTCAAGGTAATATATAAAGACTATATTCATTATGTCCATGAATATTGATAGAGAATTAGTGATTCCAAAGGGAATCTCTATTAAGTCATAGATTCCATGCCCCATTTGAAAGGCAGTCTTGGGAATATCTTCCTTCCTCACCATTAATTTTTGATATCCCAACTTGAGGTCCACCTTATAGAAATAACTAACCCCACATAGATGACTGAACAAGTCATCTATACATGGTAGGGGATATTTGTTATTTATAATGATTTTACTTATCTCATGATAATTGATGCAGTGGTGTATTGATCTATCCTTCTTCTTGATGGAGAGAACTGATACTACCTATGGTGAAGCACTCAGTCATATAAAAACCTTATCTAGATTCTCCTATAACTGATTCTTTACTTCTTCCAGCTAAACAATGGCCATTATATAAGGTGTATTTGATATAGAAAGAGATCCAAGAATAAGTTAAATTTATTACTCAACCTCTGAATCATGCAGAAGACTAGGAAATTCTTTAGGGAATACATCAGTGTAATCCCTCAAGATGGGAATGTCTTCTATCATGATCATCTCCTTTGTATCAATAATTTGAGTGAGATATGTTTTCTCATAAGGCAGTAATATCCACACTTTAGACGATGATTCTATAGGGAATTCATTATCCTCCTTACACTTGTAAATAATTGGAGGATGCTTTGGGATGTAAAGAGTAATCTCCATTTCATGACAGTTGATGTTGGATTTCTATAAATATAGCCAATCCATTCCCAATATAGAATAAAACTCTACCAAATGGAGTATGAAAAGATTTTTTGGGAGGTTACATCCAAAAAAATTAATTGTGGAGGAGTTATAAACTTTGGATGTAGTAATTTCCCCATTCACTATTATCATATATAAATCAAATTCCATATTTTGAGGTGGTGTTTGAATAGTTATACTAAACTTGAAATATATGAAAGAATGCATAGAATCGGAATCAAATAGTACATTATCTATTCTTAAATGAATAACCAGTATACCTATCACCAAATCATTGTCTGAATCTACCTCAACAAAAGTGATAACATATTCCCTTCCTTGTTTCCTTGGATTTTATTATTGATTTCCTCCGACAACCTTGGTATTGGGGCATTATTTTGAAAAATGACCATGTTACTTGTAGTTGAAACAATGCATTACAAGTTTAGTGTTGATCTAAAACTTCCTTTATTCTTCCATGTTAGTGTAATTCTTCATATCTCTGACATTTCTTATCCATATTCCCCATTCATCCAAATTTGAAGTATTTCATGATTCCCTTTAGACAGTTCCCAAGATGCTTCTTACCACAATTTTGAAACATGGGATATTCAGTCTTCTTTACATGATGGGATTTATTTACTGATCCACCCATATTAGACTCCATTTTCATATTTTTTTCACTAGTCCCATGAGACCACTAAGAGTCTCCAACCTCTATTTCAACCTTGAGGGAATAACGAAAAATATCTCCATAACTGTCAAAGTCTTGAATTGCCAATGCCTTTCATAGACTTGGATTTAGTCTTCTAAAGAAGATATCCACCTTGATTTCAATTTTCATGAAAAATATGGAGGTGTATCTTGAAATCCTTGTAAAATTTTCTTTATAAACCCCTATAGACTCATATTCCTTCTGCTTAAATCAGAGGAACTCTCTTTTAATCTTGAGATGGAGAGTTTGAGGAAAATATCTATTAAAAAATTTTTTATTGAATTTTTTCCAATAAATTGAATCAATTTACTCCTTGGAATTCATATTTTTGATTAGTTTCCACCATTGATCATCTTCCTCATCAAAACAACTCTCTATTTTTCTGAGCACTGGATGACAAAGAATATATTTTCAATGGAGTTAATCCACTTTTCCGCAAGGAGGGGATCAAAATATACACTAAACATGGGAGATCATTTACAAATTAAGGATTCAATGAAAACATTCTATTTACTTGTAGGAGGAAATTTCACATGATTCAATTTATTATTCATAACATGAGCCAGCTGAGAAAGTACTATCATAAGGTTTTGAGCACCCGTTCCCATCATATTTGGCATATCATTAAGGAAATCATCACATTTCCTATAACATTGATTTTTGAAATGTGTTCTTCTATTTCCCTCCATTAAATAAGAAGAAGAAAGTGTAATTATGGGGCTTTAATACTTAGCTAATAATTATAAAAAGTAAACTTTAAACATAAAAGGATAATATCTTAAAGGAAAAGTATATCTTAACTTGTGATTCCCTAGGTTTCAATATAGGTTATGAAAAGGAAAATTTAGACATGTAGAATTCAAAAATTAACTCCATTTCATGAAAATATTTTTCTAAATATGATAAATTTAATTTTTAATTTAAATCATCATTTACTTGGAAAATAAATTTTTTAAAATTTAAACTATTTTTCTAACACTATGAAAAATTAATTAAGGTCTCATAAAATTATCTCATAATAATAATACATCAAAATATTAATTTATGAATACATTTTATGCAAATATATTTTATTTTAAATTATTAAATTAATTAATTTTTTTAATTAAATATTTATGACCTTTAAAATTACCAATAATTAATTAATAAATTTTAAAATATTTATTTACTTATACTATGATATAATTATATCATATTTTCACTTATAATATAGATAAATTTTATCTATACTATAATTGGTATGGTTATTATTCAATCGGCTAGCTTACTATTCATAAAGGTCACATTACTATTCCAAAGGTCATGTTACTATTTCATTGGTATAAGTTCCTTAACTTATAGAAATACTTACTATTTCATTCATTCATCATTTATAATGATTTTATTGTGTTCTATATGTGTTTATACCATATGAAATAATTAGAAGAAGAGAATTTATATTGATAAAACTTTGGTTCGTTGTATAACTCATCTATTAAGACTTCAACAAGACCTTCAAGGATTCTCTATAGACTTTAATAAATTTATCAAATATTATTCAAATATATTTCAATACAAAATTTAATCAATTAAAATTATTCATTAGAAACACAAGAGAGTGTTTGTGATCATGAAAACACCATGATATAGAGAGAGAGGTATAATAAGGAATTAGACATTGATTATGCTGTGAGGTCTAGAGAATTGATATGATTTTTAATGATGTTAGTGGGTTATGAGATAACCAAGATGTGGTGATTTGATGATGGTATTCAATATTCTATCAGGGTGTATTTGAATATCTTCAGGTAGAACATGTTTTTTAATGTAGTGAACCAAGAATTTATCATGGAGTACAACTTGATGATGACAATATACTGAGCAGAGAAATAGTTCTAGGTGAGTTTGGTAGTGAGGCTTTGAGTTGCTAGAAATAGGACCAGGAGGAGGCTCAATAGAGTAGTTAGAGAAGAGGATCGTTGCTTCCACCTTTGGTTGAGTCATCCTTAAGATGCTACCAGTGTGGATAGATGAGTTATATCTAGGATTAGTGTGATAGATATCCTAATGAGTTTTATCCTTGTAGTAATATGAGACATTTGGATCATTTTTTTTCAAATGATCTAATGTAATATAGAGTTAAAGGATATGGTCAATCTTAGGTGTTTTATGTGGGACTGAGACTTGTGATAAGAGGTAGTAGATGGAGTTTCTATGCATACATAGTTTTTGGAAGAGGATGAGGTGAAAAGTAATGAGGGTAGTGGATGTCACAATGTGTGACTGTACAGATATTTTATGAATCAAGAGTAAAGCAATTGGGATAGTTACATGTTATTAAACTAATGTATTCCGAGCAGGGAGGTGATCCGTTAATGGTTAGAGGTACATTATGAGCATGTTGATTTTGGTTTATCCATGATGGAAACAGATTCATAGTGTGATAATATAGAAAGATAATCGACCATGAGATGGTTGAGATATTGGAATTAGGTATGATACTTAGTAACCTATTTTTAATGACTTGTATTTCTGTGTCGATAGCTGGTACATGTGAGATTCAGGATGATGGTTAAATACAATTCCATCAGGGTTTCAGGTATCTTGGTTGTGATGTAACCTAGTATTTTATTCTAATGGTAGAGAGTGACATGATTGGAAGTAGTTTCCTTGCTTCTATTGGTCATGGTGATTGGGATTTGACTAATGCTTCCAACATAGTCATGGTATTATAGGGATGTAGCAAGTAGAGCACTCGAGTTTCAGCCGAGTAAGTTAGTGTTGTGGACAAATAAAAGTTGGGGATGATATGGTTTATAATGAGGAGGTTTTAATAGATTATACATTTAGGTGAGTTAAATTGGATCTAATTTTATCCTAACCATATGTGTTCAAAATTTTCAAGGTTTTGTGAGTATAAATGCAAGTTGAGAGTCAAATTTCAGGAATTCAGCCCAGGCTCAGGGATGAAATTCTGTAGTAGGTAGAATACTATTCAATATCCATGGTAATTTCAACATGGTGAATATTTGTGTAAGAATATATTTTTGGGATATCCAAGGGTCATACTAAAACCAAAGCCACTATGACTTGGAGGGTGTTTTCATAAGAGTAGAAAATTTATGGTGTAAGATTAAAACTCTAGGGATGGAAACTAATCACACTATAACGAGTGAGCTTGTTCCATAAATCATTGGATAAAATAAATCATTTAATTGTGATGTGGGGGATAATACCACATAGTGTCCCCAAACAGGGGAGTCATGTTTCTAGTTGGCTCTTAGGGAGATTCACTACATCGTAACATGAAGGGCCACACTGTATTGTGGTTATGGTAGAAGCATTGTTCTCTGAGCCACACGACCACAATGAAATGGTCCTCCAATCCATTTTTTTAGTTTTAATTAATTATTTTACTTAAATGGTTAAATGAGGGTTTAGACTTAATTTTTATCTAGTAATAAGGGAGATTACCTTTTCTCTCTCTTGTTCCCTCTTCTCTTCCCAAGTGGTATTTTCAGTATTTTCTGTCCTTTCATTGAAACTTATATCCCAAGAATTCACCATAGGCAAGGATAGACATCCTTGTGTGATTTTTTTATGTTTTTATCATATTTTCTCTATTATTCATCATTTATACCCTAAATTTGGTTTTTTCTAGAATTTTTGATTATTATGATCAGATTTGAATTGTATAATGATAATTAACAAGTTAAGTCTTGATAAATCGAGGTAGGTAGTGGATAGATATTTCATTTTCTATATGCATGTTATGTGTCATGTGATTTATGGGTGTGTGTAGGATCATGTTTGTGATCAATATCAGAATAAATTGTAATTTCTATTATATGCGTGAGGTGTTGAGGGGTATTCTCTTATGGACAATGATGGGATAGGACATGTATGGATTGTTCTTGTTTGGTTAGTGACTTAGTATTTTATTGGAAAGTTTTCACATGTTATAAAGTGATGGTTCTTATGATGTGTTGCTTGATGTGGTTCCTTGGGAGCATAAATGGTGTAACCCATGTGGTAATGGGGAGATGTGTTCTACCAACATGTGTTATGGTGATATACTATACACTAATGTGTGGGCGAAAAAGGTTCATTGGGTTGTGGTTGTAAGAGTTTGGTGATGCCTCTCACTATGGGGCTGAGGCTCTTGGGGTTATGTGAACACAGGAAAGGGCCTATGAGGTGGTATCAACACTAGATTTTTGGTGATAAACTCCATAGTTGATAGAACTAGGGTTGTGGTGTTGGACATAATATCATTTTATAGATACATCATAGGTGGTTATGATAAATGATGGGGATTGAGATCACTTGTTGGGAATGGGATGCTCACCATGCATGAAATTTTATGGGTTTTTTGAGATGGGAAATGTAAATACTTAGTTGGTTGATCATTTTGGTGATGTCTTATTCATAGGGTGAGCATGATTATAATGTTTATGTGTTTATTGGATATGGGGAAAGGGGTTATACATCATTCTCCCTTAGGGTGTGTTTAAACTATGGGCACATCATCACACTTCGACATTTGATGAAATAGGTAAAGTGACCAAATGTGACTAGTCAAGCACGATGTGAAGATGGTTGTTTGATAGTATTGATTATCATATGTTCAAATTTTCATGCACTCATATATATATATATATATATATTTAAATATATAAATATTATCTAGGGAAACCATTGGTGGTGTCCTACTGGGTTTGCACACACAACTTTCATGGGAACTTTGAGATGCATGTAGAATTTATTATTCATAATTTGAGAAAGGGAAAGGGATAAACATATGAAGCTTAGTAGTTTAAAATGCTGTGGATGAATGAGAAAAGTGTTGATAGATTCCGGCTAGATCATGTGGATCATCGATGTCGAGATAGGTTGTCTTTTTTTTTTGTTTTGGACCTGTTTTTATATGATCATCCTATGAGTGATCCTGGTTTCTTCTATATGACTAGTGTGAATTTATAGAGTTTTATTATATTAACCATGTGTTATATTTTGTGTTGGGATTATGATATTTGTTATGTTTACTATTTTTTTCTTTTATTCTTGTTATAATTTTATATATTTAGGGTATATTATCCCCAGTATCTCCTCCTAGACCCTCATTGCTAATCAAAAGCCTCTAATGTACATGGAGGAACACCTGAGGTTAGTGGTTCACTAGATCAGGTGTCATTAGGGTGATCTAGGTCAGGGATGTGATATAAATAGATATAGAAAAAATAGTTTACGAATTAGTAAGAAAATGAGTATCCTGGAAAGGATTTTTTTATATATATGAATTTATGCCTTTAAATTATTATACAAACCATTTAAGAAGGATATACTAAATATTACAAGGAAATAAAAATTTAGGATATTAAAGGAATATTCAGAGGGTGGTGAGTGAAAACATTAAGTTTAATCTCTAGACTTGACCTTGCTCTAAATAATATTAATTTATGGCACCACACCAAGAAAAAATAGATAAATAATTTTTAACAATGTTCGAATGGGTATGTTGGACCCAAAATGTCCCTAATTAATATGCATTTTATTTATTATTTATTTTATAACTTTTCCTTAGGTTTAAATTTATTTTTTTTGAGGATTTTTCTAGGCTAAATGATTAGGGTTTATGGTCCCTAACTATAAATAAGGACCATGAAAGTTGAAAAAATATATGCAATATCTCTTGCACAATTGATGCACTGTCTGTCTAACCGTGAATCCAAACCATGAATCCCTTTAATTTTTTTATAATTTTTTTAACATTTGAAGTCTCAATTTTCTTCTCCCATTTTCAAGAATATTATAGGAATAAATATAAATCCCTAGGTCTAGTTCACATCTGTCATGACCAAACCAGGTGTTATATACCTTAAGCACGCCTCCCCTTATTCCATGGGCTACTGAACAACGAAAAAGATCTATATATAGAGTGTAGATACTATACTCCCTTTAGTAAAAAGAGACACATGTAATAGTGGAAGCAATGTAATAAATATAATCACATAAATAAAATCAAAAATAAATACATCACAACTACTTTCCATCAATAAATAAACACCAACCCACGTGCTATAAAAAAATCAGGAATATGTAATTTTAGGCAACCATACAAGCATAAAAATGATCCCCCATGGATTTTTTTAATAAAAAATCACCTGAAAGTAAACAAAACGTTGGATGGGATAATAAAACCTATCCAAAAGTTTTTCCTAGTCCCACATCCTATCTCTTACCATGCTCCACAAGCCATCCATCAACTATAGGGAACTTTCCCCTACTTGGATTACAAACCATAATATCTACTTAGGTATCAAGGGTGCTCAAGTAGGGTGTGAGTATAAGTCAACAGACTACCACTAATGGTGTCCCCAAACATATCTAGTATAATAAGGTATATGTACAATGTGATACAATTGAAAGTAAAAGTATATAAGAAATGTATGTAATAATAAATATGTCACAACTATAGTTACTACATAGCTACCTAGTGTGAAAAATCCCAACTTTTTTTAATGAGATGCGTCACTGAGTGACACTAAACCTCATTGGTGAACAACCCTGGCCGCTATGCTCATATAATATTCTCTTACTAACAAGTTTCATCCTATATATACTCATTATTTCACTTTTCTGACACTAGAGGAACCAAGTTCCTACAAAGAGTCTTCTCACTTAGATATATAATATGAATCAGTCACTCCTTGAGTGATTTGTCTAGATCTAACTCAATATCCTTGATATTGATAACTTGAGATGGATTAGGATTGTATCCTCAATGTTTAGATACATGAAACACATCTTGCATATAATTTTACCACTACAGAAGTGACAACCTATAATCCATGGTACTGGTCTTCTTGAAAGCCTTGAACAACCCACATACTTGGGTTCCAACTTATCCTACCTTTGAACATGATAGTGTCCCAAACATAGAGATACTCATAATAGATCTTAGTTAGCTACCTAAAAATCCATAGGATAGTGTCATTAGTAATAATATGATCTTTTTATACTCTATGAGGTAGCTAATATCTTCTAGATCATCCAGATATGCTTCGATATCTCTTGTATGAGACTCTTCCTAATAACCATCAACTCTTTGACCTCTATCTAGAATAAAGGTGATCAACACAGTCCACCAAATGAATCCTCAAAATATTTCATTTAAATCAATACATGATAATTATCATTATAAGTAATCTCATCTAAGGAAATATACATCTCCCATTAATCACTAAAATCTAGGACACACACACACAATATGTCCTAAAAAATTCTGATAGTACGCTTAGTCTTCTCATTGATATGAGGATGTTAGGTAGTTCTCAAGTGCACCTACATATCCAATAAAATATATAGACCTTTTTAGAAGAATGATGTAAAATAAGCATCAAGGTTTGAAATGATAATTTGAGGCACTCTATAAAGGTGAGAAATATCACCTACATAAAATATTCCAAAGTTTTTAATGAAGTGGGTCTCTTAGATAGGTAAAACATGAAAGAACCTCATCAACCAGTCCATAATAATCCATACCATATGAAATCCTCAGGGAAACCTCAACAAACTTTTCAAAAAGTCCATGTTTATATGATCCCACTTTAACTTAGAATAAGACCTTCATGTTGTTGGTGCTCAACTTTTACATATTGGGAGGTAAATAATCATGAAACAAACACCACTTTGTATTTTTTCATCCAAGGACACCAATACTTCCTATGATATATCATGGTACTTCTTGGTAATCCATGGGTGAACAATCCATATCAAGGCATGTGAATCCTGTATGATCTCCTCACACATTCTCGTAGTGACCTCATAATGATGTTGGGCATAAACAATCTCACCAAAATCAAGGGACTAATTAGGTGGAGCCCCCCTACCGTATATATTTTCCCTAATTACTAGGAAATAAATGTAAGATAATTGACTATCCTTCACTCTATTAAGGAGTGTGGATGCAATAATTAGAGAAATCAGGGTCACTTCTCCTTAACACTCTTGAATATCAAGGTGCATCTTAGTGAAGAGGCTCATCATCTTCCACTCATTACTAGCTTCCTACACCACCTGCACCGAGTCTTCCAACTCAACACATCAGAAACAAAATTACCCTACCAAATGGTATATTCCCTCTCAAAGTCAATGGACTAGAGATACTTGACCAACCTAATCTATTTAATGTTCAATTAAAACTATAAAAATATATACCAGAGGATATTATGGTTCATATATATAATAAAACTCTCACCTAAAAGATATTATTTCCAGTTTCTCAAAGAATTCATTACTTCCACCAGCTCTATATTGTGAGATGAATAATTCTACTCATGAAACCTCAATATACTATATCCATAATTAAAACCCATTCTGGATCAGAATGTCTCCTAGAAAAACCCTTGATGCATCACAATATAGGGTGAACTCCTTACCCAACTTTGGCAAGGTCAAAACTAGTGAAAATGTAAACCTTACCTTCATCTCTTAAAAGTATATATCACTAGAACTAACCATAGAAACTTCACCTCCTTCTTGGTTAAGGAAATTTTTGGTATTTACAATCAAGATAATTCATGAATGAACCATTTATAATATCACCCAAAAACTAAGAAACTACTGATCTCAAAAATGTTCTTTATCCGATCCTAAGAAAAATCATCCTGAACCATCTCAAGGTATACTAATATGCCTACATATGATATCAAATATCCTAATATTCATAAATAATTAATATATATATATATATATTACTTTGATAGAATAACATAAATATGATTCTCTCTCAGTTTTCTTAGAATTATCTTGAGATGCTGAAAATGGTCCTCCATTAACTAGAAGTACACCAAAATATCATCAATGAACACTAAGAAAAAGGGGTCCAAAAATGATTGGAAGTCTTGATTTATCAAGTCCATAATAAAGTATAGTGAATTAATTAATACGAATGACATCACAAGATACTCACACATTCTATACATGCTCTTGAAAGAAGTATGAGGAATGTTATAAGGCCTTACATGTAGTTGATGATAACCAAACCTCAGGTCAATGTGGGAGAACTTTGATCACTTCAGCTGGTTAAATAGATCATTGTTAAGGGGAACATGATATTGGTTCTTGATTTCCACTTGGTTAAAACTCAAATAATCCACACAGATTTATATAAATCCATTCGATTTCTTGGTGAAAAAATAGGAGCACCCCAATTGGACATGCTTTGGTGAATAAAACCATTTACCTCTAAATACTACAACATAGAATTTGTCTCTCAAAGATCAACACGATCCATTTTGTAAGTGGGAATGGATATGGGATTAGTACCTAGCATAAGATCAATCATAAAATCAACCCCCACTTATATGTAAACCTCTATAATTCCTTAGGAAAGATATCCTAGAACCTGTCAATAATTGGAGGAAAGATAGTATGACATGTCTACTCATCATCCAAAATAACACTGAAAAACTGGGTTGAAAGTGTCCCCACATGCCAATGATTAGGTCCTGAATGACCTACCTAAAAATACCACTCACTAGTAAGGGTATATTCATCACCCTCAACTAATGTGAAATTCACCCATTAGTGATAACAACTGATGTGTGTTTGATACCAAGTCAATAGATCTATACCTAGGATCACATCAAAAATGAACATCTCTAACACAAGGAATTCCCAAATATACTAATATCAATTTATCTTGAGGGTATACTAAAAAAATTGATGAATACTTTCATATCACACCTATAAGGGTGTATAAATATTCATAAATCAATATAGGTACTTGATGGTTAACCCCAAATCACTAGTGTAACACCCCAAATTGAGTCACCCGATCCAAGATTAAGGGTTACACAACCTCATGTGATTATCCCTTTACATAATAGGTTATTGAACAGTGATGAGGGCCTGAGAGTCAACATGGGGAGACCATTCCCTCAGTAAAATAATAATAACATTCATAAATACAATGCAAATAATAATGATCATCCTCAAAATGATATGAATGAAAAAATAGTAGAAAGAATAAAGGAATAAAATATTTACCCAATAAAAAATGGCCTAAAAGAGTAATGTATAGACAAAAAGGTCACCAAATGAAGTGGATAAATGTTCAAAAATTAAATAAAAATTATAAATATAAATGAGGTATGAAAAAAAAGACCATGTAGTCTCTCCCAACATCACCTTGGTCCACCTTACTCCTCCCACTCAACTACTCAACATAGCGACCTTACCCTTCACTGGATCCATAACCATAAATTTTAAATGTGCATCAAGATTCCCATACATGGTCGGAGTATAAAACCCACCAGGATGCCTTCAATATTTAAATATTTTAAGTTCAAATGTGTACATAATGGTGCATGGAATGACTAGAATAAAACATAAATAAACATACAATCAACCAAGTCATCATGAACTAAGTAGGATACAATGAACCATAGTTCTACCTACTTCAACCCCATACTAGAAAATTAATCACATCAAGTCAGTTACATAATTTGAACAAGGAAGCATAATTCATCCAATTAATCAACCATCTCATGATGGATAAGTACAATATTATCATAACCAAGTTCTACATATTATCCCATGAAACAACCATCTCATGACGAATAAGCACAATATAGTTAGAGAAAGGATACACATATCACCCCATGAATAAACTATCTCATAATGAATAAACACAATATAGTCATAATAATGTAAATTATGATCATACAAGTCCAAAAACTGAGTTCTCACTAGGCCACACATTCACCCACATGATAATCAAATCATATAGTAGAGTTCTCATAGGGATTCACATACACCCACATGCCAATCAATCATACATCTTTATATAAAATCCATAACATGGTAATGAATTTATACCTTAAGTGTAATAGATCACAATTATTAAGAATCATCATCCATATTTATATCAACACATAAAATCTCCTTTGAAGACCATTGAAACAAATGAATCTCAAATCATCCAATAGAATTGAGGAAAAATATAGTGGATCTTAGTTTCTATCCTTGAGTGATATAAGAATAATAATAATATCATGATATATACCTTAGAACCATTCATATAGGACCCATTATTGGGTTCCTTTTTAGATAAGAAGAGAAGATCACGAGTAAAAAGAATGAAATAGAGACATACCTTCAATCATAGGATCCAATGAGACAAGATCCAATAAAAACACATTCTAGGTAGAAAGGTATCTCTAAAACCACCCAAGGAAGTCTCTTGGTTTGAGATCCCTAGTTTTAAGAAGAATAATGAGGATTTTTGGGGAGGTTTTGGGTTAAAATTATATTTTTTATATTAATTAATCTGATGTGCATGGTTTGACCACATGGTTTACCAAAACTTGTTCCAACCATGTAGAATTCACTGTACAAACACTTGTTAGGTCACATGGTTAGTCTTTACAGTTTTCTAAACTGTGCACTAACCATGAGAACACCATAATATCCAAGTTATCCTATCACAAAGATACCTTTGGAAAACATATGGTTTCCCCTAAATATGAAAAAACCATGTTCCCTTAAAATGTTTCCAAATCATCCTTAAAATTCCCAAAAACTCCTCAAGTTTAAACCCCCAAAAACCATAGATCATAACCCAAAAAGGTAAGCTTAAAAAGATAAAAACAAACATACACACATTTTAAATTAAAGGGCTATTACAAAATCCCCATCTAAAGGACTTATCATCCTTGAGAAGCATATCTATCCATCCTTCTTGAATAACTTAGTCCACTGATTCTATACATTTGATTCTCACTCCCACATATCTTCATGAATATTCCCATGATTCCAAAACACTAAAACAAGAGGCACCATATTCCCTCATAGAAACTTTTATCTTCGATCACCCATTCACACTAGACATTCCTTTTATGAAGCATCTACATCAAAATACATATATTCTCAATCAACCAAATATGCAGGATCTGGATCATAATTGTGGAGATTTAAAATGTGAAACATGTTAGGAATACCATGATGTTGTGGAAGAAGGTATATCCCATAAGAAACTATCTCAATATTTTCCATGATCTCAAAAAGTCCCATAAACTATAGTTCTAACTTACCCTATCTATGAAACTGCCAATACCCCAACCAAGGTGACACTCATAAGATTACCCAGTCACTCATGATTAATTCCAAAGGAAGTCACCTTCGATTGAAATATGAGAACTGCCTGTTCTAAGTGGTAACCAATCACTTCCAAATCAATTTAACATGTTTAGAAGTCTCTTGTACTAGGATCGACCCGATCATTACTAACTCACTCATCTCATACCAACAAAGTGGTGAATGACATGGTTGAACATAAAGTTACTCAAACAGATCCATATGAATTGAATCATGAAAGTTGTTTTCACAAGAAAAATACTCTAATTCTATACGGTCATCCTATAACCCACCAAAATCAAGTAAATATTCTCTAATAATATTCTTTAGAATCTAGATCATCCTCTTAGAAAATATATTTGTTTTCAGGTGGTATGATATGCTCATCTTCAACTGTTATCCCAATTTCTTTTGAAGGTCCTTCCAAAAACATGATGTGAAACCTCCATCCTGATTTGATATGATACTAATTAACACACTATAAAGTCACACTATTTCCCACATATATATCCTACCCAACTCATCCATAGACCAAGTTTTTTAAATAGTCCTAAATTATGAAAATTTTGTTATTAGGCCAACTACTATCCACACTGAATATCAACTCCTTAGAGTCCATGGTATTCCCATAATAAAATCCATCATCACATCATCCTAATTATAAATGGGAACTGGAAGAGGCTGAAATAATCCACATGATTGATGGTGTCCCTCCTTAACCCTATGATAAGTGTGGTAATGAGCAACGAACCCTGAAGCATATTTCTTCGTGCCCAACCACCAAATGTGACATATCATGTCATGATACATCTTTGTTGACCTCAGATTCACCGCCCACTATGAGGTGTGAGAGTATCTCATGAAATAATTGCTCATTGATATGGTAACCATAACTCTTCCATGTATATAAAGTATATAATTTCCATCTAAGAACCATCTCAGAACATAATTATCTCCCATCTGTCATTCCAAAATTACCTAAAAAAACAAATCAGAATCTTGACTAGCCTTCACTTGATCCACTAGTGAGGAATTGATAACCAAGGGAGTGTAGGTTACCACCCCTTGATCCTCTAATACACCAAAATTCCAATATAATACCTATAAGATCAACTTATATTCCTATTTGGATGTTTGACTCCCTAGTTCTTGTGTATTCTAACTAAGATAATCTACAATAATATTTTCTTTTCCCAGGGAATATTCCATAATAAATTCAAATGTCTACATGTACTCAATCCAACACCTCTGTTGCAGGTTTAAGTATCATTGGAAGAAAATATATCATAATATTTTATGGTCCATGTGGATGAAAAATATCTCACTAATGAGATAATGATGAAAAAAATTAAAGGAAAGAACCACAATAACCAACTCTAGATCATGAGTATGGTAGTTCCATTAATGGGGTCATAGTTGATGAGTCCCATAAGAAACTACCAGATCTACCTTCATCAATACACCCCCAATCAAACTCATGAAGCATAAAAATATATGGTATATCCAATCCTTGAGTTTAGAAGAGTCGGAATCAAAAAATATGTTAACCTATTTTTAAGTTATTGAAAATACTCTTCACACCAATTCATTCTCTCAAAATTTACTCCCTTATTGGTCATCTCATTAATAGTCACTTCTATATGAAAGAAGTTCTGAATGAACTACCTGTAATATCCAAACAACCCTAGAAAGATCAGAATATGAATCTTGTTCTTAGGTCATTCCTATACCATCACTACTTCCACCTTCTCCATATCAACTGATATTCATACTTTAGAGATCAAATTATTGAGAAAACATACCTCTTAGATACAGAAATGACACTTAGATAACTTAACATAAAGATGATGCACTCAAAGTTTACTCAGCACAATATCTAGATTTTTTCAAGTAACTCCTAGGGCTATGAGTATATTAAGATATTATCAATGAAAATAATAATAAAGGTTTCAATATTGGGATGGAAAATTAGGTTCATGATATATATGAACACCACTAAAAAATCAGTTTCATGAGATCCATGAACACCATTGATGAATTTTTAAACCTGAACAATGTGATGAGATACTTTTATGAACCGTATATGATTCTAAACATTTTTTAGCACATCCTTTATCTTTTCCAAAATTTTATGATATATAGATCATAAGATAATTTTGGATAACCAATGAGTTCCTATCAATAGATAAAATTGATCATATATCCTTTTTAGTAGAGACATATTCTTTATTGTAATCTAATTCCACTCCTGATAATCTATACAAAACTGAAGAATACCATCCTCCTTCTTACAAAAAAGGATATGATCTCCCTAAGGATAAATTATTAGTTGAATAAACACCTTCACCTACAGTCCATCAACCTATAATTTTAAATCCTTTAATGTGGATGATTCCATATGATATGAAGGAATCAAGATTGGATCTGTACTAGAATAATTTTAGTTTCAAAATCCATTCCCATTTTAGGAGAAAGTTCCAAAAAACAATCTGTAAAAATATCATGGAAACAGTCCACCATAGAAGAAAGAGTTTATGTAATGGTCACCTCATCTTCATTAAGTGATATTCTTTATACCTGCACTCCAATGGTCTTGATTTGACTGAGGTCTGGTCCTATCTTGATTTCTCCTAAATTCCATTACCTAGAAAAAACACACTACTTTCCCTTAAGGGAGGTAAAGAAAAAAATCATGCGTTAATAGTATATGTGACCTAAAAAACTCATCCACCGATTTATATTAAATATAGCATAAAAGATCTTTATTTATAGAATTAGAAAATCTCATTGACGTCCATATCCCGAAATCACCATGGGATACTCTGGGCATCTCCAAATACGATCAACCATCTTTACAATAGAAGTGTCAAGGGATAATAATCCCGAGGATAACTTTATTTCCAACTCCAAACCATAAATTACATGATAATAGATAAAATAATGATAAGTTATCATATAAAACAATGTAGTTGAAATCTTAGACATAATCATAACTATACCTCTCACTATGGAAGGCCCCTCCACAACATCACCCAGAAGATGATATATTTCATAAACTCTACCTGCATCATACATAAAACATTTCCCCCATTATCCATGGATTATCTAGGCCACCAAATCCTATGTATTGTGCAATTATTTATGAGATTCATAGACTAATCCACATCCCACCCTCTCTACAGTATCCCAAATATTAGTTGGATTCCCCTTAACCAATCCCTTGATTCCTGTATCATCTAGGATTCCCTTCTCGAACCTCTATAAAATATCCTTGATTAAAAATTTCTAAGGTGACCCATATTACCACAAAAAATGAAATTGTCTTGTTAGAGAAGTACATAAATTATTGTGATTCCCCATTTTCCTACACTGAAAACATCAAAGGATACATACTTCCCTATAAGGAGTTGAAGAACCTCTAATCTACTCTGTATATCTTTCAATAACCTAGTGCACCTACTCATCTCTCCTCTTCCTACCATATTAATAGGCACCCATAATTCCACTGAAAATACCACTCGTTTGTATTCTAAAAACTAAAGAAGTCATGTTACCATGTCTTTCTCTAGATCCTTATCAGTCATGAGATCCTTAAGAAGCACTTCTAGATATGATGTCAGGTTAAAATTCTTAACATGGAATCTCACCTTTTCAAATTTCTTATACTTTTGGGCCTCATTACTATATAATAAAGGTTAAAATCATATTAAATCCACAAAATGAGTAGTGTAACTGGCCATTGATAGTGTTCATGACTGGAGATCCATAAAATCTTATGATTAATCTATCCTAAGTATCTCTGAGAAAAATTTCTCAAAGAAGAGTTCCTGGAAGGTACCCCATGTGAGAACCTAATTCCTCTTCAGCTAAATCATGATGTCCCACCATCTCCTAGTAGGCTCCTAAATCATATATGAGGTTTTTTTCACCCTATGATCATTTGGATTCTTAACCAAATTGAAGACCCCTTTGATGATCTCTATCAAATCCTTTTTATGCTAACAGCCTCCTATACCTTAAAATTTTGTAGAATGTTACCATTGAAAATTTCAAGAAAAATCCACCATTAATGGTCTAAACTATATTCTTCTCCACACTGAATCAATAATAAACAAAAAACCCCAAGATAAATTAGTTTTTCAACCCAAAATGATGGTACAACTAATATAATTTTACTAACCACACCCTCCCATGCATCCAAAGAAACAAAATGTGTTCCTTCCACCTCTGAATCTTTTTGACCCGGGTCCCTGGGTGGTATAATAGGATGTATTCTAGGTGAAATTCTTTGAAATGTTAGAATAAAATTAAAATTTAATTCAATATCTTAAATCAAATAACACTTATGAAACTAACATGCATAGTCCAACAAAAAGAAAAAAATAGACCCTAAGTGTATACCCACAATTACTAGACATACCAGTTCTTTACTACCCTAGTCCTAAACCCATCATGGAATCTATAACAACTTGACTGAAACCACTAGGTCTGAACATAGATTCCACATGACCTTATGCACACCTCCTCATATGAAAGAGGTTGAATACTAGTAGTGAGGGATAAAGGGATAACCTAGGGAGACTTTTCCCTCATTACCAGGTAAACATACAATTATAATAATGGAAATGATAAAAAATAAAGTAAAAAATAATGAATAAAAATAATAATAATCATAGTAGAAGAATAATAATTAATACTAACCCATGTAGAATCAAAATGGTATGTCAAACATATAAACCAAAACCAATAACAGCGATCCCCATAGGTGGTGGATCAAAGTGCAAGGTAAACAACTAAATTGAAAAAACAACAACTATCAAACCCTAGGTCCATCCTACAACACTCAAATCCTTCTACTAAAACTGCACAATAGTCCATTATTGAGACCTTTCCCCTCACTAGATCCTTAAATATAAAATCTAGAAGCACACTAAAATTACTGAGTAGGGTGTGATTAAAAGACTCAGTAGGACACCACACCGACCCTTAATAAAAATTGATATGATGTGTTAGGTTAATTCAATGAAAGTAAATAGAGTAAAAATAACATAAATTATATCACCAAAGTATAACATATATTCTTGGTTCATAGAGACTAGATGTACCTAATTTAGCTCCATAACAGAAAGAACATTGATCATCTTCATGACATATCCCCCTCGACGGGGTAGTGCAAAAACATAACTATAATATCCCCCATTGAAGGTATATTCCAATGAATATCAACCTCTCATATGAAACATCCCTCTTTGGGGATAGTCTATTAGGCTCAACCTAAAAGCTCAACTATAGAAGATAGAAGAAAAACACAAATGATACATGTTAAAAATGATAGATCAAACATCACATCATGTTAATAAAGTATCACAATCCTCAAAATCCACATGAAAGAAACACAATCATAGGTCTTAGGGATACACACATACCTCAGGCGATCTTGTATAAAACATAGGTCTCACGAGCTTCACACACATTCCAAAAATCATTCAGATAACCCATATAAATCATGATCTAAATTCGATGGATTCCTATATTAAGTACAACAAAAATATATTGAAATTGTCACCATCTAAGGTAAAAAACACTACTAAATCCCAAGAATACTGGATTCCGACAATGAACTAGGTCTAATTGATGTGAAAATTCCAAATCTTTGAATCCAGGTGTAGATTCTATCAATGATCATTTAATACCTTCTTAGAACATGAAATAACCCTTAGATTTGATCATTAAATCAAGAATCTAATTGGTTTTGACCAAGGAGAAATAAGGGAATCGATCAAGATTATTAATAAACTCACCAGATTAAGAACACACTATCAATCTATTATTCAGGCATCAAATGACAGAGTTAGAATAAAAGGAGAGAGAAAAAACACATAGATAGAGCCCAGGTTTAAAATTAGTATAAAAGGAGGAAAATTAGAAAATAAAAGAGTTATGGATCATTAAATCTTTCGTAACTATCTATAATTATAGTGTGAATTATGGATTTATGTTGTGAATGATTAGGAAAGATGATACATCAAAAAAATAATCACCATGTATTAAAATCCCCAATCCCCATTCATGTTGTGAATTAACTATCACGTTGTGAATGACTTTCACATATTGAAATTATATCCATGGATTCTCCCCACAATCCTTTCATGCTGTAAATATTTATTCACAGTTTCAACCAGATTGTATCACTAGTTTCCATATTTTGAGTCAATTCCTCCTCTGAACACTGCTAACACGACTCAAATTATTTATTTTAACCCTTAAGATTCATTAGAGATTTAAAATATGTATATCTTAAAATAGAGGATGTTAAAAATATCCCTCTATAATGACTTCTCATCCCTAAGAATTGTCTCTATATGTCCAATCAAATAACTCGGGACACTGTTCCTGAATGTCTATCTCCCACTCCCAAGTGATTTTTTTAAAATACCCATGCCACCACTAAACCTAAATAATATGTATAATATTTCCACATAGTACTTTTCAATTTCTTCCACTTTCCAAATTGGTCACTCTAAAAAATATTTGACTGGCTCTATCTCAACATCCTCACAGCCGAAGACTTGTGTAGAATCGAGTTCATACTTCAGAAGCCGAGAAACATGGAAAATATTATGTATAACTTGATACAGTGGAGAAAATAAAATCAACATTCCACCTTCTTTATGTTTTCTATTATGTTTAATGACTAAATATACCATGATACCAACTTTACTTTCCTCCTAAAAAGCATATTCCCTAACTAAGGGGACACCCGTAATAAAATCTTATCACCCACAAAAAACTCCAAGTGTCATATCCTTTAGTTATAATAACACCTTTTCCTATTATAATTCATATCCATCCATTTATGAATCAACTAAACTCTCTTTGAGGTCCAATGATACTATTTTGTAACACCCTATCCAAAACCATTGGGTCTAAATAGGGATTCCACACAAGAAGACACCTTCAAGAAAACCTTATCACTCACAATGAACTCCAAGGGTAATTTCCTTTGGTCAAAATAAGACCTATGCCTATTTTGAGCCATAACTATCCATTTTTCGAATCAACTATACCCACTATGAAGTATCCTATACCATACCCAGCCTAATAACTAAAGATTAACCTGCCTCCTTCCATCACAGTGGTGAACGACATGGACACCCATACAAAGCCTCAAACAAATTCATCTGAATCAAGGAATGGAATATTAGGTGCACTCTATAAGATCCACATGATCATCCCAATATCCTTTAAAATCTAGAATACACAATTAAATCATATCCTCTGAATTATGGATTATTCTCTCTAACTACCCATCGATCTGAGGATAAAATGCTGTAATCAACTTCAACTGAGTCCCGATCTATTTTTTCAAGCCTCTCTAAAACCATTATATGAACCAGTCATATATGTTTGATACTATGATTTAAGAAACTATATAAAACCTCATGATCTCCTAAACATTTATTTTTCCAAGATTATCCACTGAGTTTGTATCTTTGATCTATATGAAGTGATCCTACTTGGTCAACTTATAAAATACCACACAAATGGTGTCTTTACCTCTTAGTATTTTTGGAAACACCATCATAAAGTATGTATTCTCCTCATCCCACATCTAAATAAGAACTAGAATTGGTTGGATAAATCATCCAGGTCTCTGATGATTATCCTTGATCCTCTAAAAAGTCAAAAAATTGAGACAATTCCCATAATGAATCTCTTTATGTCAATCCACCCGAACATTCATTTGACATCTTGATATATCTTGGTTGACTCTTGGTGTACATTCCAATGTGAATCATGAGATGATCACATTATCTTCTTTCTAATAGAAGAAGGAACCATCACCCTAAATGAACCATAAGAAAACTATGTCTATCCAAAGCCCAACCTAAAATGGAACCATTTTATTCCAACATCTCACGCATCATGATACACTTAGGATTAAGCTTCTAACTACTCTTAACTCATTCTAATAATGATTATTTGATCACTAAGGGTAAAAAATATAGTACCATTTGATACTATTTTATTCCCAACTATCAGTCTATTAACAAATACATGAGATTTCACTATGTTTCCAACATTATGACCCCAACATCTTGTGTATTCCTACTCAATGTATCTATAACTGGGTTACCTTTACCATAAGAACACACTATATAAAATTTAAATGAATATAAGTAATCCAATCAATTACTCTGATTAAGATTCTATTCATGATGGGAGAAGATATATCGTAGACTCTTATGCTCTGTATACATGAAAAATATCTCACTGAAGAGGTATTGTTGCTAATATTTCAATGCATGAACTAAAACCACCAACTCTAAGTCATGAGTAGGGTATTTCTGATCATAGGGCCATAGTTGATGAGACTTGAAAGAAAATAAATCATAAACCTATATTTTAACTTCTCCCAGGATGATTCAATATGTGTCTCAATACACTATATACCCAAATCTAGGCTTAGGAAGAATTATGATCACAACTAAAATCAACCCCTTCTTTAGTTCTAATAAGACTTCTTCACACTATTCTGTCTTTTCAAACTTGACCCCTTCATGGTTAGTGTGGACATGAGAACTATTTAGTGAGAAAATTCATTAAATAATCTCTTTTAGAGCCCAACCTACTCAAGAAAAATATTAATCCCAAGCACATTCCTTGGATATGACAAAGGCATGAATTCATAAACCTTCTATAGATCAATAAATATTCATTATTGATAAACCAAGTGCCCAAGAAATCACACCTCTTGTATCCAAAAGTGACACTTGGAATAATTGGCATAAAATTGATATTCTCGAAGAAAACCCAATATGATATTAAGGTGTCTAATATGATATTATGATGTGTTGGAATATATTAGGATTTCATTAATGAACGTAATGATGAATGAGTCCAAGTAGGGGTGGAGGACCTTTTTCATGAGGTCCATGAACACTACTGGATCATTCATTAGTCCAATGGGTATAACAAGGCACTCATACAACCAATAACTTCTCCTAAATTCTATATTTTTTATACCTTTCTATGTTAAATGATGATGATGGTATCCAAAATATAGATCAATATTTTAAAACCACTAATATCTATTCAATTGGTGAAACAAATCATCTATCCTTGGAAATGGGTACCTATTATTCACAATGATCTAATTCAACTTATGGTATATAGTAAAAAGATGAAGACTACCATACACATTCTTGGAGAACAACACTAGAGTACCCTAAGGGAAATTTCTCAGTATGATGAAGTCTTTATCCTCAAGATTATATAGTTTCACCATGATCTATTTAAACTCAGTTGGTTCCATGAGATATGCTGGAATCTATATAGTTCACACATCAAACATAAGCTCAATCTCAAATTCAACTCCCCTATATGGGAGTAACCCTAATAAATCCTTTGGAAATACATCTTAGTAAAGGTCTACCACTAGAGGAAAAGAGAATGGAGTCACTTCCTGATCCACTGCAAGGATCATACTACCCACCTTCACAAAAAAGACTTATCTCTACTGAGGATTCGATCTCACTTTTCCTCAAAATCCCACTCACCGTTCAACATGAAATTTATGCTCTAGGTAATTTAAAGGTTACTCATCTTTAATAATAATCAATGTGTGCAAGGTAATTGGTCATCCAATCCATGCCAAGGATCATGTAAAAACATTCCATCTCCCTAATTATGAAGCTCCACACATGATCGAAGCTAGAAACCACCATCAGATAGTCTGGACAGATATAAAGATTATCCACTTTCTTTCCCAGGGGAATATTGATAGAAAAAATCTCATAAATTAATTTAACTAGATATTATAACTTAGTAACCACTTGGGAAAATATGAACAAATGAGATGTGCCTATATCAAAAAAAAAAGAAATGGATAGTGTAGAACAAATCAGAACCGTACCTCACACTATGGAAGGTTTCTCTCCACTATCCATCAGATCATGATACACTATATAATCCTTACTAGAAACCACTCTATAACTCCCCAGAGGCCCATGAGTCATCTGATTCACCAACACCTGCAGGGTATAAACTTACTGTTGAGGTCTTATACCTACCCTTGCTATGTGAATATGTGAATCTATACAACAAAACCACTTTAGATGCCCAATTTTACCACACCGGTGAAAATTCTTGAGATAAATGGTGAAGTCCTTGAGAAAGTGCTACTTTTTCCCATAGTTATATCATGTGGAAAAGGCATATATCATAGAGGGAGTCAAAGAGCCAATTATCTGCTCTGACTAATAGCCTACACCTTGATGTCCATATTTTGACTTTCTTTTCTTATTCCTAGAATGATAAATTGGGACTAAACTCGAGAAATCACCTGTTCATCCACTTATAGATGCAAGAGGGCATGCAGATTTGTCATCCTCAATACCCTTATCTACAGTCAACACCTTACAAATCACTATGACATATTTTGTTAGATATAAGTTACTGACCTATCATTTGAACTCTGGAAAAATACCAATCTCACACTTTTTGACCTTCTACACCTAATTACCCACTAGAATAGAAGAAAAGTGAATCATCTAAGTGAAACATTCTGAATAGGTTGAAATTGTAATAACCCCTATTGGTGCTCCATAAAATTTTGAGAATGGTCTAACTTCAGTTCATATGGGAATAAATCCTCGAATAAGAGGCCCCATAAGGTTTCCCATGTCATACCTTCATGTCCACCAACCTATAACATGACATACCACCATCGTCCAACTATGAATTTCATAAAGGTTGAAATATTAACCTTTTGATCCTCTAGGGTCTCTACTAGGTTGAAAATCATCTCAATGAATCATATTCAGACATCCATGTCCCAAGGACCTCATATGTGCTAGAAGGACATGCGATTCTAAAATTGGAAGTCACATTTATAATCAACCATCATCAGACCTCCCATATGGGATCCTCCACCTTGAACATGCACTAGTAGAAAGAGTCCCAGATGGGATGGTTCTATAGATTAACCTGTTGGGAAAACCAAGGGATAATGGTCAATTATATCCTCCTAAACAATAGGTGGTGTAACTAGATGAATGATACAACTACATGGATACATTTCCTAAAATTCTATTAAAAACCTTATAGAAATCTAACAACAGAAAAAAGAAGACCATTTATAGAACACAGTCACACACAAGGGTTAAAAACAAGGTTAAACCTAAGAGGCCACCCCCAAGAACAAAGAATAACACCCTAAAAACTAGCCACAACTCAAGCCAAGCCTCCAATACTTTAAAGTTAGTAACATCCACATATAAACACTCAAGACTATATTTCATAGGCTAAAATAAAAGGATGTAATAAATAATGCACCAAAGGCACATATGACACATTCAATAAGAATTTAATTATTTACGATCTATCTAATGAAAGGAATATGTATATAGAATGTTGTTCTACATACCAAACATGATGAAAAAATGTACACTAAATATTATAAATTAGTAAACAAACATCATGTGCGTCACCCAAGGTGATTTTTAAATGAAGGTAATATCTAATAGAAGGAAAAACGATTCCCAATTTATGGAAACTCAGAGGTACACTATAGAATGCTAGATAGGAATTGACACACTTTCCCTACCCAAGTACCAACCATCATATCTACTATCCACCCTATCCTAAATTAAGGAAAAAAATAAGAAACAAGTTTGTGAACCTAGTGCTTCGATACCATTTTATAACACCCTGACATGATCTATTGAGTCTGAGAAGGGATTACACATGACCTCATGTGTGCCTCCTCATATACAAGAGGTTTAATACTAGTGGCGAGGGAAAAGGGATAATGTGGGGAAACTATTCCATCATTACCAAGTAAACATTAGAGTACAATAATGAGAATAATAAAAAATAAATAAAAAATAATGAATAAAAAAATAATCAACAGATTAGAAGCATAAAAATAAATACTAACCCATGAAGAATAAAAATGGGATGTTGTAAAAACAAACAAAAAACAATAAAAGAGATCCCCAAAGATAGTGTATCAAAGTATGAGCTATGAAACTAAACAAAAATAACAGAAACTATCAAGAATAATGACCATCATGAAATGCCTACATCATCCTCCTAAACCTAGTCAACCATCCACTATAGGGTCCTTGACCTTTAGACGATCACTGACAATGAAATATAAAAGTGTATCAAAATTACTAAGAAGTATTTGAGTATAAGACTCCGTAGGAAACCACTAATAACCCTGAACATCAATTCATAAGGTATATTAGTGAATTCAATGAAAGTAAAGAGATTATAAATAACAGTTAGTATATCAAAAAAGGACAACACATATCCTCTGTTCTTAGAGTATGGCTCTACTTACTTTGGATTTATGATAGAAGGAACGCTTATCTTCCTCCTGAAACATCCCCTTTTATGGGATAGTCTAAAAACATGGTAGACACATCCCCCTTTAAAGGGATAGTGTAATGCATGATGAAATCTTATCTAAAAAATCCCAATTGGGGGATAGCCCATTAGGCTCAACCTATATTCTCAACTGTAGAATAAAAAAAGAATATAATATACAATACATCATAAAAATGAAAGATCAAACATCACATTAAATCAATATAGTATCACAATACTCACAATCCACATTAAATCAATACAATCATAGGCCTCAGGGATACACAATCACACCTCATGTGATCAAGCATCAAACATAGGTATCATAAGATAACAAACATGCCAAAAAACATGACAAGATACCATATAAAATGCTTAAAAAATTAAATTGATTACTACCTTAGCTGAAATGATGATAAATGGTAAGGGTACCTATTCAAGTCTAAAAACACCACCATATCTCTATACGATCCACTACCGATAATGATCTTGGTCCAATTGATGTGAATAATCGAAATCCTTGAATTTGTGTGTCAATTATATCAATGATAAAATAATACATTGTTAAACTATTCCATAACCCTTATATTTGATTAGGAAACCAAGAATATAATTGGGACTGACCAAGGATAATGAAGGAAATCAATTTAGATTAAGAGTAAGAACTCACTGAATTAAAAATACAGGAATGATTTTTTGTTCAGGAATTAAACCAAGGAGTTTTAGGGGAATGAGAGATCCCAAAACTCATAAATAGATCCTAGGGTAGTAGTATAAAATGAGGTTAATGAGAAAAGAAAAGAGCATGATATCATTAAATCTATTAGAAATAACAAAATTCATAGTGTAAATTAATGATTCACATAGTGAATGTTCAGGATAGATGATATGATGAAAAATATACCTCCTTGTCTTAAAATAACAAAACCCCATTAAAGTATTAAATTAACACACATGTTGTGAATATATTTGATATTTTATAATTATATTCATGGATTCTATATAGAATCCATTCATGGAATAAATATTTATTCATGGAGTGCACTGACTTCTATAGCTAGTTTCCAACCTTTGAGATGTTTTCTTCTCTGAACACCCTTAACATGCCTAGAATAATTTAATTTCACCCTTAATATGAATTAAATATTTAGATGATGCATATCATAAAATTAATAATTCTAGAATACCTACAATTTATTCACAATTATATACACAAAAATTTATAGCATGTTCAAGTCATAATAATCACAGAAAAAAAGTGTGTGACATGTGAACCTATGCGCCTCTTCATGATGCATGAAATATCCCATTTTTTGAAACAAGAAAAGATAAATTTCCACAAATCATGAA
The DNA here is from genome assembly GCA_963277665.1 of Viscum album. Classification (NCBI taxonomy): domain Eukaryota; kingdom Viridiplantae; phylum Streptophyta; class Magnoliopsida; order Santalales; family Viscaceae; genus Viscum; species Viscum album. Next base: position 1,130,443,967 of record OY728133.1, read on the forward strand.
AAATAACTCATGTTCATTACTCGAGGTGAAAAACCAATCAACAGTAACATCAAAAACCAAAACAATAATCCCACTAATACCCCTTTGTAACATCCTGACCTGAATCACCCAGTCCGGGTCGGAGGGTTACATGACCTCAATAAAATATCCCTATATGTAGAAGTTACCAACCTATAGAGAGGTATATAGAGGAAATACTTGGATAATATCCCCTCGATAATAAATCGAACAACATTTATAAATACATTATAAATAATAATAATCAACCAAACAATGATATCAATGAAAAAGAACTAATGCAATAATGGAAGATATTATCCATGATATACAAAGTGGCCTATAAGAGTAATGTAAACAAAAAAGGGTCCCCACATGCGGTGGATGAATGTTACAAAAGTAAAAAAATATAGAAAGATAAATGAAACATGAAAAAAAGATCCAAGAGTCTGCCCTCACATCTCCTTAGTCTACCTTTCTCCTCCTAGTCAACTGCACGATATAAAGCCCTTTCCCATCACTAGACCTATGACCATAAAGTCTGCATGTACATAGAGATTCCTATTCAGGGTTTGATTATAAAACCCAATAGGAATCCACCAACTAATCCTTGGAATAAGTTCAACACACACATATATAAAGGTGTATTAAATGAATGGAATAAAACATAAATAAACATAAAGCGAACCGATTCATCATGTGCTAACAAGTCTACCATGAAACATGAAACTACCTAATTTATCACCATGATAGAAAATAGATCACATCAATCCATTCATATAATCTTAATAAGGTAGTACAATTCATCTAACGACTCAACCATCTTTTGATGGATAGCCACAATAGTATCATAACCAAGTTACACATATTATCCCAAGACTTAACAATCTCATGATAGATAGCCACAATATAGTTAGAGAAAGGTTACACATATCATCCCATGTATCCACTATCTCACAATTTATGGACAAAACAAAGTTATCATAATAACACATATAACCATACAAGGTCAAAACAAGAGTTCTCACAGGGATACACATGCACCCACATTCTAATCAAATCACACAGTATATTTCTCACAGGAATATACATGCACCCACATGCCAATAAAACATAAATAATTATATAAAAATTATAACAAGGTAAGAACTTATTAACTTAATCATGAAGAATCCCAATAGTTAATGATTACTTCTCAAATCGAGCCTAACATGAAAATCCCCAATAGAGATAATCATAATGAATGGATCTTGAATTGAACAATAGAATTAAAGAAAAAAATATGGAATATATAGGTTCCTCTCCTTAAAATATGTGATAAGAATAATAAAATCATGCACTAGACCTTAGATCCATGCATGATAGTCCCATTTTAGGGTTCTTTTTAATAGAATACGATAAGATCATGGGGAAAAAGAATAAAATAGAGACATAACATGGATTACTAGATCCAACATGATAACATACAATTAAAATATGTTATAGATGGAAATAAATATATAAAATATCCAAAGGAAGTCTCCAAATATTAGATATCTAGTTTTAGGAGGGAGAATGAAGTTTTTCAAGGAGGTTTTGGGTTAAAAATCTATTTTTTGGATCAATTATCCCCACATGCACAGTTTTTCAACATATTTTACCAAGATATGAACCAACCATGTGAAACCACTATCCAAAACTATACCAATAACCATGATTAGTATTCATGGTTTGGTAAATCATGCATCAACCATTTTAACACCACTTTCTCTAAGGAATCCACTCATAGGGTTACCAGGGAAATCCACACAGTTTCCCTTAATCATGTGAAAACTATGAACCAACTAAAATTATTACAAAACATGCCTAAACTAAATATAAAATGCCAAATTCTAAAAACCATGAAACCATAGATCAAAACCCCCAAGGATAAGATAAAAAAGAGAAAAAATGCAACAGACCTTATAAATTTTAGAGGCATTACAACTAGAAAACCGAGAAGAGATAAAAAATGTGGTACACCTATATATAATAGAGCAGACAAAAGGGTATATTCTACTAAAATAATAACTTTAATAATTTAATACTATGAATCATTTTTGTAAGAAGTATAATCAATGACATAAAGTGTTATTGACCCCAATCCTCTACCCTGGCCTCTAGATCACTGACTACATTGAGGGGTGAAACTCTATTACTTCTATTGAACCTAAAAACCATAAACACCACCAATATATAACTAGTAAATATATATATATAACTACCACCCCATTGTACTAAAAATTATCCCACTATTTATCCATGCACTTATCCATATATACAACCACTAACTGGCCAGGGAGAGAGCTAACAAAAGTGCTTTAGATACCCTATCCTCCCACAAGAACAACACTCCACCAGAGGTCAGTGGTACTACGGTTGCATATGCCTCAACCATTAAATATTATATTATACTAGTGTAGACCTCCCATGATGATAATAAAAATAGGATCCACACCCCTAACTGTCTTTCTCATCGCTACTCTGGTGAGAATCAATGAAATTCCATTTCTGTATACCTAAAGATTTTCTCCCGAATCCAACATAAGAACTAGATTTCACAAAAATTAAATTAATATCTAAGTTTATCTTGGTAATAATGTCATGATTCAAGGATTAAAAAAATATATTAGAGAAAAAAATCACCTAAGAATGAATCAAAGTTTTGGGTCCATCCTTAAAATAGTAAACTTTGGTAATCTCATCACTCACCAGTGATGGAGAAAAATGAATAAAATTAGTAAAACACATGGGTTAGTCCATCAAAAAAATTATAACCCAAGTTAAATGTATAATATTATAATATCTATCATCACCCAGTTTCTTGGGAATGAAATACATCAACAAATGATCCTGGAAGTCCTTTTACAACAAACCCATTTGTTACTTAGCCTTGATAAGGACATCCCACTAGTGATTCACTAGTCCTCAAAGAATATACATTGATAAATTCGATATAATCTTAATTTTTTTTCTGTAAATGATCAAATATATCCTCAATAAAATCAATCAAAATATCAAAAACATGAGGTCCACACTCTCTATTAAATAGAGTTGGTTCTGTAATAGAAACTCCCTAGTCAAATGAAACATAGAAGGCTTACCTCTTGAAGTTATTGAGACCAAGATATTATAAATTAGGATGTTTAGATCTTTTTTTTGTGACCTTAGGGATATTTATATTTCCTAGGGAATTTTTTATAAGTCTCATAATTGAAGAATATTCCTCGAACATTGTGATGTTTTTTAGGTAAGAATACTTGAGAAGATATGAAGTGGATATGTTTTTTGAGTTTTATTTTTTTAATAAATAAACTATGTTCAAAATAATATAAAATAATGTTTATTGTTTGAGGTGAAGGTTATTTGGAAGTTTGGATGCATTTTAAAGAATTTTGGAGTTTTTTATAATACGTATAAAAGTTTTTTGGTGTTGAGGAAAACTAGTTTTAAAAACTAGAAAAGTCCTCAGTATTCAAGGGATACTCTAGGGTGATATGTAAGGGATACTATAAAGTTTATAGTGATACATAAAGTTTACTTCAATAATACATAATAGTTACTTTGGTGTAGAGAAAATGGTCTAAAAAAATAGTGAAGTCCTCAAATGTAAGGGTTACATGAAGTCTACCTATAATATGTAAGGGATGATCTAAGGAAAAGGAATTTTGAAAAGATATATTTTCACGGTATATAAGGGTTGATTTAAGGGAAATGAAATATTTAAAGGTTTATTTTCATGGAACGTAAGGGCTGATATAAGGAAAATATAATAGGTAAGGGTCAAACCCATGATACACAAGGGTCAATAGGAAGTTTCCATAGGACACATAAGATTTAGTTTATGATAGAGTGATATATAAGTGTACTTGATAAGTAAGGGTTCCCAAATTTTCCAAAAAAATAGTTTGATAGATTTGAGAAGTAGTTGAAAACTAACTTTCTGGAAACTAACCCTTTATGATTTGGACAACTCCTAGGAGATCAAAGATAATCCAAAAACTATATATTAAATAAATAAAATGTGATTAAAATTGTTGGGATGATCTAAGTTCATAGATTTTAATGAAAAAAGTTATTAATAGTTAACATTTTTTAATTTTTTGAATTTCAAATTTGAATTTTAAATTTAAAGAGGGAAGATTTATTTTTCTATTGTAGAATATATTTTTTCTACTCCTCTGAAAATACAATTATAGTGTGGTGAAAATAAGAAGATAAAGAAAATAAGGATTGGTAGAGAATAGTAATTTACATTATTAAAGTAAAAGGATAAGATAAATAAGATTAATGATAAGATGAATAATAATAATGACAACTAGATGGAAGTTTAACTTAGTTGAAGACTTTGTAATTATTAAAATAAAGATTCTATATCTTTGTTTCTATGGGAGAACTTTACAAAATATAAGATATTTTTTTGTATCACGAGTTCAAGGATAAAACCTACTCATTATATAAATAATGATAATTGTAGTGGATCATGTGATCATGAGTTTTACTAGATCATACCAAGGCTGTATCTGCTTGTTTTGAGTGGTGAACATTGTAAAAATATAATATGACCATTGTTTTTTTTATTTGGTGAATGTGATAGTGATCTAGTAAAACAACTAGAAAATTAACCTATGTCCAAAAACATATATCCATATTTGGATGAACCATGATAGTATGGCAGCCTACTAACATGGTCTACATTGGACCATGGTTGTAATCCCACTTGGGTTAGCCAATACCATAGTCAACTTGGACTGTAGTGATAGAGGGATGTGGGAAACCCCTAACAAAATGTGTGATAATACAAGGTAAATCCATATGGACATGTTATAACATGGAACATGGTCATACGTTGGATTAATGGACCTGATCCACATGGATAATGGCCATAGGTTTCCATCTAGATGCCTATGGCCATGGTCTGGGTGGACCAAGGTGATAGCTCCTAGGACCCATCAATTTTTATTTATTTATTAAAGTATAATATTAATTATATATAATTATATAAATACATATATGTGTGTATATATATATAAGTATGTATATAAAAATACATATAGTCCACCATAGTTTAGTGGTAAAGGATTAAAAGAAATTATAAAGATTTCCAGGGATAAAACCTCACCAGTTGTTTTTAATTTTTCAAAGTCTATGTCCACAATCAATTTAGACTACGGTTGTAGTTTTTATTGGAGTACTAAAACCTACAACCATAGACATAGAGGTACTATAGACACATCCACAAACCTTTTCCATAGGTATTTCCCCATTCTAATTCTAATAAGGCACATAGTCCATGTGGACCATGACCATAGGCTATGAACATGATCACATGGCCTACTTCCATTGGTTTTGGATTCTGTAAATAATATGATTTTATAATAGCTTAATTCAATTTAAAAATTGAAAAATATTTTTTACAAAAATCATAACAAGGAAGTGAATTCACCAAATCAACCCCCACTCTCTATGAATTATCAGTAATATTACGGGTCCTTTTCAAGTGGTATTATAGAACTCAGGTTTCTTTCAAATATGATCAACTATTTTGAGTTTTAATTGAAATGTGTTCCATGGTGTATGAAGATTCAGGCTACGGATGTTTCTTTTGAACATATAAAACTTAAATTCAGTGAACTAATAGGGTATTAAAACTTTCTATGGGAAAAATTATTCTATATATAATGAAGAAATACTCCAATATTTGTTACCAATCAGTTTGGATATATTAGAGGTAGCTAATGATGGTTTTTACACTATATGTGGAAGGTGTTTCTATGAAATTAGTTGATATAAATAATTAATGTATAATATTCATGCTTGAAATTCCATTTTTTCATCTATTTCTAAAAATGATTTTCTAAAAGTTAAAGGGTTGAAAACAATAAAGGGAATATGGGATAAATTAGAAAATATATATAAAGGCAATGAAGAAGTGAAAAAGCCATGATATAAATTTAGAGATTGAAATATTATGATCTCAAGATGAATAAAGATTAAATAGTAAATGACATATTCACTAAAATTAAAGAAATTGTGAGAACCATAATAGGTTTTAGTGAGAATATAATGGATTCTAGAGTTTTTTAAAAGATGCCACATATTTTACCAGAAAGGTTTGATGTAAATGTAAAGGTGCACGAATACCATGATTTGAGTACACATCCATTGGATGATCTGCATGATATTATTTTTTTTACGAATATGAGGAAAGAAATTTAAGATGGGGAAGAATATTCTTTTGATTAATATTTCAAAATGAAATTTTAAAAACCCATGTCATTTATTTCTAAAAGTGTGAGAAGAGAAACATTAAAGTTTCAAGGAAAGTTACCACTAGATTATTTCATGTGTAGATCTATTAAAAAATTTTCATCAAAATGTTCAAAATTTAAAGGAGAATAATATAGTGAGTATGAGGATAAAAAAAATAAGATATTCTAAAAGAAGAAATCTTCAAAATTTTATTTTTTTATATAAATGGGAATGTAAATAACTTATATAAACCCAAGAAGATAATTTTATTATAAAAATTTCAAGATGATGATTTATATAATTATGAGGAGGAAGTTGATACTTAGAGTGAAGTTGATGAAAAATTACCAATTCCAAAACTGAAAGAGGAAGTGTTCACTATTAATAAAAGTAGGGATGATGATAGAAATTAAGAAATAAAAAAAAGTTAATTTTGAATTTATAAATCAATTAATTTATTCTAAATATATTAAAATTGATGAATGATAATTTTTTTAGTAAAGGAAATCTATATTCAAGAAATAAGGATTATGTTTATTCTAAAAAGGAGTCAAATCTAATGAAGAATACTGATAACTTAAAAATTTCCCTAATTAAGAGTATAAATTGTAATTTAAAATGGAATATAAGGTTAAATAAAATGAGATAGAGAATGAAGTAATTCAACAAAAATTTTTAGAGGTTGGAAGGAAATTGAACAAATTCTAATTTAACTTTAAAAAATCTACGTAGGAATTTGGAAAAAGATCAAAGGATAAGATTGTAGAAATATTTGAAGTTTTAAAAAATTATTAAATTCAATTTGGTGAAAAAAATATCACATTTAATTATTGGAATTTCTTTTGTAAGTGTTGGTGAAAATTATGACTTAAATTCACAGGCGAAGAGAGTCAAATTTATGAAAAAATAAGATGATTACCAAAAGTTTTAAAATTCAGGTAATGGAAACTTGAATGTAAAAACCATGATAAATAAGGTCTTAAAGAAACCAAATAGTAATTATATACTAAATAGGAATGTTTTTTAATTATATAAATTTTTTATTGTAAAAAGGATCCAAAATTAATCACTAAAATATGAAGAAGAGTAGGTGTCAACATTTGGACAACAAGAAATTTTTATCTTAAAGTATGACTTTTAGAGATTATGTTGGAATTGTGGTGGAATTGGGAACCTAGGAATTTTTTTAATTACCAATTTATTTATAAGTCTATAAATTTTTTTGAGATAATGTTTTGTGTGGATTCAACGCACTCAAAGAAGAAAATTTTGAAATCAATATGAAAATTATTGACTAAAGATGGAGAATAAGTTCAAGCACTAGATAAGTTTTTTTGAAGGTGTGACCTAACAAGTTAATTTATAAATAATCTATCACCATTATACATACCAAACAAATTAGTAATTTTAATACTCAAAATAATTAGAAGAAGAAATAAAAAGTTAAAGTGAAGGAATTATTTGTTGGAGTTTCACTCAAAGAATAAACCAATCCATTGTTTTGGATAGTAGATGTTATTCACACATGAAAAGAATTTAAATATCATGAAGGATTATGAGATGTTTAAATAAGGATTAATTACCTTTTTAAATGATGGTTCAATAAAAATAAAAGTATTTGGATCAACAACAATTGGAACATATAAACTTAATTTAAAGAACATATGATATGTTGATGGGTTAAAACACAAATTATTAAGTGTATCACAACTATTTGATGAAAACAATTTATTGGTATTTCAAAAATATGGGTTTTTGTGAACATGTTTAAAGATGTATGAATATTCATGATAGGATCATGAACACATGAAATCTTGTTTCAAGTTTGAGATGCTGAAAATTCTTACTACTTAAGTTTAAAAGGAGTAAAATCAACTATGGCATTGAAGGATTAATAATCTTGGTCAAAATAACTTTATTAATCTCACTCAAGGAGATAATGTTAATGATTTTTCTATACTTAAGTTATAAATAATTTTTATTTTATCTACATTAAAAAAGGGGAATATTTTTAATTATTAACACATGAAAGTAAATATTCAAGCATCTTACCCATTAGAGCTCATTCATTCAGATATTTTTATGCCTATGAGAAAGTAATATATTAATGGAGATAAATATTTTATTTAATTTATAGTTTAATTAAATTATATTACATGAATTATTTTCATGAAGCATAATTTTAAGACTCTGAATAAGTTTAATAATTTTATAAGAAGTACCGAGAAGGAGTGCAGTTTCTCCTTGAAGAAGATCTAGATAGATAATGGTGCTGAATATACTGTAATAAAATTTGAATAATATATTGATAAGCATGGTATTATTTATAAAATTAGTGTATCATACTCCCCATAATAAAATGGTGTTTCTGAGTGGAATAACATGAGTTTTATGGATATGGCTTGTACTATATTGATTAACCATGATACTTCTCATTATTTATGCATACAAGAAGACGGTAAAATGGTTCATATTAAAAAACAATAATTATATTATTAAAATTCATATATTTCACCATATAATATATATTATAATAATTCCTCAATCTTGAAATACATGAGGGAGTTTTTAAGCCCTTGTATTATCAAAGTGAAAGGTTAAAAACTTAGGATGTTTGAGTAGAGAGGATTTATGGTATCTTCTTTAGTTATCTTCTAAATGGAAGAGGGCGTCACTGTTATAATAAATAGATAATTAATATTTTAGATAGTTCTATTTCAAAGGTGTTTGAACACATAAATAATTAAATTACATGTCAATAATAAAATTCCATAAGTTAATATAATGAAGAATATTTTGTTGAGAAGGAGGGAGAAGCTTCTAAAAATAATAAGAATTCAGAACAAGTGTTGATTATAGATATTGATTAATTCAATTCCATTGATCAAGAAAAATATTTTTCAACTTATACAATGTTAATAAGGTAGGTTTAAGTTTAAAATATCACTAGAGAACAAGTAAAACTGGTTCAAACTATGAGAACTTTGAGGAGAGAAACACATACGTCATTGTTTTTAGGTTGAAGAAAGAGATTAAAGAGGATTTAGATCTTAAAGAGTGTTTTAATTATATAAATTAGGAGTTAGATTAGATCAATAAGAAAGATAATTTTTAATTGGTACCCAATTTAACAAATAATAATGTTATCAAAATAAAGCAGTTATTTCATAATAATCTAAATAAAAGAGGAGAAGTTATAAGAAACAAGAAAATATTTGTGTGAAAAGGGTACTCATAGGTTGAAGGAATTAATTTCAATTATGCCTTTTCATTAGTTTATAGTCTTGATACCATTAGTATATTTATTTCTATTTTGGAACAAAGGCGACACAGGATCTTCTAAATGGGTGTCAAGTCCTAATTTCTAAATGGATAGTTGTAAGAGGAAGTGTACATTGAGAAACTCAATGGTTTAATTATTAGAGAAGATGAAGGATATGTCTTAGGTATGAATAAGGATCTATAAGGGTTAAAATAATCCCCAAGAGTATGGTATTTGATGTTAGGAACTCAGTTGAATTTTATAAAGTTCAATAAGATAAGAGTGGACAACAATATCTCAATTAAAAATAAAAGAGGTATAACTTATTATTATTGTCTATATTAAAGATATTATATTTTTTAAAAATAAGGAATATATGTGTAAGGGGTTTTATTAAGAGATAAAAAAGATGTTTGAGATGTCTAATATTGGAAAAATTAGGTACTTTTTATGATTACAAATTTCTCAAGATAAATATCATATCTTTCTTTCTCAAGAGAAGTATGATCAAGAACTTCTAAAGAAGTTTAGAATGGATTATTTGAAGTCGGTTTATACCCAAATTGAAGTGGTAACCCATATTTGTAAGGATTGAAATAAAAGGAAGTTATTCAATATAATTTAGGAAGCTAATTGGGAGTTTTATTTACTTTATAGCTTCATGACTGGATATATTGTATACTATTACATTATGTTACAACAATCAAAGAACAACAAAGGAATATCATTTAATTTCTAGAAAGATAATTATATATTATATTAAAGGAATATTTGATTATGTATTGAAATATGATATAAATGGAAAGATCAATCTCTTAAAATATACAGCTGTAGACTGGGATGTAAATATTGATGATAAAAGATCATCATCTGGTGGATTTTTCTTTTTAGGAGGAATACGTGTATGTTATCATACAAAGAAGAAGAGATTGGTAACATTGAGTAATTTTGAAGAATAATATGTTTTTGAATATCAAAAAATAACCCAATTTATGTGGATGAGGACCCATTTGTATGACCTCAATGTGGATGTGATGTTTCCATTATTGATGGGATATGATAATCAAAGTGTTTGACAGGGGTAACTGGGTCTGCTTGAAATCACCATGTAAGGAATTAAAATTAAATATAGATAAATCTTGTACCAATGGAAACATGCATGGATGTGGTTTAGTCTTGGATCTCCTAGGATCTATCATCTTTTCCTCCTTATCCTTTTTCTAGGAGGGATTTCCTTTTAGAGTGAAGGTCATACGTTACACATTGATCTCACTCTTTTCTATAATAACAACATTTTTCTCTTAGGTGATAAATTTGAATCCTCCACTATGGTTAATTCATTATAGAGGAACAATACATACCAATTGATAATTACCTATGTTATCAGAGAATAAATGTCTATCATTAGTTAGAGAATAGAGATAACTCACACCTGGAAGGAAGACAACATGGCTGATGATATTATAGAATCTAGAGGAGATACATAGGAGATCTTTAGTGTGTTATCTTTACCTATTTCTGTTTATTTAGAGTTAATTCTTATTGTCAAATGGTATTCTCTTAGACTCCATCACTTTCTACCTCCATGATTTTGTGTTTTCTACTCCTCCTTTTAATAAAATTTTCAAATTTTCATTTAGTGATAATCAAAGTGTTATAAATTTACTGAGATATATAGTTCAAAATTATTAATAGAATCCCATTGATTTAAAATATAACTTTATCAAGGATATGGTGGAGTAAGGATTTATTAAGATAAATTTTATTCCTAACTAGGAAGAAGATTGCATATGTGCTCATTAATCCACTGATGAAGAAATCATTTTGTATCCCTTAATGTATTTATAAAGGTTGAGACAAATAATATAGGGGGAAAATAAAAAGATATATGTTTACCAGAATAGTGGATAAGTCTATTATTTAGGGTAGTATATATATAGTGAGAGTTTTTAAAAGGGGTAAGATATGAAATCAGTATGGCTGTATGAGTTTTAAACCATTCTAAAATATTTTTTGAGCATGTATGTAAGAACTTATTAAAACAAAGTTCCAAGAACAATTTTTTGAAGTGGAAGAAAAGTTAAAGAATTATAATTAATACACTTTAATGTACAACATAAAATTTTTATTTGATGTTATTGTTTCTTATATCATGTTCACTTACATTGTATTACAATTAATGAATATTGAATTATTGATAATTGTGTTGAGTTTGAAGTGTGACTTATTTTCAATGGTTTCCAAAAAAATCTAAAGGGGGAGATTTATGAAACCAAAAGTTGATTAATTAATATTTCAACATTTAGATTTTTTGTGACCATGGGGATATTGCTTAGTCCCATGAGGAGTTTTTTAAGATTCGAAATTGAAGAATAATCCACTAAAATTATGGTGTTTATCTAGATAATATCACCCGTGGAGAGATGAAGAAGATATAGTTTTTGTGTTGGATTTTTATTTAAATACCTAAATCATGTTCAAACTCATATATAATAAAGTTTATTATATATGGTGAAGGATTTTTTAAATTACGGAGGTGGTTGAAATAAGTCTCGAGTTTTTGAGAATAATTTTTGAAAATGTTTGGTGTTAAAAAATGGTCCTAAAAATTAGAAAACCCCTCAGTATGTATTGGTTACTATGAGGTGATAAATAAGGGACACTCTATTATATATACTGATATGTAAAGGTTACCTAATTTATATATAATATTCAATTTGGTGATGAGAAGGAAATTTAATAAATTTGTGAAGTCCTTAAATGTTAGGGTTGATACGTAAGTGTTATAAGATGTTTCCCTATGATATGTAAGGATTGATAGGAGGTAAAGTTAATATATAAAGGTTGATATACATGGTACATAAGGTTTGATCTGAGGTAAATAAAATACATAAATGTTGGTCTTTATGGTACACAAGGGTTGATCTGAGGAAAAGGAAATATATAAGTGTCACTACTATGATATGTAAATCTACCATAATTTTCCATAGGATATAAAAGGGTCAATATGAAATTTAGTGATACATAAGGATAATAAATAAGTAAGGGTCCTATAATTTTCCAAAAATAGAGTTTAATGAACTTTAGAAGCATATCAAAACTAAATTCCCGGAACTAGATCTTTATGATCTAGATAACTCATAGGGGATCATAAGTTTGGCTATAAACTCTCAGGAAATTTAATTCTCTTATTTTTTTATTTTAATAAAATGAAATTTTTCCCAAAACTATTTTATTTGAGTTAAACATCCATTAAGATTGGTTATCATGACACCTATAAGAGAATTAAATTTTTTGAGAGTTCATAGTCAACCTTTCATCGATAGATGATCATAGGTTGGTTTGAAATATGAAATGTGATTTACTTATTTGTGTAATTAATATGTAGTTTTTGGAAATAAAAAATCCATTTTCAAAATCACATAAAATTAATCTAAATAATATTTAAAAAAATAAAATTCCTAAAAACTTCAAATTAGGATACAATAACTATAAAACTACAAGTTTCATTTAAGAATCGAATCCTTATAATAATGATTTAATACTCTTATAAAAATTCCTAAGTACACTTTACCATAATCCAACAAGGAATTAAAAAATTTTAATTATAGGATAAGTGTTCATCAATTATCATGATCCATTTTAGTATTTTTTATTGGATAGTATTTCCCTTATTCCCTTGGATTAGGAGGTTACTGATGCTCATCATTCTCATTAGATCTTTTATTAGGGAATTTACATGTTAATAAACGAGTTCCCCACATTTAAGACATCAAAAAATTCAAGGTACTTTAGGATAAAATTGCTTTCCTTATATCTTGTTAACCAATCTCTTCATTTTTTCTAGGAAACTAGCAACTCTATGACCTCATTTACCACAAATAAAACATATTCTTATTTCTTTGAGACCTATACCTGGGCATTTCTTTTTACATTCATGACACATAGGGAATTGAACCTTATATCCTACATGTTTCTTATCACTTGAACTTCCATGAAAACAATTAATTCTATTATTTTTAATGTTTATAGATTCAACTATTTTGAATTTATTAATTAAATTAATTATATTTGGTTTGGAATAAACATAAGATTCTTGAAACTATATTCCATAAAATTTGGTTTCACATTAGGAAAACTACCACATTGTCTATCACACCCATTTTTAAATTTTTTCCTCTTATTTACATCAATTTACTAAAATAAAGGAACATTAAGTATAATAATTAAATAATATTATAAAAATAAAATCTATCAACTTAAAATTAATAAATCATACATGAAATATGTACACTAACTTATAATTTTATAGGTTTTAATCTATGAAATTCATTACATATTTATTATCTGGCTCTCTAACCTAAATATACTAAAAGATAACTATATTTTTTTATAAAGATCATGTGGATATCCCAATAATATCACTTGATAGTTCCAAGATAGGCATGTATTTTGGCCTTTTTTTCATGCACTATGTGAATATTGAGTTAATACCCAACCAAAAGTTTTTGGGTTTTTACCCCTAGATGCAACTGTGTTAGAGAATCTATAAACTTGTTTATATCCAGATAATAATTTCATTGTTAGAAAATCACATAGTCTCTAGTTTATCAAAACATCATGATATTATCATATATAAAGATTTATCCCTAAGGATTTAACTAATGAACTCTATTCCTAATACTTAAAAATAAATAAGTTAATCCACAAAAATAACTAAACACAAATCTGATACTAAGGCACCTCGGACCCACACTCCTATTTCTATGCTAAAAAAACATACTTTACAACTGGATTTAATACCAATTGAGATGACCCAAGATAAAATTTCATATATTTTAATAATTTAAACATTACATATCACAATAATCACACAATTTCATGAACCTATGGTTTAATGTCTCTAATTACTAGCTATATACACCACTTATTTTATAATACTTTTGAATATTTATCCATAATTAAAAGACACTAGACCCCCATCTATAATTCTTATATGTTATAATCATCTTAATAACCTATGGAATGGAAACATAAGAAAAGAGTGAGATTAAAAGATCAATAGGGGAAAAACTATAAACATGTCATCAAAGGTTAGATCATAATATTGTGAGAATATTTTAGAATAGAAGAAATATATTATTAAATGGAAATGAAATAATAATAGTTTTACATAAGGTATAATATAGGGATATATAATCACAAGTGATCAAAAATTAACATGGAATAAAAGTGAGAAATCATGAGATAATAAACATGATATATGGAGCATAATATTGGAATATAAAAAATAAATATGGCACAAAATTAAGTATAGTATTCATAAAATAGTATACCAGGTATCAATTTCTAATTACCTTAGTATACCGGGCATTACAAATAATTTCCTATAGTGGATCAGGCGACACAACATGTTTCCCATGGTGGATCGGGCTCATTACTCATTTAACATTATTATCTAATGAGATATAAATATTTATCCAATGAATTAGAGGGTTATATGATTCCCCAATATCACATAATAATCATACATACATATATATTTCACATGAAATAAATCATTCATCATATAATAAAGAACCAATGGAAATAAAAGGGTTTTGTAACATTTCCAAATGGTATCACATTAAATGACTTTAAGAATTATATCGGTTGATACAAAAAATTAGATCACTCTAAAAGAGTATTTAAATAATCCATTTATTGGGTAATTCATAAAACATGATTACATAGGATATATAACATTTGGAGATAAAAATAAATATGTAAGGGAAATCATGAAAAGATATTTCATAATTTTTTTTACATTGTTTAAAAACACAAAGTTATGAGTTTACTTTATTTTTTAAAGAATGTAATATGATTTTTTTTTCAAATACCAATTTATAATAAATACCAATAATAGTGCCTTAAATAATATATAATGGTTTTTTGGAGGAGATTTAGAGTGTAAGATAAAACATATGATCATCAAAAGAAAAAAACCTTTAATAATTTAAAACACCACTGATGAAACCTACATCATAAAACGAGTAATAATGATATTTTTTTGAAAATAGGTAAAGAAAAATATTAAGACTACCAGAAATATTAGAAATTTGTGTTTTCTAATAATAGAATATAACATTGAAAGGAAGAGTGAATATGGACATAGAAGAAAAATAGGTCATTTTGAGAGGATGATAATTATTCTTAACACAATCAAATTTTAAAAAGAAAGAAACCAATTAAAGATGTTATATTTGATGTGAAAATGTAATTACATAGAAAATTAGGAGTAAATTAATAAAATATCGTCATAGGGAAGAAAAAAACAACATTTTATGACCTCATTCAATGGGGAATTATTATGACTCAAGAAAATAAGTTGAGACAAGAAATCCCCTTACGGATTTAGTAACACTAAAATATAAAATTTCATAAAAAATAGAAATTTAGAAGGATTTTTAGATACCTTGAATTAAATTAAATGTATTATAAAATACCCATAGGTCATTATATACACCAAAAAATATAAAACAAGTGGTGAGCATAACATTTGTCTCAAATAAAGATAAGTGAGATGATAAACCACTACAACATTGAAATCTATTAAATCGAAAGACCATGTGATATAGAACTTGAGATGGATTTTTAAAACTATTTAATTTCATGAATGTATCAAAAAAACATCCATAAGTCATTATATACACCAAAAAATATAAAAAATTTGTTAATATGCCATATTTTACAAATGAAGAAAAGTTAGATGAAAAACCCTTATAGAAAAAATAAATCATGAAGTAAGAATTTTTTTAAAAAGGTTTGTGTGATAGAAAAATATATACAAAGAAAAAATAAATACATAGAAAATAATAAAATCATAGGGAATAATTTACCAAACTTATAAGAACAATGTTTAATAAAAAAAGACATAACTCAATGAATGAAAACAGAGTTAACAGAAATCCTCACCCTAACTCTTAACTTACAAGAAAGTGTTTTAATATCCTATATAATAAAAAAAACCATATTAATAAATTTTTTAAAAACCTTATTCATATATAATACCTTTTATATACTTCATTTATTTTCATTATCAATAAATATATTTGTTAGTTATAGTTTATTTTCATCATCAGATGTTAGCGATTTTGATTGTTTCACACATGCTTTTAAATATCAATATCAATCCCCATTATTTAAAACTAAGTTAACCATTAATATATTATATAATGTATTGGAATATATTATTTATAATTATTTATATTGTTATAATTTCATTGCATGATAATTTTAGTCATGGGTTGTTAAGATAAAATCGATGATGAGATTGTTTTGGTAATTTTAATGAACAATAGGTGGTATGTTAATAATAAGTTTATATATTAGAATTACCTTTCAAAAAAAGTTTAATCATTAATATAAAATTTTACCATTAATTAAGTTTCCATAGTCATCCATGATGTAAATTTATAGCATTTTTCAGGTAGGTGGTTAAACTGACCCAAACAAGAACATGCTATAATTGATGGATAAGTATGATTATGGAATGATTTAGTTATAATATCATAATTTAAGAAGAATAAGGAAATAATTTAGGTATTATTAATATGAAAAATCATAATTATTAAGGGTTATAAGAAAAAGATAACAGATATAAAGCTATTACTTAGAATGAAGAAATCGTTTTTCTACTTGGTGTGCTCATTTTAAGCAGTTAAATTTACAATGGTCACTTATTGTTAATATTTTTATAATAATGTCTAATTCATATTTCCATAATCATAGTAATTTAAGAAATATCATATTTATTCATTAAATTCATTTATAAAATCATCTATATAGTGTGGTAATGAAAAATAAATATATCGCTCCATGGAGGCGGTAGTCCACACATACACACAGACAACATTTTAATTTTCCATGGAAAATAATAAAGGTAGAAAATGTTTTATTTTCATAAAATATTAAAATTTTAAAAATATCATATTTATTCGTTAAATACACTTTTAAAATGTAACAACTGTGAATTTTAAATCCATCTAAATAAATACTAAGTTCCAAAAATTTTTCCACAAACTACAATATAAAAAAACCACAACATGTTAAGAATAAATTATTAATAAAACTATAATAAACACTAATATGATATTCCATTAATTAATATTAACATTTGAAGATAAATAATTAATATGAGTTAATATTGAAAAAACGTTATAAGAATTTTTTTTATTTATATTGTACCAAATTTAAAAAATTGAATTAAAAAATTTAAAATGTAAATTTGATAGAATAAAATTCATTTTTGAACTCCTCTCATGAAAATTTTCTTAGTGTGTTTTTTTATAAATTTTGTTTGAAAAGATTTATTTTTTAGTCTAAAATACTATTTTTTCAATTTTATCAGTATGTCAGCATATCCTAGAAGTTTAAAATACCATTTAAGTAATAAAATTTGTATTTAAGGAATAAAATTATGAATTTTAATATATTATCTATGGTTAAAAATACCATTTCCAATATTTTTAGAATTAAATAAAAATATTAGTTTAATAAAAACAGTTTCGAACTTCTCTCTGAATGAATTAATTTCAATGTGAGATTCAAAATTTAATTTCTTAGAAAGAATCATACCTTTTATGATATTTTTATAAATATATTTATGTCATAAAAATAAGTAATAATAATAATTCTATCTTATATATAAATTTAAAGCTAAAAAACATCATTTTTCTAAAAACTAATTTTTGAGATTAAGAATGTTTATTTTAAAATTATATTTCCTCATATTTAGAATATTTATATTATAAAAATATTTTAATAATTAAAATAATAATATTTAAATTTGTTAATATGTCTAATTTTAATTTTAGTTATCTAAATTAACTACTAAGGTTAAAAAACAGTTACCCCAGTAAAAAGAAAAAAATTAAAAAGAGTTTTACTTAGGGGAAGTAAAAAAAATGTTAAAAAAATGTTTTAAAATAAGTTTATGAGATGATTTTATACTTTATATTCTCTCAAAATCCATTTTTTTTTCACTTTTGATCCATTTAACCTTGAATAGTTTTATGACATTATTAAAAAATGATGAGTGTTTCTAAAATGTCCCTTTTCTTCTCTTATAAAAGGATATCACTTACAACCTTTAAAATATACACATAGATTTCGAATTAATACTTTAAAATGTACCATATGAATCTACCTAGAACCATATCCCAAAAAAATAATATCCTGGTCACTCATAGTTATCATAAGACCTTCAATTTCAAGGGAACTTATAAGGAAAAATCAAGTCTCCAATGTAATTGTTATATCCTTATTAATATTTACTTATTAATCTCACTTTTCAAAATATCATATCAATATAATAATATTATGACTTAATCATAATTATTATACATATTTTTTTTTTATATTTATGGTATAACCATTAGTTATTTATTTCCATCCACTTAGAAATAACAAAACATTGCTAGTGTGTTATGAGGTCTACCACCTCCTTGAAGAAACACCGTTTTTTTTCATTACCAAATTTCATGGATGGTGTTAATGGGGATAATTATGAATAAATATTATATATATCATATAATTATGATTCTAAAAATTTAATTTAATACCCACCCCTATCAAGTGTTGAGAGACGGGAACACTAAACATGCGTATGTGAGGACTCCCACCTCCATGATGATTTTTTTTATTTTTTATATAGATATTCATAAATTATCTAAAAAACTTAAAATATGGTTCAAATTCATAAAAAATAAAAATAATATCATTATTATTATTTTAAAAATTTATTATGTCAAAATAAACACTTCTTTAACCATACCCACCAATTGAGTTAAAGTGTGTTCAAGTTTGGGTCAATTTAACCACCCACATGAGCAATGCTTTAAAATAAAACTACGGATGACTATGAGAACATAAAAAATAATAATATTACAATATATTAATAAAATAATGATTATTATATGGTTATTTAAATATTATATTAAGTATTTATCTTATTATTAAAGTACTATTATTTGTTTTCTAAAATTTCTAAAACAAGCCATTATTAATTCAGTTTTCAGATAACATAACAAAAAAATTGAAGGAATGAAATAAAAAAATTTAAATTAGTATAATTTTTATATTAAATAATATTAAATGAAATAAAAATAGTGAAAAACAATGAATATTATTAACACATGATAGTCATAATACGCTATGTATAATTGATATACTTATAATAAATAATTATAATAAGGATTATAAAATGACAACATTTTTGAGTAATTTTATTAAATAGTTTATTAATTCATATATTTTTTTTGATACGAGGTTAGACTATGATCAATTAAACAAGGAAACAAGGTAAGTTTTTTTTGTCTCAAGTTCACTTTCATTGAGGCATGATTTCATGTTTCACACCTATTTCTATTTTATTGACATATCCACTTACCTATTTACATAATATATAATAAATATCATTCCTTAAATTATTTTTTAATTTCTATTTCATTTTATCCATGTCTTATCTATTTGATTCTTATGATACCATTACCATAAGGGTTTTCATCTCAACCTTCTATCTTTGAGACATTCTTAGGTTATACTCTACGTTTTCATCTCAATGGTCTAAATTCTACCCATTTTTAATATTCTTATCATGATTACATTATTTTCATGATATTAAATGTTCTATTTAACTTTATACCACTCATCGTGTTTTGATTCAAAATTTAAAAAATTCGTAATGGTTTTTCATCTCAACATCTATTTATTTAGACATTTTTTAATGTTATGGAACAATTTATTATCTCTATTGTGTATATTAAATAATCAAAGTAGTTTTTTTAGGTTTAAATTATTGAAAATTACTTAAGAATATTAAAAGTGAATGAGTTATTAAATGTGACGATTATAGAGATATTCTTAAGTTCAAATAAATGTGTTAGTGTTATTGATAATTACACATTGATATCAATAAAGAATTAGATGATGAAGAAATTTGATCAAGAATATTAGATTTTAGATTGGTTTTTTTATGGAATTTTGATTTGGGGTTTATATTGTATATGGATAAGTATTTTCTTGGGGTTTGAATAAAAATTGGCCAACACACTAGCCAATAATGAGAGACCCACACCACTAATAAGGTGGGTAGGTTATACCTCATAAGGTTCTTGAGGCCATAACATAATTTACCATATAACATGGTTAAATTTCAACCATTGTATTACTTGAATGATTCTATTTTTTTAATAGTAATAGTGCATGACTAGTTTTTATTATAATGAAAGATACTTTGAAATGCCATAGTTTTATTCTATGTTTAATCTATGATGTGGTTGATATCATAGGCTATTATTGAATCATGTGTTTTGTAAAAATAAATTGTTTAATAAAAATGAAAATATAAATGACATCATTGATTATGATTGGTTTCTACATAAGAGGGATTGATCCATATTCATAAGATATAAAATAAGATAAATATTTGTGCTTATCTAAACACTAGTTATAACTCACCTCTCATATAAGGAAGGGTTGGTGACCTTTTTCCAATTAAATAATCATATTTTGTTATTCTAGATATTACAATAGTTACTTATGTAGGGATCACTAACACCCATGTTATATTAGCTACATAAGGAGAATTAACACCCTCATTAGATTACCTTTATAAATATTATAGGCACCTAAGTAAATTCCATATCATGGATAATGATCAATAATACCCTTATCTATTGTCAAATATGATATTCCATAAAAATGTGAAAAATTATTTTCATTCAAAATATTCTTATATTTTATAAACTTTTTATAAAAATAAGTGTCCGACATTAAAAATTAAAAATGTTCATTACTAAATAAAATATGAAATTTTTATATAAATGTCTCGTGTTGATTAAATAAATAAAATTTATATTTATTTATTTATTCCATTTTAAAATATATAAGTATATAATGTTTTTATAATATGTGAATATTGTGTATGATTAAATTTATATTAAAAATTGGTTATCATAAAATGTCATGCCATGCATTACTTTCTAGGTATGAAAATATTAGATTTATCTTTCATATACTATGACTTCAGTTTGTAATTAAAGTTATTAGAAAAAAATTAGTTATTGAATATAATTTATACATATTATGTGATAGGGTTGTGATGGAATTAAAATCTCTCATAGGTAAAGTATCCTTGTGTGGAGGGAATTTGGGCCGAACTTACATATATCTTGGAGGATTATCCATTATTCTAGAAAAGGGGGTTAGGTAGTTTTTTCCCTAAGATTAATCAGGTGAGGATTATTAATTTCATATAATTCTAAACCTTTACTTGATAAGTTCATATACCTTATATACGAGATACATTTGGATGCGTGTTAATATGTATGGATTCTATTTTTGGGCGAGTAACACAAACTGTGAGTTATGTAAATAGTTACACATCAATATGGTCTCAACTTATTAATTTGGTGGGTGGAATAGGGATTCCAAAAATAAATCATTATAATCATGCATACTAAAATGATAAAAAACATAAGATAATAAATATTTCACATGATTCAAAAGTTATGAATTTAATATGCATGTTATTTATATTAATGGTGAGAATTTAAAAGAAAACTTCCCAAATAATAATTAGGATATTTATTTCAAAATAAAACAAATGAAAGGAATTCAATCATTAGAATGTTTAGGTTTTTACAAGGTATGTTTTCCATAGATCATCTCCTGTAAGGTATGGTGGAAATTAGTAACCCTAAGATTTAGATAACCAAATCCTATGGTTAGCTTTGGGTGACACTTAGTTGAGAAACTGTAGAAGTTAAGATACCAAAGGAATGGATTTATGTTTATATTGATAAGTTGGATTTGATCAAAGAGTTTTCCACATATATATCCAAGAGTCAAATGTGATATGATTGAAATGTTTTTATACCTTAATAACAAGGTCATAAGAAAAATTCCAAAGCATAATCATTAGTAAAATATGGATCTTGGATCACTAAAGGTAATGATGCAGTGGTTCATCATTTTTATGGTAGTAAATTAATTAAAAGTTCTTGATGAAAATATATAAAACATTATTCACACCCACAAATATGTATTTATTTTAGATTATGGTGTGCATCATGTTTCTCATTTTTGAGTTCACTTATAGGTATTACCTTTAAAACTATTATAGATTGGTATCTAAAGTTGAAAATTATTCTTAAAGAGAACCATTATGAGAATATTAATTTGAATGTTTTAAAAATAAATTTATGTAACTGAATTATGGGTATTGAATACATGGTGTGCATCACATATTTTTGAGTATAAAAATTTACTCATATATGAGATAAAATTGAATAAAGGTGATGTATATCTATTTATTTTAAAAGGAGAAAGAGTTATTTCATTGGAGATCAACACCTATGATCTATGTCTACATAGTGGATTAGTTCTATAATTATAATGCCATTATTATTATCCTATAATAAATAGAAATTTTATTTCTTTATTTTTTATGGATTAGTTGGGATTTTTGTTCATTATTAAGAACAAGAGTTATTGAATATATAAGAATGTAATGTTCTATGGAATCTAAAATATGATAAATAGTTTATATATTCTAGACATGGATATTCAAATCTATAACATTCAAAGTAATAATGTAAAGGTTAATTATAATCCCTATTAGATGTGACATTATAACCTTGGATATATAAATGATAAACACATTCAAGAATCCATATAGATGGATTATTTGAATCATTTGATAAATGAAAATAATTTTTATTATAAAAAATTAATAAAGTGGATTTTATTAAAAAATGTGAATAGTCAATTAGTCTATTGTATATTATGCATATTAATTTATATGGACTATTTAGTACTTAAACAAGTGGTGGGTTTTGGTACTTTGTAACCATTACAAATGAATTTAGTCAGTATAGTTATATTTTTTTGATCATACATGTGTTTGAAACTTTTTAAAAGTTTAAAGAGTTTCAAAGAGAAGTAAAAAATATACTTGGAAGAATTATTAATAATATTTTATTATATTTGGGGGTGAATAATTTTTCTAGGAATTCAATGATCATATGAGATAATATGAAATTATTTCATAACTCATTCCTCATGGAACACTATTGTAGAATGGTATTTCTAAGAGGATAAATCATACCCTATTATACATGGTATGATCAATGATTAGTCAATGTGGCCTTCCTATTTTATTTTGGTTATATAATCTTTAAAATGATGCATTATTACTTAACCACATTCTGTATAAAGTAGTTATAGAGACAATATATGAGATATGGAATGGGAAACATACTAGTTTTTTATTTATGAAGATTTAGGTTAGTGAAGTATATGTTTGAAATTTATCTTATGATAAAATCAATCCCAAATAAGAGAAATTTTTATTTTTTGGTTATCTCATGGAAACTGTGGGTTATTATTCCTAGAATCCTAATGAAGAAATTTTTTTTTCGCCTTAACTAGTATATTTGTTAACAATGAATATATAAATTGAGGAGTTAGTAGGAGGAAAGTTGAACATAAAGGTGTTCAAGACCAACATACAAGAAATGTTCCTGAAATGAATGTTGATCTAGTTTCATAAGGATTTTTGGGAGGAGAATGGACTCAGGTTATATAAGAACCTTGAAGGTCTGGTAGGAATTTTTAGGTTCTAGAGAGATATAAATTTCTTATGGAAAATGAATATTTATAAATTTTTATAGATGATAAACTTACTACCTAATGAGGTCCCATTGATATTCATGTTTTTGATAAATGATTAAATTCCATGAAATCTGAGATGGAATCTATATGAACTAACCATGTTTTGAACTTGGAGGATGCACCTAAAGGGGTGAGACCCACATGATGAAAATTTTTTTTCTTTAAGAAAAATTACTAGATGGTAGAGTTTATTCCTATAAAAATTATTTTAGTGGAAAAGGATTACAAAATAATTCATGGTATTGACAATAAAGAAATATTTTATCTATTTACAATGATAACGTCCATTCAGATATTTCCCACTATAGAAACTCATTATAATTATGAGATATATCAAATGGACTTTAAAATTACTTTACTTAACAAGAATTTATTTTTGTATGAGTATATGATACAACCTAATTTATTTGTTGTTCCAAATTAGTTTTATAAGGATTGAAATCTTCTACAGTCCATTTATAGATGAAAGTGATATTATTGGAGTTGGAATATATTGTTAATAATGAATTCAGAGAGTTTAGTTTCATTAAAACAAGTATTATTGTTATGTAAACAAGTGAATTAGTGGGAGTGTTGGGGTATTTCTGATATTGTATGTGGGTGAAATACTTCTTATATAAAATTATATCCCGACTTTACACTTTGTAAAGGCATGGATATGAAAATTCCACTCAATGAAATTCATAGTTAATGTATATTAAACAATGGTAATGCATATATATATATATATATCAAAAATGTATCTTTTAATAACTCAAAACCCAAATATTAGTAAAGTGATAAATAAGTTTTTTCACTTAGAATTAAAAAAGGGGTATTTACCAGTGCTGTATGACATGAAACTTAGGAATATTAAATATCCTCATAAAGAGTTAGAAAGGATATATAAGATTATTTTTGAATCCTCTATAGGTTATATCATATATACTATGTTGTGTATTAATCTAAATTTAATTTAGTATTTTTTAATAATAATAAGATACTAATCCAATCCTAGCGAGAGTCATTGAATTTCTATCAAATAAATTATTAAGTACCTAAGAAAAATTAAAGTTATGTTATTGGTCATTATAATGGGTTACACTAATGCTAGTTACCAATGTGAAAAATATGACATGAGATAAAAATATATATATTTTTTTTCATAAAAATTGGAGTTATCAGTTGGAAGAGTTAAAAACAATACACCATAGAAAATTTGTAAATAGAGGTAGAGTACATTGATAAATTAGATGTTGTGAAGAAATCTATTGGGATAAAGAAGCTCATCACTAAACTTGGGGCGATTAATAGTATTGAGGGAGTAATTGATCTTTACTATGACAATAATGGAGTTTTTTATAAGGATAAGGAACCCAAATCTCACTAAAAGGCTATACACATCCTTTGAAAATTCCATTTCATCTAATAGATAATTTATATGGGTATTGTAATGTTCTGTTGGGTGGATATAGGCGAACATGTAACAAATCCTTTGAAAAAACTATTTTTATCACAATATAATGAAATTCATATTGAATATATTGGTATTTGATATATGAGATATTGGATATAATTGTTACAAAATGTATCATAGTTTTATAATTAAGAAAATATCCATTTATCATTCATTTATGTGTGATACATTTATTTTTCATGAACAATGGAACTGTAATATCCCCTAAAAGTTCGACATTTAATTATCCCTAATAGATTATCATCTTGGAGTATTATGGATTGTGATGAAATATTAATATTAGTGTGTGTAGAATATTTTAATCGATATAGAGCATTTTAGATGATTTAAAAATAAAAAACTCCTGAGGTAATAAGTTGATAATTATTATTTGGAATGGCCCATAAAATTATATCAAATTGAATGTCATAAATTCTTTAATATAATTTGGGGTGTATGATTATTATGAATACCCATTAATTTTGGTTGGCATTATACATAGAATTATAACCTTAGTACTTTGATATATTTCATACCAAATCCTAGAGTATTAACAAATCAGGGGTGGTTGGGTATATTACTGATCATGTCCTGGGCTAAATATCATCCAATATGGGAATTTAACACTCATATGAATAGAAAATACATACGTCCCATTGGTATAAATATATTAAGGAAATTTATGGTCATTATTATATGAGTAACATGTTATTTTCTCAACTACTTGAATGAATGACATGTGATGTATTAATCCAATGTGATTAGTCTATTTTAGAGAATCACGAATTTATAAGCTAAATTATACTAAATATAAATGTTCCACATATATTGGACACTTTATATAATGGAAAAATGAATTATATAGGTATAACTATGATGTACATGATACATCATTTTTTGGTCATGTTAATATGAATATATGAGTATGTTTGATCATGATGAAACCAGACCCCCTTTGTATCTTGAGTAGCACTGATGTTTTACTAGAGGTGGCTCTTTTCTTACATTTAGGAATTTATGATCTTTTTTTAATGATATAAAGTCCTATAGGGTCACACAACTAGGCCTTAGAATAAGGATTAAATTTTGAAAAAAAGTCCTTATTCCAAAATTAATAGAGTATTATTAACCATACCCAAAAGAGTTAAAATAGACTAATAGAGAGTTATGAAGATTTTCATAATTTCCTTATGATATTTTAGTGTAAGTGGGTGATTGTTGTAAATGCACTACAATGGGTTTATTATATTATATGATATTACCAGAGTCATAGGCTATGGTATGCTTATAATTCATATCAAAGATAATGATATAATGATATCTTTGAAGGCTTATGATATGGGTGCATGTACACCACCATTTATTCCAAAAGAAAAATCTTTAATTTTAAATAAATAGGTTGATACATTTATGTATTTTCAAATATATTAAGATATTTGAAAAATTCTATACTCAAAACCCCAATTATATTATGCTATAGTAACACATATCAATTTATAATAATTGGTAGCTAACCCTAGAATCTCTTCATGAATTTAGGGTGCCTATATAAATGATGGGATCCTTCTGTTGGGAGTATGGAACTTCTTCAATCATAAGTTGAAACTCTATTTTTCTTTGATTATCCATTTTTCTTCAGAAAGGAAGGTGTTATCACACCTTTATAGTTTAGGGGTTAAGGGGCTGGGGATGAGGTTCTCATAACCAATAAGGATTCTTATGGCCAATCCCATCCTTGTTGTGGTGAGATTATATCAGTTTTCAGTCGTTTAACTCTATCAAGAAAAATCCACCATGATAAATATATATGAAGCTCATTGTGATAAAGGCATGCCTATTTTATTTATATTCTCAACCATATATTGATTCAGAGGTAATTGATCAGGTAACCAAATGGGTTTTCGCTAATATTTTTATCACAATATGATCTTACACAAACCATCATTTTCTCATTGTTTTTCTGAAAATTGAATTAGGCATAAAATGGATTTTCTATATTTAATTTCTAAAATTATGCTATTGTAATGTTTTGAACACTATTTTCTTCATGTTATGTCAATTGAAATTTTATTTTTAAATAATAAATGACATTTTTATATATCAATTTACAATTATTTATTAAAAATAGATATTATGATTTCTTTATTCGTTCAATGGATAAAGGCTTATTTTGAAAACAATAATCTGATTTATTTTATGTGTTTTTCAACACCCTTTATATTGTTCCCCTTATTATTTTTTATATAAATATGGAATTATATTGTGATAATGGATTAATATTGATATTGAAGATGAGATGTTTCTTTGAAGGGTGTTTTTAGGCAAGACATGATTTTATGAAATAGGATGCGGGAATGATATATTGAATTTTTTACTTACCTCTATTTTTAAAAAATTATGATAAACCTTGTGTAGATAAGAGAGAATTATAAAGATGAGTCTTATAAAAGTTTTTGATATCAATATCCATAGTATTATTTAATGTCTAATTACAATCTACTTATGGGGTCCCTCACCAAGTAATGTTAATTAGAAAAAGTTTAGTTCAAGTGTATAGGGGATCTCATCACAGTTAGAAGATGGTTCTACCCGAGACATATCTTAGTTTTTCTCTTTATGAACTAGGATATTTCTACATAATTCTAATGACTTGAGTTATATCTATATTTATGGTAATTTCCATATTATTTTATTTTAATATTCTTGGAAACTATAAATTATATGGTTACAAAATTTTTTAATTATAAGAGTGTTTTAAGGAGTCTATGAAGTATTTTTTTAATTAATAATGGAATACTTTTGTTTATGAAAGTACTGGTATAAATGTGAACAAAATATGTTTCATTCATATTGTTTTCTTCTTTAAATTTTAATAGAATTTATCTTTAAATGTAGAACTTTATTTCCTTTATAAATTTATTCTCCTTAATGAAACATGTTAGCACAACTATATTTTTTAAAATAAAGGATAACTATAAAACTAATTGTTACTTGATTAAATGAAATGAAAGAGAATTTTTCCTATATTTATTTTCAAAACAAAATTTAATAGATTATTTTTTGAAATGATTTTTATAGAAAATTGGTGGTATACTATCGAGATTCTCACTCAAACCCTACATAGGCACTTTGTGTGTTTATAGATTTTACTTTATCTTATGCTGGTAAAATTTTTCTTTGATTTTTATCTAGTGGGTGTTATTTGATATTTATTATGTTAAAGGAGGTAAAAAGTGATGTATTCTTAGTTGTCACATATATATGGGTAGTTTAGTTTATTTTGAATGTTTTATTTTATATAGTTATCATGTGTTCCGCCTCCTCAGCTTATCGTATCTCTTTTTTTCTCATTATATATATTTTTTCATATGATGTATGGAAATTTAAAATAGTTAATGGTTACTGTAATATTTTATATCCACATATTATATGATTTCTTTCATGTTTTACTCCAATGTCCAATATTTTTTTGATTTTCTTATTTCAAAAATATTTATTTCATATGGGTGACACCTCCAATATATTGAGTGGTTACACTAGATTCTTAGTTGGAATCCCTTCTATGGTTATATATTTTTTCAACTTAAATTTTACCAAAAGAATAAAGTCAGTTCCCTTATTGCTTGTTGCAATTCCATGGTGATTGATAACCTAATTTGGGATTTATTATGGGATGAAAAGGGTGTCAAGACTGGGTATTATATGTTTTTCCATTACAAAATTGGTTTTAAAGAACATTTTTTATTATTTTATTTAAAAAATATGGTATATAGAAGATAAGATCGTCGAAACTAGAGGGGTTGGTTATGAGGAAGTGTTTAGATAGAACTTTTCATGACACACCTTGAGTTATCTTGGGATGTTGGGAAATTGTGTTTTGGTTTGATCTTTATTTTATCAATTTATTTATATTTATTTTATTAGATGGGTATTATTAGAATTTATATTTAGTTTTTATACATGATTTTGAAATATTTAGAGGTTTGGGGTGAAAAAATAAAATATTTTTTAGGTCTCACGGTTTACCTGAATAGGCTATAGACCATGCAAGGGGAATGTACACCTCACTCTAAAGAATATAGTAGGGAATAAATGGTATAGTAACAGTCCTAGGACCTTGAAATTCTAACTAGGAATACTGAAAACCCTTTCTTTTGTTTAAAATTTATTAATCATTGATTATTTATTTATCCCTTTGTTATTTATTACTTGTTTGATATAATTATATTAGATTTTTAAGATTATTTATGACATTTTAATATTTTACTTTTGGTTTAATTCCCTATTTATTAATTTTATGTGATTATTTTGAGAATTTATAATATTTTTTTATATAATGAGTTAATTTATTTAAGACTTATTGGGTTGATGTTTATGAGGCATTCATTACTGAGATGATTTTTTGAAATACTTACAATTGAGTTTGTGTTATTTTATATGATTGTGTTGAGTTTTATATGAGTTTGATGAATTTTTTTTCCTTGATGGATTTTATAGAGGCATTCCTTCTAGAAGATTCCCAATAAAACCCCAGGAGGGTGAAACATATGATCCTCTTTGAAACAATTTAACTTATGATCAAAGTATTATTGACACAATCATTAGTACTATTTAATTTATGGCATGTTATATTATTTTTGACCTAGATCAAGGTAGGTATTGGATTCATAATTTCCATAACTATAATCATCCCATATTACAAGGATAATCACTTCCCATAGTAGAAAATGAGTGGTTGGAGGAGATTGGTATAATATTTAATCTTACAAAAATACATTATAACTTTAAGATTAAGTTTTCCACATTTAATATCTAGGGTTTGAGTTGGAATTTATTTGAGTCCATTATTCCTAACAACCATTTTAAGGACCAATATTGGGTGGGTTTTACGGCTTTGTTTATTCAACAACATTACCCCAAAACCATACAAGTTTCAAAGGTGATGGAATTTTTATGTCTTGAGTAGGATTTTTATATGGTTATAGAACATTATCATCATTAAACCGATCTAGTATAG
This sequence comes from Viscum album, assembly GCA_963277665.1. Lineage (NCBI taxonomy): Eukaryota > Viridiplantae > Streptophyta > Magnoliopsida > Santalales > Viscaceae > Viscum > Viscum album. The sequence goes on from OY728133.1 coordinate 1,130,474,663, forward strand.
TATCTAACTAAGTTAGAATTAGATGATACTCTGAAGGCTTGGTGCTTTGAGAGGGGTCTTCATCAGAGCATCCAACATAAGATGTATCTGTTCGGTCTGAATACTTATGTGGAAGTAGTGAATCATTATAAAGTGATAAAAGTAATCATGGTGGAATCATATTACATGAGTGGTGTTTTATATAAAACCAATGATAGTGAGGGTGGATCAATTAGAGAAAAGAGGAAACATGTCATGGTCATTTTTAAAGGTTGTGGAAGAATTAAGAGACCATCCCAATATACATCTTCAACTACTACTAAGATTATATTTATTTATATTATATCATATTCTATCAATATAAAAAGGTAGGTCCTGAAAAACCATCATGATAGGAATATCCTAGTGTTTTCCTTTATTTTGTATGACTAGGTTATCTTCAATAATTCAATAGAATGAATTATTGAGGGAATATAGAGTTGGTTTATTCTTTTTGAAATATTTTTAGACATAGAATGATGTATTTAAAGTTAATTATAATCATTCTTAGAAATGAATTGAATAAAGGTTTATGTAATAAAAAATTTAGTATGATAATAATTCTTAAACTTAGAAAAAATCTTGGTAGGATACTATGGGGGACTATATACCAACTGACTTTGAAGTTAGAGCTGTAAAAGTTTTAGGTACCCATATAAATTTCACAATTATGGTCATTTATTTATTTGATGAAAGTGTCTCTCTTTAAGGAATTATTTTATAAGAAAATTACTATGATTGGAATATGTCTCTTATATATAATAAAAATTATTAATGTTGTTATATATCATCGTATATTTTAATACATTGTGATGTCTCCATAGAATTGGAATGGATTATATAGTGTTAATGATGATATTGGATAACATATTCTATAAATATATTATAATATAATCATAGTTTAATGGGTTTATTTTTTCCTTTTATCTAATTTATGGATTTTTCTAAATTAGTAAAGGTTTTATCTTGATAATAATTGATAAGGTATGGGTTTTAGGTTGTGATCCTTTATAATATGATCATTTTCTAGAATATTTTTTCCCATTTACATCTACATGAGACACACTATTCAATCGATGACCATGAAATAGATGTGGTTATATATACACTGAAGTATTGGTGTAATTATCTATTCACTGATATATTTATGGTCTATATTAATTATAAATTTTTGGGGTTAAATAGACACACAAAATACATTGATTATAGACATAAGAATTCAGTAATATACTTTATGGAATGTAATTTCAACCTCAATTATACTTATAAGAAAGATAATATTAGTTCTAATGATATCAATTAAATATTTTTACACAATAAATGAAATAAGTTGGTAAGGAAATAAAAAATAATGATCCACCTTGCAAATTGATATCTTAAAATTAAAGTATTTGATATCCACATCGCTTGTGAAGATTACTATTTCTCTTTAGGAGTTTATTCATTAGTGGAAACCATAAAATATTGAATTTCAATGTACTATAAGAATTTTAAATTTTTGGGAGACCACTTGTGAATGGTATCTTTCCTATTTTGATATTATCTTCTTTAAGAGTTTTCTTATGGTTCTTTGTTCATTGAGGATGGAAGTGATGATGGAATGATTAAATTTTCAATTGTATTTCATCTAAGTGAAGTAGAGATATTTCATGACATGAAAAATTATTATTGGTGATCTGGGATGAAGAGTGTGATTATTTATAATGTTCTCACTATTTCACATATCATCAAGTGACTATGGAAAATAATTATCCTGTTATCATTTTATGACCCGTACACATTCTTACTTGATAGGTGAATGAGGTTTTCATTGATCTTATTATTTGATTACCTAAAATTACTTTTTGATGGAGTAATGGTTATTGGTAACTGATGAATTCATCTCATTCCATTCCAATTAAAGAAACCTTGAAGTTGAATATCTCAAGATGTTTTTTTAAAAATGATTATGAAAATAAAATGATGTTTTTAAACTCTAATTCTATAAGATATTTCCATTTCTCTCTCTAATACTGTAAAAAAAATCCTCAAGAGTTAGTGAGATTTATGATGGTTTTGGACATAACATAAGTTCCTATTGGTCATGGATAACTCAAACTTTTATCATAATAGATGAATAATCTGAGATGTACATGATGAATAATTACATGATAAATAGAATTGAATCAAATATTAATTTAATATTATAATAAAACTAAGAATTAAGGATCATTACATAATGTTTAAAATTAATTTATTTAGATAATCAATTACCTTATGTTGAAATTATTTCTTTGCTAATGAATCCTATGATTTCTCTACATTGTACCATCATTTCATTATAGTATTCATTGGTATAATCCCTATTCTAGTGATCCACATGTGTTCTAAAAGATCATAACATATCCATTGAATCACCATATGATACTAAAATCAATTATGATCACTTTCATGATCCTTCATTAATCGTAGTAAGAATCTCTTAATAGGAAAATGATTTTTTAAGGATCTATTTAAGTATTTAGAGAGTGATGAGGATTAGAACTTTAGTTATTGAGTACATTCTTGGGAGGTTTCTCTCTTTGGGATTGAGATACTTCTCTCTTGTTCTATTGTGAACAACAATTAGTTATCCTTAGAAAGTGATATAACTATGTATTTATAGATCTAGCTAAGGATTGACAAATTAACCTTATATTTTTTCCAACTCCTTATTCCTAATAAAACTCCTTGTTTAATAATAATATAAATAATAATATTATTTTATTAACATGCACATTACCTAAAAATAAATGAATATCATTTGTTAAATAAATAAATTAATATTTATTTAAATGATATTTAATATATCATTTCCAGCCAAAATATTAAACTGTATCCATTTATCCTCTAAGGTATTTATCAAACCTTGAATAATGACTATTTATTTCTTAAATAAATATAGATGAATTATTCACTGATAAACATAATAAATATTGTAATCATTAATTCTTGTAAATAAATATTTATTATTATTTAACTCACATATTTATTCTCATGAATAAATCATGTTTAAATAATGGTGACCAAGGAACCCATAATGACTATTAAATAAAAAATGGAGAATAATATTTATTCTAACTTGTTAAATTCAAAATAGAATTTAATTGAGATTCAATATACACATAGTGTGGGACCCTATTGGCTTATTTCTTAGTGGAATTTGTCATGATCACACAAATTCCATGGTTAGCATTTATCAGTACACTATGGAACCCACAGAGAAATATTTTAATTTTTTCAATGTCATAAATACTCTTACGAATTATCACTATGTAATTAAATACCTTTATCATGATATCTATAATAAAGTAGGTTTCATGATGGTGTCACCATCTTATGTGATCAATGTATCTTTCTTTGAAATTATAGAAATAAAACTACCCATAAAACACCATGGACATGGATTTAAATAGATTTTACAGTTCCCATAAAAGGGATGTGGATATCAACTTCCATTAAATAAAATATTGGATAAATACTTTCTCACATTATTTATTAATGTAATATCACTTTTGACACACCCAATGTATCCTAATTAGTCATGAGAACATTTCATCATAGTTTTTTTTACATAAATCAAATTAAACAACCGATGATATGAATTAATATTAATTTTAAAGTCTTAGGATCAATACACATTTCCATAAAATAGAAGCATCAAATGAAATATATAAATATGGATTTCCTACTTGTTGGTTCTATTATCATAATCTTATTATTTGAATATTTTCAAGGGCTCACGCAATGAGAAAGTGTCTCACATTTTTTTGAGTCTTCACTAATGATATCTTGTATCATTTGTGTCTTGTAAAATTTTACCATCCAGATTTATAAGACATATTAAAAAAATACTATCATATGACTTATAGTTTTTCATCATAGTGGGTAACTGAAATGATCTTTTCAATGTGAAAATTACTATTAGTACATTATCACTTACTATTTCACACCAAAGAAAAATCATGATGGGATAAAATGTTTATTAATATTAAAAATAATTAATACAGGTAAACATAAAGTACATAGAACTTGGTTCTAGGGTTCCAACTCTAACAGACTACCAATGGAATTAGAGACAACTACTAATGGAATTTAATACTTTATCTATCACTTGGTATTCTTGTATATGTTGAGATAAGGCCTTATTGAATTTTTCAAGCACATTTTCCTAAGTGAAAAATATACTCACTATGACTTAAACTCTCTGAGAAAATACATAAAAATGTGATAGTTCAAGTGAATGTGATTTTTCCATTAGCATTATCATGGATCCTTTGTGAGAGTAAGCACTTAAATATTATCATAATAAAATGTGATAATATATTCATTTATAGGCCCCAAATAAAGATTGAAAAAAATGGATCCAAATGGATTCTTTGGATACAACAGAAGCCACTATATACTCATACTCTACTGTAGAATAGATAACAATTAAATACTTTAAACTCTTCTAGTTAACATATCCTCTAGTAGGACTGAATAAATATCATAACCATGGATTTAGATCATTTTTATGTGTCTAAATTATAGAATCTTTATAACTCTATATGACTATCACCACATATCCTCTATATATCAGGAATATATCCTTAGTATGCCTCAGATACTTAAGGATAATCTTAAAATTATACCATTTCTATTCACCGGTATCAGTTTAATATCTACCCATAATAATTAAAGCATAGGAAACATCAATCCTAGAACATATCATGGAATACATGATTGGTACTATATTAGAATCATATGAGATAAAAATTATTCTATCTCTTTCCTATTATATAATGGGACACATTTTATTTGAATAATGTATACTACGAGACACTAGAAGAAATCACCTATTGGATTAGTCTATATTAAATATATTTAGTATCTAGTCAATGTACATACTTTGAACTATTATAAGTAACATCTTGGATCTATCATGAATGATATTGATCCCTAGAATTTAGGTTGCTTCACCCAAATATTTCATAGAGAAAAACTTGTTCAACCAGTTCACAACTGACTGTAAGATTATTATGTTGTTTCAAATAAGTAATATGTCATACAAATATACTACATGGATAACAACCACATTCCCACTGAACTTCTTATAAATACATGGATCACATTTGTTCTTAAAGAAATTTTTTTTATAGATTCATAAATCTGAATGTTCCATGTCCTAGATTTTTACTTCAATATATAAATAGATATATGCAACTTTCATACCTTTTTGGTATTACCTAGAGTAAAAAAACCTTTTAATTATTGTTTTTTGGATAAATATAGCATAATGAATCAAGTGCATGTGTGTGGATGGGGGGTGAATTGAGTTATTGAAATTTTCCTATATTAATAACCACCCTCTCTTTAAGAATGAATGATTATGATCTTATTCATATAAAATATAATCAATGGAATTAAAAATAGAAGATAAACATAGAAAAAAATAATTTATAGTGGTTCATGACCCAAATATCACCTAGTACACTATACCAATAATCTATTCCCTGAGTTTGGTGTTTTTCACCACACTAGCCCTTTTTTGGGGGGCTTCCCAATTGAGTAAAAGAATAAATGACTTGTTAGAAAAGGTGAAAGAGATTTCAACCATGCTATATATTTACAATAAATGTATATTTTCTTAAAAAACCCGATCACAATTTGTAAATATAAAAAAAATATAAAAATTATGATTCATAGAAGTTCAACACACAATTTCAAGAAACAACTGACAGATGATGAAGATACGTACAGAAAAGATAGATATATTCAAAGTGAAACTATCAAGCTTCTTCTATAGAAAAGGATAATATGTAAATCACATCAATAAATATGATCAAGAAATTATCATTTAGAAATATGTGTATCCTATGAACTATATATATTTTATTTTATAACTTCATATATCTCTATGTATCACCACCTATATTCAAGAAACTAATAGATTTTATTTTATATATCCTATTTTTAATTTTAACTAAGAACTCTTGATAACTGAAATGATTGAGAAAATAATACTATTAAAATCTAGATTGAAAGGATCTTAATTAGTTTTGGTCCTTATTTTCAAAATATGGAATGACCAGAGATGATTGGGTGTAGTAGATTTTGTATTCACCAGATTTTCCATTCTTGAAAAAAAGACACACTTTCCAAATCAAATTTTCTTCATTTATAAAATTTATTTTATGATGCACATAAAATCATAAGTTAAATTTCTAAAAATATTAAAATTTTAAATAATATATCCAAATGATATTTTAAATCTGAGAGTTAAATATATATTCTCTAGAGGATAACATGATCTATGTAATATAAAATCTAAGAAGCACTATTTCATAAGATAATTTCTGCTTCATAAGATAAAAAATTCCATAAGAAAAAAAATCATATATTTGACTTCTTTGACTCATAATATAATTCATTTATAAAGTTCCCTTTAGTAAGATAATTTATCATCTCCATAATAAAATTTACTTACACCATAAGATAATCTCTTTACATTAATTTTTAAGATAAAATCTGTTACTACAAACTGAAATTTTGACTATCTGTAAGAGAATTATTTGGTGTGTAAGATAAATCTTAGACATGTAAAGGAAATTTATTTGAAAAACTTCTTGACGACAGATAACCGAATTTAAGAGAGTCAAGAATATAATATATGATCTTAAAACAATTAAAATAAATAGATCATTAAAAAATGTGGTTTTTTGTCATAAAAACATAATATATATATATATATATATATGTTGGAAAAACATTACTGAGTCCAAAAATTAGTTCATATAGACATCTTATTGAAGGATCTAGTTAAAGAAATATTATTTCGACAGAGAAAAGATAACCCATGACCCCCATTCGAGATGGGTTCAGTTTAGACCAATGGATGATTGTGGGGGGTTCATTTCTTTCACAATTACTAATATATGGTAACCATTATCATTCTTAATTTAAACTCCCAACAGTTCCTTCATTGATAAATTACTATGGACCTGCTTTCCGAAAGTAGATGGTCAATTGAGATTTCAGACTTGATGATTCTTAGGGACTCTCATTGGTCAATAGGATGAGTGGTTGGACTCATCACACCCTTTTTGGGGGGAATTATTGCCTACTATGGGAATCTATTATAGATTTAAGAAATGTTCAAGAATCTATTCTTAATCCCGATACAAGACCATTTACCATAACAAAACAATTATAGGTTAAGTCTCTTTTGTATACAAAAGAAAGGGGAATCTCATTTTTGAATCAATTTTTATGTATTAGAGGTTCTTCATCCATTTCCCCAGTAATGGGTAGCTGTTTATATGATAAAGCTATACAACTAGGTACTTCATAATTTTCTTCCATATAGGGAGGCAGTTAATATTATGAGAGGATTGATCCACTATGAGGTATCCTACATATCCTAACTATTATAGGAATAAAAACCCATGTAGTTCTTTAAACCCACATAGTTTAACATCATATGTAAAGGAATTATGTGTGGGAACTAAGGCACCCGATATTTGTGCTAAAGTCTCAAAGAGACATCCTACATATCCTGGTTAGTGTAGGGATCAGAGTTATCATAGTTAAATCATGCCCTTGGGACTCACCCCAAGGTCGATTCCCTTGTATAAGGGATATTTATACCATACCACTCATCGGGGCATATATACTGAGGTTTCCCAGGATGATGGAGATCCACGACATCAATTATGTCTTCATTGTGACTCTCTAAGCCCACGTGATGTATACTCAGTGTGAGAAACAAGGGATAATAAGTGATCAAACTAATTACATATGGGTAAAAGACATTCATACTAAAACAAAACTTGGATGTTAATATTGAGATCGAGCATCTGGGAGGCATCCTACGTATCATGGTTATGGAAGGAATCAGATCCATCATAGTTCTGTTTATTTCTCATTCCATAGAGGGATGAGGTAGAGTGATCATCCCATTGGAATTATTGGGTCCCAATGGTTGAAATATGAGTGATATTGAGTTTACATCAAAATGGATGCTTATTTGAGATCAAGACTTTGAATGAAATCCTAAGAATCCTAGTCATTACATGAATCAAAGTCCTCATAGTTCAATTGATTGAGGTTTACATGCTGAGTTTTCCTTATATATAAGACATATCATATTATGCCACCGATCAAGACTTACACTATAAGGATTCCCTATATAAGGGACATATCATATTATGCTTCTAATCAGGGATCACACATTGAGTTTTCCCCATATGTGGGACATTTTATATTGTTCCACTGATTGGGGATTACACTATGAGGTTGACCTCACCTTTTTAGAGGATTACAATGAAAATGATATGATTATTTCAACTCTATAAGCCCATGTGAGCTATGATCAGTGTGTGAAATAAGGGATGAAAAATGATTAGTCTCACTAATTTGGATGTGGGATTTAAGTGATGGGACCTCCCTTCATATGACTAATATAGAGCTCAAGCCTTAGAGAGGCATCCTACATATCCCGATTATGGAGGGAATCAGAGTCCTCATAGTTACCTGGATTGGGGCTTACACATTGAAATTTCCCTATTGTAGGGGCTTACACACTAAGGGTGGAAAAATTTATCACGTATTTGGATTCCCTTTGACCCTACCTTCTTATTTTCCTGACATGATTGACTACCTTATTAACATTCTTTGATTGTATATTTGAAATGTTAGATGGTGTCCTGAAATTTCTAGTTATATTTAAGAAATGTCGAAATGAAATCATGTGATCAAGTTGGATTGTCTGAGGGAAACTATGTATCCTGGATGAAATATTTGTGGGTTATCACATGATCAAGGCTAACTTGTCTATAGGACATCATGAGGCCCGACTAGTAGATCTTGGGAACCATAACATGATCTCAGTATGCTTTTCTTGAGGGTGTCACATGATATGACTAACGTGCCCTAGTATCATCACTAGAGTTGAATGAAACAATTGAAGGGCATAGTGAGAGTCAATGTGACCTGTCTCAGAGGGTGTCACATGTCCCAGATGACATATTGAGAGGTCATCATGAGATTTGTCTGATGTACCCTAGGATCATCATGAGAGCTGGTTGACATGCCCGAATATGACCATAATTCTTCACTAACATGAATTAGTGATTCCATATGAGTCTGAGGACATGTATAAAGTTCATCTTGAGGCTTGAAAGGTAAACCTAGAGGGTTTCAAATGACTTGGGTGAAATGTCCAAGGGGAACGATGTGACTTGATTTGACATGTACAAAGGGATTTTTATGACCCGAACAGTATACCAAAGGAGTGTTGTGAGATCTGTATGACATGTCCTGGTGTTGTTTCATGTCAAGGGTGGTTCATGAAAAGTGGACGAGGGTCTGCATGTATGTTCTTTGTATAAGTCTTTCTCCACCTTCAGTATTCTTTCTATCTTTATATTGAGGATGACTTAGTGTTTTTCAGTGTTATCTTATTTTAAGTCTCGTGAGATCTAGAATATTCCCAATATATTCTTTTAGTTTCCTTCCAGAGGTCCTTCGAATGATCTCTAGTGGTAATGTGAAGTGCTTATGCATGTCGCATGATTTCTTTGGCTATTCTCCTGTATCTTACCTGATGGGAAACTTTCCGGATATGAGATCAACAATTTCAAGAAATCCTCTCTGCCACATGGATGAAAAAGGGCCAACTTCTCATCCATAGAGTAGTGGTGAATTTTTCATGATGGGGTGGGGTATTTATAGTCCACTCCACCTTAGATATTTTCCACTTTATGCAGTATATATGGAATGAGTCGAGGTAGTAGTTGGTGGAGGTATTCTTCATCACATGTTCCATGAGATCCTACCATATTCATGTAACATCACCTAATTTTCAGAAACCATAATATCATCCCATCAATTCCTCCTTTATTAGATTATTTATTGCATTATTTCTAATTAATAGAGATTCTTTGAATCATGCAGACATTCCAAGGAAATTTTATGTTTTTATTTTGACAAGTCCAAGGTATTTCATGAGATCAGGGCTCCTCCATAAGGCCTTCACGTGATCTTGGGCGACTTTTCTTGGAATTTCCATGAGATTGGGATGGCTTCTCAAAAGGGCTTCATGAGATTAGGCCTACTTGTCAAGAGGTCTCACAAGAACATATTTTAGACATATTTGGCATGTCATGAGAGATTTATAACCATGAGAGACTTCCAAAAATCCCCCAAATTATTTCCTTTATTTTAAAAAGGTGTGGGAGTTCACGAGTTTTTCAGGTTGTTGTCGGGGATAATCACCTTACCTCATGTTGATATATCTTATGATCGAAAAAGAGGTCTTATAAAGATGTGTGATAACTTAATGTATAAATCCATATGATTGTCCTTAAGGATCCAAAATGGGGAGTTCACATTTTCCTAGACATACCTGAGGTCGTTCACATGATGAGAATGAAAAGCCTATGGGATTTTGTGTGATGGGTTAGACATGTCACTGAGGTATTACAACATCATGAGGATTTCCGCCGGTGTATCACGTGATGTTTACGACTGAAATAGGCTTACTCTTCCTCATCCCCTATTTTTTTATTTATTTTATTTTACAAAGGTGTGGGGGTATCGTGAGTTTTCTTGAATTTTTTCAAGGAAAATCATTCCTTTCATTGGTAATGTGTCGTGTGAAATTTATAACCATAAGAGGCCTCCACCCTTTCATCATTTTCCTTCTATTATCGAATTAATTTAGGATGGGCTATTAAGATCTCACCGGTTGAAAATACACATGTCATGGGAGAGCTTATTTGGCTGCTAATCCCTGATTAGTGGTTGCCTGAATAACTTTCTCAAGAGCAATTTTTTTTTCAAAGTGGCTATGGGATATTTTTCTATTCATGCACCACACGTGACTATCTTCATTACCTTCTATTGGTCATATGATCGTATAAATCTTGGGGGTTTACACAATCCAGGAATATTTTTCCACCTTATTCTTCCTTTTATTTGAAGGGAAAATAATTCCCATATCGAGGTATTTATTCCTTTGTGATGTTGTCGATTCTCATTTGGTAGAAGTTAACAAATTCCCCCACCTCAGGAGTGACATCTGTGGGGAAAAAGGCTCAGATATGAGAAAATTAGATGTCTGTTTTAGTCTTTGGTGTTGTCACAAGTTGGTATCCTGGGTGATGTTTAGTCTTCCAAGAGACCATTGGTATTCCTCAGAATTTTCTATATATAGAGGAGCATAGGTCATCCTTATTCACTATTTACTTGACCATCATTGCTCTTTCCCCTTTATTCCGTTTCACATCCTTGTTGCAAGATCATTCTAAATACCCGATCACTAGTCCCTTCCATGATACCATTTTTCAAGAACTCCCCTAAAAGACTTATTTTTTTAGGTGCCTGCTAAAACCAACTAGGAACATTCATTTGGTAATTGGTTGAACTTCAATCATGGAGATGGGATTATTTATGATTTACACAACTTTTTTGTTGATCCGATATTGTGTGAATCGTCAAATATACCCATCCTTTTCATAATATCATGTAATATTGAATGTAAGGATATGAATATTTAAATCATAACAAATTATCCTTTTAGAGATACTCATGAATTGCTGCCAGCACAAGATTTTTTATAGATGTATATGTTCTAGTTATATTGATATCACCTAATTTTAAAAAGGAGAATTGGTTAGAATATATGTACCTAGAGAGATAATTTACTTCTTTTTCCAAATTCGATAAGCTTGGTGAGCATAGATTGATTTTTGTTAAGTCCATATGGTGGTCCTTACAATCTTTAACATTATTTCAGTCTAGATTGCTTCTATTCTATAGTTTAGGGTCTTTTATAATAGAACTTATATATATGTAGTTTGGGGTCTTTTATCTCAGACCTTCTATAGCTGTAGTCTAGGTTCTTTTAGCTCAAACCTTCTATAGTTTTAGTTTAGGGTATTTTATCTCTGACATTAAATTTATTTAGTTTAGGTAATTTTAGCTCAAACCATATATTTCTTTAGTTAAGGGTCTTTTCGCTTGGACCTTATATTCCTTTAGTTTAGGTTCGTTTAGCTTGGACCTTCTATTATTTTAGTTTAGGGTCTTTTAGCTCAGACCATCTATTTCTTTAGTTTAGGGTCTTATAGACCAGACTTTCTATATCTAGAGTTTATAATCTTTTAGCTAAGACCTTCTATTGGATTATTTTTGGGTCTTTTAGCTCAGACCATCTATTGATTTAGTTTATGGTCTTTTACCACTTACCTTATATTGATTTAGTTTATGCTCTTTTAGTGTTAAAGCTGACCCAAAACACATTGAGTTGTTGGGCTCTTCCATGGTGTTTCTAAGGCTCATGAGGATTAGAAAGACCTTTTTGTAGAGTGACAAATTTTCTAGAAGACCATAGATGCATATATATATGATCCATAGGTATACATACATAGTCAAGAAAAGGGTATCTTGAAGTTGGGTATCTTTTAAAGGGGATATAGAATATTTACAGAGGTAATATTGGTTGAGGGAAAATAATAGTGATTATAGGTCTTCCTAGATTGTTGGAATATGGGTGATTTAATTCATAACCCAATATTTGAGTATGTGAACATGGGATAGGGAAGACATGCTGGGTATGTCCCTTAACACTATAAGATTCTAGGTTCCACTGTGGTGTTTCCAGTGCTCATAAGGATCAAATATCCTTTATGAAAAGGAGGATATGCCTTTAGTTGGTGGATCGAGGCCCACATACGTCGGTAGAAATGCTAAGAAAATATGATGTCAAATCATTTCTGAGGGCCATAAAAGATTTTTGAAGACTCAAAAATTTAAATGATGAGGTTGGGTGTAAGAGGAAATCTATCCATGAAGGGTTCTAGAACCCTAGGTTAGTTTAGATCTTGATTATGAAGCTTGATCCCTATGTATATTGGTTTTGAATCACAAGGTATGGGCCATCAAAGGTTCAGAAATGGAGTGTCACATTTTGGCCTTGGGAAAGGGTAAAAAACATGGTGACATAACATCGAGGATTTAAAATCCACTTGGATAGTTTGGTACAGAGATAGTAATTCATGGTCCAAAATGATCAAGTCTAGAGAATAATATGGGATAGTCATACCGGGGGTAGTTTAGATCACACTGACATGTTGAGTTCTACTGTACTAATTCCAGGTCTCACAAGGATAATAAATCCCTTTTTATACAGTGAAAATTTTTATTGATGACCATAAGCGCATATGTAGGAGCCATAGACATACATGGATAGTCAAGAAAAGGGTCCCTTGAAGTCGGGTATCTTTTCTTAGGGCCATGGAAGATTTATGGTGATCTGAGACAACCAAATCATGAAGTGTGATTTGATAAAAGTGTAATATCCAATAAGGGTTTGAGCACCCTAAAAATTGTGTCACCGCCTAGTGAACATAATATCACAGTAGAAAGATGTGAAAAATCATTACTCTAACTTTTTCCTAAACCAGGGGGTCCAATGAGTATAACATGGTTTTTACTAGGGCTATGGAGTAAGCCCTATGAGATTTATGTCTTATTTATTTATGCCCTAGTTTTTTTTCATAAACTCTAGAGATATAGAGTTTATCCAGAGTTGACTTGAATTTTTCTCATGCTCCCCTTTGCAGGTTTTCAACCTAAAAGGTTTTGTGTCTCTTTCGCTAGTAGTTTAAAGGCTTACGATTTGGACTATTATAGGCTAGAGTTCAATGTCATACAACTTTGGACAATAGTGCAAGCGGTTTAAGGTCATGAAGCACATGAACCAAACATGGGGAATGATACATAAGAGACTAATTAGGATACCCAGGGTTAAGAGTACCCCAATTTCCTTCTGAGTGGCAGTTGAGACCGATGTAAATCATGGATTGAGTTCCTCAGGTCACAAGGATGGTCTAGGAAAATCATACAAAGAGTAGTTCAGATCATAATAAGATGTTTAGTTCCACCATTGTGATGTCAGGGCTCACAAGGATCTAAAATCCTTTTTTACAGAGTGAAGAATTTGATTGATGACCATAGACACATATGCAGGAGCCTTAATAATGCATGCATAGTTAAGAAAATGGTCACTTGAATCCAAGTATCTCTTCCAAGTGCCATGAAAGGTTTGCAACAACTTGAGGTACTCGAGACATGAAGTTTGATTTATGGATTGAGGTGATTAAAAGATGGAGGAATCAAACCAAAATCTATTTGACTAAGTTTTGGCTCTCTTGGTCCACTGATTAAGGATGAAACATGGGTGATAGTTTACCTAGTTTAATGTCATGTAGTGGGGAAATTCTCCGTGCAGTTTAATATCATGTGGTAAGACTATTTTTTGTTCAGTTTTTCATCATGTGATAAGGAAAATTTTCATACAGTTTATCATCATGCGGTATAGAAATTTTTTATATAGATTATCATTATATGATTAGAATTTTTTTATTTTGAAGGTTTGATTTCTTGTGTCTAGGAGGTTTTCCTTGAAGTTTAATGTCATGTGGTAAGTACGTGGTAACCGATGTGAAAATTTGTGCAATACAAATTGAATGTGCAAGAAGATCTCATATAGATTGGATTTGTACATAGATAAAGTGGTCTTCCATGTTTCAGTACCTATGTAGTTGGAGTTCATTTCTTTTTTAGTTTTTATATCTAGGTTGAGAATTGGAGATCCAGCTGTCAATATGTATCCTCTGATGATAGGAATCAAGATACACATAGTTCTTGAATGGAAAAATTTCTACACAGGTCTGAACTATATATAGAAGTGGGAATTATTTTTGTTGTTGTTGTAGTTGGTACCAATATTGAAGATCTAGGTGTTAATATGTATCCTCTGATGATATTAATCAAGGCACACATAGTTCTTGGGAAACCATGCAGTTTAAAGTCATGGGTAAAGGATGTTGGATTCCCAACATGAAAAGGGGAATTTTGGTTGGACCCCAAGATGGAGATCTAGGGATCGCTATGTATCCCATCATAAAAGGAATCAAGTTGTACATAGTTCTTGAGGAATGGCCTTCATGTGGAAGTCTGTACTATACGTAGAGATTAGGCATCTTGTATCATGTTGTGGCTGGAACAAGATATAGGATCGATTCATCCCTAAGTATCTCATTGAAAATGAGAATCAATTCATGATTAGTTATTTAATTGAGGTGTGGTAGGTGGCCATCACCAATAATAGTAACCCTCTCATGTGAGGCCCATAAAGATGTACAGTTTTATGTCATGCAGGGATATCAATTATTAAATTTCTCTTCATGTGATGATGAATCATGGTGTTCCTTTAAGTTCTTTTATTTAGGATCATAATGAACCCATCATGATCTTATATTACTTTTTTATGTTGGGAATCCCTTACTGAAATTCCAAATATCACATGAGGTATACTCAGTGTAAGAAATAAGGAATGGAAAAGGTTTTTCTCACTAGGAAGATTCAATCAAGGATATGATATGGGTATTTTATACCATTTTTGTGGATGGACTAAGATATCAAATCAAGTCATCCCTATTTATCTCATTGAAAATGATAATCAAGATATATGTAGTTTTATAAACCTATGCAGTTTAATGACATGAAGATATGACATTGATCACCCATCATGATGGAAAAGGAAGGTTGTGGTTGGGACCAAGACTAGAGTTTCAGGCATCACTACATATCTTATGAGTATAGGAATCAATCCACACATAATATTTTTGGTAGATATTCACTTGGTGGAGTTATCTCTCATATAGGTATAGAGGAATCCCATCCTTACTTCACATAGAACTGTATGGTGTACAGTGAGTCATTAGCAAGATAGTTTTTTCCTTATTGTTTAACGTCATGTGGTGAGGAATTAAATTGTATAATTTAACATCATTCAGTGAGGAATTCAACTATGAAGTTTAAAATCCTACAGTGAGGACCTGTTCCATATAGTTTAGTGTCATATAGTTAGGACATATCTATTCAGTTTAATGTATTTTGGTCAGGACATGGGGTGCCATGCAGTTTTAACTCTTACTGCCAGGAAGAACTTGTGTAGTTTAACATCATGCAGTTAGGATAACATTTATACAGTTTAATATCATGTAAGTATGATGAATGGATGAAGTTACAATGATGTGGATGCCAATATGATGATATCTATGAAAATTATTTCTTGAGAAACCTTGCATTGGTAGAGGGTGTAAAACACTCTCCATCCATTGTTGGCAATGAGTAGGCTCCATTGTGATAAACCTTATGTAAGATGTTAGGGACTTCCAATTTAGGTTCCATCTTTGGAGTCTTCTTTCTTGGTATCATTGGGGTTCTGAGTGCCAACACCAGTTCTCCTTGGAGGAATGAACGAAGGAAGGCATTTTTATTAAAGTTCCATGTGATCTAATTCTAATGAACCTAGAGGTTATGAAATGTATGATACCTATTATCATTGATATTCTCCAATTCATTCACCATATTTTTCAATTACTCATTTTCTGAGAGCTATTTGAAAATGGCTATTTGGAGTGAAGGTAGCTAGGCTTCTATGGGTAGTACTGCCTCGGTCCTATACACCAATGAGTATGGTGTTGATTGTGAAATAGTATACATGGTGGTAACATAGGCCCATAAGGTATGGAGGATCTTGTCCAACTAATAATTCTTATCTTTTTTTACCATCTTTTGGAGTATATTTGAAAGAGTCTTACTGATGTCCTCTACCTGTCCATTTTATGCATCATGATAGAGAGATGAGTGATTGGACTCGATGTTTTATTCCTATTATAATTTCTTCAACTCTGTAGAATAGATGTTAGTGACATTTCCCATTAATATTTTTTGAGGGACCTCAAACCAGGTCATGATATGTGAATTTAAAAAGTTGATAATGTTGTTTTTCCCAACTTCTTTAAGGGGTATTACCGTATCCCATTTAGAAAAGAAGCTAGTGGAAGTAAGGATGTACTTGAACTACTTAGCTGTGTTTAGGGGATATAGCCCCACAACATCCATACACCAAACAAAAAATGACAAAGAATATTTAGGTGTATTAAGAAATTCTAGGGGTCGATGGATGAAGTTTTCATGGGCCGGTAACGCAGGAAATTTCTTGTTAAATTCCACATAGTCGTATATCATGGTTTTCTTGTAATATCCCAACCTTCTAATTTGTTAGGAGATCCTATTCCCAAATTGATGAGTGTCATAGGAGCCTGTATGAACTTCTTCTATGATGGAATTAATATCTCTTTCTTCTATGTATCTGAGGAAAATTTCATCAAAGATTCACTTTTAGAGGTATTTTTTCTCATTTGGACCATCCTATAGGATAATGTTCTTTGAAAGCCATGAAACATATTCCCTTCCAGATTAGTCTTTCTGGAGATATTTGTATTAAAGATAACTGATTATGGGCACCATCCATCTAGGGTTGGTTGTCAGTATAGTTTTATTGGGGGGTGGTCACCTGATTGATTTCTTCCATATCAAAGATGATGATCAATGAGATCATTCTTCGATGTGTGATATAGAACATTGATTCCTCTTGATTAGGATTGGCTAGGATGGTGGCTACATTATCCAATGAATCAACTTGAGTATTTTGTGACTGGGGAAAATGATGTAAAATGGTATCAAAAGGGAACTCTACCATTATTCTTATAACTTAGTTAGCGATATGACATATTCTTATTTTCCGATGTCATAGTCACCATTTATATACTTTATCATAAGTTATGAATCCTCTTTAATATTTCAGTAGGCTATCTACAGATGTAGGGATAATTCCAAGCCATTAATGGGGGCTTGGTATTCTTCCTTATTATTCATGCAACCTTCAGATAGTGAGAAATAGTAGGGGAATTTTTTTTTCTAGAGAGATAAATACAATTCCTAAGCCAACCTAATTAAGCTTTGAGTTTTCTATTATTTTACTAATAGGACTTAGGGAGGTGCCTTCAAAATACATCTCCCATGTTCAGGGAGTGTCATGGGTATATAATACCTCCTTATCTGGATGATTAGTGTCTATTAGTGTATTTTATAGGGTAGGACGATCCATAAGAAAATCAACAAGGGATTTACCTATAACCAATTTATGTGGTATGAAATGAATGTCATATTGTTATATAATGAATTCCCATTGGGATAAATGCCCAATAAATATATAATAACCAAGGATATACTTGAGAAAATCAATAAAATAGAGTAAGTGGAATTTGTGGTGCTAAAAGTAATGCCTCAACTTTTTTATTGTGAAGATGTGTTCAAGGAAGTTCTTATTGACATCAGAGCTCAGTACCTATCATCATTCGAATAAGGAAGTGGAGGATTTTCTCTCCACCACATCATTTTCATTTATGTGGAGGGAACCTGGTGATAATTCCATTGAATCCACATACAAGATGAGTGGACTCCCTTACACTGATGAAATTAGAATAGTTGGGTGTAGTAAATACTTCACGAGACTCTTAAAGTATTGTTGGCGGTCATCATTCTATTGATAGGTGATTACCTTCCTCATTATCCTAGTGAAGGGGAGAGATTTATTGGCTATGTTGGCTATGAAACTTCTAATGTAGGTGATGTTCCCTTAGAGCCCCTTCAGTTTTCCAAGATTTCTAAGGGTGACATTTCTAGAGTTGATCTAGTCTTCTCTATGTCAACATTGATGACATAGTGTCATACTACAAAGCCAAGTAACTTCCTTGATGATAACAAAAAGGACCAATTTAGTGGATTCATCTTTAGACTATACTGTAGCAGGTTTTCAAAGATTGTTTGAATGTCCATGAAGTGATCACATCACTACCAAGATTTGACCTCTAGGTCATCAACATAACATTCATCTATTCTTCCCAAGAATGGATTAAAGATATGATTCATGTCACATTGATATGTGGTTCTAGTGTTATTTATCCAAAAGGGAATGACCTGATAACAGAAGATCCTCTGAGTCACTCTGATGGTAGTGAATTCTTCATATTGAGGGGGAATCTTTATCTGATTGTATCCCGAATACCTGTCCATCAAGGAAAGGGCTTGGAAGCCAAAATTTAGATTGATCAAGAGTTCTATGATTGGTATGGGAAATATTTTTTTATGAAATGTCGATTAAGTTATCTAAAATCAATGTATACCTTAATATTCCCATTCTTTTTCTCGATAGGGATGATTTTATAAATCCATATTAGGTATTTCACTTCTCAAAAAAAGTTGGATATGATCAGTTTTTCAATTTCCACCTCTACATTGGTGTAATGAGAGGGGTGATTCCTTTTGGATTCCTTCTTGAAGCCTCAATTATAATATGGTAATCTGAGATGGAGAATATCTATATTTGGATTCAATCCAGGAATTTCTATATTGTTCTAATCACACCCATATTAATGTTTCTTGAGAAATTCAAAATACATATCTTTCTCTTTGATGGGAATGGAAGAAATGATTAGAATATTTTTTAGGACTTATTCTAATCCCAAATTTATTTTTCCTAAGCTCTTCAATAGTGGTGGAGATACCTTCTTCAAATGTAAGAAGAGAATTTCTGAGGCTGTCCTTATCATATTCCACTTATGAGTCTATGGAGACATTTCCAAATGATATTGGAAATATAGGGGCTTATCTTTCACTAATGGGGTGAGAGATACCGTGAGAAGAGACATTATCATCCCATACTTCTTGATTCATTTTAGAGATATTTCAAATCTAATTATCTATCACACTGTCACTGGGGATAGGAGAAGCGTAGACCTCTAGGGTCAATTCTATTACCATGGACAGATTTATGGGGAGCATATAGTCATTGTTGAGCATTTTTTAGGGATTTATAGGGGTGCCCCGAAGCCATTAGGGCATACAACCTATATATCATCATCCACTATTGAGTTTTTTTACTTCCCTTTTATAGAAATATGATCTAGTATATGTGTCTCTTCAAGTCTCAAAGTGGTAATTTTCACTACGAAGTATGCCTTCCATTCCATCAATGGGGTATTTTAGACACTGATGGAATGTTGAATATACAGTCATGTGGATATGGAGCCAGGGCCTTCTAAGTAGAATATTTAATGTAGTGTCTTGTAGGATAACCATAAAATCTACGTCAGATGTGAGATCTCTAAATTGATCTTCTATTTTGATCTTTATGAGAGTTATTTTTCTAATTCTTATCATACCTTTGAATGGTTATATTTATGGGATATAAATACCCTTCCCTATATCCCAAAAATATTAGGGTTTGAACATGGATGAGTTTAATCCCATAACCATTATAAATCATAGACCTTTATGCATCGACATTATTGTGTCTACTGAAAACATAGAGGGGTCTAATATGACCATACATAACCTCTTATTGATCATTATCAGTGAATCAAATGTTGAAATGAAATTATAATGTTATGGTCTCTATTCGATAGACCTCTACTACACTGACTTATATCTCAAATTATTGTGGGATTCAGAGAGCTTCAATGAGTGCCTCCCTAAGTTATTTTGAAATATGGGTTGCATTGACGATTAAGAGTTTTCATAGGACAACTTCCAACTATTTAAAAAAAATTAATTTTCTTCCAAAGGTCAATGCTTCTTGATGTGGTGTTTCTCCTAGACATGTGACCCAGGGGACAATGTATTTGAGGTGTACAAGCCTGGTACTTATAAATAATTCGAGAGATCATCTTCTTCTACTGGTACAGGTCATGATGGACTTCCCTATTTCTTGGTTTGATCAGATAATAGAACCACTGCTAGGTGGTTAGGTAAGACAACTATGTGAAGATGACTGCTGAAGGGTTTTGGGACATGTCCCCACCACTTTTAGGCTTGCTGGAGTTCTTTCCCATGATTCTAATATGTATATATGTTATCCATGGGGATGTGTTCGGAATATTGGGTTTGACCATGCATGTTCTATCCCCTATATCCTCTGTTCCTATGCATGTGGCCTCATATTCCCTAGTAATGCATTAGAAACTCATATTCTAAGGCATATTCATCATTGATGAAAAGGTATCCAACTTTATCTTTTTGAATGAACCAAATATGATATCTTCATCCAATGAGGATTCTGTTTAGTGGGGTGGTTCCCATACAACAGATGTTGTAGGGAAGAAATAAAAAAGATTTAGATCATGCATTAGAGTAGAATATGACTCCTAAAATTATGTTTCTTCCTACTTGTAACAGTTTCTCCCACCTTTGGGTGGGATATCTAATATCTCTTTTTTAGGTGGTGGAGCAATTTTAGGTCTCAATAGCTGTTCTATTAGGGTGAAATGAGCTTAGTAAACTATTTTTCGAGTCATCCAATTATTGAACTTATGCTGACACTTGGATGAAACTTTTTTTTCAAATATTCCTCTTCTTAAGAATAGGAAATAGTTATGTAGGCACCCTATCTAAGGAGTTATATAACACCACTTATCCAAAATTGGCCATTTGTTGAAGGAAATATTCGAAGACAAAGCAGTCTTAGATATTATAACCCAAACATATATGGAAAGGGAACTAATTGGGACCACCAGTGAGGTTTACCTCATCAAGATTCTTGGGATGTGTTAGTGTGAGTAGGTTATTTTCCATGGCTACAAATAAATAACTAGGTAATTGTTCATTTCATAAGGATTATGATTTATTCATTTTTTCCACAAATCATGGACATCCTTGGTTTCTCTGTGCTTCTGGATAAGGGTGATTCTATGGTTATCTCTACTCGATAGGAGGTACAAAGTGGTTCAAAACCTTCCAAGGTTCTTGGATGGGAACCAATACTAGATTGAGTGTGATATCTAAAACATCTACTATGGATAGCCTTTTCCACTATTCTACAGAAATGAATAGTGGTTTATATCGGGTTCACTAAATGGCATCTTAACGACATTGTGCTATTTTTTTAAACTCACTCAATCCACCTAGATACTTCATTAGGATTATAGGTGTCTAAAACTCATCTTGAAGATTTTCATCATAGAGTTCCAATAGCTTCTCTTGTGACAGAGGTATGTTGAGTGAATATGTTAAAACTTTACATATGGTTATGAAGTTAGACAACCTATCATTTTCATGTAGTTTTCAGTTCTTCAGGTTGACGATTTTAATTTTACATATCATGGAACTGAACTAATAATGGAATTGACGAAGAAGGTATTCCCATCCAACAACAGAACCAGCTGGAAGATTGCTTTACCAGAAAAGGATGGACCTACTGGATTCTGTACACAACACTTCAACTTTTTTCCACCTGTTGATCTTGAGGGCCCATCATCATCCTGCATTGGGATAAAAATGTGTGAGATTCTATTCAGGGTCACCAAAACTATCAATGGTGGAGAAGGAAGGATTGATGAAATTGGGTGTAGGCAATGTGTTTTCCACCCACTCAGGATATGAATTCCTCTCAGGATACATAGGTGTGTTTTACCCTTCCATGGATTGCATTTGAGTAGCCATAAACTCTATGATGTTAAAAATATCTGGAGGAACTAATATCTAAGCTCCCTCACATCTACAAGGAGTGGGTGTGGCTCTATGAGGTAGCCCTTACTTTGACTCCTGTTTATTCTTGATTCATCATAAGACAGAATGATTAACCTAGAGAGAGAGAGGCTATCACCGCAACAGAGGGAAGTCACAATCATTTTCAACTTCCTCATCTATGTTCACCATCTACCTGGATCCAAATCTAGTTTTATCCTTAGATAACATTATTTCAAGAATATTATATATTTGAGAGGGAGAATATTTTCCACAGCCTGAAGACAATAACCAGTGGGAATATTTCCCATGAGTAACTAATTTTTGTGTTGTATAAGAGTTTCTTTATCACTCTCATATTGTGAAAATTGTTCCTTCAAGGAAGGAACCTCAACTCTTCTTGGTGGTTATTAGGATTTATTCACACCTTTTTCTTTATTTCTGTCTGTGTTTTTATATATATGTGGACTCTAGATATTCATAGGTAATATATTTTGGTGCTTTCTTTTGTTTTGGGTGCGTGCAACCTTGGTTAGTGCATTCAGATTACCCTCCTCTTGGGGTATATCTTTGTTGTTTTATATCTATGCATTTGAGTCTTGATCCGTAATTTTTTTCATGTTTATAATGACAAAATTCACAGAGGTATATAGGAAAATGGTTGTTATCCCTTTACTTTTGATGCAACATGATGATTCTATATTTATTTTGTTAGGGTCATTATTTGAACCCTTAACCATATTGGGCCATTATGGCCTGTGAACCTAGTGGGGTTTGATCGCCTTCACTATACGCTCCTCATAACTTGGACTATTAACAATGAACTTGGGGGAGTTTCTAGTCGTGATTTCCGAGAGGGACCCAACAATCATAGATTTGTCTTATAGTGGGAGAAACAGGTGGGATGTAGACTGTTGTTTTTACCTATAAACCTAGATAAGATTGATTCCCACTATAGTGATGACGATGATGAAAATTATCCTATAAGTGTAGGTTTGGGTTCATTTGGGGATGCAATTGGAAATGATTGGTCCTATTGTTGAGGATTTAATGATTCTAGTTGAGGATTTGATGACTCTAGAGAAGGACATGAAGATATAAATGTCCCCAAACCATTGGGGAAGGGGTGATCTTGAATCACATTGGATTTATCTAGGAATATCTTAGGGGATGATAAACCTGGTGATGGTGATTGAAGTATAAATACCCCCAGCCCAGTGGGATGGGGTATATTTGCAGTTGCTACTAGTATATTCTGGATCCTCTTGAGAATTGACGATATGAGAGGTGGAGGTGATTTCAGATATTCCCCTATCATGTTGATCAAGGTCTAATCCTAGATGGTTGATAAGGTAGATTATACTATGGCCCATTTGATATGGCATAACTGTTCTCACATAGGATCTAGGTGCAATGGAAGCCCATGGTGAGATCCATTCCTCATGGGAAGTTTTCCAGGTGTTCAAAACTTTAGTCTCCGAGTCTGAAATGAATTCTCATTTCTTTTATGGGGAAATTTCAAAGAATTTTTGGCTATCCTCTCCCTAGGTTCATGATGTTTGGGCACTATTTAAGTGAGGACATTCTATTTTAGTGACCAATTTCCCTGAGCGTTACCTGGTCCCCTAATTTTTTCAGATTCCATGACATTATATGATGCCGTATTTGAGGGGTTCTACTATTCTAGGGTCACAACAAAGTTTAATTATCCATAAATTACCCATCATTGAATAAAGATTCATGATTTGGATTCGAATATTAGATTTCAAATATTTTTAGTTCAATGATGGAAATCTAGTTGCATATTTTCACTATGCTTTTTTGGTTTTATAACCCAAGCAATAGATATAACAACTAGGTCTAGATGACAAAATAATACCTTGATGGTCTAAAGGTGAACCTTGTATTATAGATAAGGGAGGTGTCTATACTTCAGTCATATATTAATATCCCACATATTTTAGAATATATAAGTCATCCTCTCCTTTTCTAGATCATCTGGGATCTTGTAGTCATATGTGTCATGGGTCCAGAACATAATGGGGAGGCTGTTTCTAGAAAACTCTATGCATATTTCAATGTCGACCTCCTCTTCATAATACTTACATTCCTCCTTCTAGTTAGACCATAGACGATGCTCTTGAGGGCCGCATACTGACTGTAGTGGAGTGCTGCAGGTAGTTGATGGGGAAATATATGTGGTTGGACCTAAAGTTTAAATCACCTATCTATACTAAGTCATATTATTTCTAAACACCTCTCTATAATAAAGTGTTTGGGAAGGGCATGATTTCCATGTACATGGTATATATCACCATAGGAAGGTTGAAGATGGTGAATGTCAGAAGTAGAGTCCCTACAATCCATCTTCACACTACCATGAGGATGAATATCATGTTAATAATCACCTTCTTCTTAGTTGGAAGAGGTGATAAACCCTTATTATATTGAGAATGTGTATTGAATAACCACAAGGATGCTGTAATTGTTCAGATTAGGAATACAGGTCATGTTCTACATCGTGGTCACAATATTCCAACCTTCCTTTTGGAATTTGTGTAGGGATACAGGCCTACTATATAATAGTTTCAAGAACTTTATTATAACTGTCTGGTGCTGTGGGAGTATGAGCCTTCTTCTAAGAATCCACTGGAATATTCTGATGAGATATCTCATTATTTATTGGAATATGATCTTGTCTCGAGGAATTTTTCATTTTTACTTGGTGAGCCTTAGTTAGGATGTGATTATGAACCCGATCCTAAGACTTTGGAATATATATATAGTCATTCTTGGTAGGATATGAGCCTACCCCAATGCATGTTCCACTCTCACTTGGTGATCCTTTATTGGAATAGCAATTTGAGCCTGATACAAATATAAATTCCCCCTCGAAATATGTCGACAAACCTTCATAATTGGATAAGGAATATTATCCTCCTTCTATATTTCCTCAAAATAATGCTGGTGCTGTCATTAGTCAGTGGAATTAGGAATATGTGCCTAAATTCCATGATCTATTTGAATATGCTAGACAAATTCACTAATAAAAATATGAGCCTGTACTAAGCATTGTTCCATTCTCACTTGGTTAAACTTGACCATAACATGAATATATACCAAATACCAGGCCTTTGGACTATTCCATTGGAATTATTTAATAAGAATTTCAGCCTGTCCTGAGTTATGTGCCCCTTTAACTTGGTAATCCCCATCCAGAACAGGGATATGAGCTCGATCCTAGGCCTCTGGAATATACCACCAAACTTCTTTTATATTCATGTTCCCCTATCTAGAGGCATGTGATGCTCTCACATAGTGAGTACCAATTGAAACAAGAATATGATCCCAGTATGATACATCATCCTTTATTAGAATATTCTAATAATCCTCCTAGTCAAGAGCAAGAATGTTCACTTTCTCTAGAACTACAACTTTTTCATGATGATCAGAGTGTTGAGCTATCTAGGGTGTTGGGATAGAAATATGAAACAATCCCTACATATAAACCAGTGTTGGAATATATAGGTGGGCTTATTCAGGTTTTGCTAAAATATATTTGAATTTTAAAAAAGTTTTTGAAAGTATATAAGCATGAACATTTTATATCTCCACTATATACTGGTAGATGAATTCAATTGAAGTGGGGTTATGAACCCACTTTTATCCCCCCTGTTCCACTAGAATATGCTGATGGACATCATGTGTGGGGTTAGGTATATGTGCCTTCACCACGTCTGATATGGGAATATTCTCACATACTTGTTTCGAGTGAGCAGGGATATGAGACTGCTTACTGGTTACTACCAAAATATGCCAAAAGACATTGTCATCAAGAGTGGGTTATGACCCCTCTTTGGGATATATAGTATCTTCCTCACCTGATGTGTCTTCCTTTTTAGTTATACATATACCCTCATCAGGTGACTGTTGGGTACTACTAGGATGATTCTAGTGACGAAATTTGATAGGTACCTTCCTCGGTGGAACCCTAACCATATGAGAGTTGTATTTGTATCTCTGGTCTACCTTCATCATAGACTGAAGGTTCTAGTTGTCTTGCTCTAGGGATAAAATCCTATGGTGGTTAGCTGTGGTGATAAGAGCCACTAGCTTATCTACAACTTTCCCTAGGTGATGCGAACTCATCAGTTTTCTTGCCAGGAGACCCTCATTAGTAGCTTCAAGGTCAAGATTGTACCACATTAGTATTAATCCTGGACCATTGTTTCTCTACTTGATGTTGAATCTATAGGGAAGGTGAGATCATTTTGTGACCCACATGGGTTTCGACCATAGGTGATTTACCAGAAAATTCACTCGATGATGAAGACATTATCTCATATTGGGATTCTATTGATGAAGGTAGTATCTGGAGTCATGAAGACAACAAGGAACAAGGTCACTGATTAATGCCACATCATAGGCATGATGTGTGATCAATCAGATATGAATGGTTAAAAAAACTATCCTTTTATTCTTTATTAGGCCATTATACTTATTTGTACCTATCAAAATGAGTATGGAAGTATTTTATGATAACCTTGGTTATAGAGGATCATCTGTAAGATCATTCTGGTCTTACTAGATTTTTTTCAAAAATAATGTGTCCTGACTTATGACAACCCAATAATTTTTTTATTAAGAGATTCATGTTGGGTTCACTATTTTTTTTTAATATAGTGTGTAAGAAATATGGTTTGACTGATGATAACTGGATCATTTTTTTATTGAGAGATTCACATCGAGTTCACCATTTCTTTTTGCGTATAGTGTGAAAAAATGGTCCAATGGATAATAACCCAATCAATTGGTTATTAAGATAATAATGTTGGGTTCACCATTTTTTTGGTTATAGTGTGCAAACAAAGGTCCAACAGATTATAACCCAATAATTTTTTATTAAGCGATTCACACTAGGTTTACCATTTTTGTTTCGATTGAGAAGAGATGACCTGAGACCCCCATTTGATATGGGTTTGGTTTGGTCCAATGGTTGACTGTGGGGGGTTCATTTATTGAATAATCAATTACATATGGTCACCATTTCCATTATTAATGGAAACTCCCAATGGTTCTATAATGAAAAACTAGGTACAAACCTACTTTCCAAAGGATGATGGTCAATTGGGGTTACAAACCCAATGACACTTAGGGAATCACATTATTTGAGAGGATGGGAGGTCGGACTCATCAAACCCTTTTTAGGGTGAATTGTTGCATACTATGGGACTCTCTTATAGATTTAATACATGTTTGAGAATCTATTCCTAATACCTATACGGGACTGGCTACCCTAAAAAAATTATAGGTTAAGTCTCTTCTGTATAAAAAATAAAGGGGAATATCATTATTGAATCCATTTGTATGAATCCAAGGATATTCATCTATTTACCTAGTAATGGGTAGCTGCTTATGTGTTAAATATATATAACCTCGTACTTAAAAAAATTTCCATGCAGGGAGGTGGTTAATATTCTGAGTATGGGATTGAGCCATTATGAGGCATCCTAAGTATCTAGATTATTCCAGGAATCAAAACCCATGTAGTTCATTAAACCCATGAAGTTTAACATCATATAGAAATTATATATGTGAAGGCACTGAGGCACCAAATATTTGATCTTATGTCTTGAGGTGAAATCCTACGTATCTTGGTTATTGTAGGAATCAGAGTTATCATAGTTCAATCATGCCCTTGGAACTGACCCCAAGGTAGATTTCCTTGTATGAGGGATATATCTATCATAACACTCATCGGGGCTTACATAATGAGACTTACCTAGCTAGTGGAGATCCATGATGTTAATTATTCATTAATTGTTACTCCCTATGCCTACGTAATCTATGATATGTGTGAGAAACAAGGGATAACAAGTGAGAAACCTCATTACATATGGGTATGTGACATACGTACTGAGAAAACCCTTGGATTTCAATACTGATACTGGGCCTTGGGGAGGCATCCTATATATCCTGGTTATGTTAGGAATCATAGTCATTATAGTTCAGTTGATTTCTCGGTCCCCTGAGAGATGATATTGAGTGATCATCCCATGGGAATGATTGGGTACTGATGGTTGAAATGTCAAAGACATGGGTTTTAAATTGGAATAGATGCCTATTTTAGATCGGGCCTTAAGAATACGTCATACATACCCTGGTTATGGAAGGTACTAGAGTTCATGTAGTTAAGTTGATCATGGATTACATATTGATATTTCCTTATATGTGGGATATATCGTATTATTTTGATAATAGTGGCCTACACTATGAGGTTTCTCTATATAAGGGACATATCATATTATGACGCTAATTGTGGATTACACTATGAGGTTTCCCTATATGTGGGAAATATCATATTATGCCTCTGATCAAGGCTTAGACTCTAAGGTTGACCTTGAATTTGTAGAGGCTTAGGTTGTAAATGATATTATTATTGAAAATCCCTAAGACCACGAGAGCTTTGTTCTATGTGAGAAACAAGGGATGGAAAATGATTAGTCTCACCACTTATGGATGTGAGACTTATGTGTGAGGAACACCCTTTAGATGATTAATATAGAGCCTGATCCTCAAAGAGGCATAATATGTAATCCTATTATAGTGGGAATCAGATTCCTCTTAGTTCCATAGATTAGGGATTACAAACTAACATTTTCCTATAATTGGGGATTACACACTAAGGGTGGAAAAATTTATCAATCCCTAGGATTCCCTTTGACCTACCCTTCTTGTCTTCCTAATATGCTATAATTTCTGATTGACATGCTTTAATTGTATATTTGAAATTTCAGAGGGTGTTAGGATGTGTCTATTTATGTTGTATCCATGTCAAAAGACAATCATATGATCCAATCGTCTTGTATGAAGGATGTCACATATCCTGTATGGAATATTTGTGTGTAATTTCATGATCAAGCCTAATCTATCAAGAATACATTGCGAGACCCGACCGATGGATCTTGGAATACATCACATGATCTCAGATGAATTTTCTAGAGGGTGTATCATGATCCAGCTAGCATGCCCTGGTGTAATCGCTAGAGGTGACTGCCACACTTTAAGGGAATCACAGAGTCAATGTGACTTTTCTTGGAGGGGGACACATGTCCTAGATGACATGTCTAGAGGGCATCATGATACTTGGATGATGTTCCTGAAGGGAATCATGAGATCTGGTTGACACACCTGAGTGTGAATACAAGACTTCTCTGAAATGAATTGGCCCTTCCATATGAGTCTGGTGACATGTATGAAGTTCATTATGAGGCTTGAATGGAGAACCTAGATAATTTCACATGACTTGGGTGTCATGTCCAAGGGGTATCATGTGACTTTATTCGACATTTCTGGAAGATTTTTCATGACCCAAATAGTATACCATAGGAGTGTTGCGAGATTTGGGTGAAATGTACTGGTTCTTCCATGTATCTTGGGTGGTTCATGTGAAGCGCATGAGGGTCAGTGTGTATGTTATTCCCATAATTATTTCCACACATTTAGTATTTGTTCTAGCCTCTAAAATTCACATGACTTAGGTTTGTTCAGTGTTATCTTATTTTAAGTCTCACATGATCCAGTAGATGTGAGAGATATTATTTGTGTGCCCTACCAGAGGTCCTTTACGTGATCTACAATTATCATGAGAAATGATTATGCATGTTGCATGATTTCTCGGACTATTCTATGATAT